>JAPTHN010000028.1:3077444-4277444 GCA_026936325.1 Platynereis dumerilii
GTGGTGCCTTTTACTGGTCTCACTACTTTATGGGTGAAATTTTGATTTTCATCTCTTTTTTGTTACCGTGGCAACACTTTAGGAGACTATTTTCTCAGATTTTGTTAGTTTGTGTTCTTATTTTCTTTTAGAGAGCTAAAATTTAACGGTATAACTTAAAAATTATAAATATCTGAATTCTGGTGGGGCAACTTTTCAACTGTGGGTGTTTACAAAATCAGATTTTGTTTGAGTGTGTTGCTATAGCAACCAATTTAAAATTATGGAACCAGAACTCCCATGAGGTCCTAGTTTTCAAATGGTGCCTCTCAAAAGGCATTGCAACATAGCCAGCTGATATTTATAGGGGAAGGCTCAACCATACTTTCAAAATTTTGAAACATTTCATTGACAAATTTTGGTTGCATGGAAACCACCAGAAATGGCAAACATGCATTTCAAAGTGATTTTCATCAAATATGTAGAACACCATGTTAATTCAAAGCAAAAAACATTGAAATATGGGCAAAATAAAAATTAACACTTGTTCAAAAAGATATAAAGTATTTATATGAATAATGTTGCCATAGCAACCAGAATAAATATGTTTCAGATGCTAGCACAATAGATATGCAATGTTTTGCGTATCTCTGGACTTATTTAAGGTAGAGTATTTTTGATACAACAATCTTGATGGTTCTGAGGCCAAGAAATCTAATTTTGATATCAAAAGTAAGTTAATTTGCATAGTTGCTCATAAAAAAGAAGCAAAATCGGAGTCTTTACGAATTTATTGAGCATTATTCCTCTCTTGACCGCACAAAATCTTGTTAAACTGCATTATTTATATTCTAAGGTTCATTAGCTTATGTCCCAAAATAACGTGAAATCTAGTGGATAACTCTTTCAGTCAGTTGGTATGCAGTATCAGATTTTGATTTAGTGTGTTGCTATGGCAACTATATTCAAATAACAAAGCCATCAATTTCAAAGTCCTCTTTTTCAAATGGCTGTTTCTCACTAGCCATAAAAGGTTGCCTTATGATATTTTAGGGATAGATTAAATTCAATTTCATAATTATGAAACAATTCTAGTAGAGTTTTTGTTGCTATGGAAACACCAGAAAAGGTGAACTTTCTCTCCAAGTGATTTTCATTGAATGTGTAGAATACAATGCTCATCACATACAAAAGAGTGAAATCTGTAAAAATATATATATTTATATATATATATATATTCCAAACTAACTTAAACACTGACAGGAAGCATTATATTTGAAATATGTTGCCATAGCAACAAGAATAAACATGTCTCAAAGACACATATCTTAATAGATATAGCCTAGCATTTGTTGTTTATCTAAGAACCCATCGAAGGTGCAACCTTATACTGTACATAAATTCTGATGTTTGTGAGGCCAAGGATTTGAATTTCGATGTCAGAAGTTAGCTAATTCGCATATTTACTAATACATTTAAATAGTGCCTTTACAGCATTATTAGGCATCATTTCAAAATGACAATTATTCCTCTCTTTGACCACATGAAATCTTGTCAAACTGTTCTATAGTACATCCTGAGATTCATTTGTTATAAATGCCCCAAAATAATAAACATGTGAGATCTGATGGGAGAACTCTTTCAGGCAGTTTGTATCAAAATATCATTTGTGTTTGAGTGTGTTGCTGTAGCAACCATTCTGAAATTACGAAGCCACCAATTTCATGAATTCCTGTTTTTCAAAGAGCTGTTTCTCACTAACTGAGAAAGGTTGTCTCAAGACTTTTAAGGGGTATCAACCTTTCTTTCATAATACGAATAATTCCATTGATCACTCTTGGTTGCCATGGAAACCACCAGAAAAGGTTAATTTTCCTCTAAATAATTCTTGCTGTAAGTGATGAATATAATGCTAATCACAAACAAAAAAGAGAGACATATGGCAAAATAAATAGACTCATCAAAAATGTGATGAAGCAGTGTATATGAAATCTCTGTTCATAGCAACCAGAATCAACATGTCTCAGACACTAGCATGCAAGGTAAATGCATTTGTTGTGTATTTCTGGACCTATATAAGGTGCAATGTTAAGTTACAGATCAATTCTGATATTGACGAGGCCACAAATGTCAGCTATAGTGAGGTTTCAGCCTCATTTTCAGTGTGGTTGCCATGGTGACACATTGTAGGCCACCATAGCCAAACAACAACCGACATAAAAAGAAAAATGTCTATCGGCCTACATTCTGCAAAAGATATTTTGAACCATACTGTAAAACTATGTGGGATTATGTACTGTATAAATCTGGAAGTCTATGTTAGACGTCTGAGGTTCTCCAAAGGACCAAAGCTCCAGAAAGCAGCCCATTTTTTTAAATATGCAAATTGGAAGTTTATATTTGGTCTGGGAATATTAATCAGAAATGAGGGAATTTACCGTAAATTTTGGCTAATGAAACATGTTATTGTATCTCCAAGCGGGGGACTGCGGTCCGAAACCTGGAAACTGGCCTTCAGCTGCTCTACTAAAATTAATAACATCAGTTTCATGAAGTAAAAAACCCCTAATAATACTGTAAACTGTCATTTTGTACTCATAATTATGAAGATATGCAAATTAGCTTTCTTTTGATACTACAATTTGACTCCTTGGCCTCGCAAACATCAGAATTAATATATCGTATAAGGTTGCACTGCGATAGGTCCTTAGATACGATACACAACAAATTGTATATATCTATCATGCTAGTTTTCGGGAGATTCTGGTTGCTATGGCAACATATTTAGAATATATAATACTTTCCATCAGTTTTCAAGTAAGTTTTGAATATATTTTGTCCGTAATTCACTTTTTTTTCTATGTGATGAGAATCATATTCTACACATTCAATGGAAATCACTTTGGAGAGAAATTTACCATTTCCGGTGTTTCCATAGCAACAAAATCTCTACTAGAATTATTTTAATTATGAAAGTGAATGTGATCTATTCCTAAATATTATAAGGCAACCTTTCATGGTTAGCGAGAAACGGCCATTTAAAAAGAGTAATTCATGAAATTGATGGCTTTGTTAATTCAATATGGTTGCCATAGCAACACACAAATAAAATCTGATACTGTGATACCAACTGACTGAAAGAGTTATCCACCAGATTTCAGATTATTTTGGTGCATAAGCAGATGAAACTCAGAATATAAATATGTTTCAGTTTAACAAGATTTTGTGTGGTCAGAGAGAGGAATAATGCCCAATAAATCTGTAAATACACCAATTTTTTTTTTTTTATAAGCAAATATGCAAAGTAGCTTACTTTTGATATCAAATTAGATTCCTTGGCCTCACAAACATCAAGATTGATGTATCATTAAAGACTCTACCTTAAATAAGTCCAGAGATACGCAACAAATTGCATATCTATTGTGCTAGCATCTGAAACATGTTTATTCCGGTTGCTATGGCAACATAATTTCGTATATAATACTTTATATCTTTTTGAACAAATGTTTAATTTATATTTGCCCATATTTCAATCTTTTTGCTTTGAATTAACTTGGTATTCTACACATTCGGCGAAAATCACTTTGAAATGCATGTTTGCCATTTCCGGTGGTTACCATGGCAACCAAAATTTGTCAATGGAATGTTTTCAAAATTTTGAAAGTATGGTTGAGCTTCCCCTAAAATATCAGCTGGCTATGTTGCTTGCCTTTTGAGAGGCAGCCATTTGAAAACTAGGACTCATGGAAGTATGGTTCCATAATTTTAAATTGGTTGCTATAGCAACACACTCAAACAAAATCTGATTTTGTAACACCCACAGGTTGAAAGAGTTGCCCCACTAGAATTCAGATATTTATAATTTTTAAGTTTTACCGTTAAATTGTGGCTCTCTAAAGAAAATAAGAACACAAACTAACAAAATCTGGGAAACAGTCTCCTAAAGTGTTGCCATGGTAACAAGAAGGAGATGGAAAACCAAAATTTCACCATGAAGTAATGAGACAAGTAAAAGGCACCACATTACTCATCAATGAAAGCTTGTTCCACAGCAACTATGATATACTATGAAGTTTTATAAAATGTATTTTGACAAAAGCAGACTTGTTGCCATGGAAACCAAAATAAAACATCTCGGTCCAAGAAATTGATAAAACCATGGCCACCATCAAAAAATTCAGAAAATTTCCTTTCCAATAGTACCAAATTTGAGGAGGTGGGGTCGGCTCTGCGAACAGAAATCCCAATTTTGAGGGGTTGGCTCCCTGACTAATAGGCTGAGTATAGCGCCAGTCAGTCAGCTCAGGCAAACATTGCTGAGTCAATAATCGCAGTTATCACACAATAATTTCACAAAATGCCAAAAGACAATTGTTGGCTTGGTGGACAGAGAGGCTTTCAGCTACAAAGTACTATTTTTTATTTATCATAATTATTCCCGAGATACTCTTGTTACTTCATTACTTTATAGAGCATCCTTCTGGTATAGGATTAAGAGTAGGCATGTTGCAATTTAGACAAGACTTTAGCTTTATTTTTGGCACATTATTGTATTTTTTATCCTAGTTATGACTTTTTGGTGGCCAGTCCACATGACATTATTTCTTTTCTCAAAATTATTGAAAAACGTGAAAAAAACAACTATTTCTGGCATATTGGGCAGTAATGTCAAAACTATGCCATGTATTTTATTTATTTTTGGCGCATTATGTCGAGTCCACATGACATTAATACTTTTCTCACCATACTGAAAAATATGAATTTTTTATTTTTTTTTTTCGGAACTAAACTCAAAAGTGCTGTGCTTATGATATTGAAATTTGCATATATAATATGTATTAAATACCCAAGATGTGCATTATGACAGTCTAAATGTTCTGAAAAACAGGGACAGATGAAAATTCATCAAAAATGTGAAAGAAAAAAAAAATTAAAATATGTGATTCAGTCAATCTTGCAATTGCATCTAAAAAAAAATTCCAGATAGCTTCCCTTTAACATCTCTAGTTGGAATGTTAACCCTCTGATTTTTTAATGAAAATCAAAACACTAGGGTAATGTTCTTCGAGTCGGACACTTTAGATTCTAGAAATTTTTAAAAGTGGTATCTTGTTTGGCCTATGAGTTATAGATTGGCAAACAAGGCCTCAAATGAAACGTTTTCACTAAATCAAACAGATAATTGAGAACTTGCACAACAGAAGAACTAAATTAGTGGTTAAATTTCTGAAATAAGAAATGAAATAGGGTATCTTTGAGTCGGACAGCTGGGTTCTAAAAACATGGCATCAAACATAGAGTTTCTTTAGATCCTTCCCTTCAATTGAAAAAGCTCATATTTGATCAAAACAAGCGCAAAGCTTCTTTCTAATTGAATAACCCGATAACTGATGTCAGATCAACACTATAGGCCAGCAAAGTATTCTTCAAATATGGCTAAAATTCGCTAAAATACACGATTTTATGACAAAAATTTGGGAGCAAAATGGGTTTTTACCCCATCTTTATAGTCTTGAAAAACACACTAAAAATTGTTCATATCTAGTTGATACTTTTTGAATGGGTAAAAGAGATCTTGGTCTACGCATTGGTACCAAATATACTGATGGAGATGCTCTCAATTAGTCAGTATAGCCCCACTAATAGTGTCCGACTCAAGGTGTCACCCCCAAAGTGTCCGACTCAAAGAGCATTACCCTACAGTCATCATCACGTCGCTCGTGAACTGTGAACTAAATGGTGGTGGCGCCACTGTCTACTTGTGGTGACGTCATAGCTACGCACAACTAAATTCTTTGGTTGCGTCACGAGTGAAATGGACTGAAAACAGATGAAATTTTCTGTAATTTCCAAAAAACGAAAAAAATCGCGAAAACGTCGCATAAGTGTGATAGGAACTTATAAACGGTCAGCAGAAGCATGTAAGTGAAGGAATTTTGTTCATAGGGCTGCTGTTTGCTGAGATATCACCAAAAACGGGTGTTCGCGATGATGTTGATGATCACTGTAGAAAAAATAAGGATTTTTGCCTTATTTCTGACATTTCTGTCTGAAATGCCTAAAATGATAAAGGTTAAGTGGTTAAAATTCAAGCATATCACAGTTAAATATACTATGAAGGAATAATCATGGCCGTTGCATGAGTTACTACAAATTTCTACATTGAAATTTAAGATTTAAAATGTAAAAAAAAAGGTTTAAAATGTCTTATTTCCTCCCTATTTTTATTATGCTTGATGCCAGGCTTTGGAATATTTAGCAAAATAAACATGACAGTGTATCACATCAGTATCATGCTAATTTTGAGCAATAATAAATTTCTTATTTAATTCAAAGGTCAATATTGGAAAAAATTTAATGAATATTATGGATTTTCAGATAATCGTATATCAGTCAATTTTTGGCCTGGTGTATCAAACAAACAAGTCTGAATTTGACTCTTTTATACCACTCTTTGTCAAATTTTATCAACTGGAAATATGTAAGTGACTCTACAAGTTAGCTGGTTGTTGTATGGCGATTGACAGGCATACAGAGCAGCATATTAGTGAGTAAGATCTTGATTAACATGATAGTAGAGAACTAAGCAGGTAGTTACTGTGGCAGTAAGACAGTAAGACAGTAAGACAATCTTTATTTTACATGGATGTATACAATTAACAATAACACAAGCACAAGTGCTTTTTATCCATGATAAAACACAGTTAAAAATAATGATTATGTACAGATGTAAATGAAAGAATGAAATATGAATAAAGTTAAAATATATTCTTCATGTAGGTCATAAAAGCAATCATAAAAACTAGCATTCTTAGAACAAACATGTCATACAGAAACCACAAGCACATGCTGGCCCTGACCAGTGTTTAAGCAGTTTCTTAAATTCATCTAAACAGTTGACATTTTTATATTTTACATCAAGTGAATTCCAAATAGAAGCACCAAAATAAGACAGTCTATTTTTACCGTATGTAGTTGTGTTATACGAGAGCAGCACTAGGACATTATTGTCCCTTAGGGAATAGCTACACTCCTTTCTAGTAAAAAGTTCTTGAATGAACAGAGGTGCTTCGCCATGGACTATTTTGAACATTTCAATAGCAATAAGCCTGTGCCTCACCAAATGTAAAGAGCTTCTTTTTGAATTTTGCAGTAACATCCTATAATCATTATCAACATCTTTTAACACTATCCGCAATGCTCTCTCTTGTACCTTTTCAATTTTTTTCGTATCAGATTTTGAGCAAAAATGCCATGTTAAAGGACAGTACAAAAAGTTTGATACAACAAATGACACATATATATCAATCAAAGTTTCTTGTGACAAGTACACAGACAATCTTTTCAAACCATTAACCTGTATGGCGGCTTTTTTACATATGTTTGAAATATGTTCATGGAAATTCAAATTTCGATCCACTATGACACCCAAAAGTTTTACTGATGACTGACTTTCTAAAATAACATTGTCAATCTTAATTTTAATACAATTCACATCTTTGGATTTTGTGAAAAAAGCCACTTGGAATTTAGGAGCATTCGCCTGCATTCCGTTAAATTTAAACCATTCAACTGCTTTTACAGAGGCTGCACTTAATTTCTTCTCTAACTGTAAGACATCATGATCACTCTGGCTAATAGTGTCGTCATCTGCATAATTGTACAACTTGCAGTGACTTTCCAGAAAATAAAAGATATCATTTTTGAAAATATTGAAAAGAAGGGGTCCCATTACTGACCCCTGGGGTACACCCGTTTTAAAAGTTTCCAATCGCTTTTTACATTTCCTAATTTAACCCTTTGTTTACGAAAGGACAAATAGCTAGAAACTAACATGCAGGCTGACTCCGAAACACCGTAGGCTCTCAATTTTGCTAGCAGTAGCCCATGTGGTAGGGCATCGAAGGCCTTGCTTAGGTCCATCAATACCCAACCAACATGCTTATTTTCATCTAGGCTTTCCTTCGTGTCCTCTAAGGCTTTAACCAATACATGCTGAGTGCTATAACCTCTTCGGTACGCTGACAAGAAAGGGGACAAAATTTCATCAAAAAACCCCATCAGTTGATCAAACATTATAATTTCATATGGTTTAGACAGTGATGGCAATACACTAACTGGTCTGTATTTCTCTTTGTTGAGAGGATCTTCTTTTTTAAAATTGGAGTAATATCACCACATTTAAGATAATTTGGAAATAAGGAATCTTTAATACCAGTATTTATCACTGGGAGAAATGTGTATGCTAGCACCGAAGCCCCAGCCTTGACCAGCTTAGGAGGTATCCATCAAAACCTGTTGCCTTATTAATCTTTGTACTTTTCAACTTGCCAAGCAATTCATCATAGGTAATTTGTCTGAATTCAAAGTCCATTCTTCTTGTCACTTGTTCTTTGATCTTAGCTATACTGGGATGGTCCTTGTAGGCATCTACAATATCCCTTATAGAGCTCTCTGAATTTACGGATTCATCCGTGCTGAAACTATCAGTCATGTTGATGTAATAATCATTTAAAATGTTGACTACTTCAGAGGCATCTGTGATAACATTTCCATTTTCACGAAGACTTATGTCACACATACCATTTTTGGTCTCCCCTAGAAAAGGTTTTACTGCTTTCCAAAATTGACCTGGATTTTGACGCGTTGTGTTCTTTTTACATTTGTTGTCAAAATATGATTTCAGAGATTGGCGTTTTAATTTTGTGACATAATTCCTCTGCGCACGAAATTTATCAACATTTTCTTTGCTGTATATTCTATTCATCTTTCTTTTTAACATTGCTTTCACATTTATCGCTCTACGCAAATCACCATTCATATATACCAGTTGCCTGGATTTGATAATTCTTTTTTTCTTAGGTGCATGAGTACTTATAACATTGTTTAGCAGGGTGTTGTGATACCACACATAGTCATCCAAATCATCAAAGATCTGTCCAGTTTGAAAAGGAGCACATGCTAAGTCATGCAAATAATCCAGTTCATTAAAATTCTTATATGAATTATAATATATGACCTTTTTGTCAGCCTTGGGTGCATACATTTTTGTCGCAGCAAGGACTATAGTATGATGATCGCTAACTCCTACATCAACATTTACACAAGAAACAATTTTACGCGTATTATTTGTTAAGATGACATCAACAGCAGACGGATTTGTCTTACTTTTAAAGCATGTTGGACCTTCAACAATATTTGACAAAGTATAAATTTCAAGCTCCTCTTTCAGTGGATTATTTTCACTCAAAAAGTTGACATTTAAGTCACCTAAAATAACAGTATAATGACCCTCATTTTCACAACGGCTATACAGATATGTTATACCATCCCTTAGGGAGTTAATGCTTGCAGATGGAGGTCTATATACTACAACAAAAAACCACTTTTGTTTTTTCATTGCAACTTCAAATACCATGTCTTCAATTCCATCTTGATTAAAAGATATATCTTTTCGCATTCTATGTGGTATTACTGATGAAACATAAGCCGCTAGTCCTCCACCTGCATTTCTTACATTTACATTTGACCTATCCCTTCTATAGAAGGAATAATTTTGTACCTTGAAACTCATCTGCAGTTCTGGATACAGTTTGCTTTCACTTATAGCCAAAAAATCTGTATACTCAGATCTTAGAATCTCATGAATTTCTGGGTACTTTGATGAGAGACCATAAACATTTAAATGAGCAAATATGAAGTTTTTCTTGAAAGAGGTTCTAAACTTGTCAAGTTCAGGGAAAGTAATCTGATCAGAAAGTGAAGATGAGTTAATTTGAGTTTCATTTAACGTATCATTTAACAATGGAGTTTCAGCACCAATTATGTCTGGAGAATCAGAATTTTCACAATGTGAATTATTTGTATGTACAATACTTGTGACTTCAACTGTATTAAACACTGAGTCAACAGCAATGTCTTTGGCTTCAGTGCCATGACTACCATGGCAGCCGCGTGGTCAAGTATTTTCAGTCCAAACTTCTGAAGATATTAAAATTTTGTTCATCTGGGCTCAAACTCAGGGCAACCAATTTAGAATATTTTCAGTGGACTCTCAAGATCAAAATTCTAGGTGGGTGTCAATCAGATGATATTTTAGATGGGTGTTCATTTTTGATCACTTTTCGACTCTGCTCTATACACCACACCTTAAGCAACCCATGGCACTGCTCCACCACTGAGTACGGTAACATACGTTACTGTCTCCAGTCATAAATAATCCTAGAACTTTTTTTTCATTCGTGATCTTTTCATTGTTCATCCATGTTACATGGCAAGTTAGAGTCCTAGACAACATTTTGACTGCTTGTAATTCTTGTTAACGGGAGATGACGGTAAGCTTTTTGTTGACGGCGGCGCAGATGCAGACGATTTTGAGTTAGGACGGCGCGAAGGGCAATTATGTAATCAATTAAGGCTAATCGATAACCATGCAACGAAAGGCCCGGCGGGGTTCTTTTTGTTCCCAGCGGGGAAGAAAAGTTGTACGCCGTCACCAAAAGTTCGCCGGGGGAAAGAAATTTCCTCCTCCTGCGGGATACTTTTATATCGCCCCGTGATATAAAAAGTACCCCGCAGGGAACCTATAACTGCCCCTCAGGGAAGCTATTTCACCGCGGCGGACTATATTTTCACAGCGGGGGTTGCTTTTACGACTGCGGGAATGGTTTTGTACTCCACGGGGATGTCTGTAGGCCCGAGGGCATATCGCCGGGAATGAAAAGCATCCCGCCGTTGTCGAGGGCACCGCGGCGGAGGAGGGCGCTGCGAAAGCCAATAAAAAGGGCCGCAGAGGGCCACCTTGCTTCACTTGCTGCTTGACCTTTGTTGAGGACACTCCTGGATGCTGGACAGACATGATGGCTGATGAAGATGCTGGGGAAGACCTTGACGTTGCTGTTGTTGCTGCTGTTGCTGGTGCTTATTATCTAAGAAGAATGAGGAGGAGGAGGAGGATGAAGAGATGGTGGCTGCTGCAGAGGGAACAACATGGCCATTTCTACCAGCTGCTGCCTGAATTGGCCAACAATGATGTCTCTGGCTACTACAACTTCTGCAGAATGCCTCCTGAAATTTTTGCTGAAATCCTGGCTGCTGTGGCTCCTGCAATTACAAAACAAGACACCAACATGAGGAGGGCTCTGGAACCTGGATTGAAGTTGGCAGTCACCCTACGGTACATGGCGACAGGAGAGAGCTATACAAGTCCTTGGCCTACGGTTTCAGAGTGGCTCCCAACACCATCTGCAATTTTATCCCCAGTGTCTGCATTGCCATCATGCGAGCTTACGAACATCTGCTGACCCTGCCAATGGATCCAGCATCCTGGAAGGAAGTTGCCAAGGGCTTCGAGAAGAGGTGGAACATGCCCCATTGCATCGGAGCACTGGATGGGAAGCATATTGGCATCAGATGTCCTCGGAAAGCTGGGTCAATCTACTTCAACTACAAGGGCTTCCATTCCATTGCATCCTCCCCACGCAAGCCCTGCTAAAATGGACAGGGCTTTCTGCTATTTCCAACCTCTTCTGTGATTGGCTGCTTATTTAGGTCATAAGCATTTTGCATGCAGATTTAGTCCGATTATGGACACTTAGAGGATTACTGGCAACTGAGAAAAACAGTGTAAAACAAGCAAACTTTCAAACAGTTTCATTTCAGAACTGTGAAGATACATAATTCAATGGAATTTTCGGAACTGTGATAGCACCTTTCAACAATACACAATTTCTCCATTTGTAACAGTGTGAAACAGAAGCAACAATTTCAAACTGTGATGTAGCTGAGCCAAAACTGGGTCAGTTAATTAAGTATTCATGAATTAGCAAAGGTTATGGGCCATTTTGTCATGGTATGACTTGGGATGATGTTCCATTGTGCTTATGGCTTTGGTGGATTCTTACTACAAGTTCCTCTACGTGCAGGCTGGATGCCAAGGAAGCTCATCGGATGGAGGAGTCTTCCTGGACACAAGGCTGAGGGACCTGCTGGAAGAAGAAGGACTTGGGCTACCCCCTGCTGAACCTCTACCTGGCACAGTTGGGAATCCTTTTCCATACTTCATCGTTGGAGATGAGGCCTTCCCCCTGAAGAGCTGGTTGTTGAAGCCTGTTCCAAGAAGAAACCTTGACATCCCCTCCAGAGTCTACAACTACAGAATTTCAAGAGCCAGGAGAGTGGTGGAGAATGCCTTTGGTATCCTGTCCCACAGGTTCAGATGCTTCCTAACTACAATGCCCCAGAAACCCGGCAGAGTGGCAGCCATCACTCTGGCAGCCTGCACTCTACACAATCTTCTGCGAGACAGAATAGGAATTCATCGAGCCATGGACAACGACGTAATCGACAGAGAAGATCCTGCAACCCATGAAGTCACTGAAGGACTGTGGAGAGGAAGACCCTTGCATGACCTTGGATTCGCTCCAGCATATGGAAATGCCACCAGACAAGCCAAGCAGTACCGAGACTACCTACGAGACTACAGCCCAGCAGGAAGTGTCCCCTGGCAGATGGAAAGAATTTGAAGATGAAGCAGAGAAGCAGCAGCAGCAGCAACAGCAATTCAATGCCCCCCTTAAAAAACCAAATTAACCCAGCCCTTGTAAGGGCTTACCACTTCCTCCAGAAAGAGCAGGCCTTGTACACATCTTTATGTTGACAACCCCCCCCCCCCAAAAAAAAAATCCCTCCCTGCAACAACTACTTTTTTTGTGACGTACATAAAGTAGCACATTTTTAGGTTTGTGTCTATCTGTACAACCCATTTAAATCACTTTCACTTCCTGTCTATCAATCTGTCTATTTAGTTATCTGTCTATCTATCTATCTATCTATCTATCTATGTATCTGTCTATCAGTCTATCTGTCTATCTATCTATCTATCTATCTATACCTGTACTGGTGGAGCAGAAAGTGAAAATGGGCCAAAAACAAAGAAGGGAAATAGCACCTTGCTTTTATGAGTGTGTTTAAAATTTACAAGGGCCAGGACCGGATTTTTTTTTGGGGGAATTTGTCAACTTTTTTTTTTGGGGGCTCTTTTCATTTTTGCTCTTGTTTGTCATCGCAAGAGTTTTTTTAGTCAACATAAGATGTGTACGTGGCCAGCTCTTTTGGGAGGATGTGGTGGCCCTTAAAAGGGCCTGGGTTGTTTTTTTTTTTCTTTTTTCAGACGACTTGAACAGGCATCACTTCCTTGGAGAGGGCAGGTTGACTTGGCTCCATTGGAACGACAATGGAGTTTGCTGCTGGTGGACAAGTGTCGGCTGCTGCTGCTGCTGTAGAGACTGCTGCTGCTGCTGTAGAGACTGCTGCTGCTGCTGTAGAGACTGCTGCTGTAGTGGTGGCTGCTGCTGCTGTAGAGACTGCTGCTGCTGCTGTAGTGGCTGATGCTGCTGTAGAGGCTGCTGCTGCTGCTGTAGTGGCTGATGCTGTAGTGGCTGCTGCTGCTGGCCAAAAGAGGGTCCGGGGAAGCCAAGCTTCTGGGGGCTGTCAAGCATCAGCTGGGTGAAGCTTAAAGATGACTGCTGCAGGGCTGGAGTCTGGCTTCAAATTGGCTGCAGGGACTGGAACAGGCTGCTGCTGCTTGGCTGGGACTGCAACTGCTGGCGTGGAGGCTGGGACTGCATCTGAAGACTTGTCGAAGGCCTTGTTTGCTGGGGCTACTGCTGAGTTGTTGGAGGCTGCTGCAAGTCCTGGTTGACAAAGGATGGAGCAGGACCAGGAGGAGGGATGTATTGCTGCTGCTGCTGCCCTAGGATCATCTCCACATTCTCTTGCTGCATCATCAGGATTTTATCTTGGACGGCCGCCTGTACAAAGTAGTTGTCCGTCTGGCTCAAGGAGTGCAGGAGGCGAAGTCTCAGGGCACGGTTCATGTTCTTCCCAGATGTGAAGATACTCCTGCACATGTTCTGCAACTGGTGTACTTCTGGATCCAGCCTGTCAGCAGTTTGTTGGCTATTGTCACAGAATGGTCCTGCCGGCTGAGGTGGTGCTGGTTTCCTGGGCCTGTCCGAAGTGTAGTGACCAGCAATTGAAGTGAGGGCAGAGGCCATCTCCTGGTCTGTGTCCTTCCTCTTCTTGGATGGCTTTCGTCCTGGGAAGACCTGGGACTGCGGCTGGGACGGCTGGAGGGACTGCTGGGACATCTCCTGGGACGACTGCTGCTGGCTGGCTGGGAAGCTGTCATCCAGATCGGGCATAGGATTGTAGTCCATGGGGGCATCAGAATCGGACGACAGGCGGTGACTTCCTCCTGGTCCAGTGAAGCTGGAGATTTCCACGGCACCCTTCGAAATGATGGAGGCCCTCAGGAATTCGCACTTCGCCAGGATGTACTTGTCTCGCTCGGACATCTTCTTTCTGCCAGCTCCAGAAGCTTGAGGTCTGATGATCTTTCCGAAGGTAGTCCTGATGTTGCTCCTCCATTTGTTGACTTTAGCTGCTGTGATTTCTTTCCCCACTAGCAATGTAAGTTCTGCTGCTTTCTCTGCATCCGGTCTGTCCTTCTGTGCACTCTTGAAGGTGGTGGAACCCTTGGAGTACAGGTCCTTGTTCTCCCGGTACCAGTCGATCAGCTCATCCTCCTGCTCTTCTGTGATGCCCAGTAGGTCCCTGGAGTTTTTCTTTCTGAAGCCCTTCTTCTTCTCCTTGTGGACAAACTGGCCATCGGAGTCCTGGATCAGCTCAACCTCAGATCCAGTGTTGTCAGAATCTTCCGTCGCCTGGTTCTTCCCCTTGTTGCCCTTGGACTTGGCAGCAGTCTTCTTGGGAGTATCTTCCTCTGTGGTGGCATCGTACTCGGACTGCAGGGTCTGCTGGTGGATTGCAGCTTTCAGATTTGGTACGGAGTCATCATCATCATCATCAGCAAGGAGTATCATCTGGAGGTGGAGGTGGAGGCTGGACTGCAGTCTTGGCTCGGGTCTGGGCTGGAGTGACAGGCTGACTGGAGGCTTGACTGGAGGCTTGACTGGAGGCTTGGCTGGAGACTTGGCGGGAGACTTGGCTGGAGACTTGGCTGGAGACTTGGCTGGAGACTTGGCTGGAGACTTGGAGGTGGCTTGACGCTTGGCTGAAGGAGACTTGCCAGGAGTGCGAGGCCTTCCCCTTGGAGCAGTCTTTGTGGGAGACTTGAAGACAGCAGCATCAGCCGACTGGGTGCGCTTGGTTGGAGACTTGACAGAAGCAGCAGCATCAGCAGGCCTGCCACGCTTGGTTGGAGACTTGACATCAGCATCAGCAGACTTGGGACGCTTCTTCTTGACTGCAGCAGCAGTGGCAGGCCTGCCACGCTTGGTTGGAGACTTGACAGCAGCAGCAAGCTTGGCCAGGACTTGATCTTCATCTTCATCATCATCATTATCTTCATCCTCATCAGGTTGTTGTTGCAGCACTTTGGGTGGTGGGGCGCCCTCGAAGATGGTCTCACTGGTCACTGTTGATGTAGCAGTGGTCACTGCCACGATGCTGTCCGGCAAGCTAAACATGCTTGGAGACAATGTAACAGCTGCGTAGTCTAGGAAAGGAGCTGGTGAACCAACTGGAGTTGAAGATGGAGTGGTCAGTGGAGTGCTGGCTTGAATGTTGCCCTTGGTTGGTGCCCTCAAGGTCTTCTTCCGTCTTCCTCTGGGTCCCATCTTGAAGGAGGATCAATCAGAAATGAAGCAGGATGAATCAGCAATGAAGCAGGATCAATCAGCAATGAAGCAGCGATTCAGCAATGAAGCAGCAATTCAGTAGGCTGTGAAGCAGAGTGTCATGGAGTATAGATGCGTTCGTCTTGAAGTTCAGAGTGGTTATGGTGCTCTAGTGGCTGCTCTTCTATTTATATGCGAGGCGCGCGCCAGTGCGTCTCCAAGGCTGACCCCCCATTCGCGCCGTGGCACGAAAGGTCGACGCCGCGATGCTTTCAGTACCCCGCGGACAAAGGATTTTGCTAAAAATAGCCCCTGTGGCGCCACTCTGTCTGCTCCTGGAGGGGGTCAAGACAACGGCGCGAAGGTTTTGCACACGTCCCGGAGCATTTTCCTTGACGGCGGAGTGCAGAAGAACCGCGGCGTCGACCTTTTTGGCGCCACGCAGAGAATCCCGCTCGTTTTACAAATCCGCGGGAAAGTTATTACCCCTCAGTGGCGCGAAAACTTCGTCGCGGTCTTGCTTTTCTGATCGCGGCGTCGAACAATTTTTCTGGTCTGCTCCGCCGCGGATTTTTAGAAAATTTGTACTGGTTGAAACTTTTTTTCTGCTCCGTGGCGATTTGAAGTGACGGTAAGGAGCAGGTTTCTCGACGGCGCGCAATCAAAAAATGTCCGGCGGGAACCTAAAATGCCCCTGCGCGATACGTAAAAAGAGGAAATATTTTTCCGTTTCTCCTGGAAATACTTCGACGCCGATTTAAATAGTTCTCCGGGAGCCGCCGTGAGAATGTAGCATTATTGGGAGCACGGTATCGTCATTTTGGTGAAGACGGTAACGTGAAGAAAGCACATGTTCACGCTACCGTACTTTTGATCTTAGATTTACATACAAATTTCAGCTTTCTTAAGTCGTATTCTGGACTTTGCAATGGCCCTATATTATAACAAAACAACAGAGTATAAAATAAGAAAATTTGATCACTGCACATATTGTCTCGTGCGAACTTAAAGTGACCAATCGGCGTTCTCAAGTGCCAGCGTTCATGCATGGCTCAATTGAAAAATTAAATATCATATAAAATTGTGGAATTAAATATCATGTGTCTAAATAGCTTGTTGATGGGCTTATACAGATCTTTTTTTTTTAATTGTGTCTGATTGAGGTCTGCTTCTTACATTTCTATATTCTGAAGCAAACAACAGACTGTCTTTCTTCTGCAGTTAATTAAATGCCCGTCCAAAATTGAACATGACAGTACTTTAGTTGAATAATTTGAAACAAAGTCTATTGATCACCATTTGTTCCTTTAAAAATTGAGGAGATACATTTATTTATGAAACTGTTTGGAAGCTCAGAAAAAATAACAAAATATGTTACCGTAATATGGGGTGAATCGGGACAGTTTTGGCCGTTTTTCTGTGATAGCATGGACAAAAATGACCTCAGGAATCGAAATATGGTGTCAAATTGTGTCCGAACAGAAGATCTAAGGTTCCATAGGAGCTTGAAATAATATCTTAAACTGCCAATGCTCAGGGCCCAAAAAACAACTGTCCCAATTCACCCCACAGTTTGGGATGAATCGGGACACTGCATTAATTCTACAATCAATACTTCCCAGCTTCTTTAAGTTGTTGTTTCTTGTGACTAAACATTAGAAAACGTCTTCAATATGCAAAATCTTTATTTTGAGGAAAATCTGAAATAAATTCCCTTGAAAAATGCACATTTTAAAAAATGTCATAAATAACAGAAAACTATCAAAAACTTTAGTTATCTGCTGATTTTTCTAGTGATTGATAATTTTGGACTAAATCCATAATAAATGATGCCTAGTTCTGTAATATTTATCAAAATGCCACGCCAGCACACTCAAATGAAAATTGGTAGAGTATATTTTTGATTAATTCCGAAACTTAGCCATTGACCTGGATTTGAACCCATGACCAAACATGCATAATCCCATATTTAGCTACTCTCCTGATCTCCTGAAACCATTTTAAATTGAAAAAAAGTTTACTGTGAACTTGATGGCTCTGGTATTTATACTTTTTACGATACAAGGAAAGTTTTGCCAATTTGCGAGAACTCAATTTCTGCAGGGGCAAGTTAAAAGTGCTGCAGCTCCTCACTGCCTGCAGTTAGAATTATAAACCCGACCACAATATACGCTATAATGCCTGCCAGAAGTGTGCCAAAAATTATGAAGCTGGCTTAAATAGAAGTAGCTGTAGTTTAAGGAATAGAACACATTCCTATTCTGTCCCGATTCACCCCAGTGTCCCAATTCACCCCATATTACGGTACTGGAGCCATTGAAAGACTATTGGTAATTCTGTGTAATCTCATCAAATTTCATCAAATTTTCCCACTTGACTGATTCAGAATGCCGCGGAAATTTACTAGAACCAAGGTTTCTCAGCAGAAAGCACGAATCCCAAGTTATACAGTGATATCTTGAATAATTCTCTGAAAAAATTGAGATTTTTGTGAAATTTTTATAATTCCAGATATTTGTAGGCATGTAACTCAAACAGTGTAAAACCTAGAGACTTGCAATTCTAAAGGAAAAACAAGTTTTAATGTAACCCAAGTGTTATAAGACATTGTTTCAGCCACCTCAGTGCATTTGCATCCATTCCACAGGTTGTCGAAAAAATCTGAAAATTTCAGTATATTCACAATTTTGAGGTTTGAGAAACCTTGATTCTGGTAAATTTTCAAGGCTTTCTGAATCAGGAAATTAATTTTTTATGCCTACCGAAAGTTTCAGTAAAATTTCATGTCTGGTAGCAATTTAAAATTGCAAAATGTCAAGTGATCAAACATTTTTAGGGGCAATGTGAGGTCTGTCTCAACATGGCCAAATTTTGTCACAATTTAAATTGATTTGGGATGAAGTGGCCAACTAGGCAACCGGCTTTGGTTTGTGAGGCTAAAATCTGCTGTCAATACAAATTTTCAACAAATGCAGAGAAATCACAATTTTGTGTCACATGAAGTTGTGTTGAGGGGTCTTAATTTTTGATATTATGCAGAACCCTTTGATACGTTTAGCTTGCCATGTTGCCCCTCAGCTGATCAATAAGAAACAATAACGCGGTTGGCTAATGATTATTTTCAAATTCATAAACTGGATGGTTTTACTCTCAAACGTATAGTTTTTAGGAGTATGGTTTCAAAGCAGTTACAACTACTGAACCAGAATCAGATAAAATTATCTGGGGAAAATTTCCTGTCGCCTCTCAGGCACAGGCATTCTGACCATTTGCCAGCCCTCCCGCTCTATGGCTTGCATGATGCTTACCTCCTTAAACAATGAAAGGAACGTGGGTAAGTCTGGGCAATTAACAACTCTGCATGGCTGTACCCCAAAGCACAACATTACAGCAGGGTGATCGTTTCAGGGGATTTGCCAACCTTGATGTGTCTGTAGTGGTGATGAGCACCAGTTACTGGAGTCTGATGCCCAATTACCCATGTTTTGTGAATAATTTTAATGCCTGTGCTCTGGGGCAGTGCTTCAAGATTTATATATTTAGCTATCCATGAGCAAGAATATATTCTTCTTACATCATGACATTGTATCTGGAAATCTAATGAATGACAAACCAGTGACTCAGGACTGTCTTTGAATTATCAATCATATTTTCGTGTGAGAGCAGTCGGTTGGACTTTAAAAAATAAAATATTTTGTGTACAAAAAATGTAAGTCAATGAAAAAATGATCAGTTATCAAATTGTGGGTTACATCTATACATGTAACTTGCCATTGTTATATTTTGATGTCTGATATCCTACTATAAATTCATGGACCCCTTCGTCTTAACCAGCCAAAGTATGGGGTGCCCATTCACAAAAACTTCCCAGACAGCATGCACCGTTGGTCCGTCGATGGCAGTGGTCGGATGGTCGGCAGCGGCAAGCCTCCGTTCAGCCGCTGGCGGTCTATTGAAGGCAGGCCTATTATGTACCAGGATAACAGTGGTACGTAAATGGCAAGCCATTGGAGGCCCGCCGATGGCATGCCACTGATACACCGCTGATGGCTAATCAAAGGCAAGCGATTATGTACTAAGGTAACGGTGGTGCGTAATCGGCAAGCCATTGGAGGCCTGCCAATGGCATGCCACTGATACACCGCTGATGGCTCATCAAAGGCAAGCAGATTATGTCACAATCTGATGTTGGTGTGCAATTGGCCAGTCATTGGAGGTCCGCCAATGGCGTGCCACAGTCACACCGTTGTGGGCTAATCAAAGGCAACCAGATTATGTAACAATCTGATGTTGGTGTGTAATTGGCAAGCCATTGCAGGTCCGGTGATGGCGCACCACTGACACACCATTGATGGCTCATCAAAGACAAGCCGACTATGTAACTCTATCTATTGGTGCTGCCCAATCGGCGAGCCATTGGAGGTCCGCCAATGGCCTGCCACTGACACACCACTGAGGACTAGTCAAATTTATGATATCGCACAATCGGCAAGCCATTGAAGGCCCACTGATGGCATGCCACTGACATACCGCTGGTGGCTAATTGAAGGGTAGCCAACAAACCGATAGTGGTACAAAATTGGTCAGCCATTGGCGGTCCATTGACGGTAAGTCGGAAGACGAGGACTCAGGAGTCCAGGGAAAACCACATGCTACTTCTACAAAATGTCTGCTGTAATGAAGAGGCATGAGGAAGTTTGTAACTTTGCGCGAATGAAAATCAACACTTTGAAGCTGAAAATGTCTTGTATTGTTAGGTAAGTAGTTTTACGAAACATCCAGGCATCCTAAGAAGCCAATTTCTACTTGTTTTTCATTTTGGTAATACTGCAGACTACAATCAGTCAATTCCATGTGGCAGATTCGTTTTCCCTCCATTTTCGCATGTGTTGCTCAGTCGGCAAGCCATTAGCGGCCCGCTGACGGCACCCACTTGAATATGACTGGGGCGCTAATTGAAGGCAAGCCAATATTGGTTGGCCTACCAATCGAGGGTTGTGCGAAATCGGCAAACCATTGGTGGCCCGCCGATGGCATGCTGCTAACGTACCGCTGAGTGTTAATTGAAGGCAAGCCGATATTGGTAAAAATTGATGTTGGGGCACAAGCGACAATCTATTGGTGGCTCGCCAATGGCATGCCACTGATATGTCACTCAGGGCAGCAATTAGATTTCCAGAGAGGGCCTTGGGCTTTCCTTTAAGAGAGAAACACCAGACATAGGCCACCATGCAACATCCTAAAATATTCACACTTTTTTGTCTACATTTTAAAATTATTTAAGATTTAAGGCCTGCAGTGATGGCATGTCTTGGCATATTGTTACATGTTAATTAGATATGAGTGAAGTTATATTGTCCTGCTGTACCTCCCTGTACCTCCCCTTTTCTAACTTCTTTTCTTCCTCCTTCCTTGTTCTTGTCGTTTCTGACCATTTCTTTTTTTTTCCTTAAGGGGGCGACCATTTCATAATCAGGGGGGCTTAGTGTTTTTCCTTGGCAGGAAATTATTTATTTCATTGTAAGGGGCGGCAGTAATTATTTATTTCAAGCGAGCAAAGTCCCCGAATATTCATTCCTAAATCACGCTACACCTTGTTAAGAAAAACCCCACCGGAAATGATTTATTTCAAGACTGCCCAGAAAGAAATAATTTTTTTCACCAAAACTGAACAAGAAATTATTTATTTAAAAGAAACTCCAAGCCCCCCCCCCCTTGGATATTAAATGGTCTCCCCAACGAGTACTCCTCTCCCTCCCTGCTTCTTCCCTCACTCTGGCTCCTCCATCTCTGCCTACTCTCTCTTATATATAATTGTATATGATAAAAATGTTTCATCGTTTGCACAAGAAATGCAGTATTATGTGTTATAATATTTGGTTTTTACAGGTTCATTACTCTGCACAGCATTTTGAAGAAAATATGCAGTGCTATGGGCCAAAGGATGCCGAAATGATGCCCGGAGCCCCTTAACTACCGGTTTGGATTGGCCAATGCTCATATTCCCTGCTTTTAGTTTTTACAGTCTATATGTTTGTAAATGAATGATTTCATATCAAAGAACACTTTAAAAGGGTTTTGTTGTATTATGCTATCTATAGGTGGCTTAATCCACACTCATTGTAAATCATAATCACTGTAGGATCACTATATATATAATTATTGATGCCCATTGGTGGGTTACTATGGTATGATGATTTGTTTGTTGAAGGTTTATCATTGGTCTGCAAGCAGGCCGACAACGGCTCACTGATGGTCCGATAATTGACAGGCCATTACTCAGCCAGCCCGCCTTAGATTTGCCATTCTGTCATTGATGGTCCATCAACTGTCTGTCTACAGTTTGAAGGTTTGTATTATTGGCCCATCAGCGGTCCGAAGACGGCCCACGGATAGTCCGATTGTTGGCTCGCCGTGAGCAGTCCATCGATGGTCCAATCGACAGTTTGTGTCTGCTATATCATTTGTCAATTGGTGGCCCAATGACGGCCCATCAATGGTCTGATCATTGGCAAGCCATTGAAGGACCACAGTCGGGGTGCTGGCCAAAACGACCATGACCCGATCACTGGCAAGCCATTAGTGGTCCGTCAACAGTCCATCGACAGAATAGAGGGTATAAAATTTGTCAATCAGTGGCCAAATGATGGCCCGTCAATGGCGCGATCATTGGCAAGCCATTCAAGGACCACAGTCGGGGTGCTGGCCAAAACGACCATGACCCGTTCACTGGCAAGCCATTAGTGGTCCGTCACCAGTCCATCGACAGAAATTAGAGGGTATAAAATTTGTCAATCAGTGGCCAAATGTTGGCCCGTCGATGGCTCGATCATTGGCAAGCCATTCAAGGACCACAGTCGGGGTGCTGGCCAAAACGACCATGATCCGATCACTGGCAAGCCAGTAGTGGTCCATCAACAGTCCATCGACAGAAATTAGAGGGTATATAATTTGTCAATCAGTGGCCAAATGATGGCCCGTCAATGGCTCGATCATTGGCAAGCCATTCAAGGACCACAGTCGGGGTGCTGGCCAAAACGACCATGACCCGATCATTGGCAAGCCATCAGTGGTCCATCGACGGTCCACCAACAGTTCTTTAAAGGGATATATAAGTTGTCAATCAGTGGCCCAATGGCGGCCCACTGATGGTTGGATTGTTGGCAAGCCGTCGGCGGTCCATCAATGGTCCATTGACAATTCTTTGCAGTATGTATAATTTGTCAATCAGTGGCCCAATGGTGGTCCGTCAATGGTCCGATTGTTGGCAAGCCAGTGAAGGACCGCAGTCGGGGTGCTGGCCAAAACGATGATGGGCCGTCGGTGGCTCTCTACGATGGTCCGCCGATCCGGCATCGGCGGACCGCTGATGGTCCGTCGGTGCAGTGCTGTCTGGGTTGCATGCAACATTTTCTCACCCACAAGAAGGACATAGGCTGGGTTTTATGTTCGAAATTAGTATTTAATATTTTGCCCCTCTCCCATCCCCATTTCACGGGTATGCTAGTCTAGTTATAATTAAGTGATGTGTTATGATTTTGAAGTGATGTGTTATGATTTTGAAGTGAGTATATCCAGAAATATTTAAGTGACACCATATCCTGAACATGCCATTTTATATTTCATCATGCCATTTTATATTTCATACTCTGGCACATCCAGTCATCGAGTAATTGAGGTCATATACTTTACTTGCAATGCTACAAGCCCAAGTCAGTGAATTAGTCATTTATAACTCACCAGTGAGGTCACATGTGTCTCCCAATGACAAAATTATCATTCATTTATGCATGGATCTCACGAGAGTGGTTAAGTGACGGCGAAGTTGTAGAGGTGCCAGGAACTCAAGTTTCGCCAACTTTCGGCGTTTCAAGGCATTTTTGGACAATTATATAATCAATTAGAGGTTATACATCGTCGTGGATGGATCCTAGGACGACGAGGCACTCGTTTTCTACGCCGAATCGCTCGTAATTGGAGCCGTAGCAACCCCCAAAGAGGAGCAGGACTGTGTCGGCGAGTTGGCAGGAGCTTCGGTGAAGTTCCATTGCTTCCATGTTAAAGTAGCATCGCCCAAGCAAGCTCTAGCATCGCCCAAGCAGGCTCTAGCATCGCCCAAGCACCTGACAAATACTCTATTACGCCCAAGCAAATACCTGTTACGGTGAAGTAAGTAGCTGTTTCGGCGTTTCAACAGCTTGTTTGCGTCGGCGAGTTGTTCTCTTTTTTCGCCGAAGTTCCATTGACTCAATGATAAGTAGCCTCGCCCAAGCACTCTCTAGATTCGCCCAATCTGCCTCTAACTTCGCCCAAGCTGTCTCTACCTTCGCCCAATCATTTTGGGTGTCTTTCTGGTCTTTTGCATCGTGGCTTCTTCCTTCGTAAAGATTCAACCGGTTGAATCTTTTGTGAAGCAAGTTCTTGCCTCACCATAAAGTCACGTGACTTCTAGGAACTTTTGGCGAGGAAGTTTAAGATGCGCCGTAGACAAAAATATCGTCGCCGAATTGTTGAATGTAGCTTAAGAACCTCCCACTTTCCTGGAAAAGCAAGAAGCGCCGCGACAAGAACCCTCTGTTACGTCTCCGTGTGATCTAGGCATTAGGATGTGACTTAAAATCATTGATATCATCAAACAGACAAATGTAATAATTTATCCTTCACTGGCTGTAATGCTGTGTAGGCCTACTCCAACATTTGTGTGGCCAATGCTGGCTTGAGATATCTTGCTGCAATATTCATATAGATTTATCTATCTATCTATCAGGGTCTTACCATGACAGTTACCATATGTCTGGTAACTGTCATGGCCTTACATCCAAATCAGGTATCTATCATTTCACTTTCATATTTATCTTGAACTCTGCATTCTGAAATTAATCTTATATACTTTGACCATGGAGCAGGGAGCTCCCAGCTTTGACAGTCAATAGACGTAGTGCATGTAGAAATCAAATTGAGTCAATGATAAACACTAATTTGCCAAGTAGTAATAGACTAGTAACATTTTATTTAATTAAATAGCTTTAACTGAGCGTTTGATGCACTGTGAAGGTGGAAAGCTGCAATTCAGAATATGATTAATTCAAATCAGTTCTAGTTGATTGGCATTAAAGTTCAACATGTCTTTCAGTCAGGGGCAATTCAAGACTAAGATGACAATTAATGGCAAGCTAACACTGTGATACAGGGTATGTGGTTCTGCCTATGATTGCCAAATTGCAATTAGCTAGGGCTTCGATTGCCACACAATGCCAATGGCACTTCAAATGATTCTGAAGGGTTTGACAAGCAAATACGGACGATAATTGGGGCATTGGCCTATGTCTAAAAGCAGGGAAAACTGAATCGGCGGAAGGCCAATAAATAAAATGTTAAAAAGCAATTTATTTTTTGAGCGGAAAGCAAACAGTTAGAGCGGCGGTTTCGCGTAACAAGGGATCAAAAAACCGTGGCCTAAGAGAGACAAACTATCTGACTCAAAGATACATGCACCCCTGTCTTTTTTTTTTATTTCTGAAAATTAACATATATATTAAGTTGTCCTGTTATGGCAATTGACAATTTTCATTTAAATTTAGTGAAAACGTTTAATTTGAGGCCCTGGTTGATACTCTATAACCGTAGGAAAACCATAATACTAGTTTACCTCATAAAATGTATTGGAATTCGGCTGTCCGACTTAAGGTGGCTCGATACTCGTGAACTTTCCAAGATAGGATTTCTTAAAAATAGTTTAGAATGATCCTAAATATAGTTTATAGCAAGGATATTTTAAAAAAAGTGGTCGCAACCAGCCTTTTTTTCATATTATTTGAGGTTATGCACAAGAAAGTCAGTCCACGCAAACCTGAAAAACACAATTTTTTTCTTAACTTTTTTACTGTGAAGTTTGCCCTGTCATTCAGTGGTCATGCATCCCATATCATTCAATGAAGCATGAAATAAAAGAAGATACTTTAATGGAAAAGCTGATTACAATTTCAAAGCGATATATTCAGTTAAAAGGACTTTCCAATGGGCTCGGAATAAAAAAATAGATTTTGACAATTTTAACTTCTTTTATAAACCATGGCGCTAAAAAAAATTGGCGGGATAGGATTTCTCATTTCTTTGTCATTTGTTTCCAAATATTGTGAGGAACAATAAAATGCATAAGAGAAGGTTTGCTACCGCGATGGATTTTGCTATAAAAATTTATTTATATCTCCAAGTCAGTTTTGAGAAATTAGACTTGCTTGCCGAAAATCGCCATTAAAAATATTCCGTTTAGACTATAAAGCTGAAAGTCTCTCTGATTGCAGTCCTTTTCATAGCGCATCTAATGCTTTAAACCAGAAGTCTCTAACCCTGATAGAAGTGGTTCAAATGGCGATCGAAGTGGCCGTCGCACGAAATTAACAAAAACCAAAAAAGCAGCTCACAGAGCTCAGAAGACTGCTGTTTCCATGGTGACGTCGCCATTGCTGGACCATGAGTAGCGAGCCACCTTAAAGAACATCGCCTTAGAGGCCTACACTTCTGTACTGCACAGTCATTCGGGTTATAAGGCTCTTGTCAGATCTAATATGGCCAGTCTCATGCATAAACAGTTCTTCAGTTTTTTTGGTCTCTAATGTTAGTTGCTGAAGCCTGATGAGGATGTTTCCATGACAACCACAAAATAATTTTAAAATGTCCAAATTTTCCAATACTTGAGAAATGCATTTCAAAGATATTGTTCTGTGAAGAATTCATAATGATACATCTAACACAATATAATTTTCTGGATGCCCCTCAAACAAAATATGTAAAATATGTTTTAACATTTTCATTCATTCCTGCTAATTATTATATAGTCGTTTTTATAAACTGGCCTGAGAGGACTGTGTTATTTTTTCTGAGAATGAGGAACAACATGCAAATGAACTGCATATTTTATTTGTTAAATACTTTACTGTAATTATTTATTTACATTTCAGAATCCAGACAACAGGAAAGAAAGATCGAATCATTGCTTCAAAGTTAGGAGGCAAACCATGAGAAGAAACTAGATCCAGTCTGACCAAGGAAAGATCCAAATGCCAAAAATTAAATTTCATATCAGATAAATGCGATTTTAGACTTTCGATTGAATGAGAAATGAAATAAATGTAAATGTTACATCAATAATTGTTGTTTGTTTGCATGTGTATCAGCCAATAAATGTGTTCTGATGAAAAGCTTCCTTTGTCTTTGATTCCTGTCTCAAATGACCATTTTGCAATATATTATGAGGCTCTATGATCAATGCAAAATGCTCATCAAAAACTGAGATTTGACGCCTCCATTGCCAGCATAAAGCAGAAATTCATGGTAATTCCTGAAAGAGCATGCTGGATTATATGGTCTTGTGCCTGCTTAAAGGTTACCGGATTTGTATTTAGTTTTGCATCAAGAATTACAATTGTAAGAAATAAATCCTTAAAAGCGTCCCAATTTTACCCTTCTGAAGTGCCTATTAGGCCTACCAGTATATCAGTATGTACGTAAATAACTTTTGCTAAGTCTCACTTTGTTCTGCCTGTCCAAAGTTAGTCCATATAAATCCCTCTCATCCAGCTTGTTTAAATCCCACATTTTACTGTTGTGTCCCAGTTTGTCCAGCGAAGTCCCAGTTTGTCCAGCTAAGTCCCAGTTTGTCCAGCTAAGTCCCAGTTTGTCCAGCTAAGTCCCAGTTTGTCCAGCTAAGTCCCAGTTTGTCCAGCTAAGTCCCAGTTTGTCCAGATAAATCCCAGTTTGTCCAGATAAATCCCAGTTTGTCCAGATAAATCCCAGTTTGTTCAGCTAAGTCCCAGTTTGTCCAGCTAAGTCCCAGTTTGTCCAGCTAAGTCCCAGTTTGTCCAGCTAAGTCCCAGTTTGTCCAGATAAATCCCAGTTTGTCCAGATAAATCCCAGTTTGTTCAGCTAAGTCCCAGTTTGTCCAGCTAAGTACCGGTTTGTCCAGCTAAGTCCCATTTTGTCCAGCCAAGTCCCACTATGTCCAGCTAAGTCCTGATTTGTCCAGCTAAGTCCTGGTTTGTCCTGCTAAGTCCCGGTTTGTCCACCTAAGTCCCGGTTTGTCCAGCTAAGTCCCAGTTTGTCCAGCTAAGTCCTGGTTTGTCCAGATAAGTCCCAGTTTGTCCAGCTAAGTCCCACTATGTCCAGCTAAGTCCCAGTTTGTCCAAGTAACACCCCATGAGTACTTGTTGCATCCTGTCAGTCCCATTTTGTTCTGCATGGTCCCTCGAGTCCTCATTACCCCTTCTAAGTCCTGTGTGTCCTGATATTCCCAGAATGTCCAGTAAAAGTTTCTTTGTCCCTGGAGTCCAAATTGGGATTCCCATTCTGGACTTATGCGATGAAATGGGGCCTCTCCTACAACACATAAGATAATCTGAATGATTGGGAAAGGACACTTATTAGGCCTGCTTCATGTTTTGTACTTGAATTAAAGTAATTATTATATTAGGGACAAAAGAGAAATATTGGTGAATGTCGTATAACTGCTAATAATACATGTTTCCAAGTTTCATTATTCGAAAATCATCAAGTCTGGCATACACCTCATGTATGATATCGGAAGACACATTAGTAATTTTCTTGCAAAATAAATTATTCAATTTCTGCTAAATGGTTGCTCATTTTAGTAAGCTATTTTTGAAGCTTCCATTTACGGACTGCACTTCCCCGGAAAACGCACCAGTGCAAATGTACGTTTCCAGGTGAGATTAATCTTCTGAAAATTTCATATTTATAACATGCTCAATGCTCATAACCTCCAAAAACTGTCCCGTGAACAAACATAGACCTTCATTAAATACTAATACTCTCGAAAATCTGAATGAAAACATCTTTTTTGAAGATTTTTATAAAAAGGTCCTGTAGGCTGTCGGGGGCCAGGTCAGCATGGGCACTTAAATTTTATTAATTTCATCTTCTTTGATTGTTGTTGGGTCAATCATACCTGTCCATTCAATTAATCATGTAAAATGGTAAACTTTCCAGACTCACAATTTTTTTTTGGATTAGCAGCCTGCATATGATCTTGAATTTTGTGACTTGCATTTTTCGAAAGTACCAAGATGATTTAATTTGACACCAAAGAATTGCACATAGAGATGTGAAATTTCAATCAATATACCTGATGGCAACTACTAAATGTGTGGAAAGTTTCATTGACATCATTCCAGGAAATAACCTAACTGATACAATACCACATTTAAACACAACGGCTGCTTACGATGGTTTTATCTGAGATGAATTATCACTTGATGCTATCTCTTATTTTCATGTCAGAAATACAGCAATGTACGACTTTTTTCTGCAATGTACGATTTTCTTTTCTTTAAACTCCTCTCGAATCCTGGTTACTTTTCAAAGAATCCTGGTCCAATTAAATGTGAAATTAAGTGTTGAACTTGAGTCTCCACTTTGTGAAGGTGTTACAATATGCAATTAATGAGGTGTGGACAGAATATTATAATAGATCAACAGCTTCGGATTATCTTTGTCCTATATAATCATAACATCAGGTCAAATAAATAAAGAAGATCATCAAAATCATATTTTTCTAGAGGTACCGTCCAGCTTTGGCGCAACTGCTCATACAAGTGACAAGGGAAAACATTTTCACACCTCATACAGTGTTTTGTAACATACCTACACGATGGGTGATATTAGACAAAGTTTGTCTGACAAACTAATTAAATGATTTGAAGTATTGATCAAAAAGAAGATTAGGAGATCAACAGAAAACTGTCAATGACGTGGCAAAGCCACTTTGCAAATTGAAAAGAAGAAAATTTATTTTTCCAATGGACCGCTGATCTGCAAAAAGCTCTGAAGAGACGCAACAGGTTTTACAGTTTAGTCTACCTAAACAAAGTATGTTACAATCTATCCCATTGTTTTTTAGTTCCTCGAACACCCCAGTAATAAATTGTAAGCATATCTATTGTCAATCAAATTAGGCGCCATTAGAAAACATGTTATCCTCCCATAGTCAGATTCGTAATTGAGTTGGGTTTCTTTCAATTTATCTTATCCAATGATGTGATAATTATTGATTGTGATATTTCTTGAGATAATTATCACAATTACGCAGAAAAATAACGTGCAAGCACTTTAAGCGGTTCTTGTAAATTTTCTCGTAATTAAATAAAATAGCATGTTAGGCTAGCAAAAGTTTTTGGTCTCAAGTTAGATTAGCATTGAGAAGAGAATGTATGTTTAAATATAAATGAGATTGGTGTGGTAGGACGACCTGCAAAGTGTCAACAAGATTTCACAAATATTTTGGTAATAGCTATAGCGCCACACACCGCTAAGAGCGTTTAATAATTCATTTGTAACAGTTATATTTTTCAATTTGCTTTAACATCAGGGAAACTTCGACAATTTTTTTTTCTTATCACCAGACACTGACTCGTGTAGCACCAAGTGGACCTTGTCAATGCACTACCAGCTGACAGCAACGCCAACATCCACTTCAGTTTCAACAGCAGAAGAGTGCTTCCATTCCTGTCAATCTGGCTGCCAGGCTGTGTCCTTAACTTTATCAGGACAGTGCTATTTATATGCTGAGGCAAGATCGTCCACAAATCCACTTAAAAGAGTATCCTGGTGGTTCCTATATCAGAAATATTGTAAAAGTAAGTACCAGTTTGTCACATACATTTGTTCATTTGGACCCCCTGTTGTTTTGTGTGATTTGTAATTATCACGTCAACAATTAAATTACAAGGTCTTGTTGTACTGTGAGGTTTCGTCCCCAACCATCACTCAGGGAAATAGACTCAGGCAAGACTGTAAAGAATAACATATTTTCATAATCAATGGGAAAATTGGAAATCAAGACATTTTGATTGGATGGCCTGTAATCAGTCACTTTTGAGACATTCCCAAGGGAGGAGTTATCTCTAAACAAAGGAACACACTGGCTAAGGCCAAGTAAGGGCAAACAACTGGGCAGTCATAGAATCTCAAAGACCAGCCTCTTCTGTTTTCTAATTACCATACTCAGCAACTTACTTGCATCTGAACGGTCTCTAGGATATGTCCATTCTCAACAAATGTGATAAGGTCTTTTTTCTTTTTTTATAAGGCGCCAATTTAGAAATTATTTGAGCATAAAGTCAATGCATACATTGAAAATTGTTTATCTGCATGTGTCATCTACATAGTTTTAGTATTTTTCAGAACATATATATCTGTTCATAAAGCTGGGGAAAAGCTATAAAAATTTGCTACAATTATTTATTATATAGTATGAAAAGGTTGGATTAGCTATTCGCTAGACTAGTTTTTGGATTATGATTTTGATCAATAAGGTTGCACAAAACACTCCAGTAAACAAGATGAATTTATAGCTGGATAAGTTAATGGCTGGATAATTTGGCCAGTAAGTTTATGGTATCAGTGTATGAAGCCAATTATAACAGAATTTAAAAAAAAAAGCATAGAAAATTTCAAAGTAGGCCTATCCCTTAGCTAAAAAGAGAATAGGTCTTTATCAAGGAAAAATCCATCTCATCCCTTGTTATTCTCAAATAACAAATCAAAAATCATCAAAAATAGCAGTAAGATTTTGATATTTCGATTTACGGCTAATAAGTACAATCATGCAGAATCAAAGAGGCTGGCCATGCAATGCTGAATTGAATTACCAGGTGAAGTTGGAATTCTAAAGTTGCACTTTGAAAACAAACTTCAGCTGTTTTAATAGATTAAGACATTACGTACCACATACCATATAAGACGTGTTTCACCTGATTAAGATGAAAGAATTAAATTTAACAATGCTGTCGGGCAGGAGATTTAAAATCAATCATGCTCTCAATTCCCCTGTCAATTTTAGACGATGCTTTTTATTTCTGTAAAATGTAACGTAATAAAAACCTAAACCGAGAATTTGAAAAGTAAATAGGCCCAAAAGGTAACTTTACAAGAAATTCAATATAAAAAAGAATTTCCGTACACAAAATCTTAAAAAGAATATTTGTGTCTTCATGAGAAATCTTTCTTTATAGCCGCTCATGACAATTACTTATATGCACTGTATTTATGTCATTTGGACATTTGCAAAAAAACACCAGTCACTGTGCCTAACAAAATTGATTAAAAATAAACTTGATAAATATGATCATCCACCAGTCTGCATACTTCGTAGTTTATTGTCTTTTGGTATTATATTGCTCATCATGCATTTTTAATCAATAATGTCGACAAGTACAAAATTTATAGATCTACGCATTTACACTGCGCTTTTTCCATAACATGCATTTGCTCACTACCGGCATTTATTGGGGGGGGGGGTTATTTTTGAGATAGATGTATATTTGAGGATGAAATACCAATTAAATCTTTATTTAAACACCCCTCTTGAGGTAACACTTTAATACACTTTGGGAAAGACCGTTAATCAGGGGTATAGGCAATTACAGGAGAAATATGGTGGGGGACAGCACTCGGGGAATCGGGGCACTATGGGATGTTTTTCACATAATGACGTTATGTTATGCTGATTTTACTCTGTGTTGAAAATGCTGAGCAACTCAGTTGATGTGAATATCACCAGTAATTGTTGAGAACTTAAGGTGTATTATATAACTGATTTTAGTGTAAGAATCACACTGTTAAAAATTTTGTGTAGAGGTACAGAAAATTCTGTAAGGTTACAGAAAAACTTGTTTGACATCTGCCTCTTCAGTTAAGCCTACAGACACTTCTCTGCTGGCACATTGCCAACAGAACATCCCTGTTATCAATTTAATTAAATAGTTTATCTTTAAAAGTACTGGTCTACCAGAATATGAAGAGATTTGTTTGGAATTTCTCATTCATTGTCACTAAGGTGTTATTTTATCGCAATTTGATAATGTCTGTTATAGTTTTAAACCACACCACTGAATAGAAACAACAAAAAGATCATAAATAAGTTTCGAAGAGGACTCATTTATATTTGTGAATCTAAATAGCTGAGAACAGAGAAAGGTAATCCTCTATTTTGTCTGTCACCAATTAGCAATATGGTCATCCTATCAAAATGTGAAACTAATGGTTTGATCATGACACTTCATCTGCTTCATGAGTCAAAATGTGAATTTCTTTTACAGTGTAACAGCCGTTTCTTGTCCATTGATAATGAAATTGCCGTGAGAAATAGTAATTGTCAAAAGAAAGAGCAAAAAGGTATAATGTTTTATTACAGACTGCTTGACACACATAGCCCCCACTTCATTCAGCGCAGTTGGATTAGAGTCAGGGTTCCCGGCTGAAGACGGAGAACTCTACAAACCGTATTCCTCAACAACACCAAGTTTCTGGTATACAAAGAAGAGCAAGGGCAATAATTTGATGGTAATTTTCCATTGGTTCTTATGGAAGTTTGATATGAGTGTGCATAATTCCTCTCTGCAGGCAATGCCACCCATAATTTGTTAGCAAATTAATTTTATTGTACTGTGGAGGTTTTAGAATCAAAGATATTATGAAGCAAAGCTTTGAAATTCTTGCAAAAAAGTTGAGTCATCAGGATTTATTTTACGGGGAGGGCCAGGCAATTTGACCAGGGGAGGGGTATGTGACTTGCAATGACCTATGGGACAATGGGTTTAAGCTCAAAATTCTTTAGTTTGTCTTTGAACCAGATGGAGAATAGCACAGTATAAATACAGATAATTGCAGCTGGATAATGCCTTTGAAATGTCCAAATTGTCCAATATCATGAGCACGCATTCCAAAATTAGCATATAGTACTGTATCCTTAAATTTTTTTCACTCAATGTGTGCTATGATGAAACATTTTCATTAGCCACAGAAACCAACTACAATGTAATGCCATTTTGCCAATCACCACATGCGTATAACAGTGCTACCTCGCATCATTAATATCATGTTTTTTTTTTTCAGCTTGAATACAGCAGCATACAAGAGATCAAAGCTGTGGCTGTCCAGGGTTCAGGAGCATATACCGTAGCCTACTACGTAACTTCTTATGTCGTCTCCTACAGTCTCGATGGGGTGTACTGGCGACATATTTCTAATGCAGATCATCGCACCAGGGTAAGTGGTCTCATAGTAAGTTTTAATGTTCATGTAAATGCACTACATAAAACTAAATAATTGGTTTTTCTTTTGTTTTTTATGGGAAATGGCCTTGATGCCATTTATGAAATTTCTGATACTTGCAGGTTTTTTGGGGAAACTGGCATCCAGAAATGCCTCATCTCTCGCTTCTGGAAACACCGGTGCTGGCTAAATATGTCCGTGTCATGCCAGTTACGGCAGCTTATCCTGTCTATGGATTACGGTTTGGCGTCTTCGGATGTGCTGCCAGCACAAATTTGACAGAAGGTAGATCATTTTAATACTTACTCCGATTTAGTTGGTACTTTGCCTTCTGGAACAACTACATTCAAAATGCAGAATAGAAATTTATAAATTAAAAAACAGGCTTACAAGAAATCGTTCAACCTCATTTATGTAATTTGGGTATAACAGATGTATACCCTATTAATGGGTTCATTTGTGAGAATGAAAGCTTTACTCTTTCATTATCAGTTGGGCATGGAAATTTACAGTTGTTGAATTACATATGTTAATGCTTAGCTGTGACATCATTGATGTACACAAGCAGCTGAATGTCAGCACCCACATTTCTACGACTGTGTGAGATCTACTCAGTTTTCAGAACATGGATATTGAATAGTTTCTTAGTTCAGCACAGGTACACAAAACTGTATATCCCAATATTTTGTTCACTTTGACCAAATTGATCATGTAAAAAGAGGTCATCAAAATGCTTATTTCGTATTTCCTTTTCAGACAGTGTGCTGCAATTTAGCCTTGGTGTACAGGATGGTTCCATCAAAGATTATCAATTAGATGTGAATGATTTAACAATAACTCCAACAGCATTTTACCCTGCATTTGCAGCCCGACTCGGTAAGATTTACATTCTATAAATAATTTTTTTAATGTTTAGTGATATTGACCAATGCTAAATATTATGAATTTTTCCAGCCTGTATTTTACGTCAGGATGAAGTTATAAAATATGTGTTATTTTTGATAACAAAAAGGCAACATTGTTAGTCATCATCATACATTATCCAATCCATTCCTGCATGCTTATAGGTCTACCAAATTGGAAAACTAAATATTCTGACAAGGAAGCTACAAATTAGGGCAGATGATAAAATTAACATATTTGAAAACAATGGTTCAGAAGGCACAATGTAGGGGAGAGAGGGGCACAGTGAGACACTTTTTTATTTTCAAGTGCTCCAAAATTTTGGCAGGTTATAGTAAAATGTCTTCAGGCCTACATTATAGATAAGGAAGTAGGGTATGTTGTCCAGTAGTTTTAGGTTCCTAACTTCTATAGGTTTGGAGAAACTTTGAGTAACAAACATGCTCCTCAAGCCACCTGAAACTGTCTCACAGTGCCCCGTAGTGTCCAACTGGTACGTTTTACAGAACATCCCTCTTTTGTATAGTACCAAAACTATGCAAGTGAAAGACTGTCTTATATCCCGAATGCTTACACAGCATATGGTGAGTGGAATTTCAAAATTTTGGTTTTTACCCTGTAAAAGTAAATCATTTTGCCAAATTAATTTTTGCTATGATTCCCAAGAAAAATGGGATAATGCAAATCGATTGCCACATATTCAAACCGTGGTTACTCATTTTAGTTTAGTGCGATAACGATCCACAATGCAGGCATCCAGTCCACAGGATTCGAAAATTGTATAAAGAAAGCTCTGTGGCTCTGTCTCACTGTGCCTGCCGTCTCATTGTGCCCCGCTCTCCCCTATGTCATTTGAAATGGTGTGAATCGGGCTAATGTTACTCTCTCTACCAAAAAATCTATATGTCTCATGATGTATATACAGTGGTACAACTATTGTGCCCCGTGCTAATCCCCTTTCCTGTCTGATTCGAACAATTTACAGTTTGCGATCCATCGCAGAAAATCAGAATACAACAGTGAAATTCGGAATGCTTCTCTGCTTTCTGTTGGTTATGTTTGTTTAGAAATCATAAACCATTTAAGTATTGTATTTATCACATCATCAAACCGGAAAAAGAATTAGCAAATTCATGCCCATTTCAGTTTTTATGCAGCCTGTTTGTAAGGATGCATTCTTCTAATGTTTTCAAATTTGCCTTTGTATGATTTTATTCTGCTAATCAAAAAAAAAACCAAAATACAAGAGTATGTCTGCAAAAGAATGCCATTGTACACAGTTAATAATACTTATGAAAAAGCGGATGACAATGTATTACTGCAAAAAATTGCACTTTGGTAATCATGCTGCCAATAGTGTGTCATGGTCAAACAATCACTTTCAACAATATGTTATTTACCGACAATTGTTGGAGGAGTTGTCTGTTATATAGAAATATATGGCAGCAATTATGTTGCCACAATGTGAACAATGCACATGACATTGAGGTTTTTTCACAACTTTGTGAAACATTGCAACGTCACATGCTTATGACGCAGACTCCATGATTCCCTGTTTTTGCCGATGACCTGAAGTGTCCGAGGGACTCCTCGAATCGGATTGTTTGGATTCTCCAAAAATTGTAACTGATTGGTTATGTAACTTCTCATAAACATTGCTTTTTGTTTATGCCCAAAATACACATTGTGTGATTAATCATCAAAACTTGTTATGTCACTTTGTTTTGATTCTTCCATTGTCCACTGTATAACTTGCAGAGGCACTGATAACTTATAAGTATAAACATTCATTTTGTTATCCAATATTATTGTAACAATTAAGATTCCCACAATATGAAAGAAAACAATTAGGTAACAAGTTTACTCAGCCATATCTTTCTCATTTGCATGCTGCTTTTGCTCATTTACATGGCCAGTTCCAGTAGACTGCGTATGACGTATACTGTTGGCCAAAAGTTTGGAAACAGTAAGCTGCTTGCCATTGCATTGATGTTAAATTTCACAACTTCTTGGTGCTCTGATTCTTATTTGATCATGTTGGAATAGTGTGAAGAGGATTATGAGAGGTAAATCAGTGAAAATAGAATTAAATTTGCAATATTGCTCTCAAATCTAGGGGTGTGTGAAAGTGATTAAGCCATCATTATTGCTATAGAATAGAATGTTGTGTCTACTTGCTTTGACCCATCTGCATTTTTCAGAGCAACAAAGGAAATTGAGTGCCATTCATACAGAGAATACCTACACAATCTTTCTTCCTGTTACGATATATTTTCTTCTGATCAGATAAGAATCATTGCAACCACAAGCAGACTTGTAAAACACTAATCCAATGGCGGGCAACCTATATACTGTTTCTAAACATTTGGCCTGCAGTGTGTCTTTCACATTTCTTAAACAACATTGTGACAATGTCATTTCTACCATACAATTCTATGTAATTTTCACAAACATTGTCACATTCTGACAGTGTTGCTGCAGCATAGATGTGCCCATTGGTTGGTTGGTGACCGACAAACGAAAAAAAAGGGAGTCTGATTTTAGCACAAAAATCAGTAGTGAAACACCTTTTTTTCCTAAATAGATTATCACTACTAATGAAACAGTCTTTGTGGTTCGAATGCTAAAAGTGTGACCGCGACATATCATTAGCAATTATGACTAATAAAATGCAATTTTACAGTAATATGGCCTGTCTTTTTCATGAGTAATAAGACTGCTGTCATATTGATTTGATAAATGAATAAACAAAATAAGAAGAGACTGCTATAGAAGGCTGCTGCCCACATCAATTTCATGCAGACTGAGGTAGCTATATTTCAAACTAGTTTAATACTGGTGAAATTCAAACAAAATATAGGGAAAATAGGCAGACTCATCATATCAATAGAATTGTCATTTTCATTGATAGATGGGTGTGCATTAATTAATAATTTTAACAGCATATTTTATTACATGACCACTATGCAAGAGCCATCCTGATTGGCCAGAATTACTGTATCCAATGAGTCTCGATCATGCACTCTCGAGAATGGTCATGGTCTAGTGCACGGGACTCGAGAATTTCTCGAGAAATCTAGGACACTGTCCTACAAAAGGCACAATGATGCACTGAACAAAAATTTTGAAGTTCTGGTGGCTCAATAATTGTCAAATTTGGCACAGACCTCATGTATCACCTTAAAAGCAATTTTGGAAAAAAGTGTGAAAAAGGCTTGACTTTTCGCTACACACAAGTGACATGACTCATTTTAGTGAGCTCTGTTTAAACATCAGTTCACGGACTGTGCTTTAATTATGTTTGGATTAAGTAACAATTTTTACCATCTCATCAAGCAAGGAAAATGGTGAACCATCCTGACTAATTAAAAAAATATTGTGGAAAGAACAGCAAAGTTATTGAAATTAATCATCACAGGAAGGATCTTGAAATTTTGTGTCTTGCATTTTCAACAATAGCCAAGGCGATTTAAATTGACACAAAATTTTTGCTCTCAAAAATCTGTAAATTTTTATGAATATACCTGATGACAACGACTAAGTGTGTGCAAAAATTTCATTGTACTATTTTGAGAGAAAGTACAATTTTTAGGAATTTTGCAATGTTGGGTTTTTAATGGCGGTCAGTGTATAACAAGAGAGATTTAATTATGCAATTGATCATGTTTTTTGGCTATTATGACATCTTTTGTAGTTTTAATGCCAATCTGTGTGTTTTGTTTCTATAAATCACAGCAAAATGTCCAGATAGTATACAATTTTGAAATATTTGTACAAGTTCAATTTCAGAATCTATCTGATATACACTGAGCGCCATTGAAAACGCAGCATTGCAAAATGGCTCAAAAATGTTACTTTTACTCAAGATATCAAGGTGAAATTTTTCACACACTTAGTAGTTTCCACCAAGTATATTCATTTAAATTTACATATCTCTAAGTGCGATATGTTTGTTGCAAGTTAAATCATTATGGCTACTGTCGAAAATGTAAATCACAAAATTTCAAGATCATGCGATCATTAATTTCAATTACGTTTTGGTTCTTTCCACAATATTTTTTGATTAGACTAGTCAGGAAAATTTACCATTTTACTTGCTAAATGAGATGGAAAAAAGTGAAATTTGACCCAGCTGCAATTAAAGATGATGAAATTAAAAAAAAAATTAGTGTCAATGCCGGCCTGCCCCCTATAGGAGCTTTTTGTATAAATCTTCGAAACAAGATGTTTTATTAATATTTTTTTCGGAGTTTTGTTATGGACTGATTGTCTGTGTTTGTGTTTCTATCCTGGATATGCATAACAACCCCATTGTTCAGTAGTTTGGGTTCATATGCTTTATTTTCAGATACTGATACCAATTTCTTCAATTTTCATTCAAAATCTGCTTTATTCTCAATATTTTCTTCAAAAAAGGTTAATGGGACAGCTTTTTAAAGTAATGTGCATGTTATCGGTACATTTCGTAAAATTATTCCCATCCAACAAGCCACAAAATCAATATTGTCAATGACAACAAAATTCTCGAGAATTCTCGTTCTCGGGAGAAAATTCTGAGTCATTGCTGATCTCGAGACTTCTCGAGAATTCTCGATCTCATTGGAAACACTAGCCAGAATGTCACATGGTGACATGATTAACTTCATATTGCATGTTGGAGTGCAATATGAATTTTCACTGCTGCAGTGAAATAGGACACAGTATCCTTGAACAAAGTTTAGGGTTAATAAAATGTACAAATGATCTGTCAACGCAGCATTGTAAGTATGTGGTCTCACCTTCGATTTGATGTATAGATAAAAAAGATTGGTTCTTGATCTTTACTTCGAATTGAAGCTGAATCCGCATACTACAATGCTGTGTTAACAGATCCATCAACAGTTCTGCTAATTAGGCCTATATATGGCAGGCTGACTTCCACAACTCTAAAACATCATAGTAAATAAAAAATACACTGTGAACCGTCTAAGGTGCTTGGATGTTAAGTATGACACATTACATGACACATTGGATGAATCCGGAGTTTGTGGGTTTGATTCCTGCAAGCGGCAGCTTGCACCCAAGATTCACTTATAAATGTATTGATCAGTGATAATAGACGCCAAGCCCCTGGTGAGAAAACTACACGATATGCTCTCTGTTAAGCAAGATTCACTTTCAGCTATGCTGAATCTTACTAAATAGGGAGCATATCGTGTAGAGTTCTCACCAGGGGTTTTGTGTAAACTGTCTATAGATAGCGCTACCCCACACCGCAGTTCTGATCCTGGCTGTGTAAAGCTACCTCAACAACTTGGCCTTTGGTCAGAGGTTTCAATCTTTGGCTGAACTGTTTGAGGTGCTCAGATGTTTTAAAAACGCAACACATGACAGTACATTTATATAGTTACATACAGATACTTCACATTGCAGGGCTGCCAAATCACGTTTACCACCCCTTAGGGTGAATGTGGAAATCTGACCCGACAGCCCAGCGTGCTACCCTTTTGCAAATGAACTTGTAACATTCTAGCTTTTTCAAAATCAGTAGACTTTTGAAACCACTTGAATTGTCCAAAAACACACTTTTTCACCGTATTTGTTTTGTCAGTTTCAAAAATCATTGTTCATTGTGGCAGCTAAGCTAGGTAATTAAATTGTTTTAAACCACCTTACACGAGGTGCTTGGGCCGATCGAGAAAAGGATGGATGGGGAGAGGGGATACAAATTGAAATGGACTAAAAATATTGTGATTTGATTTTTTTTTACATTGAAATCTACATGTCCAATCCCCCCCCCTCAGGATCCGCTACTGAACTGCATAATTTGTGGTTTCTATAATAAAATAATTTATTATTCTGGGAAAAGAATTCACTGAAATATGACATGTATGTATCGGCCTATTGCATATGAATTTGTCCATATTGCCTGAAGTTGTGTCCTTTGTCCTGTCAAAGATTGTGGTGCACACAAATAAGAATGATCCTCCTCCAATGCGGTGTGCAATGAGTATACACTCTTGCTCATAAATATGGAATATAGGAAAACACGAAAACTACCATTGAATTGTGGCTATCCCATTTGAATCCAATGGTTAAAATTGCACTTTTAAGAACTTAAGTGGATTCCTGAAGAGTTATTTGAAGTCCTCACTTTACTATTTGGTTACATTTTTGAAAATTTGGGAGGCTGGAGGAAATTGAAAAAACGATGCAAAAAAAGTCAAAATATGATTTTTTTTAGGCTTAAAAATCCATCAAAAATTGTTTATTTGTGAAAGTTGCTGGTATCAAAGGAAAGATTAACCTTTAAATGAGTCAATTTGATGGTCATTAGCATGTGGAATCTCCGAGACAAATAATCACAGCACAGACAAAATGGGTCATATTTGTGCTTGGTCCAATGGAACAGCTTTTTACATTTTCAAACTCCAAGACTGCATGATAACCAGGAACGTTATATTGATAAAGGTTTATACACCCTATGTGTGCTCTACCAAAATGTACTATAATTTCAATTAGAAATTGTTTTGACTGCTAGCAATTGAGAGTTTATCACAATAAACAAGGTTGGTTTATCACCATTGTTCATGACAACCTCAAAATATGAAAAATCCACTCCAGCCATTCATATCGGGCTAGTTGAGCCTCTTCTCAGCACGTTGAAGTTAATTTTCTGAATCTGGACTCTTCCAAAACAAGGGTAAAAAATAAAACAAGGATCGTGGTTATTTAGGTATATTCCATATTTATGAGCAACAATGTAAATTTCCAATACTGTTTTATGACTTATTTTCCTATTTCATGTACAATTGGCAGTTTGCCTAACGTATTACACAGTCATATACGAGGGGTCCATTCATCTTAATTACTTACCTAATATAGATACATTTGTTAAGTTGCTTTGTTTTCAGCACTGCAATAATAACACAGGATTTATGAGGTTTTTATTTTCACAGAGAAAAACATAAATGGACTAAGGCATAATAAAATATACAAATATAGATTGAAAGAACTATGGTCATTTTAATCACCTCATAAAGTCTTATCTTATGGAAATTCGAGTAAATATGAATTATTCAGTATCATGTAACATCAATGTCCCTGGTCAATAGGCCTATATGCATGGCAATCTGCGTGAGACAGGCATGATAATGAAATGAAAATATTTTTTGTATCGATGTCTCAACCATTAAAAAAAGTTACATATAAGTATTCTTAACAGCACATCGATTCAACAAGATAAGGGATTTTGTCCGTGAAACTATATGCGTGTGAAACGTCATCAAAGATTGTGTACATCATTTTCAATGCAAAACTTGCCCTAAAAACCTTAACACACATCTGACTTTCAAAATTTAAAAACCTGCATATATCAAGTAAACTCCTCCGAATTCAAAATGCACTTATTCATTTTGCTCTATTTGCAATATTGAGTTCGCAAAAGGCGTTTCGGCAGATTACGCTGTCAGCAATGAAAAGTTTCTAAAACCCAGTGAAAACGACAAACCATGGCATATAGATTATTTTTGTAAGGGGAATATTTGCTAATTTTTTTCTAATAACTGAAGTTTACCTTTCTTTACATGTAGGTTGCAAAAAGTAAATGAAGTTAACTTTTATTTCACACACCCTTAGTTGTGTCAGATTTTTATGAAACAAAGGGAGGGGACTTACAATTTTTTTCTATGGGCATTGGCTATTGGGCAACTATTCATAAAAATGCCTACTTTTAGACATTAAACCTTTTTATTACATGCCTTATGCCCTCAGGTCCATGGTAAGATCAATACAGTACCCTCTTTTAAGGGTACTTTTCTTGTAACTAGCTGGCTTAGTCAAACAATTAATCAAGTTAGTAAGATGATGATGTCAAAATCCCTTTGGCATGACTACCTAAACTCAGTCACAAGTTTACTAATCTAGGCAATAGTAGACATATAATTGAGTTGGGAGTTTTTGCGCTTCCTCATTTGACCCAAGCAACAGTTGCTGTTGCCATTCAATGGCAAGAATGATTTTTGTGCCAATTTCCTATTTTTAGCCTCAAATTTTACCTCCACTGGATGGTTCATAAACGTTTGGTTTTACTCACTCTACTGAACAACATTGAATTACTTTCAGGACAAAATGCAACTACTGGGAAGATAGGCCCATATTGGTCAGCATCCCTAAGCAACAATCCGTACATTGAGGTCAACTTGATGGTTCCTCATTTTGTCCATGCAATTGCAACAGAAGGGCATTCCGAAACAGAATTTGCTCATACTTATTCCGTGGCAACTTCCAAAGACTGCATTTCATTTGACAATCCTGGGGTAGGTTAATGTGATTTATTTTCCAAATACTATTTGAAAGTGCCAGCTTAATTTGAATAGCAAACTTTTTGACAATCCTGGGGTAGGTTTATGTGATTTATTTTCCAAATACTATTTGAAAGTGCCAGCTTAATTTGAATAGCAAACTTTTTGACATTCCTGGGGTAGGTTTATGTGATTTATTTTCCAAATACTATTTGAAAGTGCCAGCTTAATTTGAATAGCAAACTTTTTGACAATCCTGGGGTAGGTTTATGTGATTTATTTTCCAAATACTATTTGAAAGTGCCAGCTTAATTTGAATAGCAAACTTTTCTTGCTCAATAAGTCATTGATAAACTTTACTAGTATTTCTAAATCTGTGCAGTACCAATAGTAAGGCTGTTCAGTTTAATAATTTAAGGAAAATGACATTCATGCTCTGAATCAATAGAACTTTCAGTTTCTTCCGGTCTTATGAGAAGAAGATATATAGTCATACGCCATGACATTGTTACTTTCAGGTTGGATATGCCCATTTTCGGCAACCCAGTCGCTTGCTTCAGACCATCCAAAAAGATGCAACTTGCATCCGTCTTTACCCAAAGTCAACAGTTTCTGGTGGAAGTCTGGCCGTGAGACTTGAAGTCTATGGCAAACCTAATGGTAGGTTGTAATTGCGTAGCTAGCTATGATAAAGAGCTTCATGAAAATATTTTCTTATAGATTGTTACTGTATTTTACTTCAATCTAATATATTTTATTTCTCAAGCTATGTTTGTGTATTTTACATCTTTTATACTTTCATTTTTATAGTGTAGTATGTTCTAGAGTTAAATTTTAAAATTTTAATTTTTGTTTTGTTAGATGTCAGGGACTTGTTGGAAAGCAGTCTTGTACTGAATCAAGTTACCCTGCCTGAATAAAAGTATAAGTATGTTGACTTGACTCTGAATTGAGCAGGGATAAGCAGCAATTGAGTCATTTACTATTCTGCGTTTTTTAATTGATTTTCAGAGTGTCCAGAAATACCTGCTAGTCAGCTGAACGTCACAAAATCTGATTCAGCCTGTCCTTGTGGGGGATCTGACTTCACAATTTGTGGGGATGGCAACAACGCAACATTTGAAACAACAATTATGAAAGATAACTACATCAGGTTACATCATTTGACAACCTTTAAGTTCTCAAATGCTGAATCTGGGCTGGAAATAATGCTGTTCATCAAATCAGTGGAGAAATGGGAATTTGTGCTGAATAAAAAATTCAGTGCAAACGATCCAGGTACAGTGGTTCTCCCGAGAGCTCAAATTGGGAAAATGGTTAAGATCGTCGTCTCAAAAAGTCCTTCTGCAAGTTTTTGTTCATCAGTGAAAATATATGGTTGTGCTGCAAAAGGTAGGTTATTACGCATGCTGTACAGATAACAATACTATTCTATGAATAGGAAACATTTCATTATACATTTATTATTCTAAACTTGGCTTTTGCTCATCAACACAATGATGCTCAACAAACTTTTCTTTTTCAATGTCAAGTGGGAAACAAACTTCAAACTTTTTTTAAACCAAAAGTCCATAGTCCCCCCCCCCAAAGATCATCCGGTGGGCCCCTATAGTATTCTGCATGTTTCAAACAGTTTTCGCCACAAATTGGGGCATTCACTTCTTCTGTTTCAGACTGTCCACCCAATTTTATAAAACATGGGGTCAGCTGCTACAGAATAATAAAAGGCCCCTTCACCCACAACCAGCGGCAGTGCCAGAAATACTCTTGGACAGCCCCTGGTGAGAATTTCAAGGCTGATGGCATAATGCAGACTGACTTCTTCAGGGGATTGCTTGGGTAAGTTGTTTGTAACACTGATTATGGAATCTAGAACTGTACAATAATAAGCGCCTGGTGCCATGCGCCTAAATGCTTTTAGAATGATACATTATATTAAACATCCTGAAGTTGTTGAATTGCTTCTACAGTACAAATCAGTGATGGGCACAATTCAATTCATGAATTTAATTTATTCGAATTAATTCAAAATTTCACATATTGGATGAATTGAATGGGATTGAATTGAAATTGTCTGTGAATTGAGGTTTTATATTACAAATCCAAATCATTTCCTAAATCTGTTGGCCTCAGGAAGATATACCTCCACACCTTCCAGTTCTCACCCTAACCACTCCATGCCCTCACTTCTCCGCTCACTCTAAAATAAATCACTTGAAATATAGGACAATTCTTTAATCAATTAAACGTCATTTCTATGTTTAAGTTAAAAGTAATTTGAAACACGTATTTCCATTTTACTGACAAGTGAGTGGATGGGAGTGAGGAGGAGTGGAAAGGCATATAATTACATTGAAGAGTTTAGGTATGCGAGTGTACGCATCTGCTTGGAAAAATTGTTGTGTGGTAGCCTACTGTATTTGGTGATATCTAAACTGCGTGCCATTTTGTAATGCATTATGCAACTGTGCGTTTTTGTGATAATTAAAAAAACATAGTACTATTTTAATGTTCTTTACACATAATGATATATGTCCCATGGGGCCAATATCCTGTCAATTTTATCTAATTCTGTTGTTGTGCAATGAGGAGTTTTGGGGGTGTTCTTTAAAATGTATGGGAAAAGTATAAGCTTATAAGCCAAAAATACTAAATTGATATCATTATAGCATGCAAATTTACCTCATAATGGTAAGTGAAAACAGAGAAATCATTTCAAACATTGATGTGTTCATTAAAAAGAAACCACCTGGATATTGAAATAACTTTGCAATAAAAAGAGCATTATCAAACTCATCATCTGCTTTCCTTGGGTTTAGAACTCTCCTCTAAACCAAATGGCGCAAACACACTTGAACAATATTTTGAAAATATGACAACATGGAAGACAGTTTCACGAATAGTTTGTGTTCTTACCACAGTGATAATTGATCTGGAAACTTCTTTTCTATTCCAGAGTTTCTCCTGCCTTGCTCAATTTGGCCCATGATGGTTCAACGTGGAAGTGGTCTGATGGCTCCCAGCCAAGTACTGAACCTTGGGGAAGCGGATTCCCAACAAGTGATGGTAAAAAAAAACTAAAATTTTAAACTTGAGCTGCTGCTAATTGCATTGATTATGATGATTGCAATAATGTAACTTCAAGGTATTGTATTGAAGTTGGAATCTAGCAATCTAAATATTCCCAGATGTGGCAGAATCTGAAATTAAAATCTACTCATAAAAAAATCCTAGATTTACCAGGATTCTGACATGTTGCTAAAGTATACTAATTGAAAAGTGTGTGAATGTGTCAAAATTCTGATGTAAAGTAAGTTGAAGAACAATCTGTCAAACAAAAAATACCTAGATATGTCACAGGATTCTTGCATAGCAGAATCAACTTAGAGAATAGAGAATTAGAGATCTTTGCAGATTAGCGGTCCACACAGTTTCAAAATGAACATTCGACTTGCTCTTGTGATGTCGCTGGCTAAAAAATGGTTTAATTATCTTGCTTGTATTGTAACAGTTGTCATTTGATCAGTTCGTTGAGAATATACACGTATATCATATCTGACAGCATAGGCCCATAGGTTCGAATAAACAAACTAATTAACTGGTTTAGTGTATGTGCTAGTTATATCCATCGTTTGAGGGAATATGTGATATATACCGAGGCGTAAGCCAAGGTGTATGTACCTATATAGCTTGTCACGTCAAGCAGAGGATGGACGTTTGGCCAGATATCTCACTCTCAGAAACCACAAACCCCACAGGAGAAATTCACATCTCTATGTATAGCTTAGCTCTTTTGTAATATGAATATCACATTTTTGTGATGTTTTGATGACGTTTTTGTCCGATATTTGCAAATTTATGAAAATGGCAATCCAATTTTGCACAATGTTGACTTTTGTGGTGCTAGCAGCTGCTAATCTGACACACAATGGGATGGTGACATCACAAAAATGCATCGCAGCGCCACCCAGACTTAGTTTTAGTCAAGCTGGTATCAGCAAAACCACCTATGTCATTGCGTTGATTTTTATGGACTGTACTACTGTAGAATCAATGCTAAATTTCTGTCCAAATGCTTGATGTGACAAACTGTAATAAGAGGATTAGGAAACAAACAGGTAATTGTTAATGACGTGGCAAAGCCAGTTTGCTAATTGAAAAGAAGAAAATACATTTTTCCAATGGGCCGCCAATCTGCAAAGAGCTCTAATACACGTATCCAATAATTTGCAGACTTTTCATGATTCTGCCATGATATCGATTGGTCAATTTAGTCACTTGACCTAGCTCTCCAATTCTTGTTAGGTTCTATTTTGTTATCCATGATATTTACTAATAAAAAGATTTCTCCTTGTGTTCAGTTTCAGAAAATTGTACAATATACGAGGATGGTCTTTGGAAAAATGTGGGCTGCGACACAGAAGCCTCACTTGTATGTGAAATGGATCAGAACAGTAAGTCACAAAGATGCAGTATTACACAGTTACTGTTGAAAGGCAACATTTATGAGAATCCTACAATAAATTCATGGACCATTCTCGCTGCTTGCATGTTCGTTGAAAAAACTTGCAAACAACCTCCTCTCCTCACTCTTTAATACCCTTTTTATTACCCAATATATTTCTAAGTTGCACAGAAGCTATTTTTTTAACAAAATGTTATGAGAATATATTCCATATTGCTGAATTTCAGGAAATCCTCAAAAAGGCCGGTGTGATTGGTCTTTTCATTATAAGACTGCTGTTTTGTCTACGGTGACAACAGTTGAGAATGTAACAGCATCATCTGTCCAAGACTGCATTACAAAATGTGAAAAGAAAGCAGATTGTGACTCAATCAGTTTAAAATCAGGACTGTGCTTCATGTATTGGAACACGAGCACGGAATCTTTGACCAAAGACACCACAAATCCTGTAACTCACTATCGCAAGTCATGCTCAGGTAAGAGAGAACTCTTGATTATGAAGCAAACAATATTTCTTTGCTAGGCTTCTAACCTGATGATTGGATTAAATATACCTAAATATTCCAACATTTACCTTGTTGATCTGAAATTATTCACATTGTCCTTTTCACTCTAAACCGTATGTCATTTAGACCGACTGAGAGTTATGTCAATACATTTATCACATTTAATCTCAGTGCCCTCAAAAAATCCCTTTTTCCAGTTGGAGGTGTCAAAGTATTGTTAACCAATTTAAACTCCAATTGAGACTTCGAACATACTTTGCTGTTCTCATTTGCATTCCATTCTGTTTTGACCTGGGCTCTTCATTCTCAGTTAATTTATCTTAATCTTGGTACATTTAAATTGCCCACTTTTGCTGGTGCAATGAAAAAAAAAAGGATTGTCTGATAAATCAGACAAAACATAGAATGACATAAACAAGTTCTTTACGTCTTGAACAATTCAATTATCTGGATGAGACAACCACTTGATTGGACACATTTCAGGCAATCATTGTCTGAATCAGACAATCCTTTTTTTAGTGTGGATGCAGCAAAATTATCTTGATGCTTACTGTCTGCTCTTTCCAGTAGACACTGTGCAAGGAGGTCTTGTTCATGACTTGTGTAGTATTCACAATGTATGTTATCAGATATTGATGTCGTTTCAGACTGTGAGATTGCCCTGGTCTGGGACAAAGATGGGGTCCTGAGGGATGGAGTGACTGTCACAGCTAATGACTGGGCTGATGAAATGTCCATGCCTCAGTACAGTTGGTTAGGTAACAAGCCTAATGCTACTCAGGTTAGGGTTTGACATTGATTTTTTGATTTTGCAATATACCAAGTTATAGTAATTTTCTGAGATTCGTTTTGCTATCTTCAATGTTGAAAAATTTTTAACATTTTCCCTATTTTCTTCACACAGAAAGGAAGTTGGTTACCTAAAGCCGTGCGTGACCATCTGTTGGTGAGTAACAGATTCATATGGGGCATTTTTGGAAAGGTTACACCAGTAACTCGGGTGACATGGGTTGTGAGGATTTGTTTAGGAACACTCCAGAATCGACCCTGGTGTATCCCGGAACCAGAACAGGAGAGCATCACTCGAACAGGAACCAGTTTGTGTCACATGGTACAAATCTCGAGACCCTAGCACTCGCCACATGTCGGGGAGTAGCCAGAAACACTACACTCGAGATATGATGTTGGCACTTCCAGGAAGCACGAGACTCTAGTTTTGCTTGTTCAGAAACAAACCCTCGTCACTCGAGTCACTCGAGTTACTCGTGTAACCTTTCCAAAAACGCTCATAGCATTCATCTAGAGCTTCTCATTCGCCTCTTCTTGAAGCAGAACAACCATGCAAGCTGGGTTCAATCTACACTTTCCTAATGATTGGAAGGCCTAGGCTATTGTTTCGAAACTGATCTCTGTTACAGCAGACAAATGACGAGTGCTTGCAGTAAAGCACTGGAATGGTCCTTGTGAGGTCCTATCGCTATTCCTGCCATGTTGTTCTGTATATGATTCATAAACAGTTTTTGAGTCATATACCTACTTGTCTTCAAAAAGTGCTTTGTGGCTTTCATCAAAAACTTGTCTGACATTTTCTTGGTCCATTTCTGATCCCCAATGTGTGTTCAGATTCGACGTAGGTATAAATCATTAAAGATATTTCTCTAAATTGCACAGGTTGATCTTGGAAAGGTGCAAAATATCAGCCGATTAGCAGTCCAAGGTTGTGGACAATTATCCAGTTATTACAACACAGATTTATACTTCTATGTTTCAAATGACTCAGTCCACTGGATTGGATCACTGTTATCCCCAACAGCACTACAGCATCTTGATTTTCAAGTAAGTTTTTTGACATTATATTTTAAATGACACATGTTTCTTTTACAATTATAGAAATGTTGCAAGTGCAACCAGTACTGTTGGTTTTCCTGTGATGCATTTATATTGCAGTATCTAAACAGTTTGCTTCGCCTTTGTTTTAGTAAACAAATTTCATAATATTATTTTTAATGAGAATCTTAATTTGACTTCCAGAAACTTTGGCTTTCACACCATGATATAGTACATTACTATGCTGTTCCCAATTTTGCAAGATTTGTCAAGATTTCAGCTGGTCGGGCTCAACAATGCCTCCGGTTTGAATTGTTTGGATGTGACCTCCCTAAACAACCTAGTAAGAAAAAGAAAACGATTATTATTCAATGTTTTTATAACTTAGCAAAAAACTTGAAATATGATTATAAGCTAACTACTGGTTCAAATATCACATTTTTGTCAATTGAAATTAAACAAATCTCCTTGTAAAATATGTACATGCTTGTCTTTCCAGACATAACTGGTTGTACAGTATATCTGAGAAGCAGTCTAACAGTGCGCATTGGAGAGATGAGAATGAATAACATTGAACTTGGCCACAAAACTGCAACAGGTAAGAAACTTTACTGTTGTGCAGCAACCAGCTGCAGTTCAAAACATTACATCATTACCAGTTTCTACCTGTAAAGGCTCTGGGTGACTCTATCTTCGCTCATGGCCCACAGACTTATTGTCACTCATCTAAGAGAGTGACAACGCTTACTTGTGCATTTGTCTTCTCAAACAAGCGTTTACGTTTGTCACAGCCGAGATTTAAAATTTGGCGCCATTGCCAGACCACCTAATACCCACAATCCCTTGTGCTCTGACTTCCTCTAATCCTCTTACTTCTCGGCTGTTCTACGCATCGGACGTGTGCTAGACAGCCGCTTGTTACAGTCAATCGGGGCATTGACAATGGGTTCTTTACGTAATATTTTGCCATTTTTCAGGCCGTCTCGCCTCTCTGGACGGTTTATTTTGTATATAGACTCCTCAGTTCATTAAAATATGCTATTCTACTTTGTTTGTGTGCGTTTTCCTCCCTCAACAGCGCAGAACGATTGTTGATTTCCACGTGCGTGCGTCCCACTGGTGGGACACCCTGGGCTCCGCTCTGGACCTTGATGACGCCGGGCTGTGTCTTTTCATGTTCCCGGCGTCCCACTCGTCCTACCTTGTTGGTCGCCGTGCTACACCTCTCTTGCGGGACCTCAGGGACCTCCATGAGTCTCCTTGGTACTCTGGAGTTGGTTTAGGTCTTGCTTTCTGGCTTGTCCTACTTCTTCCCTTCGGGGCCTGGTCTCCCCTGGCCGGTCTGGTTGTGGTCCTCGGCGATGCTTCTGACCTCCGGGGTGTGTGGCCTCTTCGCTATGGGGCTCGCGCTGGTGGCCCTTGTGCTCTTGGCTGCCTTCTGCCCCAGTGGCGTCAGTCTCGGGCTTCCACCCTCAGCTCCGACTGCCTTAGCCGTCCCTCCTCCTGCTTCACGGGGAGGATGGTCCTACTTCTGGCCTAGGTGCTCCGACCATTCCTCTGGGATGTGGTCTGCCAGCAATTGGGATTCTCCCCGAGTGCCTTCTCGGTGGATGTTCCTTCTCCAGACCTTCGGGCCGTCCTCTAGGCACTCTCCTCCTCCCCTGGTGGTGAGGTTGCCCTCAGACTGCGGTTGCGGGCGAGTTCCTAACTGAACACAGTCTGCGCTAAAAGCAGTTGAACGCAGTGAGACTGCAGACTGACGAAATTCACATCGAATTGGGTATCGAATTGGCTTCTAGGTCAGTAGGACAGCTGCCCCTAAAGTCCGCGCTGCTGCCAATTAGGTCCGCGCTCAGCAGAACTCAGCAGAACTGTGCTGGGCTGCTTCAAAAATGCATGTATGCGAGGACGTGAAATATAACACCAATTCTGAAATGTTGTAGCCTGCTCGCTAACGCTCGCAACAGAAGCAGGCTACTGTAGCCTGGACGAGTTCCCGTCTTCGCTCTCCTCCTGCCCTGTGCAGTCTCTGCTGTCAGTCGCTCTCCAGCTAGGGGTCAGTTCCCTGTGCGGGTACTGGCCCGGTCTTCTGCCGCCCGCTTGCTCAGGCCTGGTTGTGCCCTGAGCTTGCAAAAGGAGGGGGGGGGGTGTCCCTCCGTGGGCTGGCCCCCCGAGCTGCCTGCAGCACGCTTCCCGCCCCTGAGCCTCCTGGCTCTCTTCATGGCATTCTTTAGGCCTGGCTTCCGAGTTCTGTCTCTTTGCCTACTGGCTTGGTTGGCTCTTGCCTCGCCAGGTTTCCAGTCCCTGTTAGCGGCACTGAAAGGGGCTTAACATCTGTCCCCGCCTCCTTCCCAGGCTTTGTAGTGCCCTTGGCTTGGATGCTTCTGGGTGATAGTCTTGATGCCTTTGCACTCAGACCTCACCATGGACTCCCTTGGCAGCAGCAACTGTTTTTTGCTCTGTACTTGGTGTCAATGCCCCTTTCTTGCTTGCAGATTCCATTCTCTCCTCCACTTTGTGAATCTGCACAAGTAAGCGTTGTCACTCTCTTAGATGAGTGACAATAAGTCTGTGGGCCATTGCATGACCGAAGATAGAGTTTGGGTCCTCCCCTATCGGGATAGGGCCTATCTCTATGAGCTCATGGCCCACAGACTTATTACTTGAGTTTCCCACCCACCTCCCCTCGGTGGAATGTCCTTGCGTTGCACCTCGAAGCAAGAGGATTAGAGGAAGTCAGAGCGCAAGGGATTATTATTAGGTGGTCGGGCAATGGTGCCAAATTATAAATCTCGGCTGTGACAAGCGTAAATGCTTGTTTGAGAAGATAAATGCACAAGTGAGCATTTTCACTCTCTTAAATGAGTGACAATAAGTCTGTGGGCCATGAGCTCATAGAGATAGGTCCTATCCCGATAGGGGAGGACCCGAATTTATCCCTTGTGAGAATCTTCCAATGGGCATTTATAGTTGTTTGCAAATTGGCGGTTTAATTAACTTTCAAGTTGGTAGTGTGATGTCACTGGCTTAAATATTTTTTGTTGGTGTCAGTTATTGTTAATCAGTGCTAATCATCAGAGGCAGATCCAGACATGGTAGTCAAGGGAGGCCCGTACGTGTTTCGGCATTCACTAGCCGGCGTTATCGCATTTTTTCTTCAAAATGCCACTATCTATCTTGGTGGTCTGGCGGGGGGGGGGGGGCGGGGCCCCCCCCTGTACACTCCACTGATTATATCTGGTAGAATAGGTGACAATAAACAAACTAATAAAATGATTTACGGTACTTCAACGAATAACAAGATTAGGGGACACGGCAAAGACAGTTTGCAAATTGAAAATATGAAAATTAATTTTTCCAGTGGACCGCCAATCGGCAAGGAGCTCTAAGCTGTCTTAGACATCACCAAGATACTAATACCATTGGAAAAGCTGGTATCTAACTGACAGTTTTGCATGTTAGCGCCCAGCTAAGGATTAACGCTATTAATAACAGCAAACAAACAATCAGATTATTGTTTATTTTACAAAAATTTAAAGTTAAAAGGTATGATAGAAGAAGCATATGATGTCTAAGTCAGTTAGATACCTCATTGTCGGGTTCTAACATGCATTTTTGTCAGTTAGATCCCGACAAATGCATGTTAGAACCCTTCAAATCAGTATCTAACTAATACAGAAAGTTGACCAACAAGGCCTAAGTAATAACTCTATTTCCAACTGCATAGTGAAGCCATTGTGTCTCTAAAAAGGGGTGGGGATAAATTTATAGGAAGTACAGTTAGACCATGTCTTAGGTCTGAACTCTTTTTGTGAAATTTGGACAATATCTCTCTAATTCTGTTTTATTTCCTGGTCATAATAATTCTGATTTGTCCTCATATTTCAGTTGTATGTTGGAAATTCATGTTGATGAGTGCCTTAGACTCAGTCTAAGATTTAATTTACTATGCCTTAAAATAATTACAAGTTACATTAGATGTTGTACAATATTAGAACAATATAACTGACTCTGAAACCCACCAACTGTTTGAAACCTGATAGTGATAACAGTGATTTTAATAATAGTAATTTTAAAAAATAGTAGCTTCCCTATCAGCGTGCCTCGGCGCCCAACGTCGGCCCAGAGCCGGTCCGATGCTGCTGACATCGGACCGATGCCGGGCCGACGCCGGACCGCCGAGGCACGCTGACAGGGTTGCCATTCTTTGGAACAATCTCCTGTTTCATCTGCGGACTTATGACATACCACAGTATTATGACTCTTTTAAAAATGATAGACCTATCTTTTTAGAACTTCCTTTAATTTGTAATAACTGTCCCACCCAGGTTAGGGGGGGGATATCATGTTTAAATACTGGCAGTAGAGCTCAATAGCTTGGTGATAGATGTCCCATCCCGTCCCTCCTAGAACTGCACAGTGCTCAAGATAAATCGTGCGCACCTCAAATGTTATAGTTTTACTGAAAGAAAAGAGTCACCAAATTGACTTCTCAAAATCTTTGACCTTGGATGAACTTGGTTGACCTTTGATCTATTTTTTAAGGTCATAGGGGCCAAAAAAATCTTCACTGACTAGCCTGGAGGATAACTCTTGTGTGCCTGAAGTGAGGAATGTTATGTCGTATCGGCAGAGTTACTCGAAACATTTACCATTGATACTAGCTGACCTTGGATGACCTTTGACCCACTTTGGCAATATCTTGAGCTATCTCAAATGCTTTTGGATTGTAGCATCATGAAAGCCAGACATCTTTGTTGTAAAATTTTTACATTGCATAATTTCATGATTGTATCTGATGCGCAGAGTTTTTGTGTATTTTGCATGTATGCATGCAAATGTAGTTCCCAGAATGGTCTAATTCTTTCCATCTTATTTTTGAAGCTGGCTTGAGTGTAGCAAGGATCCATCGAACAAATTGCACCTACCAGTTTGACAACTTCAAGATTGCTGCCGATGTTGCAGAAGTCAACAGACTGATTTCTTTTATCACAAACACAACCAGCGCTAGCATTCTAGTTGGAGCTTCAGCGGGGGCCACCATATCCGGAAACCTAAACTTGTTGAATGAAACTTTCCACAATCTTGGTATACCAGAAATCACTTCAGCAACCAAGCTCTTCACATTTGCAGCTATCCCGGGAGATCTAAAGTCCAGTGACTACGTCATGAGTGACCATACTTTCATTGATCAGCTTGTCAACATAGCACCCTTTACCAGAAGTAAGTAATATGAAAACAAGTAGAGCTTTTTCCTATAAAAAAAAGTTTTATACTTCTATTTAGGTTGAGGCAAGGATCCAGGGGTTATATCTTTACTTGTTAAATCCAGTGGTGTAAAGATTCTAGGCAACTAAGGGATGGCTAATCTCGATGTGCGAGCACAGTGAAAGTTTTCTGAATTATTTGCGGATGAATTCTCGAGAAATCATTTTGAAAAAAAAGTTTTTCCTGTTGACTGGGAGCATTGGACTCTCCAAGCAGGTTGATATGACCCTAAGCAAAAGCAGGCCCCAGTAAATATATTCTTGTATGGTTCAATAAAAAAGCCTCATTAAATTTTTTTTTATAATACTCTTTGCTATTGAAATGAATTGATTATGTTTATGAAATGCTTCAGTGAACAAGACATGACAGTTAATTATCAACAGTTCAAAAAATTGCTCCAGAATGACTGGTTGATTGTTTTATATATATGGTCATGATTCATATAATGGTTCCCATAATGGTGAACCTTAAAAAGGGCAGAAACATTGATTGAATAGTTAACATTTTAAATGGGAATACATGTGACCAAAATCAGTCATAAATTAAAATTCTTCCAAAAACAACCGATTGCTTGTTTTATACTGACTACATTATCTAACGTAGACACTAAGTTACCCAGATGTAAGGCTTTTTCACAATATTGCAGAACTGGACCATTCACAGAAACATCACGTTTAAAATCTCAACAATTATACATGTCTTCTAAAGAGCTTTAATTGACTTTTACTTCTGTTGAACAGTATACTAAATTCTTCAGTTAGCCTATAGTCAATAGAAATTACATAACCTTAATGATAAATTATGCTCTCTATTGTGCTTTATGTTTTTTTTATATCATCGTCATCATACTTCAATTGCCGCTGCCTAGAAACACAAAGTCACAAAATCCAGCTACGTTGCTATGACCAATGTAGCCACTAACTGCCATCCCTGTCACTCCCACTGACCAACTATGCCTAACAACTTCAATCTACCTCTTCCCTCCCTGTCACTGGGGTGTTCCCTTCTCCCACATATGCTACAATTTCCTCTATCACTCCTTCACAAAAAGGCATTTTCACTATCCACTCACTGTCAACAAATTGTATGCATTAACACTAAGCACTTCAGCTTTGGGGGAAGGGGTGTCAACTTTTTACCTTCAGCGAACGAGGTTCGCAGAAGGTATTGTTATCCCTAGGGCAAAATGTTGTCCGTCCGCCAGGCGGGCGGGCGGGCGGGCAGTGGGCGGATAGTTTGTTTCCGGGCCAGCACTTGGCCCCTATTCAATGTATATGATGAAATTTGATACACATATGGACGGTATGGTCTAGTTGTGCCTTTTGATGGTCTGATGGATAGATATTCCATACTTTTTGAAATAATAAAAAAAAAAAAAAAAATTATTTTGTTCGTTTCCAGACCAACACTCAGTGACTATATTGCAAGTGCATGAATGAAATTTGGTACAGATGTGGCCTATATGGTCTAGTTGTGTCTTTTGATGGTCTAATTGATAGATATTCTATACTTTTTGAAAAAAATACAAAAATATAAAAATTAATTTAATTTTCTTTTTTGGGTTAAGACTCGGTCGCTATTGCCTCTACAGGGATAAAGTTTGGTACACATATGCCTTGTATGGTCTAGTAGTGCCTTTTGAAAGTCTGATGGAAAATATTATATACGAAGACCAACCTTGACAATGCAATTGTCAAGGATGGGAGTCAAATCATAGGTTGCGCACTTCACACTGACTTCACCTACAACACAAGAAGGCGTCACAGCATTTAGGGCCTATTCTCATCAAAATTAGAGATATGAGTGGATAAGAAATGTTTTAAAATGCATTATGTAACATTTTGAGAACTTTCCTGTACTTTAAAGTGTCAAAATCGGCCGCTTTTTATATTTACCTCCAAAAATCACACAAGTTTCAGGTTGAAGGGAAGGAGGATTTGTATAAACAGATAACTGTTAATCAGTCTGTTGTTCATGATTCACTTTTCTGTTTGTACTTATACTGTTTTAAAATGAACAGCTTTAGACCGATGCTGTTAGCAGTTCATCAAACTCAGTCAAGCATTTCATATATCATCTGATTTGTGTGATTGGTTGGTTCTAAACACACTTTGCTGACAAGTTCAGATCACATTTATATGGAATATATTTTCCAGTCTTCTGTATTTATGAAGTGTCATTGTAATCAAGGTGTATTTCTGCCTTCCGAATAAATGCATACTTTACCCTCATAATAGCACAATGACGTTATGCCATTATGTCTTATCTAATAGTTTAAGAAATAAAATTCCTGAAATACATCACAAACATGCAGCCAGATAGATACATACGCAGATTGATAAAAAATCAAATAGCTAGGCTTAGATAGGGGGCCTGGATAGATAGATAGATAGATAGATAGATAGATAGATATAGATATAGACAGATGGATAGATAAGATGGATCGATGCATAGCTACATAGATTATTTTGTTCTTTTATTTAAATATATTTATATACAGCAGTACAATTTCAGTAAATAACTGTCTAAAAAAAGTAGTCCTGTGACAAAGACTTAACCATAATAATTATATATTTTAATATGACCTCAAATTACATTTTACCCTTATTCATTTCCTAAATAACTTTTACAACGCATATATATAGATATACATAGATAGACACGTACAACATGCAGTGTTGGAAAAAGGGGGAGCCAGGCTCCCTTGACCAAAGAACTTTCACTGGTGAAAGTACAAACTTATATATTTTCCTCTACACTTTTCCGGTCGCCTGGATATCATTAACCAAAATTATAATCTGCCGGCAGACAATTTACCTTTTTAACCATTTCCAATGGCACGCCAGCTGAAACCTCTCCTGTCATGACACAAAATTGCCATCACTGATATAGACATCTATGCTGTTTCTGTATACTTTTTGTTACATCACAACATTTACTCTTAATAACGCTGCAGTATAGTCCCGCCTTTATAATGGGTAATTCTAGTATTACATACTTTTTGAAATCTTGAACAACAAAAAAATTATTTTTTGTTTCTGGCACAGGACTCGATCACAATTGCCTGTACAATTGCACATGGATAAAATATGGCACGCGTATGGCTTACATGGTCTAGGTGTGCCTTTTCATTGTCTGACTGATAGATATTCTATACTTTTTGTAATACCGTAAAACGGGGTTACTTTGGTGTTTTAATTTGTGTTCTGAGAAAAACCATTCGTTGAATATCAACAGTCTTTTGCCATAATACAGCCAGCACATGGAGGTTTTCATCTGTCAAAAAGCTTTACAAAATCTATGATGGTTCTATGTTTTATTACATAATTGAAGGGTTGGCCAAAGTAACCCCGGAGTTGGGGTTACTTTGGCCGCCCTAGATTTTGAGAATGTTATACCGTGTACCGCAGTAGAATATAATTAGTTATGTTATTTTGGCCAACCAATAAGCCGAGGAATGTATTTTTGTAATATATAATGAGTTGTGACTCATTCGCAGATTTCTGAACAAAAATTAAGTATCAATATGTGTACCACTCTCTGTTTACTACTGCCTCCTAATTCAGAATGACATAGTGTGAACTTACCTCAGTTTTTAGGCCACACGAATGTAAGGTATCCTACCAGTCATAAAATGTGTCATTTTAAATTAATTTTTATCAATCATATGACATTTTAACATTTTTTTTATAATTTTCAATTTTTTGCATAATTAACCGATGTAACATTATGTTGACAAACGCCATAAAAAATAATCCAAGATGAAATTACTTTGTCTAATGCTATTTTGTATGAAATCATATATCTACTGTGGTTCACAGCTTCCCTAGCAGCCAGTACATCATCGCTATGCTATGCTTGTTAAATGACACAAATTGCAATTATTGCATGGGACAATTTATGGTAATTTTTTAGCATCTATGGCAGTCAACATAATTTTCAGGGTCATTTACCTGTTTGTCAAATCAAGGTTTATACCTCCTTGAAAGGTATTAACTACAAATTGTGCCAACTCTTGCCAATTGCCATTTCCAGGGGTGGCCAAAGTAACCCGACACTGACTGAGATTTGGGGTGACATTGGCCATAGCCCTCAAATCATTAAATTACATAACATATAAACAAATCCTGTGTAGTTTGAAACTTTGATATATTGTCTTTAAAAATAGTCCACAATTTTCACACTTTTTTGCAAATCTGCTTTTTCCCAGAATGGCCTTCACAGGAAGTAAAGTGATTGGTATCATGATATTGAAACAAAATGAATATACATAAAAAGTAGACAAGTAACTCTAGCAGATGCAAAAAGAAATTTCTTCATATCTATATTGGTTTGAGAGATACAGGATACTGAATCCTTTTCTCATTTGGTGGCCAAAGTAGTACAGAACGGCCAAAGTAACCCTGTTTTACGGTATTGATAAAAAACATTAAAATACTTTCTTTTCACATTGGAGCCAAAACTTCCCACTATTGCATATACAGTAACGAAATGTTCCACACATATCACCTATACAATGTAGCAGAGCCTTTTGATGCGTATTTAACACTTTTGAATGATTGGAAAAACTTGAGAAAAATATAACAGCGTTTATTTTTGGGTTTCCAATTGACATCTCATAACCTTTACTTACTACATGCATGAAACTGTACCATATGCATAAATCAGCCTAATAACATATTTTCCTCTTTTTACAAACTCTGGCAAGCAGATATATGCTGATGGCAGAGCATTGCCAACTTGCCATTGGGCAAATAGAGATTATTGAAGGCCTTGACTCGACCACCACTATTGCATACCAATATCATATGCAATTTGGTAAACACATCAATTTCATGGTGTAATTGTAATCTTCTAAATGTGTTATTCGCTGAAGGTTTGCTGCTGTGCAGCCTATGTTTATATTAAGCCATAACTTATGGATTGGCCCTGAAAACTTCCCTTCGTTTGGTACTTGCAGCTTTGCTGTTATCATCTAACCTGTTTCTTCTAACTTTCCCTCTTGTTATTCTTTTTTTGGAAGACCCGTAGCAAAATTGTCAGCTATTAATATAAAGGAGTGTTATTTATTCGTATCCTTGACAAAACTTGACAGCACAAAAAGGTGTCTATAGTCGACAAGATAAAACTAGATCGACAAAACAAGAGATGACCAAACTAGACAAGAGCCAAGAGATGGCAAGGGAAAAGAGGCACAGCAAGACTAAACAAGAGACGACAAGACTATACAAGACAAGAAATGACAAGACCAGACAAATCTGAGCGATGAAAAGACCAGCAAAGACAGAACTGCATGGACGTAACAACTGATGAAAAAATTGGACAAGACGAGATAGATGGGAGGAGATGATCAGACTAGAATTGAGACGGCAAGACAATGCAAAGCAATAAAACAGCATATTATTACAAGTCAAGCAAGAGATAGCAAGAGATGACAATACGAAAGACTAGACAAGGGGTCTAAAAGAGAAGACACAAGATGACACGAAAATATCAGACACGACTGCACTCCAAAAGTGAAATGGCAAGTTCAGAAAATAGACTAGCCAAGACAAGACTAAGCAAGTTCTAAGAGATTGCAACTCGACAAGAAAATACTGGAATGAAATGACCAGACCTAAAAATTCATTACATTACTTCATCTATGACTTGTCTTCACATAGGTTTTGGAAGAGACCTAAACAACAGCCAAACAGGACTGGAACATGGAGGTGAAATGACTCTCTCACAATCTCATATGCACTATCCAGCGGAATATGAACCACAAGCTGCTGGATTCCAAGTAAGAACAACTTTGTTTTTGTTGTACTATGATAGCATGTTGTAACGCCTTTACAGGTGATTTAATTACCACATGATTATGTCTTTCACACTTGGCTGTGAGAAATCAATGCTATTTACTTAGTGACCAGGAACCTTAGAATCTGTACTAATTAAATCACCTGTAACATTGAAATTTAATTTTCCGCATGTTGACATACATTAATTTCAGCTCTTTACGATAATGATTTCTATGTGTAAACTGCATCCGAAGAACTTGTGAAATCAGGGTAAAGTTTTGTTGGCTTGTGATTTTTGCTGCTGTCCTTCAATAAATCGGCTCATAAAAAAACTTTTTTTTTGTAGGGAAGGGAGAACGGGGTAAGCGGTGCCATTGATTGCTTCAGGGTGATTTTCCAAAAAACTAAAGCTTAATCATGAAATCAGAAAATCAGATATCAAAATATAATACCTTGGCCAGAATCGAGCCATGTTTCAGGGCAACTGGACCTTTGGGAGGATCATGGTAGATGTTTGAAAAAAGTAGGTCAAGTGACAAAACTTGCCTCGGTGCCACACTACATGATGGGCAACTTGTTCCCCTTAGTTTATTCTAAAATAACCTCGTATTCCACCTGTTTCTTCAGAAAGATCATTTGCATTTGTGTTTGTGTTAGCATATGGCTGATAGGTTACATGAAATTTATCAAACGTTTATCAGCCATTTTACCAAAAAGTTAAAAATGCTGGATAACCTGGAATTATTTATATTTTAGAGTGGTATAGCACTTTAAGCACATGTTTTTCTCAGTGCATGTTATTTCACGACATGTCTTATTGCTTCTTAGATAACAGTTTTGTTTAGATTTTGGTCGAATCAGATTTTGAATATACAAAGGAGCTTAACAATAAAATTTATTTAAAGTCATGACTTGTAAAAACAATTAACATTAGCCAAATGGCTATTACATGACAAGAAAAAACACAGCAACAAAAAAGGTGGTCCAAAAGGGACAGATAATTTGTTACAACAAAATCATCATATCATTCCTCTTATCAGGCATGTACAATCTTTCCAAGATTTAAGATTGGCTTTAAAGTCTTTAATATCAATAGCTTCTTTAACATTTTTTAGAAGATTATTCCAAATCTTGGCTTCCAAATATTTAAAGGAGTGATAACCATATTTCACCGACTCAAATCTTTGTAGAACTATCTTATTACAATTTCTCATATTATATCTTTGATCATGTTTAACAAATAATTCTTGTAAGTAATCTGGGGCTATACCATTAATACATCTATATACTTCGATAGCTATAGTATGCATTAGATGAACAGACATAGATAAATGATTTCCCTTAAGTAACAGATCTTCATAACTGGAACTAAAATCATTGTATACAAATTTAAGAGCTCGATGTTGTAATTTTGATAATTTCTTTAAGTTACTTTCACTTGTTATTAACCATACGACAGGGCAGTAGTTGAAATTTGAACGAATGAAAGGCTTATGAATTGTTTCTTTTACATCAGCATCAAGTACATTGTTAAATCTCATAATTGAATTCATTTGTCTTCCTGCCTTAATACATATATTTTGAACTTGCCTATTGAAGGACAATGATGAATCTATATCTAAACCTAAGAGTTTTACATTTGGTTGACAATTTATAGTGTTACCTTTGATAGTTACATTTGTAGGCACAACTTTTTTATTACCAAACATAATAACCTGATATTTTTCAGGATTAGCCTTCATTCCATTTGATTCAAACCAGTTAGTCATTTTTTCACCACTTCTTTCAATTTGACATTTCAGATCTGTGGGCGATTTGCTGTAACATGACACAGTATTATCATCTGCATAATTATATAAAGCATAGTCTTTCATTTCAAAGAAAATATCATTAAAAAATATATTGAAAAGAGTTGGTCCCAGGTCCGAGCCCTGGGGGACACCCTTTTTCATGACTTTCCATTCACTTCTAGCATTTAAAATTTTGACTCTTTGTTTTCGATTTGAAATGTAACTAATAATAAGTTTAACCATTGAATTTTCATAACCATAAGCTCTTAATTTAGCTATCAAAAGATTGTGAGGGATCACATCAAAGGCCTTGCTCAAGTCCATGAGCAAGGCTCCTACATAATAACCTTGATCTAATGAGGTTCGCCAATCCTCCACAGCTCTAATAAGTACACTTAGAGTACTATAATGTTTCCTATATGAAGATAAATGTCCAGCAACATTCTCAACTGCAAATCAATTACCCTTTCAAAAATCTTGGATACACATGGAAGTATGCTTACAGGTCGATACTAAGTTTTGTGTAGAGCATTTTCTTTTTTAAAAATAGGAGATATCTCCGCACATTTCAGATCATTCGGAATTGACCTCTATCAATTGCATAATTTATCATACAACTCATTGAGTTTGCTAATTCCTTGCTGGCAACATGTAACATTTTGGGCGGAAAATTGTCATACCCTGTTGATTTTTTACAGTTTACATCCTTGAGAATCTTAAACATTTGAGCCTCACTGACATATGTTAACCTAAAATTGTTTACAAAGTTATTAGTAGTCACATAGTCTACAATTTGTTTAACACTGTAATGATTTTTGTATCTATCAACAATTTCATCAATCTCAAGAGAGTCCTCATTAGAACTAATACCAACATTTTCAATAGCAGTAATAAAATATTCATTAAAGATTTGCGCAATATGTGCACTATCTGTTATTATATCACTTCCTTCTTTCAACATCACATTATTATCCATAGAATTCTTATTTGTCAGATAAGGCTTAACAACGTTCCAAAAATGTTTACTATTGGCACCATCTTTACAATGTTCCTTGAAATAATTTCTTCGAGATATGCGATTTACTTTAACTAATTCATTTCTAGCTTTTCTATATTCCTCCCACTTAACTCTATCTCCTTTATATTTCCAGCTTTTATTTTGTGTCATTCTTTTTTTGTACATAACTTTCTTCAATGCACTATTCATGTGAGGAGAATTTCCTTTCTTTATGAATTTTGTCTTAAGGGGGTATGTTCATTAACTACATCTGATATCATTTTGTTATAAGCCCAATACTTATCGTCAATATCATCGAAGATATCGATTACATGAAAGGGGATTCTACTCACATCCTCATTAAACTTTTCTTCAGAAAATTTCTTATAACTCCTGTAGTGAATGACCTTTGGGTTACATTTGGGTAAATTAACCTTGGTACTACAAGCAATCAAATTATGATAATCACTTAATCCACATGTGTAATTTAACCAATCACAGAACCTACGGGGGTTTGATACAAAAACAACGTCAATCAATGTTGGATTTTCACCCTTAAAGCAAGTAGGGGTCTTAAAAACATTTTTTAAGTTAAACATGTCAAGTACATCCTTCATGTGATGAGATCTACTGTCATCAAGAAGCATATTGATATTAATATCACCCATAATAATAATCATCTTACTTTCCAAAAACATCTTATCATGCAGTTTGGTTAAATGTTCAGTGAATATTTTTGCATCAGCATTTGGTAAACGATACACGGACAAAATTAACCATTTTTCCTTTAGAACATTAATTTCTACACTTAAAGTCTGTATATTAACATCATTAATTTCAAGGTCCTGCCTTCTACAGTTCGCAATATCATTTCTCAACCATGTTACAATACCACCACTTGTAGCTGTGCAGTCCTGTCTAAACATATTAAAACCTTTGATATAAAATTGTGCATCGGTCAAAGTATCATCTAGTTTACTTTCTATGATGCTAAAACAGTCAATAAAAGCACTTTCTAGTATGAATTTTACACATTGAAGTTTATATCTTAAACTATTAATGTTCAGCGAACCAAAAATGATTTGCTTTGGATGATCTGCACGGAAAAGTCTTAAACCACTCCAAGGATCGTCTTCAGCGTCACTTTCAATATTAATTGGAGACATCAGTTCTTTCATCTTGATCTTCTTTAGATGATATTATTGAATTTCTAGTCTCTAAGAGTTCACCGGACAAATTATACGTCGATGCGGCCATCGATTCTTGGCCTCCTCCCTAGTGGAATGCCGATTGAACATGATGTTTCGACTTGTGACCTAGCGTACTACAGGTCCGGCAAACGACAGGGCCCCAGTTCTGGTGTCGACACTCCGAAGCATTATGTCCTCGCTCGTTGCACAGGACACATCCGTTGTAGTTGAATCTAACTCCTGGTATGTTACGGTTCTGTCTATAGCTTGACCTTTCCGATGGCTGTTGTGAATTTTCATTAGGACGTCGAACATTCTTAAACTGTCTTGTTACATCTTTCACATCTGGCTTCGTCTTGAGTTTCAGGTTTTTGGCTGCCTTGTTTAATCCAGCTTTTGTTAAATGTGGACCAACCCCATCGACAAGATATCCGTCGTTCACCGAGCGGTCTGCCAGTGTGAATGATTGGGTATGGTCTACGTAGTCACAACCTTTTCTTGCAAATAAATCTTCTAAACGTGTGTTTAGTGAGGCTACTAAATCCCCACACGTATCTAATCTCAGGCATACACTTGATATCACCACCTCTTCTCCGACAGCTTGGGCACTACTAATCAGACTGCTGTATTGTTCCATGATGTCATCTACTGCCTTGTCCTTATCACCATCTGCCGCACCTTATTTGTCATTTGTGCCGACCATGACTACAACTTGTTCAAACTTGGCTGCGTGATATTCTGGCTTCTCTAATTCTTCCTTAAGTCTGGTGGTCCTTGCACTGGGGATAGACACTATAATTTGGTATCCACCAGCTTCTCATTGTCCACAAACTTAAGCATAGAGTCACTTAGAATTAGTTCTTTGGCTTGTGTTTCAGTTGGCATTGCATCTCACCTCCCTTGCCCTTGATCTCTGAAACTTTTCCAGGTCAGTTTATTCATGTCAGTACTGAGCTTATTTACATTGCCAAGAAGTATCCCATTATCTTCCTTCAGTTTTGTCATGGCTTGTAACATCTGAGAATTTGTGCGGCTAAGTGTGGTTACAAGTTCTGTTAATTCATTAACCTGACCAACCAGCTCACAGTTCTTTGTCATAACACTCTCCACAACTGTCAAAATTTGGTTTTCTGCAGTCTAGACATGAAAATGGAAACGACTTTGCTTTCTTCAGGACTCCTATGCAGTCAACGTTATAACTATGTGAACACCATACACATTGCAGTAAGTCTGTTTTGTTTTCAACACGGGTACATTCCTCACCAATACAGATGACAGCTTCCGCCATGTTGACAGATGGGCGATAATCGAAGAAACGAGTAGTTACGGCTCCTTCTAAGTCTCTCACAGCTTCAATTTTCATCAGAAAAACGGCCTCTTTTGATGCAGACCCTTCAAGCTTCGTACGTTTCAGGTTTTCAGACGTGCACAGACGATCTTGTACACCTTTAGGACACCTTTAGGACTTCGAAATTCACAAATTTATCGGAGCATTTTCAGGTTGTGTATCGGATGCGGATCAAGTCTCATGATTTTCCAATGGTTTTTCACTGCTTTCCAAGTTGTTAACATTAGTTTGAATAATATTCTAGCTGGAATTGGCAGCCAGTGTAGCTGCTTTCTATGCTGGCTTACACTGTCATGCCCTTTCAATTTCTCAATGAGTCGGACTGCTGAGTTTTGGGCCACTTGAAGTTTATTTATTAAGCGACTCAATGTTCCATCTAGAAGACTGTTTCCATAGTCTAAGTGAGGTGTGACGAGAGCATTGACTGCTGTTTTGCAAGTATCCTTGTCCAAAGACATCCTGATTTTTTAAATATTTCTGAGATTGAAATAGGCATTCCGGCACATTTTGTTGACATGTTTTTCCATGGTCATATTTTTGTCAAAGATGGCACCTAGATTTCTAACATGATTGGCTAATGACATTATCGACATGGATTGATGATACTTGCATTTGTTAAGTTGGTGTGGACTGCCAATGAGCAGTAGTTCAGTTTTTTCTCCTTTGTTGCAAAGCTTATTTTCATGGAGAAATCTCCTGATTTCAGCAATGCACTTTTCCATTTTAACTACAGCATTTCTCTGATCTAAGAACGTTGGTTTGAAAGATAGAATAAGTTGCTTTTAATCAGCATACTTTTGGTCATTGACTTGATTTTTTGCAGCCACTTCACTTATTGGAGCGATGTATGAATTAAATAGGATTGGTCCTAATTTTGAACCTTGAGGAACTCCTAATTTGAGAGGCAGTTTGGGTGATATTTTGTTATTAGTAATCACTGACTGTGCCCTCTCAGAAATGTCGGATTTGAACCAGCCCAATGCAAAATCATGGACAGTGGACACTGTATCGACTTTCAATTGTATCAAAAGCCGCTGAAAGGTCCAAAAGAACTAGCATTGTTACCTCACCTTTGCTCATATTCAACTTGATATCATCATGGATCTTGGTCAGGAGGGTTTCAGTGCTGTGGAATTTCCTGTAAGCTGACTGTTTCTCATCATCCAGATTGTTTTTAGTAAGATGGTCTGTGTATTGTTTAAAGACAGCACTTTCAATTAGTTTGCTGAGGAAAGACAGATTTGATACTGGTCTGTAATTCTTTTTGATTAGATCCAATCCACATTTTTTCAACAGAGGTTTTACTAAAGCATAATTTCATCTTGCGAGGCATTTCTTCCTGTGTGAGTGACTTATTGACTATAGTTGTCATAATTGGGAGGTATTCATCAGTACATTCACGCAAAAGCCATGTAGGAATAGGACCCAGTTGGCAGTGTTTGACTGGCATTTCCTTGATCAGTTTCTTGATGTCACTTTGAGATAGGTTTCTGAAGTGTTGGAGTGAACAAGAGGCAGTTTCGCAATCATTAACAGTCTCATTATCTGTAGAGTACAACTTTGACCTAAGTGTTTTAATCTTTTGGTCAAAGAACTTCTTAAAATCATTTGCCAAGTCAATTTCATTTGTGTGTGGTGGGAGAGGTAGTTCCTGTTTTCTGTTTAGACTTGAATTCAGTAACTTGAACAATTTCTTTGAGTCCCCATTAGAATCGTTAATTTTCACTCGCAGATCTTCTGACTTGAGGTGACTTAGTTGCATATTCAATGAATTTCTTTTTTCTTTGAATGACTCCCAGTCATTTTCAAGTCTGGTTCTCCTCCATAATCTCTCTGCTTTCCTCTTTGTTGCTTTTAGAATCTTGATATCAACATTGTTAAAAGGAGTGGCTGTGCACAGAGTTACTTCACTAGTTATAATTTGAGCATGTTTGTCGAGAACCACTTGTGTTGAGTTATAGAGCTGAACAAGTTCATTTAGATCTTTCTTTTCCAGTCCAACTACTGACAAATGCTTCTCAATATCTTTTTTGAAATCTTGGACATTGATTTTACTAGTTTTCCTGAAATTGATTTTCTGCTTGGGTTTTTTTGCTTTAGTTATTGAAATGTCAAATAGAATGCAATTATGATCAGAGAGCAGGTCACTGACTATACAGTTGTTCATTAAAGATTTTTCTCGAGTATGAGCTGTATGAGTTATGGCTTTATCCCAGTTAAATGGGCAAATTGCTGTCTAAAAAAAGTGAATAAGTGACCATCACGGAAATAAGAATATTGCTGAATATCTTTCATATATTGTCAAAAGCAGTAGTTTCTTGAATATCTTTCACTAATCTAAAGTTTTATTTTTCAACTTTCCAATGCAATTTTACAGGTAAAAATCAGAAATGGTAACATAATTTACACAGTTTGGAACAAATTTACACACATTTGCACAGTTTTTCCCTTCTCAGTGGAAAAACAATTATCACACATTCATAAAATTTGCCAGATCATCTCAGACATTAAAGGCAAACCGAAATGCAAAATAATTGCTTTCTACCTTTATTGGTCTTTCCTGTACGGCATGGTAACTTAATTTACATTGAAAAACAACAAAATCACTATAATACCTTCTTTGGCCTCCTGTGAATAGAGTTCTCAATATTTTGCAAAACTGTAAATTGAACCAAAAACTAGACTTTTCAAACTTGTTACTAAAGTTCTTAATTTTTACAATCCGCAAATATTAATATGATTAAAATGGTCCTGAATCTTATCTTAATTTACAAGAATTATGTGACTTTTCTACATGACCTTATGACTCTTTCTTTAGGAAGGCCATTATTGTTGGGTACATTTCCATGCTCTTCTAAAGTTAATACCTGTATTTCTACATACATTTTCTAAACTACTGCCAAATTTTACAATTGTGAAATCATTCTACTTGTAATGACAGCCAACAATCTTCAAACAATCTTTCTTTTTGGAATTTGCCCATTTAACTGGGATTGAGCCTTATGTGCTCGAATCAGCAAATTCCGCCTCATCTGCATAACATGTACGAAGACCTGTACAGCTGCTGATTAGCCGAGGGTATGCTGCTGCGCAGCCTATGTTTGATACTTCTTATCTAACTGCCATACATGTGTGTGGCAGCTGTGTAACTGTGGCAACTTTGCCTGTGACTGTTACCTTCCACATTGAAATCAGGTTGTTTGTCATGCAGCAAAGTCAAAAGGTTTGATTTTTCTTACAATTATACGTCAGTCTACATACAGAGTCTATCATCTATTTCAATTCTGTAGCTGGATAAGATTCTAATCCACGTAGGTATGTATAAGTGCTAGTTATATCCTGCGTTTGAGGGAATATATCAGAGGCCTCAGCCGAGGATTATCACATATTCACAAAAACAAGGGACATAACTGACTTACACCTTAAACAAAATAAAACAAAAACTAAGAGATTTAAAAGAAAATAAACAAGAAGGATTTGAGAGAAGAAGAAAACAGCTACAAACAATTTGTTATATGGGATCAATTCATTTACATGATGACTCGAAATTCTTTGAATAAAAGAAAGTAAAAAAAAAAACAACCTGAAAATGTGGAAAAAAACGTTAGGAAAACAGTTTTTTTGAAAAAATAAAATATAAATAAGGTGAATAGAAAAATTAGGGGGAGAAATGGCAACAAATTTAGGGGAAAAATGTTTGCGAAACAAATATATATTTGAAAAAAAAAATTAGGGAGGGGAGGAGGGGAGGGCAGGGGAGGGGACATGAGGAGGTGCTAAAATATATAATATATAATAATACATATTAGGGGAAAATATAGGCAAAAGAAATAATGACTAAGAATAGTTAAAAATCAGAAGAATACTAATAATTTGAGTATTTTTATTAACATTTAAATGTAACTTCAATTGGCCCTACTGAAAAAGTTTGTGCGGATAGAACAATTTTTTTTGGCTGGATGTGTAGCATTTAGGCTCAGTAACATCATACTGCAACTTCATAAATATGGTAATACTTATGGACTTCAGGTTGATTAACTTTATTAGACAGAAAATTATTTATTTCATGGTAACTGCAGCAAGCAATTGGGCCTATTTATTTTGAGTGGATGACGTCCTCAAATATTTGTTTCTAAATCAAACGAAAAACCATGTTAAGAAATACCTCCACCACCTATTTCAGGACTACTCAAAAGGAATTTATTTATCTCACCAAAACTAGACAAGGAATTATTTATTTTCAAATAAAAACTTCCAAGCTTCCTCCCCCTCCCTGAGATCAAATATGGTTGAGCCCTTAGTCGTGTTATTGACATTAAAAAAATCTTGTCCGGAGTCAAATTGAATAATTTACGGATTTGTCGCATACTTTTGGTTTTTATAATACTTTTGTTTTATTTAACTTTTGTTGGTAATTCACTGTTTGGTACAGTTTTGCTTTTTGTGCTACCAGCTTTGTCAAACAATGAGGCTTATATATCCTATATGCTCCCATTAGTCCAGTCAAAATAGAGTTTAACCTAGACATAATTGCAACACGAGCAATTTCAATTGTATACATACCAGAAAATCCGGTAGATTATGAAAATAATACTCATTTCTGCGTGGCTGTGGTGGAAAATACATGAGCGTATAAAGTGATCAACAAAGAATATATGATAAATATCAGTCAAATACAGGCTTCTGATTGGCTGATGGCTCATAGGTATGGTACAATTTACTAAATAGGTAAACCTAAGGACTTGTGTTTTAATGTTTTAGACATTAACAACGATCAATTATTCATGTTTATATATTCTTGCCATGGGTCATGCCGCTGCGCTGGTGCAGGTCACAAAAGGCAGTATTTAGGCTAGTCCTTAAGATATGTTGCCCCTAACTGCACAAAAAGCACTCAGAAAAGTTTCTTGATCTTTGCTGCGCCGGGATACGCAAAACAACTGCCATTGGGTAGGCTCTCCATTGAGCAATGTGACCCAGCAGTTGGGATGCTGCCGACTGGCATGTCCCAGAAAGAGGTTGCACGTCAGAGGGGCTGCTCCCAGCCAGTAATCAGCAGGCTCATGACCAAGTTTGGTTTAAAAGGCTAAATTAAGGACCTTTGAAAGCCAGGCAGACCTGTAGTCACGATCCATGATCAAGACAGGCACAACATCCACCAGAATCTGGATGACCGTTTCAAGACCAGTTCGAGACCTCCACATCCACAGCAGCTGAAATTCTAGGCACTCGCAACCCAAGAAAGAGTGCCAAAACAGTTATGAGATGGCTTGCTAAGCAGGCCTGGCAGCCAGACATCCATGTAATGGGCCTATTTTGGCTGATGTGAACTCTGTCTTCCGTCCTCCTGATGTTAATTCATTATTGTAGTGAAATGGGTCATCCCAAACATTGTGTCATCTGATTTGGTGAAAATATAATGAATTACAAACTGTTTTCCTCAAGGACTTCATACCACATTTTCCTAAAGAAGAGATAACTTATTTTTGTCCTTCAGTTTACATTTCTTTTCAGTACGCATTACAAAATTGTCACATTGATGTTTTAGACTCCAAGTACTCCACCATTTCAGTAAAATATAGTCAATGCATAACATCATAGATCGATCTTCAGCGTCCTAAATGAACCCTTACCCGGTTCCCCCTTCTGTATTCCCTCACAGTGCACTTCAGTTGTCTTTAAAGTAAAACAAATGTTAATGGTGTCTAATTTATTTCATAACAGATGAGGCTATTTGCTAGACCACTGGGAATAATTAAGAATCCCGTGGACTTTTCAAGCAGAGAATTTACCGTGGACTTTGGACTTCAGTATGTTATTACAGGATATATGTCCCAAGGAACTGCTAACAAGTTTTTACCATATTTGACCTTGACGATGTCAAAAAGCTTTGGAGACTCCGTTCCAACATCGGTATGTTGACTGATATCTTAAATTACCATTTCACTGAACCGTTTGCGCAAGCTGAGATAGATTAGACAGACAGAACATAAATAAAACAATGAAATTTACCTTTTGAAAATTCAGTGGTTATAAAAACATTGAAAAAGAAACTATAATTATTTCAACAAAGAATGTTACACAATACACATTGCATCAGAACAAATCATGGATTTCTGGCAGAAGTAAGGGCATTGCCTTCACTTTCATAAATTGGATGTTTAAATATTTTTCAGACATACTATACTGGCAAAGGTAACTTTCTGGTTTATGGTATAAAATTTGCAACACCATTCATTGGACAATACTTAACTTTCCGCAATTACGTTACCAGAAAGGTGTTTCGAGTTGAGTTCCTGGGGTATCCTGTCGGTGAGATATTGTTCTTTGTTTAAAACTGAATTTATATAAATGCTGGTTACTAAAAAGTTCATTTGATTCCTTAAATTGTGCAATGTTCAAGCCGCGTACCCTGTACTATAATAGAGAGGCTTTGCTACATGTTACGTATGACGTGTATGTACATGTAGAAATGCTATCTAATAATATTGTTGTCATGGCAACCTATATGTTCACGGGACCCGTATACGTGTAGCATTGTAGCAAAACCTCTCTAATATTATACAAATACGGCATGATATAATTGCTGTATGATACTTCATTTGCATGAGGAATTTCATATAATGTCGGACGAGGGCATCGTGTGGCATGGGGCAGTTTTTGTTATTGCAATTTCAATAGTATGAGTTGCATAGCCACTTACTTAGTAGCATTTTAACTTCATCTGATTTGTCCTTAACTGACCATCAACGAATAAGAGGAGGCTTAGAAACTACGTAGCAAGTGGTCCAAGAGACTCATACTTGTTGAAATTGCAGTAATTGCTTGACCCCTTGTGCTTTCAATATCTTACATGTAAGCCACTGTAATACCATTCCCAGCTCCTTGCTTCAATGGCAGAATCTTACATCTTATTTTTTGCAGAATAAAACTGTAAATAATATATATATAAACTTTAATTCGACAAGCTTAATATGAAAAAAGATATGTGTGTCACATCGTGTGTCATCAAAGTCATAAGACAAACCAAATACAAAATCAATATCTACACTATAGTTTACAAAAGTCAAATGGAATTAGGCAGGCAATTATTGTCCAGTTAAAGCAGTTAATAATTAAATCTGTAACTGTTCCGGTATCTTTAAAAGAGTCGTAATTTGGAGTTTCCTACATTAGATTTAACAAAAAAGCAGAAATTAGCAAAAATTGTGTTTATATCAATGTGAATATACACTGCGTTCCCAATTATTATGCAACTATGCTTTTTTGCATTATCTCAAAAAGAAATAACACTATTTGAATATCCTTCACACGTAATGATAAGTGTACCATGGAGCTAATATCCTGCCAATTTTGTCCAATTCCATTGACTCAGTTGGGAGTTATGCCACATAATGATGTTTTGTGGTGTTCCCAATTATTATGCAAATTCTTGGAAAAGCATCCATGGCCACTAAAAATGACCCAAACTAATCTGAAGATGCCATCAACATATACCCCATAACACAAAAGAAAAAGTGTAACCGTCATTTCAAACATAGATGCATTCATAGCCAAGAAATTCATGTTATTTCACTGCAATGAAATAGCATTGAAATCACAGTTTTATTGCAATAAAAAGCCTCTGTTAGCCAGACAAAATGAAAAATCATTACCTAAGTCATTTTCCACTTTCCTTAGATTTAGAACTCTCCTGTAAACCAATGGCAATTAAGTTGCACCACTGTATTTGAAAAATATCTTGAAATGAATTGAACGCATCCCATTGCCAATGTTATTCCAATGGGACACAGAAGTCTGAGTTTTTGATTTGGTGTCATATTTTGCAGAGATACCGGATTTGGTGTTTCATCTCACAGTATGACCGTGGTGTGCTATAGATATATTCTAAGCTGGAATTTTATTGATATTAAATTTTTTAAGAGCATGGGGGCTTTTTTATTGAGAAAAAAGCCAATTTCAATGGTTTTTCAATGCAGATGTATTATATTGATTTCTTGGTCATGAAGGCCTCCACGTTTGAAATGATGGTTCCATTTTTTATTTAGTGTTATGAGGTATATTCGAATGTCAATTCATAATCAATTTTGTCGATTTTGGGTGGCAATGGAAGCTTTTCAAGAAATTGCATAATAATTGGGAACACCCCAAAAACCTGATTATATAGCATAACTCCTCACCGAAACAACAGAATTGGACAAAGTCACAGAATATTTGCTTCATGGTACACATGTTATTATGTGTAAAGGATATCGTAATAGTTTTATTTATTTTTGAGATATTGCAAAAAAGCATAGTTGCATAATAATTGGGAACGCAGTGTAGTTTCATTCCTAAATTTTGATGCTGTGATGCTGTGCTTGTGGGGCCTGTTTCAGACCAAAATTTCATTTGAAATCATTTCGAGACCGTGATGCATAGTTCAGCTGGATTCCCTTTGGCTAGAAGCTGTGACACAGTGGATCCAGTATGACATGACATGAAAGCTCATACCTAATTTTAAAACATGATACATAATGTAATTGCAATGCTGGGGTATAGGACACCAGCTGTGACATCCAGTCCTCACAGGACATCACACTCCAACATCATCAAAACCGACTTGGATTGAATATAAATAGGAACATTACAGAAATTGTAGATAATTACGAAACATTTGCCCTTACCATTTTTCAGCATTACTAGAACTGAAATTGAATAGCACGTTCGCCAAAGCAACTTCTAGTGGGGCTACTTCTTGCACTGATTTGGCTGCTGTGGTGAATTTAACCAGCACGGGATGTCAAGCTTATTGCATACAGCCTGATGGGAGTGGATCTGCTTGGTGGGAAATAGATATGGCAACCTTATACTACATTACCCACATTCAACTGCTTGGAGGTGGTCTGCAAAATCTCACTTATGATGTGCAGCTATTTTCAACGATGCACGAAAAGAATATTATGAAAGACATGGATTACAAGGTATGTTGAATAATCTATTTTACAATCTTGCTTAATATCATTTAGACTTAAACGCTGTAACTAAACAAGAATCAAAGTGTTAAGATCATATTTGATAAGATCAGCAATGTCTCATTGTTTATCAAGGCTTTGCTTGTTGAAAGGGCACAATGCAGTGTCATATTTAAACCCCCATTGCAGCATTCTAACAATATTAAATCTTCACATCAAGGAAAAGTTGACTATAGAAGCCCAGAAATGCCAGTACAGGGTGACACACCTCGACTTGTACCGAAGACAACAAAAATGTTACAGTTAATTTTTTCGAAACACATTTGTCTAAATTGTAGTTATGGCTACTACAAAAAGTGAGTTGTAAGCTTCTGCAGTTATTCTATCAAAAATGACAGGCAGGTGAAAATTTGTTGTCACTTTTGTTTGTGCCAAAAAATCAGCTGAGAAGAATTCAAATTGCACCAGTGTCAACCAAAACCTCAGCAACTGCCTGAAATGACACTGATACGCAAAGGGAGGTTCTTAGGGAGGTGAATAGACGGTATTTGTGAGTTTTAGAGTCAAGTGTATGTTACCAGGTCAGCAAATTTAGAATGGCAACCTGTCGAGACAAACAAGTCAAAATATGGCAAAACCATTTGCATAACTGACAGTCAGATAATTGCAAACACAAAATAGGTGTTGTGATTGTCCGAGTCATTAGAAACATAAAACATGACACTCAGTTTTTAAAAGCATAGAGAAAAAGTATAGCAACACTTCTACAAAAATCTATTTTTGATGTCGTCTGGAAAGTCACAAATTTCCATCCCTCAAAATCTAGTCTTAATTTGACCAACATTTGTGATGAAAATACATGGATTTTTAATACTACCAGGTGCAGAATATTCCCCTCAATAAATTCATCATGTCATATGACCTAGAAATCCAAGCCGAGTCATTTTTATTGGAAATATAAGATCCATGGTTGACAATTTGCATACATTATTGGAACAATAATTAAAGTGGCCGATACACACATCAATGCTGAAATTGCAAGTGGTAAATGATATTCCCATGTAAGATAAAGCTATTCTAATGATTATTATGAGTGGTAACAACAACTTTTTCTCAGCCAGCCTTGGCATTGACCTCTGTAATTTACCAGCATGAAAATAGTGCACTGCGCCAGGACAGTATTTGGGCTTCCTGACTTTTAAACGCAAACCTCCTTCAATTAAAGAAAAACCATGGCACTACTTTGTTATAGCTTCTGTAATACAGTATGTGCATTACATGTGATCCTAAAATTTTTTCCGAAGGTTGACAGAGCTAAATTGTTAAAAATCAGAAAAAAAGCTATGCAAAAAATTAAACTCTTTTTCCGAGTCCAATTTTAACCGAAAAATGAACCAAACTTGCATAATGCTCTTCTCTTGGCTCTTGCCACTGGAACTTTAATTTGGTGTTTTCAATGGAAATCCCAAACTGTTTCAGTAAACACCTTTTTGGTTGCAACATCAATGCACAAGTTGAGGTGGGTCACCCTGTACATTGCCTTGCAGTCTGGATAGAGTCTGGAGCCAGTCAAGTGTAGACCGAAATATGCTGGCGGGATCAAGACTGCCGGTATGTGAGTCAGCCTTTGTCGGACTAAGTCAAGTGAGCCTTTGCTGACTGACTTGAGCAATTGATGACTTGACTTGACCGACTTGAATGACCAGTTAACCTTCATTAACTCGACTGAACTGAGCTCCAATTGACTTGACTTGGCTGACTTACCGAGGTTATAATACCTGAAATTAGGTATTTACAGTGTAATTTACCTTTGAATCATTTTAGATGCAGCGTTGGACAATTATCCCATTATAAAATGGAAGGTTCAAATGAGGGTTCAAACTTCAGTACTCAGTGACATATTTTTTGCACTGGGAATATATAATGCCTAAATTACTTTATCGAAGTTAAGTTAGCAAGTATTGTTGACTGACTCGCCAGAAAACCTTGATGGCTACTTGTTTTCCTGTTGACTTCACTTTGTGACTTGACTTGGGTTAATTGGCTGCGACTGACTGTAGTGACTTACACTACCCTCCAAAAGTTTGAATACACACGGAAAAGTGAGGTTTCTTTCAAAAATACTTGATTTTGTATGCGATTTTTATTCTATACTTACATCACACAATATCAAATTAAGGCCGTAAGTTGTCTTTGTTTTGTCATTTTAGGTCATTTTGGTTCAAATTTTAATATTTTCTCGATGCTGCAATTTTTGCTTTTTTATTAAAAGTTGCTTCAGCCCAATTATCTTCAAGCATTTTGAAATTTAATCATTTTAAAGTATTTCCACAGTTGTAATAAGATCTTAACCTTGGTTTAAAACCACAGAAAGACTGTTGAAAAAGTAGACTTCGACCAATCAAAAATACAAATTTTGGATTATTTTGGGCCACCATGAACTGGTATCATACACTGTGTCTTCTCAAGTGATAATTATTTTAGCTGAGCCGTTTCACCATTGTTTGAACCCAAAAATAGCCAAAACTGGTATTTTGTCTAATTTTCAAACGGCTATTTTCTGGTCTGAAACAACTGTTAAAATAATGTAAACAGGTGGAAACGAGTAAAAAATGATTAAATTTCATAAAGTTGGAAGAAAACTGTGTTTTACAGCTTTTCATAGAAAGTCATAATTTGAGATATTGAGAAACTTATCTAAATTTATACCAAAATAGCCTAAAACATGAAAAAAAGACACCAAATAGCCTCAATGTGTGCTTCCATAGCGTTTGGTGTACGTATTCAATTAAAATGGTGTTGACTGTGATGTATTTTTGAAAGAAACATCACCTTTTCTGGCGTATTCAAACTTTTGGAGGGCAGTGTATGTCAACTGCTCTGGTCCACAAGTTTGGATCATAGGTCTCTTTCAAAAGACAATTCATAACGGCACTGGTGTGGTTCTTTCTCATGAAAATATCTTATCATTTAATTGTTATTGCTTATCTATGTAAGACTATAGCATTTGCAAGAAATATGTAATAGACCATGTAATTGACTGAATGTTATGGGTAATAAGGGACTGATGTATGACTGCATGGGGCTCTATGAGTCTACGTCCAGTATTTATACACTCAGTAATTAATTAGGGCATGCTGGCGGAGGACACAGCGATGAGGCGAACAATGATCCAAAAAGTTCAGATGACCTGGCCAGAGTGATTATCGTACCCAAGACCTAGTGTTTGACATCCCAATGTGATATCAACTGAGCTAGCCTTTCTCCCTCTTATGGGTAACACAAGTCATTGGAAACAAAACCTTTGTCTGGGAAATAAAAACTATTACAACAAAATTTAGATACAGCCACTATTTGCCAGTTAATCAATTTTCAACATCTCAAATAAAATTACAAGTTATTTTGACTTTTAGACTGCTCTTTCCTGGGAACCTCATTTACCTGGACTGAAGTTGGCATTTGCTCCTCACCTGCGAGCAAAGAAAATCAAAATCATCTTCACAAATGGAGAATCTGTGTGTTTCAAGGTGGTCTTTTTTGGTAAAAAAGCTCCCAGTAAGTAAAATTCCTATATCGTGTAATAATTGTGATTGTTTGAAATTTTGTTTGCAAATAATCATATTATTGTCTATTTCAGTTTGTCCACCAATGAGTTCAATGGACACTAAGAGACGCCAGTGCCATTTGGGATATCACAAACAAATGAGGTTATCCTACGCAATGGCTGAGTTGGCTTGCAAGCAATTCAAATGGATATCTGATGGTCACCTTCCAGTTACAAAAACCACTGATGATGTTGAAGCTTTGTCACACATAATCCACCCATTTGTTCCGTGAGTGCAATATGTTACAATTGGCAACATATCATGTATTTAATTTTAAAATTTAGGTATAAATCTCAGGAAATAAATGAAATCAAAATTCCTACCAGGCCTAATCAATATGAGTTTGCATTCAAATCTCCCTGAATAAATCTTAAATTAAAATACTGTATTCCCAGTTGTTATCCAACCATGCCTTTTCCTAATATCTCAAACAGAAATAATATAATTTGGATTTTGGATATCGGTGAAAGCACAGGAAGCACCTTAATATTTGGCCCCTATGACCTAAGAATTATTTTCATCAGAAGTGCAAGTGTAGTACTTCAATTTGAACCTGATAATGTATAGAATGCAGAATTATGTTTGTCTAATAAGTCAAGACAGGTATTTTCTGGGCTGCTATGAACTACATTATGAAAGTTCCATGAAAATCTAGGTTTTTCTGCTGAAATGGACCATTGGCTTTTTGACAGTTTTTGCTGATGTGATATGGACCGTAGGGTGGGACTGGCATCCCAATGTTTGCGGATCAAACCTGACTTTCTTTTGCAATTGCGGTTGGCATATAAGAGCATGTGTGTAAAATTTCAGCTCATTCAATTTATATTTAGAGGTAGCACATTTCACTTGAAGTTTATAATGTAAATCCCCATTGGTGAGACCTGAAAAAACCTGCAAAAAAGAATGATTTTCCAAAAATGAGACTTAGAATCAATATTTTTCTACCATTCAAAAACTATAGGGGAGGGTTTTGGGAGGGCAGTTCATAACCGCCATAATTTTGCATTTTCCACTCTTCATTTCTGCATAATGCAATGTCCAATATCAGCTGAATATGACGAAAATGACTCAAAACGCCTAAATTGTGAGATTTTAACTCCTCATAGTGGTCAAACAATTTATGTTATAGCAAAATGGACGCCTGTTCTGGAGTGCCCTCCCAAAACTCTCCCACATAGTCTTTGAATGGTCGAAAAATATTTATTCTAAGTCTCATTTTTGGAAAATCATGCTTTTTTCAGGTCTCGCCAATGGGGCTTTACATTATAAACTTCAAGTGAAATGTGCTACCTCTAAATATTAATAGAATGAGCTGAAATTTTACACACACACTCTTATATGCCAACCTCCCTGCAAAAAAAAGTCAGGTTTGATCCGCCTAAGATTTCCCAAATGTGGGGCGCCAGTCCCCCCCTAATGGACAGTTTGCATGAACTGTGACAAATTCAACTTTTGAACCTTGTCAGCATTCACTAAAATAATCTAAATTTGTCACTAAACATGGTATGCCTGCTTTATTCGTGACATACCAGACCTCCAAACATCAGTCCTCAGACTAATTTTAACATTTTTGTGGACGTAATGGACGGACATTTACACTTTTTAGCCTGGTGTCCAGTGTATAAGTTAAATTCATTGTGTTTTTTTAATTTTTTCAGTTGCATACATAGGTAGAGAGAGATAGACATGAATTTCCATCTCAGTCAACGTGTTAGCGGGTCTTTAATTCATTTAAATTACCAAAAAATCAGTTGTGGACGTAATGGACGGACATCGACTTTAGCCATTAAAGCTTCTTGTATCTTACAATCATCAGTGGCCATTGGAACTTTTTTGCTGAAATGCATTGAAGCAATGTCATATCTAGGCAAAAGCACCAAATTCGGCTTATTATTACATAAACATACCCTCCAGCCTGCCTTTTGAACCCCTGACTGTAAATTTGCAAAAATATGGTTACAACTTACAAGCAAGACCTTTATCTTGGACGTCATGGCTGCCATAATCATCATATTGAAAAGTCAGCCAATGATCCCTACAGAAAGCCAGGGAGGTACAGTAAACAGATAATGTCACCGGCAGAATGTGAACTAAATATTAGGCTACAGCATTGCTGCTATAGACGGTGCTTCAGAAAAAGGGCCACTGGTTACATGCTAAAGTTGACAAATTATACCCACTTTAAAGGTCTGCCCAGAGCATGGTTTTAATTGCATGCTCATGAAAATGCCTAAATTTATCAGTATACTTGTTCGTCATGCTTTAATACTGCGCCTTTTCTTCTTCATGTCAGAAATCAGTTTCTAGGATTGGTTCCATCATGTGGATTCAATATCCTGCCAGTTTTGTTCAGTTCTATAAGTTCAGTGTGGAGTTATCTATCAATATAATTAGATTTTGGAGTGTTCCCGATTATTATGCAACAACAGCCCCATGCAGTTCTGATTGATAATTATTTTAAAGGAAAACCAATATCGCTCCAACTAATAATCCTTGCCATTTCAGAAAAGCATGGATTGGTCTGAGAAAACAAAATGGTGTATGGACTGCTTCGGATGGACAAATTGTAAATAGCTCCTCGGAGTTCCCAGCTAACAGCTACTGGGGTAACAGCGGCGATACTTGTGCATACTTAGACAACAAGAATTTCATAATGAAGATTCAGAGCTGCGCTGCCACAACTGAACCAATATGTGTAACTCCTGCAGCAAGTAAGCCATTACCGCCTTTAAACTTGACATTTAAAAAGAGTGGACTGTTGCACTGTGAAAATGACACTTTGTGGATCATCATACTGATGATTTGTCGGAATTTTGTCCTGATCATGCAAAATACTTTCAATGTTGATTTGATTTAAGGAGACTTATCCCGCTTGTTGGTGACAGGCACACTAAAGGATTATTCATCTAATTTTTACTATAAAATAACAACTCAAATGGCCTTCTCTTGATCATGACTAATCAAACAACTCTATGTTTCATGTTGAATGTAGAAAAGATGAAACTTCATTGAATCACGTAGTGCCAAAATCTGTTTGAACCAACACTCATTTTTTGCATATCACGTTTTCAGGCAGTATTTTGCTTATTTCTTGAACTCCTTGTTTTCGGAACACATCAAACACAAACAGAACTTACATATTTGTACACCTGCCTGTTTCAACCTTTTATTTAGAAAACGTAACTCAGCTGGTATTAATCTGTGTTCTCTATTTAGAAGTGGCTCAACTTTGCTCCTCATAGCTATTCATGGCTTGTCCTGTCCACAGCTATCCATTCCATGGCACACTGCTATCTCTTTACCCCTTGTTTAAACAATGGGGATGTAGCTGGGGATAGGTCTAGCTAAATTTAGCTCCATGTGGCTATGTATAGATAATTAAGGGACATACAAAGTATATATATAATAATAAGGGTAGATTTTAAACGGCAAACCACTTTTAGACATTTTTGACTATATGTAAGAGTTGTAACTCCTTAATTTTGGGACATTGACACTTCATTTGACCAATTTCTGCTTCTTATAGAGACATAGGGAATTTCTTATTTCATTAAACTTTACAAGTATAGTGTTTTAATTTCACTATTTTCTGAGGTATTCTCCTGTCAATTTATTGGGACCTGAATTTTTAATATACCTTACACTTAAAGCTATTTTACCCGAACCCGCTAGCTGATTTGCTACTATGCCATGATCAGGGTGTTTCCAAACTAAGACCACAAGATATTTGTAGCTTCTCACTATCTATAACACTGTCGAACCAATTGAGCTTAAGGGCCAGCCCCAAAGCCAAGTGCTACTATTATACCCAACCCCTATACTATGTCCTTTAACTTCCCTGAGATTTTGATACTCCAGTCAACAATCTCACTGCAACGCCACCTGCCGCCACAAACGGGATCTAAACCAGCTACCTCTGAGTTGCTTGAAGCCGATGCACCCTGTAATATCTAAGCACTTGACATTCATCTGCTGTAACACAATCTTTGTTGGGCCTCCTTTACTCTTTATGTATAATGCATTTCTGAATATTTGGATAACTTGAGAATCATAGTTAATATGTAAATGGCACAGCCATGAAATTCGCGCAGCTCTTAAAAAGTTTTTTTAGCACTTATGGTTTTACCATAACTTTCAAACTTTCATTAAATTTATTTTATATTCAATGTATGAAAGGCAGTTATGTTACTGTTTCAAAGAAATTGAAAGACGGATATATAGAAAAATAGAGAGAAATTTAGACTAGAAACTATAAGAAAAATAAAATAGATCAAAAATAGAATATATATATAGAAAGATAGATAGATAGATAGATAGATAGATAGATAGGATAGCAAATAAATAGGATTAAGAATGAATAGAATTGATAGATAATCAGCTAAATAGTAAAAAGGAAGACTACTCTGAAAGCTGCCAAATTAAAGTCTATGCTAGATTGTTGATTTTACATAATAGTGATAACAAAAACAATAACATGATCTGCACGTAGATTAATTGCTCACTGTTACATAATCATCAATTGACAAAGATTATGTAACCTTAATTTTGTTATGTTTTCTTGTTGTCTGTTTTGAAATGAAATGAATAACATATTTTAAAATAATTTAATTTAGCTTGTCAAGGCTTATAATGAACTATTCCATAAAAATAATAGAGGCAGGGAATATTAATGGAGAAAATTGAATTTTTAAGACACTTTTGAATATGAATATTTCATGTTTTGTTAAATTCGAAACTAAATCCTTGATAAGAAGCTGGTCCCACTTGACCTAATTTCCTGCTGTCGACCATTGATGTTGAGACCATCACTGCACAGATTTTTGAAACCTTTCTTGTGCTAAGTTTCGCTTCACGAATATGAGTGTGATGGAATGAATCATTCTGAGTTGTCAACTTAATGATCTTTTTTTTTCTCTCCAGTTTTTGAGATGGATATTGTGAAACAGCGCGAAGAGATATTTAAAGGAACCACGGTTGGGAAATGTGATATTTTGGAATGGACTTATATCAATCGCTTTACAAGAACTACACATAATATTGCTTCCACTGCAGAAATAAGTTTATCAATGTGTCAAAGCCTGTGCTACGAAAAAGAAGGATGCTCATCTGTGATAACTGCAGGACATTCGGCTGATTCCAGAAAAGGAGTTGCCTTTTGTAAACTGAGTTCTGCACCACTTTATCAACATATGGGGCCGCAATATGGTAATATCTTGGTGACATACAGCACATGCTATGGTAATATATTTTTTTAGCAACAGATTTTTCGACCACAGATTTACATTCATCAGACAGAATTTTTGGTTATAATCGATACTTTATATTATCAAAAAACTGAATCATTATAATCACAGAAAGACAGTTTGATGTTGTTTGCAGCTTCTTGGATCAGGTTTTGAAAGTGGTGAATGTTGTTGGTGATTAATGTGTAATTTTGCCTGATAATTTTTCTTTGAATGCAACCTTATCATATCTCCGTGGCATTATCATCTTTCTGGCGCCTTGTCATATGAACTGACTAAGCCTCGATCAGAGGCAAATGCAGTAGATTGGAGCAGGTCTAAGTGCACATCTGCAACAATTAGTTCAATTTCATAACAGCCTGTCACTTTGATACCGAAAAAGAGTGTACTGTTGCACTGTGAAAATGGCACTTCGTGTGTCATCATACAGATGATTTGTCATGATCATACCCAATACTTTCAATGTTAATTTGATTTAAGGGGATTTATCCCTCTTGTTGGTGACAGCCAAACGAAAGGATTATGCATCTGATTTTCAATCAAAATTTCAGTTATGACAAGTCAAGTGACCTTCTCTTGGTCATGACTAATCAAACTGCCTCTATGTTTCCCATGTTGAAAGTAGAGAAGATGACACTTGATTTTCAATCAAAAATTCAGTTATGACAAGTCAAGTGACCTTCTCTTGGTCATGACTAATCAAACTGCCTCTATGTTTCCCATGTTGAAAGTAGAGAAGATGACACTTCATCAGCTATAATGAGTCACGAAGTGCATTTTTCACAGTGAACTGGTCCTAATTTTTTCTTTATCAAAGTGAAAGGCTGTAAATCCAGGTATTCCCAATATAGCCCTTCCATGGGATGGCCTCAAGGTTGGCCCAAAGTAAAATTTTTGTAATTCAGTGGATCGGATTCTGTGGCTACCAGATGAGAAACATAGGTACCTGCACAGACATAAACAATATGTTTCGTTTGTGGTGAGTTCCATTCCACTGCCACCTCTCTGATACCTAGTTACTAATAGAAAAGGTATGACAGCTGGCTCGGCAATCATGGCAATGCTCACACTCTTCCTTACTGAACTGATATGTTGTCAATGTAGCAGACGACAGAGTAAAAGTAAAATCTAATCAAAAGATTTCAACAGCAGACCACCATCCCTTCCTCTCTCTTTAAAAGCACAATTTGAGCTCGAGACAAGTCTGAGCAGCACTGTTATTTTGTCCATCTAAATTGACCATGAAAAACTGTAACATTGACTATTCACACTTAAAAAGAGACAGAACTTGTAAACTATTCAAGAGCATTATTTGCAACCTTCCAAGCCTGCTTATTAACTTTGGAAAGTTTGAAGAAAATCCATTGGCTTTTCAAAGAGCAATATACAATTACAATAAAGTTGTTTCAAATGTGGGATTTGCAAAACTGAATGAGGCTGTAATATGCAGAATATGCAGCACACCCACATGTTTATGATTTTAAATTATCAACAAAGAAGTTAAGTCCAACAAGATTGCATTGCAAAAATGCGTCACTTTCGGATAATTGCCCAAGCGTATGACATAACATTTTTGAAGAGGATGTGACAAACAAAATGTGAAAACACCAACTTGGGCTGAAATTCAACCCAAAACCAACAAAATGCTTGAAGGGGTCAAGGGAACCACTTCCATTAATAATATTATTGTGACAGCATAATTTCTATCATACTATGCTACGTAATGTTGAATAGGCTGCTGGCAGGGACTGGCTCTGTTAAAATAGCAATGAAATTATACTGACTTAGGTACTGTAAGCAGGACCAAACACAAAAGTTTAAGTAAACATTATTTAATCAACATTAAGTAAACATTTACATGGTTCTGAACATTGATATTGATATTAAGACAAATCAAGCCTCAACAATTATTTAATAATTAATTACCTGATCTTGACAGTTCCTGCTATTCTACCATGCTACAATTTACTTCTGAAACCCATACTTTAATTAACACTTTATTAACTCCCAATATACTAGATTCCCATGCTTTTTCCATTAACTCATGAAATGATTCCCAATTAATTTTTCCCAAGGAAGCAGTGTTGGAGTCCTCGAGGCCGGCCTCGTCCTCGAGGCCGGCCTCGGACCCATATTTTGATGGCCTCGGTCTTGGCTCGGTCTCGGATACCAAATCCTTGGCCTTGCCTTGGTCTCGGGTGTCTTTGTGCCAGAGATAGAGGCCTCGGGACCGGCCTCGTCCTCGAGGCCGGCCTCGGGGCCATATTTTGATGGCCTCGGCCTTGCCTCGGTCTCGGATGCCAAATCCTTGGCCTTGCCGCGGTCTCGGATGTCCTGGCCTCGACTCCAACACTGCAAGGAAGACTCCTAGAAGGAGCATGAGACAAGGTACTTATCTAATGAAGCCGTTGAGCCATTACCCCTCCCAGCAATCCAGTTATATTCATCAACCAAGCATGTCTGCGGCAGTCTGCCAGGGTAAAGAACAGCAAGCCATTATATAAGCCATGGGGCCAGTCTTTGTTCATCCCTTTTTTTTTTGGGGTAGCGTAGGTTCATCCTGCGCAGTGAGCACTCTCTTATTAATCTAATTAATTTTTTGTTATGTGCTACTGATGTAGCCAGTTTTTACTCACTGCTGCCGCTCACCAAAACACCTAGTCAGGCAGTGGAGGGGTGGTACCCAAAATTTTCAGTTAAAGTTGTTTTCTCTTTTGGTCCTGTAACTATATGGTCCAAGGAACATTTTCAGGGGAGGTGTGAAACTCTCACCCTTGAGCATTCCGAGAAATCCAAAATGGCGTCTAAAATGGCCGCCGAACCAGAAATCGGTCATAAATTGGCTCCTAATTTAGCTAGGATGATAAATAAAACATCAAAATAGGGGTTTTGAGGGTCAAGGATTCCAGAAATAGATAAATCAAACTCATAAGATTGCAATTTCTAGCTTTAATGGCCTTAATTATGCGTTATGCGTTAAAACTGTAAAATTAGCGTCAAAATTAAAAGATTAGGCATATGTGACTTGCTCTACCAAAATGTGCTTAAAGAATGATTCCATAAATGGATAAATAAAACTCATAATACCGCAATTTCTTTCTTAAATAGCCTAGATTATGCATTTAAACTGTAAAATAAGCGTCAAAAATCAAGATTAGGCATAGGTGACTTGCTCCACCAAAATGTGCTTAAAGAATAAGCAAAGTATCTATTACTGTGGCTTCCCCTGAATCTAATTGAAAGGTTCTTTCAAATAATGGGTCATATGTGGGTACATGTCAATTGCATCAAAAGAAATAACATGTCAAACATGCTAATTATGAAGCTACGTCTACGGAAACTGAATAAACGACTGTTAAATTTCAAGCCATCAACACCAATATATGTCAAACTAACAAAGGTACGCTATTGTTTTCTGGTGTATATGGATGGCCCTTGATGTCAGCTTAATTCCCTTGTTACTATAACTGTCAACCTTCCAAAAACTAAATAAAGGTTGCTATCAGTGACGAAAGTCTCATCGGAAACAGAAAATCCTCCCATGTATTTTCAATTCCACCTATCCTATTCACTAGATAACTCATTCCTGATTAAGTTAAATGGATGTGGATGGATAGCCCTTGATGTCAGCCTTCATTTAAATGTTGCAGTCATTATCGAAATTCTCCTCGGAAACACAAAATCCTCCTGTGTATTTTCGCTTCCACCTATCCTTATCACTAGATGAATCCTTCCTAACAAACCAAATAGATAAGGATGGATAGCCCTTGATGTCAGCTTTCAGTGGCACCTTAGTTTCTTTGTTACTACAACTCTCAACCCTCCAAAAGCTAAATAAATGTTGTTGTTAGTGTCAAAAATCTCCTATGAAACACAAAATCCTCCCATGCATTTTCGATTTCACCTGTCCTAAACACTGGATAACTAATTTCTAACCAACCAAAATGAATATGGATGGATAGCCCTTGATATCAGCTTTTATTTGGCACTTTGGTTACTTTGTTAGTACAACTATCAACTCTCCAAAGGCGAATAAATGTTGCTGTCAGTGTCAAAAATCTCCTCAGAAACAGAAAATCGTCCCATGTATTTTCAATTCCCCTGATCCTAATCACTTTGTAACTTAATCCGAAACAACCAAAATGGATGAGGATGGATAGCCCTTGATGTCAGCTGTTATTTGGCACCTTGGTATCCCTGTTACTCCACCTGTCAACCTTCCAAAAAGCTAAATAAATGCTGCAGTCATTATTAAAAATCTCCTCGGACACAGAAAATCCTCCCATGCATTTTAGATTCCACCTACCCTAATCACTAGATAAATCCTTCCTAACTAACCAAAATGGATGAGCATGGATAGCCCTTGATATCAGCTTTCTGTTGGCACCTTGGTTTTGTTGTTACTACAACTATCAACCCTCCAAAAGCTAAATAAATGTTGCTGTCAGTGTCAAAAATGTCCTCGGAAACACAAAATCTGCCTGTGCATTTTCAATTCCGCTTGTCCTAAACACTGGATACCTAATTTCTAACTTACCAAAATGGATGTGGATGCATAGCCCTAGATTTCAGCTTTTATTTGGCACTTTGGTTTCCTTCTTAGTACAACTCTCAACCCTCCAAAGGCTACATAAATGTTTCTGTCAGCATCAAAAATCTCCCCGGAAACAGAAAATCCTCCCATGTATTTTCAATTCCTCCCATCCTAATCACTTGGTTACTTAAACCCAATCAACCAAAATGGATGTGGATGGATAGCCCTTGATGTCAGCTTTCATCTAGCACCTTGGTTTCCTTGTTACTACAACTGTCAACCCTCCAAAAGGTAAATAAATGTTGCTGTCAGTGTCAAAAATCTGTTCCGAAACACGAAATCCTCCCTGATATTCTCAATTCCACCTATACCAATTACTGGATAACTCATTCCCAACCAACCAAAATGGATGTGGACATTGACAGTCCTGTTAAAAATGTTTTTTTTTCTTCAAATGACATATCAAAAAACTTGGTCCGGTGAAATATTCACAAAGATACAGGGGGGGGGGGCTCTGATCTGCTTCAATTGTTGTCTTTGGCAACTTTTGTGAGGGCAAAGTTTGTATAATTTCATGTGAATGAGTCAATTAACTAGAGTAATAACTAATTGGTATAGATAGCCTTACACCAGGAAAACACTCACGTTCAAAGATTTTTAAGCAAGCTTTTGGCAAGAGAATTTTCTGAGGAGATTGAAATGGAAAAAAAAGGATGCTTTTTGGAGTACGCCCGGCAATCATTTTGTCCTTGTAAAATACATCATTAAGGGTTCAGTGTAATACATGTAATAAGAATCAAAATAGTGAAGTTCATTAAGTACTGTGAGCATAGTTCTAGCCTAGGCATGTAGCTACAATTTTGTCACTTTAGGTAATTGTGATTAATTTTATTTTCAATTTTGCTGAAAAAGCACCATTGTCTTGGTTTTGACCTTAACGACCACAAATTAACCTTAAAATTCGAATCCGGAAGTGGTATCCACCCTAATACTTTTGTCAAACCTATTATCTATCTAACTGGCATAGATACCTTCCATTAACAAGAAAGCCTCTGACAGTACAGAATCATGCACATCGGCTGGTCCACTGAAAGAAACAAAAATGACACAAGAAGGCGGAGATGGTCTAGATAAGAGCGATGTGCATTGCTCATATATCTCAAAAGTCATACTTTAAGGATATTTTTACTGTTGTAAGAGACATTATCTTAATGCATTTTAATTCATGTACTCCAGAAAGCAATTAACCAACCTTTGTTTGTTAGACATTTGTTTGGCCTGAAATGTAAAGGCCACTTTCTCAAATTCTGCAGCTTCATTATTTACATTGTTCAGGTTTATGGCAAGTTATTACTTAGGGTGCAATTGACATGTACCCACATATGACCCATCATTTGAAAGCACTTATCAAGTAGATTCAGGGGAAGCCACAGTAATAGATACTTTGCTTATTCTTTAAGCACATTTTGGTGGAGCAAGTCACCTATGCCTAATCTTGATTTTTGACGCTAATTTTACAGTTTAAATGCATAATCTAGGCCATTTAAGAAAGAAATTGCAGTCTTATGAGTTTTATTTATCCATTAATGGAATAAATGACCCTCAAAACCCCTATTTTGATGTTTTATTTGTCATCCTAGCTGAATTAGGAGCCAATTTATTACCAATTTCTAGTCCGGCGGCCATTTTGGACGCCATCTTGGATTTCTCGGAATGCTCAAGGGTGAGAGTTTCCCACCCCCCCTGAAAATGTTTCCTGGACCATATAGATACAGGATCAAGAGAGAAAAAAACTTTAACCGGAACTTTTGGGTTAGGGCCAAAAATGGCATTTTCTGCCGGACTAACCCCTTTGTTTCTGGCTTTGCCAGAAACTTGACGGTGCACCAATGTCTCAAGGCTCTCTGGACTCACTGGCAACTGCTTTATACTTAAAAGAGTGAAACAGCTCAGCCAACAAAGTTTCTAAATTATGATGATTCAAACAACTAAGTGCTTGTCATTCTATGACTGTAATTTCCACAAAGATTGCAATGTTGTCACAATGTTGCTTCAATGTAGATGTGCCCATGCAATGCATGCATTGAGTTTAACACAACTGTTGCAGTGTTATCTCTGTTTTTTTAAATTCTTATATCAATTGCAGATTTTGATGAGGAAAGTCTTTTGCAAGGATGGCCAGATAACAACACAGATGTCACTATCCAGGCTTCAGGAATAGAATCCAGCCTGTATGGGTTGAGGCAGATCTATGTTGGCAATGAGGGTAAACTGATTGATGGCTTTGCCCGTTACACAAAATTAGCTGAAGATCCTGCTGATACCACAACTTGGGTACAGGCAAGTCACAATATTCTCACATATGTACAGTACTGGATTGTGCCAACGCTTCTCCTTGGTTAACCTAGTGCTATAATCTGGTTGTTGGTTAATTCATATTTCGCATATTGTGTTGTTGATGAACATGGGTTACTGTAATTTCAACAAGTATGAGTTGCTTGGACCATTCGCTACGTAGTTTCTAATCTTACTCTGATTGGTTGATGATCAGTCATGGACCAATCAGAGGAAGTTATTATCGTTTTCATGACTACATGTTTTTCAAGTTTGCAATTTGCTTCATTCCAAAACTGTGATGTCAGAGATTAGTTGAATAATTTTGTTTATTACAAACACAGATTTCAGGAAACTGACGAAGTGCATTGACACATGGATAATGTATGTTTCACTTGTTCAGCTTGCCCTGGCTGAAAGATGCTTCAATGAACTGTAACTGAACCAAACAGATTACTTAGCCTCAAAGGAGAGTTGGAATTACTGACAACAAAAGTTGTTTGAAATTGTGATGACTGGTGTCTTGTGAAAAACAGCAACACATTTTGTTTGGAAAACAATGAAACTCTTTTGGTGCGGTGCAACACTCAGCTTAGACATGCGTTGTTTGTTGTGGTTGTACACATATTGTAACATTGCCTGGCAGTTTTAAATTCCTTTGTCATAAACTGTGATGTCAAACTCTGAACTGATATGTCACAGATTGAAGATTAGACCAATCACATTGACAGATACCCGATGATGTCACGGTTAAACTGCAAAACGAAGTTTTCAAAAAAACATACAGCTATGAAAACGATAATAAAGTGCTACGTGGCAAGTAGCCTTGCAACTCATACTAATTGAAATTGCAATAACTTGTTTTGGTCAGCTCCTGTTGATTATGACATAATAAATCAGTTCACAGCTTCACACTTGACCCTGGCTTGAAAATATGTCCACCTGTATGAGTTAAAAGGATTAGGATAATCCATATTAAGTGTTCAAACAATGCAGTACAGTACTGTGGTCCTCCATCTGATTTAGAAAGACAAATGTGCACAGCATACATCAAAACACCGGATTGCATCAACACTTGCTTGCTAAAGGGAAACAAGAAGTGCAATGCAATGATCACAACTGATTAGCGTTGATCAATACAATCCGGCGATTCAGGTCATATTATAGGTTTCATGATGTTGATCTGAAAATTGACAATTGGCATTGCAAAATCCAGAGTAAGTGTTTTAATTGCTGAAATTAAAAAAAGGCGCATAGGGTATCTTTGAGTCAGACAACTGTGTTCTAAAGATACGGCATCAAAGATACAGGTATTTTGGAGCCTTGCCATCAATTTAAAAAGCCTTTAGGGCATAAAAGAGATTGAGCTTACTTCTAACTGAATAATACATTTTGATTGTATTATGGCCTCGATCAATATTACTGCTTCAGCGAATAAAACTCAATAGTGGCCTACTCACCATCCAATATCTGTATAATAATAGCCTGAAGTGATAAAGAATGTGTTGATTACTTTAGAATGTTTGTGAACTTATCATTTTATGTCTAAACTGTAGGATTCTACTGAATTTAATGAGAGGGTAATGTGAGTGTTGTGAACAGTTCTACAAAATTGTGCGGATATCGTTTTTAGCAAAACCATCCTCCCCATGCAAGCCCTGCTAGAATTGACAGGGTCTTCTGCTATTTTCAACTTCTTCTTTGATTGGATGCTTATCTAGGTCATAAGCATTCTCCACAACATTTTTTCACCTAGTTTTTACACCGGCGCCATCTCCTGGATTAGGCAGTTTGATCCAACAGTTCCTTAATTATGTAGGTTACCTGTTTGACAGCTGCTACTTTTCTATCCTGTCTTTATGACAGTTCTACACAAACAGCAGTCATGGGCCTGAGCCATCCTCAATTTCACTCAAAGCTTCCATGCGTTTTTTGGTGGCCTTGACCTCTCTGTCTTGACCCAATTCATACCTGTTTCGCTGCAAAGCACAAGAGGGCTTCGAGTTGACACAGTTTACGAAATCTGGGTCAGTTCATTAAGTATTCATGAATAGCAACAGCGCCTGGCTGTTTTGTCATGGTATGACTTGGGATGATGTAGAAAAACCTGAGGAACTTTCTACTGCTGTGCATAAGTTAAACGTTTGAGTCAAAACATAATTTTTAAAAAATTTACAGGGGCTCTTTCATTTTTTAAAAGGCCCTTAATCCATATACACTACAAAGCTTACAAGACTGCAACACTTCTTTCAATCCATGAAAGGTCAGATTTTACCATCTACTTATTGATGAATTGTTCTCTTCTATTCCCTTCAAGGTAACATTCAAGCGACCATTCTTTGTAAGGGCGTTTCATATCAAAGCAGGTTTTGGTTCAATGGAATACATCAGATATACACAAGTTCTTTTCACACCCGGAATTGCTAGGGGGACAATTTTGACTCCTGTGATGGAAACAGATGGAGTGACCGTAGCTGTAAGTTCATTTTGCATATATTCATTCACTATTATTCAACTTCATTCATGATCACAAGATTTAGTCAAATATATATAGGCCTATGTATTAACTCATATATAATTAACACCAGTTAAATAAAAAACTGAGATCTCTGAAATCTGGCAGCTACAGTTTGGAAGGAATAAAGAAACAAGTAACGCCTATATTAATGTTGGGCAAATCAGGAGAGACTTGTGGACTTTCCTGCCATACAGGATGTTGTGGCCAAGTGGATAAGGTGTTCGGCCAGTGGCGTAACTAGGGTGTCTGGAGCGGGGGGCACCTGGGGGGGAACGCGATTCTCTGGGGGGGCATCCACAATACTAATTGTATATTTTAGCCAGAGTTGGAAAGTTCATATGGGGGGGCACCTGGGGGGGGGCACAGGTCCAATATGGGGGGGCACGTGCCCTCCCCTGCCCCCCCATAGGGACGCCACTGTGTTCGGCTGCTATGCGGATGTTCGCGGGTTTGAATCGTAGTCACGGCATGGAGGAACTAAGCATATCCTCGTTAAACCATTGCTTCACTTCACCCGTGTGCAAATGAGTACTTGGCAATAGGCAGTGATGGATGGCAATTGTGAAATGCTTAACTAAGGAGCGCGTGGAATTCGCTGCACATGTGCACTGGTGTATGCTCTCCAGGGAGTTGTGAAATATTAAATCTTGATCAGGCCGGTCAAGGATGTAATTGGAGGATGGATAACGTTAAACCCAATACATTTGCATTTACATTTATATGCCTACATTTACAGTGTAGGATAGACACAAATTTAAGTTATTGCCAGATTTCGTCCAAGCTGAAGGTCCAACAATCCATTAATTGCCACAAAAATCCAAATTAAGAAACAATTTTAGCAGGAAACTCCATGAAAGCTTGCTTTTCCAATATGCCAGTTGGGTATTTGCATTGTGAGTTTATTGTCTGCATTACTCCATAGATTTGAAAGGATACTCTAATTAATAACACTTCTTGATTTGCAGAGTATTCCTCATAGCGAGGCACAATACTTTTTGAATAAACCAACCCACAGTAAAACAACCTTGCCTCGAGCAGAATGGATGAGTTCATTGAGGATTTACGTCATTAGATCTACAAAACCGTATTTACACCTGGACATACTGGGCCATCGTCATAGAGAAATGGATGCTCATTCAGTTGATTCAAGAAAAGGTGCATGCACTTACGTTGTTAGGTTTTATTTTTTGTATTGGAGGAAGCATATTTGTCCTATAATCAGTAAGTTGAAGTTACACTCATCAAAACCTCACTAAGACTGCAAATGAGCCAGGATTTCCTTAAATTTCTTCAGAAAAGCCTCAGAAGTTTTTGTTGACATGTTCAGGAATTCCACTCAGATGTGCACTTCTTGACAGCATCGACATGACCTATTTTTGACATAAAGTACATGTTACCTATCCTGTAGGCCTATTATGTTTTTGTTGTTTGCTCAGATGTTGTTTTTTTTATGCAAACTGCCAATTCTTGATTGATCTTGCCATGTTGTGCACCAATCTTCAACAGCACTAGAGATTCTTTATATTTACAGAACAATCTTGTTCTGCTACCACCCTATTCACACATGCCATTCACACCTCCACCTATCTATTCTTATTGTAGTCACATTAGAGTAGCACGGGGCAAGAAGTCCGGGTTAGGTGAGAGGTCCCCCAGGGAAATATCTAAACTTACATTTTTGGTGAATTTTCTTATTGATAGGATTGAAACAAGAGGCTTTTAAGGTGACATCACAAATTTTCACGACAAACAGCACCTTACCAAAGTAGAAACTAAAGAAAAAAAAATGTGTATGGCTTTTGTAACTTTGATTAATTATTTGAAAGGGGCTGTCAGAAATAATTTTGGAAATTTTATAAAGTATGATGGATATCTGCCTTGCTCAACTTTATGACCATCACATAAATATGATTTGGATCAAGGTTTTTGCATTTTGCACAGGCGAGTAGGTGTAGTTATGCTCATAGTTACATGTACGTGTGTATATGCATTTACCATTAGTGCTGGATTTTATGAACGCTTAACCCTATAAAGTGGTTTGCTGCTATAACTTATATTCTAACCATATTACTAGCAAAAAATGTTGTTATGTTATAACATGAGTTCAGTTAATTAAAGCTAATCATTTAACTGATGTTCAGCATTGACGTAATATCAGTAAAATGACTTCACTGCCCACAGAAAGTGTTGATACAATCTGGTACAGGTGTGTATGGGTCATTCTCAAATTTCGGGACAATTTGCGTCACTCTAGCTCCCTGACATTAATATGAATGCGATAAATATCTGAAGCGTCACTCTGCATCTGTTATTCATATTTCTACTTACAACCACTGCATTTGGAGCAAAAAGTCATTCAATAGACTTTTTTTAATGCATTATGTCCAGAAATCCGTGCAAAATCAATGGTTTTTCCCTGTCACTGGACCTGACACGACAAAATCAAGTGTTCATTTTCCTCCTAATATACCATTATTTTCAAAGTTTCTTTGCACGATTCATGGGAATATAGACTTGAATTTATATTTAGTATATATTCAATTTTTTTTGGGTATAATTTCATCGATTAAATTGATACAATAGTCGTGTCACTAATTTATGTTAATTTTTTTGTCCCCTCCGTTACTTGCCATGGCTCTGTTCGTTTTTTTTTTTATGAGCTATTTTCACTGAATATCATCAGACGCATGTGCGCCATAGTACCACTGCCTTGTAGACTTCATAAAACATGTATTCAATAAATTATGACATAATGTTCATAAAAAATGTTTTTGATCCCACTAAAATGTCCCCTCCGTTTCCTTCATTTCCAAGCTTACCAATGATAATTTTACAGAGCGATTTCATGTAAGTTGCTGAGGGTGGCAGGTTTTAATATTCTGCAATTATTTTGTCTAATCTCCAAAATAAAAAGCAGTAATGAGCGAAAAGCAAAAAAATTGTTCCCCTCCGTTACTGTCCACTCCGTTACCAGATCATGAGCAAGAAATCGACATTTGGACCAATTTTACAGGACAATTTTCCTATACCCGTTGTCCCGAAATTTGAGAATGGCCCGTATACAATTGCTCAGAGATGTGGATCTGCATCCACAACCTATATGCATGGGCATAGCATTCCTGACATCAAGTCTAAATTTGTAGCCAATTTTGAATTTTGTAGCTAATTTTGAAGCTAATTTTGTAGATAATTCTAATACTGGGCATACCTTGTGACAGACAGTGATACCCAAAACCAACCAAAGAATATCTGACAAGACCCCATCTATCTCAAATGCTTCATGAGTTCAAGGTTGTTGCTCCAGTTACAGAAGCAAATTAGCAAATTAGCAAATTTCAGCAATTTTGTAACATCTACAGACATCTAGAGTGACCTTTTTAGGGTCCTCCGTGAGGTACTTGCACTTTGCTACAGCTCCCCCCAATCATCTGTGGTGAATGGGAGTACAATTATTTTGTTGTCCTCTTGGTATAATTAGCCAACATGGTCTGTGGCAAATTCCCGAAATTTAAGGAAGTTGACAAACCGTTTATGTGTATAACTTATTTCTTTTCACAGTGTTTGCCCTTGGCCTGGAATCTGGAGCTATTGCAGACTTCCAAGTTCGATGTTCATCAGAGCAGAATACAGGCCCCTGTGAATGTGCTCGATTAGGATATATGGTAAATTTTATTATGGTATAGGCTACTGTTTACACTACTGCTTGAAAATACTGTGTGGCATCAGTCAACTTAGAGTTCATGTATGTTTGACTCACCTCAGGTACTATTCCCTCCTGTCAAAAAGTTTGGTAACGCTGTTCTGTTTCATTGATTTGTGGCACACTCTGCGACAAAACTGATATGGGACAATGTTGTTGCATACTGCCATAGGTTTTTATGCAACCCGATAAATATATATGACAGATATGTTAAGTTCAATATAAATGGCACTTAATTTATTATGTCAGCCTTTAAGATATTGGTCTGCATTTTTTACCCTCTCAATAGGTCTATTGTACTATAATACAGACCAGCAGGATTCCATGTACCCACAATCAGTTAAATGTAAGAAGCATAGCACTAATCAGTAAGCGATGATGAAACTACAGTGAAACTAACCTTTGGCCGGCGGTGTTGACAGTTATATAAAACAAAATTTGTGCTTCTAGCCTAAAACATTTTGATTTATTTTTTTTGTTTACAGTAATTCATTATATGTTATGCATCTCATTTCAGAATTTAGAATCTTGCGACAGTAAACCTTGGTTAACAATGACCAATACCGGCGCCTGGTTTGAAATTGACTTGATAGTAGTTCATGACATTAAGGGATTCTTTATCAAAAGTAGATGCACCACCTGGGCCTTTGACTACAGCTTGGATGGTAAAGTGTGGAAACCATTCAATGGATCAACCAGCACACAAATGGTTTGTTGTTTCCTTCTGTGTTTCTTGTCTTTGCTTTTTATGTTGGACAGTTTTGGGTTGGAAGAAAATTTCGTTCTTTGTACATATATTGATGCTTTGGGAGTTTTGATACAAAAGATATTTTATCCACACAAAAAAGGGAGTGCTTATAATTGTATGCTTCTTGACAATAGAAATCTTGCACAAAATTAAACACCATATTGGAATAAGTAAAATATATACAACAACAAATTTGTCTACTATTCTCTGCATAATTATTCATATCTGTACATTTTCAAAAGGTTTTTACAAAAGCCAGTTTGCCAGGAAATATTGAATATGCGATTCTGCTGGAAAAACCCCTAACAACCAGATTTGTGAGGTTTATCCCTAAGTCATGTAGTAGTGGAGTATACCTGAACATGGAATACTATGGAATGATCAATGGTTAGTTATTTCAATTTTTTTAAACATACAGTTACATACTTATTCGTCTGCAAGAGAGTTCTCAGGTTCAATAACTATGAGATGACCTGAACACTTTGTGATGTGGTATATGAATGATTTATATGCACTAATATTCTGCATCAAAATTTTGAGGCCAATTATGTAGAAAGAGATCAGTCACATGACAAGCCAATAAATACGGATATTGGTGTCTTAAAAGAGTTATTGGTGTGTGGAGAGTGATATTGGCGTGCCTCAGTGCGCTCAGCTGCAACCATGCATTTAACTGCCTATTATTAAGGGCATGGCTGTGGTTTGCAAAATTTAACTCCTTGGAAACTCAATCGATCATTTTATAAAAATGCCCATTGTAAATAATGAAAAATGTTAAGTGTATTTTATATAAAAAAGGAAGGTATTTTAGAAAAACCAGTATTTTACGTATACGTGTAAGTCTGAAAATTGTGGTGCAACCAATATTACTGCTTCGGCCAATAAACTCAATATTGGTCTCCTCATCATCTACTATCTATATATTTTAGTTTTGTGTGTGGTCTTATTATCATTTAATGGGGAGGCAGCCACTGCTTAATGATAATTTTAAAAAACCTAATCTTGATTGGATAGAAAATTAATTACTGATATGTATTTTTTAATCTTCACAGATAACACTAGAATGTTGTCCAGTGATGTTGCTATAGCCACTGCATCCTCAGCCATGGATACCAGCACTTGTCAGCCTGGTGGAGATACTGTGATGAAAAGCTTAGGATGCTCCCTGTGGTGTCCTCAAGCCACTGTGGGACAACCCACAAGTGTCAATTTCAGATTTCCATTCTATTACCATATTACGTCCATTGCACTGACTCAAGCAATGCCCAGACAAACTCAAAATGCAACTATTTTCATCAAAAAGAGCGAAACAGATTTCATTTCATTGGCATCATACACTGTGAAAAAGGTAGGTTCTACTTGGCAAATTAGGAGTTCAATTTTACATTCTTGTCATCAACCTGGAATAGAATCTTCATCAGCATTTTATCCTCAGAAATTTGAAAACTTCTGGGCATATATTATGGTTCACAATGGCTTAGTTTGCCCCCTTGTCTCTACAAATGTCTTTAAAAATTCGTACAGCACTCACTCCAAGCAGAACTGCATCAGTTTAAAATGCATAATTTATGATGGATTTGGAAATTTAGGATGCAGCTATGCTGCAGAAGTAGTCTTTGAGCCTCTAAAAAAAGAGATTTGAAAAGATTTCACCGCATGTGCTGTATTTTAAAGCTTAATTGTGGCTATAGTTGATAATACTATTAAAAATGAATAGTTAAATGCCTTAGACTGAATTTGTTCGTCTTTGGCCCACAGGTGGAGGAGACAAATGAAACATCAACAGAGTACTTCTTTCTTGATCATCCTATTCTGGCAGAGAACATGACAATAACTGTGACTCCCTTGGCAGCATCATTTTGCCTGAACATTAGTATCTTTGGCAAAAAGGCAGGTTGTAAGTACCATAAATACAATTTATTTCCTCTGTATTCAACATGAATCAAATCCAGGGCTTCCAAGTTTGGTAGTAAGTGAACCAACTGAGAGTCCAGACTTCATTGGCCTTTTGGAAAATCAACTCAGATTCTAACATACTCCTTGATTTCTACTCTGATTCCCTGAGCAGTGAGCACTGCTTGTTTTTATTAGCATCATAGCACACAAAATTGTTTTATGGTTGTACATACCATATACCATTCTGTTAAATTTATTTACCTGTAGACCTAGGTCCTAGGAATCTAGACTGTTTTTATAGTTTTGCAGGCATGTGCTTTTGCATGTGTGTCAGAGTAGGTCCAAATGTTTGAATTTCTCAGTATAGTCCAGACAACTCCAGATTCGAATGTAAACATCGTGTTGTACTGTATTTTACTATACGACAAAACAGTATTTCATTGTTATTTGTGCTATATAGTCATCTAAATGTTATCATAAGTGCCTTTTCCCTGGAGTAAAATAATGTACATGTACTTCATTCATTCCAGTAGTTTCATTTTGAAATCCAGACAAAAACGGCTCTCATGTACTAGCAAGTGCAAATGTTCTAAAATGTCAAACACTTATCTATTCTCAGACAAGGGATCCCTTGTTAGATGGATGTTTCTTCCCGTTTTGAATGCACCTCACCTTATTGTATGCCTGCCTATCAAAGACTACCCTGTCTATCAGAACAAAAATACAAGACATAAAGTCCATGTTGTATCAGCTACTAAGTACTATCGACAATAGGAAAAATATTTTAAAAACTATCCAAATATGTTTTGAAAAATATTTTACCCAAATGCATATTGAATTATTAATTACTAGCCCACCACTGCCCTGCCTCAGCACAGTGCTCTCCTAATGGGACATATAGGGTACAATATATATTTGTGGTTTCGTGCTAATAAAATGATATCTGAAGGTTTTCATTCATTCATCTGCAATTTTCAGCATGTCCTCAAGGGTTTGTGCCATTTATTGGAAAATGTTATAGTCTACACACAATTCAACTTTCTCGCAACAATTCTCTGATGCGTTGCTCAAAGGACAACAACAGTTGGCCTCATCCAATTTCTCTCGCTGCCCCTCTTCATGCCTCAGAAGTGGAAAACGTCCTGAAGATTCTTTACCCGTAAGCAACTTTACAGTATCAATTTCATCATGACTAAATGAAATGTTGTTGTGTATGTGAAAGAATGCAGTTGCTTAACTTTAGTAATCTCACATGCATTTCAATAGAATGTCAAACACAACATAGCATACACAGAAAAAAGGGGGAGCTACAGTTTACTATGATCTGTAATTGGCTTAAAAACTATTTGTTCCTTGATTAATGAGAGTCAGACAGAAACACAAGACATTTATTAATGATAAAGAGACAAGGTATACATAATACATTATACATGTAAAACCCCTATACCAAAGAAAAAAATTGACATTACCTGGTATTTGTCTTTTTATTGTGGAACGACATTTCCCAGACAAAATAGCTGAAATTGAGTGCTTACTCCAGAATGACAGTCATCAGTCTTCTCAATGATTCAGACATTATAAAAACAGTGTCAGGGTCAAATAGAGTCTCAAGTATAGTTATTAGATTGCTGTGTTTCTGATTGTCACAATGGTCTGTGTAAGCTGTGAGAAACTGTTCTTTTTTGATGATCTTTTGTAGATATAATTACGAAATCTGGACTGGTCTTGCTAAAATCAACAGTGCATGGGGTAATTCTGATGGAAAAGCAGCCAACTACAGTCTTTGGGCAGAAAATGAGCCATCCACAGATTTTGACTTCAGTGCGTGGAAGAAGAATGAGACTATTGTGGCAGATCCCACAAAGAAATATGGACAGATTTGTGAAACAAAGGCTGTTAGTAAGTACTGTATATGCGTTCAGTCTGTAACCTTGGAAAGCATAGCCTACTTTCAGAGAACCATTCTAAAATTTCACATTGTTTGCTCTGCGATTGAGTGTATATGATGAACAAGGCGCTTAAATTAAATGTTTCAGCATAACATTAGGAAAATTATTTTGATATTTAATTTGATTGTTATTGCTGTTCAATTGTGCATACAGTCTATGTAATTTTGAATACTATTCGATATAAACAGTTCAACAAAAATAAGTGAACCCTTACTGAGACTTAGATATCTCAAAGTTCTCTTCTCCAATTTCTAGAGAGTATATTGACGCTGTCACTGTCCATTTTGATCTTCATTATTCTATAAGTCTGCGGGCCCTCAGTACCGCACCTTTCAAAAGTTTTATGTTTAGGCTTGTCCACATCTATTTTTACCAAAAGGTGCTAAACCCCCACTTAAATTATTTTTGCGAATTTTTGGATGTCGTCTAGGAAACCAAAACACTAAAAATGTGTAAGAAGAACTCTGTTGTCCACTTAAAATTATAAATATGACTGAAAATTTTCACCAGCTATTTGGTGAGGTATGTCCAGTTGGTGCCACCCCTGTATGGTGATATTGGTCATATCTACTGCAAGCACTTTTTGAAAACAATCGTAATGGCAGGCTCACTTGTAGGCTGCTGGCTCAGCCAGGAATAATGTCACACAGTTACAGATCCACACGTTTAAGGTCAATATGCAGGCCTATAACACGACCATTCGACCAATTGTCATAAAAATCATATAAGGAATCTTTGAGATATTAAGTTAATAAACTTTTTCGTTTTTTTGTTGAATTGTTTATAATGCATTTGTTTTCTTAATTTCGAAAGATAAAGACTTCGATGGAATAGATTGGCATTACTTTCCGAAAGCAGGAGATTCAAACACTGATGGTATTCTGGTATATCAAACCCAACGATGGACACACTGCATTTATGACTGTGCAGTGAACAAGCTTCCAAACTGCAAATCAGCATACTTCAACATGGCATCACGCAGGTGTACCCTATCTCCAAGAGACAGATTGAGTTCTACATTTCAACTCAACACTACAACGACAGATCATATGTATGAAAAATATGCTGCAGGTATGAAATTTAGTTTGTTTATGAATCAACAGTGGGGAAAATTATTAGTAATGAGGTACTTTTTGTTTGTAGGGGTTCAGTTTAAATAGTGTTACCAATGTTCAATATTTGAAAAAAAAATCTACCGTTTTAATCAATATTCTTTATCAGTGACAGAAGTTAAAATTTGTCTGTAAATAAATGACAATAGTATCTTATATCAAATCTTACTTGAATTTTAGTACATATGTAATCTTTTGTCAAATTAATTCCATATGAAATTTGAAGACATTAACTGCAACACAGCAATCCTGGAGAGCCAATACTTTAAAGAATTAAAAGTCTCGGCAGGGGATGTCGTCAAGGCACATGATATCATCCATGGACGCCAAATTCCAACTGGTAATGATGGATTCTGGAAACCAGAGGCAAGTGACACCAACCCTTATGTACAGGTAAGTTGAGAATGATTATTTGAAAATTGGTGACACCATCCCTTTTTCAACAGGGAATGCAATTGTTGTCACACTTTAAGTTTCACAAAGTAATTAATATGTTTGTTTTTGTTTGCAGTTCACCTTCACTAAGAGTATGTTGATACATCGCTTTCTTACAAGAGGAAGTGGGCGTACCACCCCAGCTTATTACTTTACTGATATGTACCTTGAGTCTTCAACATCGCTGACAAAATGGGAACGAGTTGATGTGACAACTGGTGTGGTAAGTTTGGTAAAGAAGAGGCAGCAAAATTTAATTTTTTTCTAAATTGTGTAAACAAAAATTCTTGTCCCATATCGGAACGAAGAGTCTAAAGTAATCTTGATGTGCAGATTGTTTTAGCATGTACTGTAGACAAGTGCAAAAATGTGATATGACTTGGCAGTATTAGCTCATCCATATGAAAAAAAAAATCTGTTGGATTAAGCAGCTAAAAACAGCAATCAGGTTGCTCAAAATTCATTTCAGAGCACATAAAATCCGTTGGCTTCTGGGGGCCCCGGACCCCCTGCCGCATAAGCTTCTGCCTTTTCGGCTTGGCATCCAGTGGTAGTCCCACCACTGAACTCTGAACCCTCCCCCCTTCCAAAATTCCTGGATCCGCTCTTGTTACATGTGTTTATATACTTCTAGTCTTTCAATGTTTTAAATTCTATTTGTATACTTCTAGCGTTTCAGTGACATGCAGACATCTGCCTTACCGTACATTCATGTATTCAAAAGACCTCTTGTTGCTCGTGGAATAAGGTTTTATCCAAAACATCATGCAAATGTAGGAGGACAAGTTCAATTCTATGGTTGTCGTGTACCAGGTAACCTTTTAGTTTTAAATTTAGCTTCCTGTGCGTTAATGTTAAATAGTTTATGAGACAGTCCTAATAGTTTTTGTAATAAACATTTTCAGAATCACCCACATGTTATGAAAGTTCATCATTGGCTGGGCAATCCTGCAGTGGTACATCAAACATTATTCTAAAATCCAGCCAAAATCATACAGCTTCCTTTGTCAAGGTGAGTGAGATGATTAGTTAGACATTTGGGAGTAAAATTTAAAGCAGATTGCGATTATGAATGATGTCGGAATGACTCTTTTTACAAAATGATTATGAAATGTTAACGACTTCTGCTTTCTCTCCCATCATTCCATGTAATCAATTACTTCTCACAAGCACCTAAAATGTGGTGGGCCTCATGTTATCATATTCTCTGTCATTGCAGAACTGGGTTAGTATGACAAATGGCTTTGAAGAAGATGGTGGACAGACATTCTGGTATGGTGGAGAAAAGGCATATAACATGTTTCTTGGCAAACAGCTTGCTACAAGAATAGAGATGTGGGATAATAAGAATGAGTTCTTAACAGCAGAATTTGATTTCCTTGGGTTTGGAGATGTCGGCCAGAGTTTCAAGTTGAGTTTGGGCAAGTTGATGAAAGCAAGTGCTGGAGATGGTAAAATGGAGCTATTTTCAGCCCCATTGGCAACTGCAGATAATGACAAAACCAACATGTCATGTATTACTGATTTCACATCTGCTTGGTGGTACAGACCTGCAACATTTGCAAGTTCTGCAGATTGTGCACTCTCAATTGTCGTACCAAACACTAAACTAGGATTTCGTTGGTTGACTCTACCTAGAAATGTGATTGTTAAAGTTGTGGTGAAAGCACGTTATGCTTTTCTTAGTCATGGTAAGTTGCATTTGAAATCCTATTCAAATGATTTGAATTTATTCACTAACTTCCTTGACTACAATATTTCTTCATGTAGAAGTCAGGTGTGTAAACTTTTTAGTACTTTCCTTTTAGCTAACTTGGCCCTTGGTAAAACTGCAGTACACCACCCCACAGTGCTGGAAAGTGTTATTGCATCCAAATCAGTTGATGGCAACCCATCCGCAGATTTCACATCAGGATCATGTTCTCAGACAGGACCAGCAAATGCAGGCCAGCTCTGGTGGAGGGTAGACCTAGGAAAAGAATATCCAATTCAGAAGATTGAAATTTTTGGAGCTTCATGCTGTAGTGAGTCTTTTGAACGAAATTTTTATGAACAGCCTTGGCACTATCGTGAACATTCTGTAAATACATGTAAACAAGGAAAGTGGAAATGTATTGGTTAATTTTGAAATTGAATAAAATAAGGTAAGGATACATGTAAATTGTGGGATTTTAAGACAAAAGTAATAGTGTCCAGGGAGGACTCTACATGCTCAGTCATTTACTCTGCTGACAGTACCCCATTGTATCAACGCTAAACACGGGTTATCTTTGCTGAGTTAAGAGATTTAACCCATGTTAGTGACTCACCGTGATGTATCAACGATTTCCTGGGTTAGTTGCCCTAGAAGTAAACCAGAAAAGTTAACCCAGCTTTTTCCTGGGTTAAAAAGTTGTGTTAAGCCTTCTCCTTGTCTGAAAATGGGGTGTAAATCCAATAATATTGATCAACAAGCAAACAAAATGCACTGAAAATGCTGTAAACAGAACGATCTTGACAACTGGTGACGTCACGGCCGTGACGTCATCTGATGACGTCATATGATGACGTCACTTGCTTGTCAGTTCATGAAGGCAGAAAAGATGGCTCGTCCAAGAAATTGCTGCTACACAAAATAATTGTTTAAAAATCGAATTTTAATGCAATCAATGTGAAATTTTTACACAGTGTTACCAACTAAATTATGCAGCTTCGCCGTGAAGCACGTAAAGATATCTTTGACAGATTTTTTTCGCCAGCTCTCTGAAGTTGGTCATACAGAAAACTGTATAATCTCCGATTAGAGAGTTGTATAATTAAAACGGCTAAGTAGAATTTCATGCCGAGTTCAGCGAAGACGCTATGGGTATCCAGCAAGACACTGTAAAAATTTCAAGTGTGTATCTTCAAAACTGAGTCAGTTATTTCATTTTTACTGCAATGGAAATGGTTTTTACAAGCTTTTTTTTTTTCCTGTGTTAAATGACGCTGTCATTTTCGGGAAACACCCGGGAATCCCCATCAAAATTTGGTTAAATGTCCCTCACAACAATAAAAAGATAACCTAAACCACTTTTTTGTTGATACATCACAAGCTAACACAATATTGTAAAACCGGTTAACTAACACAGAAAATCACTAACACGGGTCAGAGTTAACCCACTCGTTGATACAATCCTGTACTGTTGATCATAATCACAAATTGATGTAGCAAGACAAGCACTCACATTTCATGTTGCACTCTTCTCTTTTTATATTTCAAGTGGATGAAGTAGCAGACCTCGACATCTTCACTGGGAAAACTTCAGCAGATGGGGACTTTAGCAACAGCGGATATACACAATGTGGAACAACAGATGGAGCAACTCCTGATGCCAGTCAATATAATATACTATGTTCCAATGTTCAAGTAGCTCAATATGTTGGTTTGCAAAGAAGAGCAGGCGGAAAACTAACTCTCTGTGACATTGCTGTCAGACCTAAGGATCAAGGTAAACACCGAATCTACTTTAAAATACCAAATAATGACTAAAGGCCCAGTAATGGGGATCCCTTGGCAACAAAATGCTATAAATGGTCCCAATCAAGGAATAAATTGATCCTTATCATTCTCCTTATCCTAATAAAATTGAACTATTCTTGAAGTTCTCACATTTGAAAAAGCTTGCACATGACAGGGACATGAGTCAAAATTTCAAAGTTCAGACTGAGAAAAAAGGGAAAGATTAATTTTGGTATGTCAAACAACCAGCTTTCATTGATGTCCAAGGATCAGAGAGCATGGCTTTTATGTTCAGGGGTGATAAATACTGGGGTAATGCCACAATTGTTTAAGGTAAGAATTCTTACAATCATATCTTCCAGACTGATGCAGAAGCAGTATGATGTACTGACTGAATGGAATCATCATACCAAAAAAAAGGCACTGCTACCTGCCTAACAGCAATACACAGTAATACACTGGTCTAGTGATTAATGCCAAAGGAAATCCTTTGCAGATTGCCAGCAGTCACACTTCAGCAAAATAAATATTTTACTATTTGATAAATATATATTATATATGCATTAAATACTGGCACCTTCACAAGATTTTCTCATCTTAATTGAACCATGATGACTGAGTTGTTTGCCAATGACATAACTATGTCACTTCCTATGGTGGGATTACTGAAGGAAAAGGCCAAAACTGTCATTAATGTCAAATAGATCATTAATACCATGTTTGTTAATGACATTTGTTGTTAATTGCGATTTGAAACAAATATTTCCAGGGAATGCGCTATAGATTGGCGATCTTTGCCTATGAAAATGCTCTCTCTAGAAAAAAGATTCTGATATAATGTTGGTCATCTCTTTGGTCCTCTGTTGATATTGAAATTTTTCATCTGAGATAGCACTCTTAAGATAAACATAAATCACTGGATTCTCACTCCTTGTAATTTTTACCCTTAAAATCAGATCTGATACCAATGGAGCAGCCTTGTGAATGGAATTCTGACTGTGCTGGATCACTAACAGAATGCCGTCCCTTCCAAAACAATGGCACTACATGTCAGTGCTTGTTACACCACCAGTTGGTTCATCAGAACATCTGTATTCCAGGTGAGGGTTTGCATCACATTAATTTTGACTTATATTGTGACAGATATGTATTTCAAGCACAAATCACTGTTTTATGTTTTATACAGATATTTAGTTAAGATGTATGAAAAGCAATTTTTTTTTATCCCAAAGTGATTTACTGGTAGTGTTATTGTCATTTTGGCTGATCACCTTGTGTTTGGGAAATGGAGCTTGAGGTCAAGATGTAATAGAGAATCTGGATATCCATTGGGTCAAATAAAATTCTCTTATAGGTATCCAAGCTGTGACCATGGTGCAAGTGAATCCAACCTCACAGAGGGCAATTGAAGCACATGTGTGCAAGCAATACCCCAACACAAAATCTATCACCAGAGAAACTTGTCTCTTTGGCTGATTGCATTTGGGAATGAAATATTAAATTATTCAGCCAATTTTAAAGTTGTAATTATTCGCAATTATTTTCAATGAAGGGGGAGACAATTTCACAACAGGTTAAATGGGGGGCTTATGTTTGTGATGACTGACAAAAATTGCAAAAAGAGGTGATTCAGCTCATACAGATTTATTTTTATTTCAGTCACTGATCTTTCCTTAAACCTGACGAGCGTCAATTTCTCCACTCCTTCTGTAATGAGAAACACAAGTATGGATGTTGAATTCAGCATTGTCCTCTATAACCATGGGCCAGCACCAGTTGATTACACCAGAAGAATGATCAGGGAAAATGAGCCAAACTTCAAGTTACGACTTTGGTTTTCTGACTCAGACAGCTTAACATCCAAATACAATGACACTGCGTGGACCTCAGAATTCAACTTGACTCTGAAAGCTTGGGAAAATATAACAATAGACAGAAATGAAACATTTGGCTTTTCTGCAGATATCTGTTTTCACCTGAAATATCTTTGCATACAGATTGAACCTACATATTCCTTAGTGTACAATGATACAAACATGACCAACAATTATTTTTGTGCTATTCCAACCTTCAGTATTGTATGCCAGCCAGGTAAGAGATGTTTGACGTAACCTGGCCTATTCATTCCAATTTTAATATTTTAATTTATTGCAAATAATCAGCAATCAACTTGGTTATCATGCAGTAACTACCAGTTAAAGTTTGTTTATTCTTTCGGTCCTAGTCTGCATTATCATGTATTATGATTCTCATTTAAAACCAATGCAAATGTAAAGTTATTTATTCATTAAGTTATTCTTGTTTGTGATGTCCAAGAAATTTTCTTCTGTCACATGAAATTCGTATTGCCCTAACAACCAGTTTGAATTGTTAATCACAATTATCTTAGATTATTATCATGGATTATAATTATCTAACGTCAACTCCTTAACAAACTATCATATTAAATATAAAGTGCCTGTATTCTTGCTGTGCAACAATATCTACACCGCGTTCCCAATTATTATGCAGCCATGCTTTTTCATGATATCTCAAAAAGAAATAATACTATTTGAATATCCTTTACACATAATGATAAATGTACCACAAAGCCGATATTCTGTCAATTTTGTCCAATTACATTGGCTCAGTTGGGAGTTATGCTATATAATGAGGTTTCGAGGTGTTCCCAATTATTATGCAAATTCTTGGAAAAGCATCCATGGCCACTCAAATTCACCTGAACTAATCTAAAGATGCCATCAACATATACCTCATAAAACAAAAGGAAAAGTATAACCATCATTTCAAACGTGGATGCTTTCATATCCAAGAAATCCATGTTACTCTCCTGCATTGAAATAGCACTGAAATTACAGTTTTATCGCAATAAAGAGCCTCTCTTAGCCAGACAAAATACAAAATTATTACCATACTCATTTGCCACTTTCCTTAGGTTTAGAACTCTCCTGTAAACCAATGACAATCAAGTTGCCCCAATCTAATTGAAAAATATATTGACGTGAATTGAGTGCATCCCATTGCCAATGCTATTCCAATGGGAAGCATAAGTGTGACTTTTTGATTTGATGTCATGTTTTGTAGAGACATCAGATTTAGTTTGTCATCACACAGTATGACCGTAGTGTGCTAAAGATATATTCTAAGCTGAAATTTTAATGATATAAAATGTTTTAAGAGCATGGGAGGCTTCTTTATTGAGAAAAAACCCAATTTCATTGCTTTTCCAATGCAGTTGTATTATATTAATTTCTTGGTCATGAAGGCATCCACGTTTGAAATGATGGTTCCATTTTTTATTTGGTGTTACGAGGTATATTCTAATGTCATTTTTTTAATCGACTTCGTAGATTTTGGGTGGCAATGGATGCTTTTTCAAGAAAATGCATAATGATTGGGAGCACACCAAAACCTGATTATATGGCATAACTCCTTACTGAACCCGCAGAATTAAGCGAAAGTGACAGGATACTTGCTTCATGGCACGCACGTCATTGCGTGTAAAGGATATCCTAATAGTGTTATCCATTTTTGAGATATTGAGAAAAAACATAGTTGCATAATAATTGGGAATGCAGTGTAAGTCGTGCAAATAAATGACATTTCTATTTGGTTTTATCTCATTTTAGAAATTGATGTAAGTCTGTCAAACATCAGCTATGAAGCAGAAGCACCTATAATAAGGGGGAATGCAAACAACAATATTTTCAACATAAGTCTAAAGCATGTGAATGGATCTGACCATGTTGCAGAACTCTTCTGGGATGCCCACCACAATTATAACATGACTTATGCCTACCATACATCTGCTGTTAACAGCCTAGCGCAGTTCCAATCCCTTAAAGTTATGCAGGGATCTTTCAAGGACAATGACAGTAAGGTAAATTGGTTTAGCAAAACACGATTCACTCTCTTTGTCATTAATCAAATTACAGATCACATTTTAAGATTATTTTTGATGTCACACCAATATTTTATTCACAGGTACAATAACCCATGAATGCCATGATTGCCATAAAAGAAATGAAAGCTGCTCATCCTTAACGAAATAGACCAGATTGATTTATTGTTAATCAAAGAATTTATCGCTAATCAAATGATCAATCTATTTGTCTCACTCAGGCAAGCATCGATGTCCAGGGAAACACATCTCTTCGCATAGTTGTCCCAAATGGCATGTCTATAGCGGAATGTAAACACACAACTCACATATGTGTGTTGATCACTGGGGCACCACAATTGCAGTTTTCCAGTTATATTGACACCAAACTGGATAACAATGTTCTTTGCTACAATATAACTGCAGTGAAAATCTGCTCGCCAAGTAAGTTATGATAGAATAATGAATGTTACTTTAAAGTATGTAGTTGTAGGTTGACACACATAAGAGAACAACAATTGGATCCACTTGCCACTGCAATACATAATATAATTTTAATGAATATGAAGAGTTTGCATCGGGAGACAGTGAGAACTTGCTGTGGTGATTTTCTGCCAAAAAAAGGATGGAATTTTGCTTGAGGCAGGCAGGTTGTTTGTTTCAGACATTGATGTACAAATTGCCTGTATCAAGTACCCTATGCATTTCAGAAAATAATCTTGAAACAAAAGTTGAAGACTTGAACATACAATAACCCAACTCTAATGATGATCTCTGTTATACTATTTTAGAAATGAAGGTGACAGCTACCACTCTGTCCATCAGTCAACCTGAATTTAAGTTTGTAAGGGGATATTATGACACCATGGCTTTTGAGATCGTACTGAGGAATGATGACCCTGTATTTGATGTGGTACAAACACTTGACCCTGACGTCAATTTCAACTTCAGTGTGGCTCTTGGAAGTAATGACTTAGGTAAGACTTATCTCAAGTTAATTCATTTGATTTTAAATATTACTCAAAAACTGATTGGCTTTTTCTAATCGACTGAAAGTAGCAGGCCTACCTGATAATGGGTGGCCAGTTTCATCCTTACTTAATTGACTTTGCCAATAGCGTAGTTAATTAGTTATTGTATTCCTGGCCTCTTTCCTTGTGTGTCTGAGTGTGTGTTCACTGTTCATTGAATCCTACAATTAATACTGAATGTATTTCAATATTCTTTGGTAGCATGGTTTCATATGCCCCACAGAATACCTGATTAAATTTTGGTTGCTGTTGTTGCTGTTTAAGGGCTGCTGTAAAAAAGTGAATAAACATGTCCCTACAGTGCAGTGCTATTGGCTTATAATATAAGCGCTAGATAGTTTTTCAAGCTAGTGTAATTTGGATTAAAGATGTGTATGGCGCAGCTATGTGCCCTCTGAGCGCTCTTCTTGTTATGATTGTGCACAGTGAAACAAATAAGAGGAAATCAATATTAAAATGAACAATCTTATCTTTAACGGAATTTTCAGCATCAGCTAGAAAGAGACGCTCAACACCATTAGTAAAATATTTTCCAACAGTCATCGATGCCAACATTTTAAAAGCAGACCTGGCAAGAAACAACACAATGACAGTCACTGGGACAACCAATATAATCATTAACAGGACAGACTGTCTTGACATCTCACATGTTTGTGTTGTTGTCTTACCTGGTAATGGATCTAGCTATTCTTTGGCAACAGGAAATTCTCACATAAAATGCATATCTTCTACTCCGTACAAGTTATGTGATGGTGAGTTTTAAGACTATATTCACTGAATTAATTTTGTTGAAATAAATTTCTAGTCTACAATAAAAGAATTCCAATTGAAATCTATAGTAGGCCTATCTTCATTTTTGTTTCAGGTGTCAAGGTTGAAAATCTGACCGTCATTCCATCAACTGTCTTTGCTGAACAAAATAACATCAAAACATTTTTACTGTCATGGGAAAAAGGAAGTGATGTTATCATAACTGTTGATTATGGTGACGGTCAAACATTGCGCTGGGCTTGGGATGAGCAGAACCATACATTAAGTTACAGAAAGAAGAATATAACTTTAAGTCACAACTACACTATATTGGCTAACTATACATTAACAGTCAGTGCGGCCAACCAAGCGGGGACTGTCAATGTAACTGCACTGATAGTAGTTGAACCAAATTTGCAAACCTACATCAGTTATGCATCAAGTTATATCCCAGGTCCTACTCCTCTTAATGTCCAGTTTGTGTTTAGTCTTTCTCCTTCAGTAACTTCACCAATTCCCGTGATATTCTGGTGTAACTTCACTTACGACGATCCATCAAATACGAATCCGCTGAACTCCACCTACTGTGAGGTCAGTGGAAGTCCATGTATAGGCCTTCACACTTACGTGACTGATAGACCGTTCTCAGTTCCAAATATGCTCTGCTTCAACCATGTTAGCTCTGTGCCTTTTAATGATAACATCACATTGCGCCAGAACATCACCGAGTTGAAAATCTCATCAGATCAGTTAGGATGGAAGACTCTGGAAGATGCCGCCACATTTAACATGACAATGAGCAGAGGAAGCCATGTCAAGTTGGATGTTGATTTTGGAAATGGACAAACAAATACCACTGCTCATCCACAGAGAGTTGCAGCAAACAAAACAGTGTCATTCTCCCATGTTTATAACTCACCAAATAACTACACTGTGAAAGTGAGAGCTTACAATGAGTACTACCACAATGAGACTACTTATTTACTCATCATACAAAACAAAGTTCAGGGCATTACTCTTAGTCCAATACCTCCTGTAGCTTACCCACCAGGAACATTTGGACTGAGTCTCGTTCCAGACACATCTCTCCCCATCCCCACTAACATGTGGTTCAATGCAACTTTGACTGGAATCTCAATACTTCAAGAAAGCTATGCAAATTCCTTTTCATCAAGTGCAACCCACAGTGAGACTGTTACTGTCAGCAGAAGTAATGCTGGTGAAAATCAGGACATAGTTGTGACCGGCTACAACTTGGCCAGCAAAATGAATTTCACCACTTCAATATCAGTTTATGAGGTTATCACTGGTCTTAAGTTGACTCCTGAACCAAAGACCAGCCTTCCAAATGAGACTTGGAGTTTGCACATATCAGTTTCGGCAGGCTCATCCATTAACTTTACAGTTGATTTTGGGGATGGCGATTTTCGTGAAGTACAGCATGAGAAACTATTTGGTATTGACTCTGTGACAATCGTAAATAAGACTTATACATTTGTAGGCACATTTACTGTAACAGTTAAAGCTTCAAATCCAGTCAGCACCAAGACCTCCAATTTCGTCCATGAGTGGTCTTGTTATCCTCCTAATATCACTCTGCCTGATGAAGTAATGGACGAGGCCAAACCTAAAAAGGTCTTCAAATCATTACCCTACCAATTCGAACCCAAATTGCATCTTGTTTGTATTGACACCCAGATTGTTCTCTACCAATGGACAGTCATGGATTACACAACAAAGAATGTTCATACCTATTCAAATCAAGGTAAAACCTTCAATCTGACTGCAAGAGCTCTTCACTATGGAAAGTACATAGTTCGATTGAATGCAAGCATGCTTAATGAGGTCAACACTACTTCAATAGAAGATTCATTCATAGAAATAATCAAAACTCCATTAGTGGCATCAATAAAAGGGGGCAAAGAAGGTGGCACAGTGTTTGGAAGATCAGCAAATATTGACGGGATGGTAGATTCTTTTGATTTGGATGAGTTCCCAGTCGATCAGAAACGAGGTCTATTGTACAGGTAGGTGTGCTGCAACATATTTTACCCCTTTATAATTGTATGTAATTCAAGGCTAGAAAGAATCCCTATTTGTGGATGAAATATTTGTAATCTAATACCAATTATAATATCTAACATAATTATGCATAATAATGAATGTAACATTTCATCTTCATTAAGTTGGCAGTGTGAACGCAACTATTCTCACCCGTTACTGTACGAGCTAACTGCAAAGAACGAATCGCTCAAGCTCCTGGCTGCAACCAGTAAAGGGTGCTTCGCTCAACAACCAGGGAAACTTTCTCAAACTGTAGGGACATTTGTTGGAGCTACTACTAAGATGTTACCTTTCACAACTTACACATTGGTCCTTGACATTGCCAAAGATACTCGAAAAGCAAACTTTACTCAAGAATTTATGGTAGCAGCTTCTGATCCACCTGTTTTATCACTAAGGTATGTCTATGTAGGAAACTGAAAGATTTAGGACACCATATTTTCCAGTCCTTGTTTGTCACATTTTGTCCCTTGTATCTAAATATGAATGTCCAGTATGGCAGATATTTCCTACAATAGATAGATTTGTAATTTAGTTTTATTTGGTCAATCCCTTCTACCACCAAGACAAAATCCATCCAAATTACACTTTACAACAGTCTGCCTTAAATGCGGATGAATTCATGAGATGAAGATGACAGAATGTACATAAAAGTTACCTTTCGTTATCCTTTTAAGATGCCGAGAAAACTGTGCAGGCAGGAAGAAGTGGGCACATGACATTGTTGTGAGAGCTGATTGTTTGGATCTTTGCAAGACAGAATATGGCAATGCTGTTTTTGTTTGGAGTCTCAGACAAATGTCTGATGTCAGTAGAGTCATCTTGATACCTGAAGAAGTTGAATTGAAAAACAAAACATATGGTGGTGAGTTTTATGCCTGGCAATGCACATATTATCTATCATGGTTCTGTGTAGTGTTGCTGTTGCATAGTTGGTGAATTTAGATATTTTATACACTATGTAGTTTAGTATAAAACTCAGTAATCTGAAAAATTTTAGTGTTTACTGGTTGGACCACAGTAGTTCCTTTGTAAGTTGGGCAACCATTTTTTTGCATACTTAATACTTACTCATACTCATTCAGGTATTGAAAGTCAAGCAGTGATAATCAATGGCAAATCCCTTGTCCCTGGGGCCTCCTACTCCCTTGACGTAAAATCTTGGACTCTGGGGTCTTGGAGGAACACTACCTCCTATATGATGTCTGTCAATGTACCACCATATGGAGGAACTTGCGTTGTTAATCCCTTATTTGGTAAGATTAAACTTTCCAAAAGTTTTGTTTGAAAAGGAATGAACTTTCCTCATTTTAAACGTTTTGGTTTGAAAAGGTACATAATTGTGTTGCACCTATGCACTTACATACTCAATTTGTCAAAGCAGACATTTAGGGGCAATTCCTTAAAGTCCGATGTACAGATCAGACACTTTAAATAGAAGCTTTTATAGCCCTACCATTACACATTATAGTTATTTCATTGTTAAACAGGCATGAATCTAGGTCTGATCTGTAAATCAGACTTTACAATAAAGAAGATTCATTAGCAATAGCAGCACTTTGTTTTGTAAATAAAATTGCATTTTACATGTCATATGAAGTAATTGAATTTAAACAGAGAATAAAAAAAAGACTTTTCAGTTAACTTTTTTGATGTACTTTACAAATGTAACAAACTAAATCATAATGTTAATACTCCAGGTTACTCCGCATTCACCCTGTTCTTGATGGACTGTGGACAATGGCAGGAATACCAGAAGACCGTCGCAACCTCAATTCTCAGATATGACTTTCGAGTGAAGCATCCATCCTCTTTTCGTAGTTTTCCTGTCTTTTTTGGAAGCAAGGAAAAAAGCGATCGTTTGCTATTTCCTGTTGGGGAAATTGAAAATTCTTTTGCCCTGCTGGTTCTTATTCGTATTACTGACACGCTGAAGGATTACAGTGAATACATCACATCTGTCAGAGTACGTATGAGAAACTGACCTTTAAAAAATGATACTATTGATTCTGTACATTTTGAATGTTAATAATTACAGAAAAAATATATTAAAACATTAAAGTTTATGTAAATCCATGACTGAGAAACTGAGTGCATATCAGAGCTTCGAAATAGAAAATCATGGCACCACTATAATAATTTTGGTTTTTCAAATTACTCGAGTGTTCCTTTGTCGAAAAATGGAGTTGATATTTCCATGACTGACAATAAATAACAATTTTGTTCACAGGTTGAGCCACGGCCAATACCAGTAGAGGACATTTTGAGTGGACTTGACCCGATTGTCGTGGATATAGCAAATAAAATCCAAAATCAAAGTTACCAAGCTGCTGCCACAAATGCATTTGCTGTCATTTCAGAAATTAATGTGCCACTGTATTACGTAAGTATTGCAATCAATATGAAGTTTCTTTAAAATAGTCACTATTAGAGGTGTGGTTTTAGCTTAGTTATGTGCATGTATATGGACGAGAAGAGGGTAACGCTTCTTTTGTCTTCGTTGGAAGTCACAGCTTTTGTGACTATCCTAATTCCTTAGAGATACAACTTATCTTATAATGGCTTGCATAATGTTTTGACAGTTCAACATTACCAAAGATGGCAACACAAGTTCGGAATATGAAGATCTGAAAAAGCAAAGGGTAGCAGTAAGTGTTCATTCTTGCAATATTCTATCAAGTTGTGTCCACAGATTTAGTGCTTTAAAGTACCATAGACATGAATATACACTTTAGAAGCATCTAGCAAATGACATCAGTAGTACACCGCTCTACATATAAACCTTTTTTTATTCTTCACCTGAATCACTTAAACTGCTCACTGATACTACGGCCATCAAATGTCTTTTTAAATATCAATAATTGTTGCCTTGTTAAGAATAATTGGACAAAATTCTCCATGAAAAACACATTGCTGGCAGTATAACTACAAATAGCTTTAACTTGATCATAAAATATAATTTGTTTCAGTTGCGAACAAAAGTAGGCAAACTGGTGGCCCAACTGCCAATTACTGAACCCCAGTATCTGGAGCAGAGTAACGAACTCATGCGGATCCTTTTGAAGGTTCCAGACGAGATTGAGATAGAGGCACTTGTGAGTATTTGATAAAGTGTAGAGGCACTTGTGAGTATTTGATAACACTTTATCAACTTAGTAAGATACAGAGATAGGGCACTTGGGAGTGCTTGATGACAGTTTATCAATTTTGGTAAGAGACAGAGATAGAGTACTGAGTGCTTGATGGCCATTGGTCAATTCATTCATGTTAGCTGGTTATTGCAAAATGAGCTATTAAACAATTGTGTATTTTATTGCAGGATTTGGGCAGTGGTCATCTAATCAAGATGAAGGAGAAATTCTTTGAGTTCAAAAGAAATGGAATTATAGAGAACCCTCGCTTAATGGGAAGAGGTGTGTTTTTGCATTTGCTTAATATTACCTATCAAATGAGATAAGAATGATATAAAAGGAGTTTTCCCACACTACAAAAGAATCCTATTCTAAAATTGAACTAAAATTAGTGTGTCGTGTGCGTCCTTACGAACTCCATGAGTCATGTCAGAAAAGAAAGTGAAATAAGCTTGAATGATAGATGACAATTTCTGGACATTTTCATGATTTTAATGTCATAAAAGTAATTTTGTCCAATTTGGCACATGGAGTTTTGTAAAGACAACAGACAAATACAATTTTGTTTTTGAACAACTGTTTTTAGAGTGAAAAAGCAAATTGTATTGGTTTTACAAACGTGGACTGCATAATTGTACCCATTGTAACTCATGTTGCAAAACTAGACATGAGCCATGTAACTAAAAATAGTGTGCCTTAAAAAAAACTTGAAAGTATACTAAGATGGAAATTTATCTTCAGATATTGTGGACACAGGCATCAGAGTAATGATTGCTGGAGACTATCTCTACAAGGATGCTATGTCAGCAAATTCAACAATTACAAATGTGGTATGAATTAATTGTACCCTTCATCTAGAATATCAATATAAAAGTTTTGTTGATGTATATATTTAAAAACAGTCAATGACCGCCACCTCAATTTCACATTATAATTATATTGACCATATTTGTCACTGCGCTTTTTCAAATAAGCTAAAATGCTTACTCTCCAAAATGTTCAAAATTGAATAAGGAAAACTGAAATGGTGTGGTAAGTAAAATATTACTGTAGTATTAATTTCCAGACCAGCACCATTGAAGCAGTGAAACGAGTGATGAGAAACACCATCGGAGTCCTAGATGAGGTTGTGCAATTTTTATCTGATTGGAAAGATCCAAATGATCCAGATGATGTGATGCGCTTCAAGGAACTAGATCTTATAATAAGCAAAATACCAAGTTACAAACTAACTGGACTAAGAGCAAATTACACATGGGGAGAATTGATGATCAACAAGTCATCTGATATATTTGGAAGTAATGAACATGACTGCATTGAAAATAAGGTAATTAATAGTGATGCGAATCGTTTTGACAAAGGGTTGCGAATGGTATTATCAATATTTTGAAATAACACTCAATACATACCACGATACACTTAATCAAGTGGCTTCATGCCAATTTACTTTTAAGCAATAATCGAAAGTCCAAAATCCTTTTTTCAAGGCCAGCTAATTAGATTATGTATTTTTCATTTCAAAAAGCATGTTATCTCTGTTGCTACTGTTGCCGGTAACAGTGCCAATTCTGTTAAATTCATGCAGCTAAAAGGGATTAAAACGGCTGTAACAGGAAAAATTCTGTATGCGATATTCATATAGTTTTTGCAGCTTGTAGTTCCAGTCTTCATATCAATAAATGGTACCGATTCCAAGTCGCAAGTTGAGAATGAGATTCTTACTTAGAACTGCCATTCTTTTCTTTCAGATGATGTTCTCAGAGTTCAATCCTTTTATTTACGGTAAAAACAACACACCAAATATTGGTACTTCAGTGCTTCGGAGTTTAATAAAGGTGTGTGCATCAAGCAGAGCAAAAAGATCAATCAACAACAATTCAACCCACTACTCAGATGTTCCTGGAAATGTTTCAATGAGTTTGACATCTGGGTCTCTGCCTGATTTGACTTACATGAACATCACTCCAAATGGAACTTTAGGGATGATCTATCACACTATAAATGTCAGTCAAAATCCAAAGTCTATTGAAATCACCCTTAAACCAGCCATGGAAAATGAAACATTTGATTTATTCATAACGAAGTTAAAAATGTCCAATTTAAACACTTACGACTGGAATGTAACACTGCCGAGAAATGTGACAAATGAAAACGAGACATTCACATTCTTCATTCCAAGCGGAAATGCAACAGCAGGACCACTCTACGTGGGAGTGAGGAAAACTCCAGGTACGTCACAGTTCTTTCCCATATAACAGTAGTGTGTGCATGTGCTTTGCCCGTATTTTATTATCAGGAAGAAGTCGTAACTCACATTTCACAAAGTGTCATTTGGGTTACTTCACTTTTGGAACTAGAGAGGAATTAATTTATATGGCATAGTTGTTATTCTGGAATGGAAAAGCCAATTCATATTTCTTAAGATTTGGAATTTTTAGGGTTAAATACTATACAGTTATCGCACAGTACCGAGTGCAATATCAGTTTTTATGGCACCGAGGTGACTAATATTGAAGCCCGAGTGCAATATTAGTCACCGAGGTGCCATAAAAACTGATATTGCACAAGGTACTGTGCAATAACTGTTATATCATTTTTTTTTTTTTGGTAAAGGAAAAGAAATGGCTGTGATTCTGATGTCTAACCTTTGTTTGTGTTTCTTTTGACTCACACATTTAAAATGTATCTCATCATAAATCAATAACTGTTCATGGGAAATTTTTTTTTTCACATTTTTGGAATCCAAAAATGATATCCTTGATGATGGGTTTTGTTAATGATTTTGTAAAAGCGTGAAAATTGCCGTTTTTCAGCCACATTATGCTTTATCCTGATGCCAAAAATTACAAAAGCAAGACAAAAAGTTTATATCCACCTAGCCCTTAAATTTGCGCATCTTTTGCCATCATCCCCATCTTCCTATCTGCTTGCGTTGCCGTGGAATTAATTTTTTACTAAAACAGAAAAACACAAAATCTTTGTTTGCCTGTGGCTGCAGCTGCTTCAAAATGTGGTGCTTCCTCTCAGGTCCGTCCAATCTCTCACATGTTAAAATAACCGTGAAATATAATGCGTGCAATATCGTAGAATATTGTACGGCTGATAGCCAATGAGAAGCCAGTATTTCCGCTAGCCATATGATATTATACAATATAACACAGGTTGATTGCAGTTGTTTTCGTTCTTCATACCTTCATCCGCACATATTTTCTTCAGCCCTTTTAAAATATCACATAATACTGATAATTATCAGTAATTATTGTTTTTTTTTCGATTTTTCCTGAAGAACCAGAAAATTCTGCAATGCCAGTGGAAGGGTGGCCAAATATGGAATATCACTTCAGGATTTTAGAATTGAAATGCAGGGTTTGGAATGAAACTGCTGAACAATGGAATGATGAGGAATTTGAGGTACCCGAGAACTAATCTAAATTACTGTACAGTAATAATAGACCGTTTTCCCTCACACAATTTTTCTTTCCATGAAAGATGATGTTGAAAGTTGAAAATTGTCTTTTTTTTAAGTTTCTGGATTTACATCTCTTACATCAAATATAACTGTAACCAACTAACCATACAGTAGTTTGTCAAGCTCTATACATACAATGTTCTCGTTGACATTAACACTGGTTCCTCTTATGTGCAATTCCAGGTAGAAACAGCCCCTGCTACGACCAAGCTGAAATTCAAGAGCAACCTGCTGGGCAGTCTTGGAGCGGGAGTCAACGTCAAGCCAAATACCATTAATTTCTCAACTGTATTTAATAACTTGGGTCAGAAGATCGTGGATAATATTGCAGTTGTCATTACAGTTCTTGGCATCATTGTTGCATATATTCCGGCTACTGTTTTTCTCCGTCAGCTTGATCTCGCAGATATTGTCAAGGTACCTCAAGATTGCTTGTGCTTTTATTTTACAGATGTGTTAAACACCAATCCCATGTTTCGGTAATTTAAGCAGTTTAACACCTTTGCAAACATACAACAATCAATAGATTTATTAAAAATACACAAGATATCTGATCCTGTAAATAACACAAATTATAAGGGGTAGCCAATTAATCCTCATTAGCTAAATCGATGTATCCATCAAAGTTGAAAATTTCAAATTTGGTAGAACACTGAACAGTAGTGATGGAGACTTAATGACCTTGTTATCAATATCTCATTATTGGTTCAAGGATGAAACCATAACCAGGCGACATTTACAGTTTTGTTGGATGGAAATATCAAGGGGTTGAGGGGTTACATACACCATACTGTTTGCTGATTATAAATAAATATTTACACTTCAGTGGGCTTGCCTTCCCCTTCTTTGTTTTCGGGACTCTGACAAGTACCAATATGAAGTTCATGTATTCACTGGAAATGCCAAAGAAGCAGATACCTCATCTGAAGTGTCTGTTACTATAACTGGAACTGAAGGAAATTCTGGAGAACAGATATTGAAAGTTAAAGATGATCAAGTATGTCGGAAGTATTTTACAAAACTTTTTTGCAGCTAATATTGCTCTCAACGATGGTCCAGCCAAGAAAAATTATGTATATGTGCTTGTAGATTTTATTCATAAGATTCATATTTTACAGTTCTAGATGTAGTGGGAACCTATAAACTTAATCACGATTCCTGTTTTCAATTTGCTTTTTTTCTTCTTTGTGCAGCCTGTAATTTTACCGTTGTCCACGATAAGATGTAACTGTTATTCCTACATTTTTAATAACCCCCTAGGTTTTCAAAAGAGGAGAAGCCTCGTACTTCAAGTTAACATCCCCAATTGACCTTGGATACCTGTACAGCATAAGGGTCAGGCATGATAATTCTGGAGAAGGCAGTAAAAGGAGCTGGAATTTGGCCCAGATGGTGGTCATCGATCATCAGAGAGAACTTTGGTAAAATGGATTTCTTTCTTTGAATTGTACTGTAAAATTGAAAATTCATTAGGCATCCTTCTACTTGTCAATGAGATGTGTTTGTATCTATCAACACATTTTGCCACACTTAACCTTTCAAAATTAATATTATACTTTCTTTATTGCACAGGTATCTGTTCCCTTGTGACGAGTGGTTTGACAAAGACCAAGGTGATGGCAAAATAGAAAGGCTCCTTGTACTTTCCTCTGCAGAGGAGGAAGATAAAGGAAAACTAATGAGGACAAATATCCGAAGGAAATTCTACAATGACCACTTGTGGGTGTCTTTGACTAACAGTGCCTGGAGGACTAAATTCACGAGGGTGCAAAGGATATCCTGCATTTTGGCTATCTTCTACTTGTCAATGATAACTAATGCAATGTTCTATAGGGATCCCGGAGAAAGCCAAGGTACAGGGGGTGGAACATTTACTATTGGAAGTTTGGAAATATCAGTCAATGATCTAATTACTGGATTCATCAGCAGTTTGATTGTTGTCCTCCCAGTGACTTTAATAGTTTTTGGATTTGTTTATTCATCTCGAAAATCCTCGAATGCAACAAAATTGTCAGATGAACAAGTGGAAATACATGATGCTACTTCTCCGGGAACACACCGTATCAAAAAACGAAGCACATTCACTCTTCCGCACTGGTTTATCTATGTGGCCTGGACTTTGGTTGTTCTATCTGTTATTTGTTCGGCGTTCTTCACAATTCTCTACAGTTTTGGATGGGGTCGGAAAAAGTCTACAGCATGGCTGGTAGCATTCCTCTTTTCAAACTTCTCAAATGTGTTTCTGGTCGAACCTGTGAAGGTAAATTTCAATGTTGATTTAAAAAAAACAATAATGATTTCGTTTGTTTTATTAAGAATTCGAGATTCATTGAAAGGTGATTATTGTAATTATAATAGTAATGATTTTCCTCCAAGCTCTCACAAATAAACAAAAATACAACATCAAAGAAGGCTGTTGATAATTCCTTTGTGTTTGCTTGATGATCCGCCTCGGAAAGGTTGTCATAAAATTTATAGGGTAAAATATCTCTCAAAATTTATTGGGTAAGAGTATGCATAAAAAGTCAATGATAGGCAATAATTTTAGTGCATGCTGCTCTTCTTATGGATGTCTGTTTTTGAGAATATATATTGTTATTCATGCAAAAGGTATTTTCTCAGTACATTATGACCATAACCACCTGCAAGTTGACGTAACAATTTTTAAATTGTCCCTCTTTCAGATTATTTTAATCACCATGCTGATCTCATTCTACTTTGGTGAGAGCTCTTTTGTCAAAGAATATGAGAGAGACTATGGACAAAGATGTGACTTCTATGAAGTCAATCACCACTTTAGTAAGTGTCTGTTTTAACCTTGGCTTGAAGTTTACTCAACCAGAGGAACTCTGTTCACTCTCAGTTAACACCACCGCCCCCCCCCCCCATTCATAGATTTATTTCATTGGGGTTCAGGGGAGATGCTTATGTTCAAAGCCTCTGACTAGATCTAAGTATTAAACGGTCTATAACAAGTTTGAAGATTCTTAATACGTTGCACCTTTATTTGCCTTTTGAGACAAGATGTACCGGTGATGACAGTCTTAAAAAAGGCAGTTATAATAGTAATATAAAAACATGGTAAACTTATGGTCAGTTGAATGTACTCATTGTGATGGTACCAATAATGCACCTTTGGAGAGATTGCTGAATTAAAATAGATAAATTAAACGAGCCAATTTACTCCACTTCTCCAATTAATGGGATTGCTCGTCTTTGAATAATATTTCATGACTTTTTATGGGAATTGCAGATTTTAATGATGATTCTGTGGCACTTTTTTCATTCCCACAGCAAATGATCATGACTTACAAGAAGTGTTAGACATCATGGCATCCCAGTCCAGTGGGGATATTAATAGAAAGAAGAAACTTGATGGAGCTGTGGCCAAGATGTTCAAGGACTGGGCCAAACAGCTCCTTTGTCTGATTGTCTTATTACTTGTCATATACAGCAATCAAGATTCCCAGCCATACCATCAGAATAAGGCACTGCGTAATATGTTTACTAGTCATGAGGTAAGTATTTGTGAAATGTATACTTTTGTTTTCTCAAGCTGCAGTCAGTTTAAGCCCATGCACATGATAATATTTACTTAATTGGTTATTTTTACTCAGCCTCCACAGACAGCATCAGATCTCTTGAAAGTTATCTCGGATAAAATTGTTCCTCACCTGTACTCAGATAAGATGGACAATGGCCAAAACTCCACAAAGTATGAGAGAAAGTTCATCTACAGAAAAGAGGGATACAGACTAGGGTCACCAAAGATCATTCAACTAAGAGTGTTACCAAGTAAGTAACCTTAAACGGTTGAATGAGTCCTACCTCTCAGCTTTGATATGACTTCTGTTTTGTGTGCTATGTTAGAGCTACATGTACAATATGTCAACTTAGTATGTGCTAGCTGTGAAAACACTAAAAGATAACTTCTTTTGTGTGAGCTGTGTCATTAAGAATCAGGATATTTTAGTAGAATTTGTCATAAATGCAATAGACCTACCGTGTACACAGAATGTTTATGCAATGCAAGTATATCAACCAGCAGTTTAGAGCCAAATTGTGCGTTTTTCCTGTACCTTGTTGCTGTCTTATGATTCAAAATATATTACTTTTGCTAACCCACAACAGATCAGTGCAGTATACCGAAGCAGATGCGAAAAGTTTTGAGACAGTGTGGAACAACATACAGTATTTTCAGCCCACCAGAAGATAGGAATATCTATCTACCAGGATGGAATCCGTACACTAACTCATCTTATGCTATGACCACTCAATCCCATCCAGTAGGACAAGCCTTTGTGTATCGAACGGGATCTCAACTGAATAGGGTTCCTGTTTGGGGTGGAATGACCACATACAATGGTGGTGGCTATGTAGTTAACTTAGGTCACAACTCATCAAATGCATTAATTGTCATAAGTCACTTGAAACAACATAAATGGCTAGATCAACACACGAGGGCTGTTTTCATTGAGACAAGTGTTTTGAACATGGATAGTAACCTTTTCAGCACAATAAGACTGCTCTACGAATTTCCAGATTATGGTGGATGTTTTACAAGGCACCTTGTGGAAACTTTAGAACTTTATCGTTACACAGGAGGGGCTGGATTATTGGCCATAATATTTGAACTGTTGAGTTTGATAGTGTTTTTTGTGCTGTTGGTTTTATGTATCATGGAGATTGTGCAAGGCACAAGAAGAAATCAGAGTGTGTTTACTTTGTGGATGGTGCTCCGTATTCTGCTCCTCACATCATATGCAATTTCCATGGCGTTCTATGTCTTGCGAACCACTAGTACCACTCGGACTCTAGAAGAAATCATGAATAACAAAGGTTTGTGTAAAATTTCATCATTTAGGTCTGCTTTACCTCATTGGAAACACTTCTAAAGGGTACCAAAACACGTCAAACAGATATTTAATCAGGGCAATCCAAAATCTGTAATTTGTGCTATAGCACATCATCATATGCCACTGCACGGTTTTAAATAAGATATAGTTAAGAGATTTGAACAATTTTCTTTAAATTTTCTGAGTTACAGTCCATATTGAAGTAACAGCCCAGACTGAAGTGCCTGTTTTAGTAAAATTTTTACATGTCTTAAACTTATGTTTTTCAGAGAGTGTTGTGGGTTTCGACAGTGTTATAACTTCATCTTACTACTTCCTTGTGTTTCTGGGTTTCGCAGTTTTCATTGCTCATTTGGAATTATTGTACATCCTGCGTTATAACGAAGCCATCTGCTTGTTTACTTTAACCATCAGAAGAGCAGCAAGTCAGCTTGTGAGCATGGTTCTCATGGGTGGAATCATAGTCTTGGCCTTTGCTTTTGCAATGACAATCTTTTTTGGTAACCTCCTCAAGGAGTATGCCTGGTTTACACAGACTTTAGTGACATTGGCCCAGGCCTCGTTAAACAGTTATGACTTCTATAGCGTCAGGTCCACATTTGGACTTCAGGGAGCTCTACTTCTGACCCTGTTTTTACTCTTCATCAGTATCATAGCCATGAATTTCTTCATCACAATCATCAATATCCACTTGGAGGAAACTTCAGATGACACAGACGCCAGGCAGGAAGAATCTGAAGTCATCAATCATTTGGAAACAATCGTAAAAAGTTTTCTAGTTTCAGATTCCTCAAAGAAACCAGACTCAGATTCCACAGAAGACATGCCAGTTGTGATCACAAATAACTATGTGGAGACTGACATGGATAAACAGCTGAAACATGTAATGTTTTCCAAGAAAGCCATCATCTACTCCACAGAAAGCTGAGCCCCTAATTTTTACCAACAAAATCACCTGTGATTCTTTTATGTTATACAATTACAAGTGTTCCCATTGAAGTAGACATGCACACAGATTTTCCCCTGGTGTTTGGTTGTATATGACGTATGGCAGATGTCGGCTGCATCCCAATTGCACACATTGTAAATCTATCAACAACTTTTACTGTACTATGGCATAGGATGCAGGTACAACAGAACAAAATGATTAGTTTTATCTGAGCAAAAGGCAAAAGGGAACATAGGCCAGGAGGAATTCAACCTGATCAATTGTACCAACATAGAAAGTAGAGTCAAACAACCTGAATATTGTTCACAAATGTTATTATCTTTGAAATCCTGAACATCCTTTATGTATCTTTACTCTTGCAAGTGACGTCCATCGGTACAGAACGAGACATTCAAATTACAACTTTAAAATATCAACATCTTCAAGTCATACTAGTGTGCCAAATTATTTCTCATTCATTCTAGTCCTGCATGTAATTCACTATCAAAAAAATCAAGAAATAATGAGGAACACGAGTCATTAAAAAACACAATAAATGTCATTTAATAAATGTTTGTATATGATGTAAATTTCATTTGTTAAGTCTCTGCATGATGTGTGCATTGTAAATATTTAACCAGTCTAACCATTTAACTCTTGTGTGGTTTGAGTCATCTTGTGTCGTAACTGGATCCCGCTGGAAAGAAGTTTCCAAACTTTTCAAGGTTATCCAAAATTTATTATCTTTGTACAATTCCATCTTAGATATTCATTTACTTGATTCTGTATGCCTCTTTGTTTCCAATTGTATTCAGTCAATGTTGTTGATTAAATAAAATTGTTAAAAATCAAAACTCAAGTGCAACTCATTTCTGATTCAGTGGTTGTAAAATTAGTGTTTATGAACCAACAAAAAGAGCTCTTTTAACGGTTTCCATTGTCTTTGACAATGTTTCATTCTTTAGTTGATTTTCTAATTCGATGTGGTAGGCCGCAAACTTGTACGAAATGTCATGAATTATAAAGTAAAATCCTTTTTAGTAACTATAATTAATTTGCTTCAAAATTTGAAGTTGAGATATCATAAAATAACAGTGCCCTACTGCAAGCAAAACAGATCGAGATTGAATACATTTTCTTTTAGATAAAGGGCAAAAAAAATGGACAGAGAACCAATGGCACATAGATCTTAAATCCAGATTCCTTTAGTAACTCCTCTGTTGACTGTACATTTTTAATATTTGCTAATAGCCTAATGAATTTAGACTTAGCAAAATATCATTAATGAAGAACCTGTTAAATATGAATACGCAGTGTATTTCTGACAGTGTCTGAAATGAGTTTCCCATATATTGGTAATATATTTTAAAAGAACAATTTAATTCTTGGAAATGCTGAAAACAAGATTGCACCAGTGTCACGAGTTGTGGTCTCCCTTTTTTGTTAGTAGCCATCATAGCCATGAATTTCTTCATCACAATGATCAATATCCACTTGGAGGAAACTTCAGATGACACAGACGCCAGGCAGGAAGAATCTGAAGTCATCAATCATTTGGAAACAATCATAAAAAGTTTTCTAGTTTCAGATTCCTCAAAGAAACCAGACTCAGATTCCACAGAAGACATGCCAGTTGTAATCACAAATAACTATGTGGAGAGAAGTTTTCTAGTTTCAAATCCCGGGGTTTGAAATTCATCCAAGAAGACACAAGGCGAAAAATCTACAGAAGAAATAATTATATTGAGACTGACATGGACAGCTAAAACGCAGTGGCGTAGCTACAGGGGGGGGCAGGGGGGGGCGGTCACCCCCCCCTGGCTTCATCCTGACCAAGAAAAATTATTACAATGTCATCAAACATTGTATTTTGCCGATTTGCAGCAGTGATAGCCATCACAGTCCGGATACGGTAGTCGACAACCGCCACCGAAGTCAACAACCACGCTGCCTTAATTGTGGGGAACGTTCTCACAATGTGAACACTTGTCGACACAAATCGCCTAATCAGTGTTACCTGTGTCAAGCACATGGACATAAACAAAAATACTGCAGTAAAATCTTTGGGCAATCTAGATAGGTTGTTGGCCATGATGAGAAGGCCGAGCTTTCTCCCTTGACAGAATCTGGAAGTGACTTTATTTCTGAGAAACTGTTAGAAAATGATTGTGATGAACTATTTTGTAATTCTGGTACAATCAGGCATGATTGCAATGACGATGACTCATTTTTAAATGTTGATGTTACTGATATTTCTTGTGATACAACAAATGATGTTTTATGCGTTACAAATGTTTTTAATAACAATCATGCTAAATATCATGAATCACTTTATTCTGATACTGTCATTGACTTATGTACAGAAAATGATATTTCTACTATTAGTGTGACAACAAGATGCCATTCACCTGATGATTCAAACGCACACCAGGTGTCAGCTTTTCCTGATCTACATAAGTTTCATAGCAACTTTTCCAAGAACATGGTTCTTTGACACTTAAATATTAACAGTCTTAGAAATAATTTTTTTGAAATCTATGAAATTCTTTCTAATGAGCTCATTGATGTTTTTGGGCTATCTGAAACAAAACTTGATCAATCTTTCACATCCTCTCAGTTCAGTGTGCCTGACTACACAATACACAGAGCAGATAGGACCTCATATGGAGGTGGCATCCTGTTGCATGTGAAGTCAACCTTGCCTCATAGACCTAGAAAAGACCTCAGCTGTGATGCTGAATCAGAGGTTGAGACTTTGTTGAAATTAAGATGAAGCATGAGAAAATGATTGTAATATTGATCTACAGACCACCTAATGTTAGTAATGATGTATGTATTAGTCAGTTAGGCACATTACTTGACAAATGTTACATAGAATGTAAGAGTGTCTATATCATGGGTGATATTAATATAAATTTTATAAATCTTCCAGATGTAATGGTACAATTCATGGAGCATTATGGTCTCACAAGTGTTGTAGAAGAGCCCACTTGTTAAAAGAGTGCTCAAAACCCCTCTCTTATAGATGTATTCGTGTCAAATACTCCTCAGAGAATATCATCTCACCTTAATATGTCAACGGGCTAAGTGACTTCCATAACCTTATTTGTGCAGCCACACGAATGCATGCACCTAATCAAATTAAACGAAAAATTGTATGTTGCTCATTCAAAAATTTCAATGAAATAAATTTTAGTGACGACCTAGATATGGTACCTTTTCATGTCTGCAACATATTTGAGGACATTGATCATGTCATGTGGTCATATCATTACTTGCTGAATGAAGTTGTGGATGTTCATGCCCCGAAAAAGTCAAAGCTTCTGAAAAAACCCCAACTCCCATATATGAATGGACCTCTTCGTAAGGCTATAAATGTGAAAGGTATGTTAAGGCGAAAGTTTGATAAATGTGATGACCAATTAAATTGGAATAAATATAGAAACAGCAGAACTTAGTTACATATTTGAAACGAAAATCTATCAAAGAGTATTTTAGTCAGAGATATAATGAGTCAGTAAATGGAAAGCAATTTTGGAAGACAGTCCATCCATTTATGTCTAACAATCAAACAGCTGGTTAAAGTATAGCACTATTTGAGCAGGATAAAATAATAACTAAATCATCACAAGTGTGTGAAATTCTCAATGATCACTTCATTAACAATGCAAATGATTTGAGTGAACCCATTGATGTTATGGGGAAGTCAGTGGATACAGTCATTAATTTCTACAAAAGTCATCCATCCGTAGTGAACATTAATGCAAGCAGTATAACTGAAAATAATCACAAGTTTGAATTCATGAAAGTAACCTCCGAAGAAGTACTTAAGAGCATCAAAAATCTTAAAACAGGTAAAGCTTGCGGTTATGACAAAAGCCCTGCAAGAATTTTGAAACTAGGCTCTGCAGCGCTGAGAATATCACTCTCAGACATTATTAATAGATGTATAGGTGATTCTGTTTTCCCTGAGAAATGTAAACATGCTGTTGTATCTGCAGTGTATAAAAAGAATGATTGTCTTGTAAAGGATAACTATTATAGACTGATCAGTGTCCTGACTGCTTTGTCCAAAGTTATTGAAAATATCATGTGTGACCAACTAGTCTAATGGTTTATTTTAATGATGTGATGTCACATGAGATATCTGCATACAGACATATGTACAGTACAAATAATGTGATAATTGAATGCTGTGAGGAGTGGAAATATGCTCTCGATAACAAAAAGGTTGTTGGTTGCGTGGCAATGGATCTGTCAAAAGCCTTCGACTCCATTCCACACAATCTGTTGGTTGCAAAACTTTATGCATATGGACTGTCATTTAACGCATGCAAATTTGTGAGCAGCTATCTTTCTAATTGAATGCAAAGTGTCAAGTTAAATGAAAACTTTAGTAGATGGCAACTTATTCAAAGGGGAGTTCCACAGGGCAGTCTTATGGGCCCTGTTTTATTCAATGTACATTGTATATATAAATGATCTCTTTCTCTCATTAGAAAATGTTGTGTCTATATTTAACTACGCTGATGATAACACTTTGTCATTTTGTCACAAAGATATCACCATTGTAAAAGAAAATCTTGAATTGGCATGTAAAATCTCTATAGAATGGTTCGGTAGTAACTACATGAAGGTAAATGCAGAGAAATTTCAGTTTATGGTACTTAATGCGAAACCTGACAATGGATAGATAGATAGATATGGTAAGTGCAGCCCTCTAAGCCCAGTTCTGGGTGCTCACGAGCGTTGATTGATGAGATGAGAGAGAGAGAGCGGGAGTCCTCAACATGTTACACTTAAGATAGATAGGGCTACAAGTGAAATTAAGGCAGCATATAAGATTAAGCTACTTGGTGTTAATATTGATAAGCATCTAAGTTTTGATAGCCATATCACTAGTATCCTTTCCCAAGCATCAAGGCAACTAAACGTTATTTGTCGATTGTCACGCATATTAAATTTGTCATGTAAGTTGAAAATCCTGGATGCTTTCATTATGTCAAACTTAAATTATTGTTGTCTTGCATATCATCATTGTGAGCTTGGTGATGCCAAGAAACTAGAAATTTTATTTAAAAGAGCACTTAGATTTGCATATTTAGACTTCTCATCTACGTATAAAGAACTCTTGTGTAAAGCGGAGAGATCGTGTCTATATGTAACAAGATGAAGAAACATGCTTTTGACTGTATACATATAAGATAATCCATGATATCTGTCCTCCCATTGATAAAGATTTTTTCAAGGCACAAGTGATGCGATATAACCTTAGGTGCTCTAATATGCTAGTCAAGCCTGTATATAACACTAAACAGCATGGTTTTAATTCATTAGGATATCAAGGTGCTTTTCTGTGGAACAAGATTCCAGATGATGTTAAAAATGTAGATTTCAATGATTTTAGAAACTTTGTCAGGAAATGGCATCCTGAATGCCATTGTGGCACTTGTCTTTTATGCATGATGTAAACGTTTTTACCATGTTATGTAATGATTTTCATTTTATGAACCATGTAATGCTTTTTACCTTTCATTTCACTCATCTGTAAATTTTTTTATACTTTTTCATCCTTGTTATTGTCGGTGACAAGCACAATGTGCTTTTGTTTTATTGTTGTACTCTTTTTACCGACTCGAAATAAATATTTACTTACTTTACTTACTTACTAATTACATGTTTAAAAGATTAATGGCTTCTTTCTTCTCTACCGGGAGTGCAATTTTTCCGTCATTTTGATAACCTTAAAAAACTGTATTTATTAAGTTGCCTGCTGGCTTCTAAGGGGTGTGTCAATTTCTAAAGTTTTGTAAGGATAATGACTTTAGACCTCTGCCCTTTACCATGTCTTCAAGACTGTCTTGTTTTACCAGGCCTGTAGATCACTTAGTAAGTTAATTAGACAAAAGTTTCTGAATTTGTCAAATTAAAGGAGGAACCACAATGTCATGTACACATCAATTACCTTTGTATGAGAATTTTCCCCCCAGTGACTCCAAAAAGCTGTATGTCAGGGCCTGAAGACCTTTTGCTTCAGAAACTTCCACTAAATCATTGAATATTAGAAGACAGTTGAAATGGTGAGTTTATATATATCATGAACATGGTCATCTTTGTATTGTGCAAAAATTAGCAGTGACTGATTTACTGGCCAAGATTTATGGGGGCATTGAAAATGAATGAGTGACATATGTAGTTTGTCTGGCATTTTCCAATAATTATTTATGAGTATTGCTATTAGTAAATTGAATAACTTAATTAAGATTACGTTTTCCAACTTCCAAGGAGTTTAGTCACATTATAGTATAGTGGGTTGGGTATAATAGGTTGCTCCTAAACAATTGGCTTGGGGGCCGGCCCTTTAGCTCAACTGGTTTGATAGCGGACCTTAAATGGGGAAAGTATTATATGGTGCATCGGCCTGAGGCTACTCAGAGGTAGCTGGTTCGAATCCCGGTCATGGTGGCAGGTGGCATTGAGGTGAGATTGTTGACTGGAGTGTGTCAAAATCTCAGGGAAGTTGGGGGATATAGTATAGTGGGTTGGGTATAATAGGTTGCTCCTAAACAATTGGCTTGGGGGCCGGCCCTTTAGCTCAACTGGTTTGATAGCGGACCTTAAATGGGGAAAGTATTATAACATGACTACACACAAGTAATTTTCACCTCTTTAGTCTTTAATGGCTAGTTTGGTATATTTAACTGCACGCCTGCCAATTCCAGGGGCATCATTAAATCTCAGGGGGGGGGGGGCAAGGATTTTTATTTTTAATGTATAATTTCTTGTTTTCTTAAATAAATTCTTTTTGGACAGTCTTGAAATTAATAATTTCTGGTGGGGGTGTTTCTCAACAAGGTGTTGCTTAAAGTCCGTCTCTAACATTGAAGCATTGCAGTTCTAAATATGTACATTCTCATGAAAGAAATGAGCTGCGATCATTGATTTTGAACTAGTGGCCAAGTTAACAGCAAGATGATGGCCTTCATGGCTCATCACCTCAATCATCTGCTCCTCCTCCTCCAAAAAAAAAAAAAAAGGTCAACAAGTCGTGACGTAACAGCCTGGGTAGATCCGTTGTCGTGAGAGTAATGACGTCATAAAGTTGCAGCATGTAACAAGCGAGTTGACGCCAAAACATAATCTTTGGCCAAAACAAGGTTGGGCCCGGGCCTGACAGGTCTGCCTGCCACCAGTACCCATATTATCATACTTGTAAAATAGCCCTGGAACTGCTGTTCAGGGCTGGATCGACTGACCCACATAACAGGCCACAGGGATACCGGGAGAATTCCCGGTGGGCCGATGGTGAGGTGGGCCGATTGGAAAGAAAAGGAAAAAAAACCTGATAAACTTGGTTCTCGTTTTTGCAAACCCAACATAGGCCTATTTGGCACCATTAGAATCGTCTTTGAAAGAGAATTTCAATGGTATCAGAATCATAGACTTATTCTGCACCATTAAGCTTTTAATCTTGATCAAGCTGGTTTCAATTATTTGTACTTTTAAAAGGATCATTAGGCCTTATTAATTTGCTTTTTTTTCATGGCCCTAAATATTGCCTGTAGATGTGGCCATTTGTTGTTTTACTCACTCCCTTGTACTAGTGATATTCAGTTAAAAATAGGCCTATATAAGCCCTTCATTATTAACCAATGTATCAAAACCAATGTGTGACTGCCAGAAAAATGAATAAGCACTTTATATACTCAGAGAGAATTTCAAAATTGGTCAGTTATCATTTGCCTAATTTAATTTGACACATGCAGCTTTTTGTCAGAACAATATAAATGAGCACTTGAGAAGGGAATTCATACAGAAATAAAATTAAAATGGAGCCTCTTAACATTCTTAAGGTCCACAGAGATGATTCTTGCGACCAAGGAGCAAGGGCTGTTGGTTGTAGAAAGTTTTTTGTAAACATAACATTGAAAAATGTTTGTTCAGGATAAAAATTTTTTTTAAGATTACCCCCTGCCTTTTTTTAATGGCTCCTAGAGAGGTCTAACTTCTTAAAAACTTAAGAAAATATTATAAGAGAAGTTTGTCCTGAGAAGCAAAATGATGGGCCCCGATCTGTTACTGTAGGCCTGATTGTAACAATTTGTAAGAAAATATTTGACACTAACAAATTACTCATTCTATGAACAGTTTATCACATGAATTCCATTGTGACGGAAGGACAAAAAAAATTGGAATTTAAACTTTAGACATTTTTTGTTGAATAAAATATAACCAAAACGATTTAAGCATGCTACATATTCAACTGAGGAAAATATATATTTTATTATTATGCCATTAATTCAGATTTCCAAAATTATTATGGAGGTAGAATTTCACTCCAAAGTTTTTGTGACGGAAGGACGGCTAGTTTACCCAGCAAAATTTGAAAACAGATTAATTGGCAATTGTTTGGATTATACATGAGTTTTGGCCTAATTATTGGTTATAACGTTAATTGAGAATTCCTGACTTTTGGGTGATGCTGAAGGGTTTTTCAGGAAAGATAGATGTTTGTTGATAGCGGCTGGTCGAATGGTGGTTGGCTCATGGTGGTTGGTTGAACGGGGAAGGTGGTTGATTGGTTGAGTGGCAATTGCTTCCTTCCCCATTCAATTTTAGTTGAACAGTGGTGATTGGTTGAATAGAACAACAGTTACTATTGTTGAATAGTGGTCAGGTATAAAAGTGGTTGATTGAGCATTATATTTCTAGAGGTCGGTTGGGCAGTGGTTGGTTAGGTGGTCACTGGTGGTTCCAGTAGTGGTTGGTAAGATGGTTGAGTGCTAGGTTGTGGTTAGGTGAAGGTGGAAATGATAGTTGGTTGTGTAGTAGATCACTAGTAGCTTGTAATAAAAGCTTAAAAGTGGTGGTTGACTGGTTGTTTTGGTTACGTGGTTGTTTATGGTTGGTCTATGCATGGTTGGTCTATGTTTAGTGACTTGGTGTGTAGAGGGGTAGGTTGCAGTTATTTGCAATTGGTCAGGTGGTGGTTATACGATGTTTGGTTGGTGGCAGCAGCAGGTAAGTATATTTTGGAGTTTGTGAGTCATTATCATCTATTTATAGAATTCAGAAAAACTATATTGTACTCGGCACAACTGCCTTGTCCGATATGATATATTTTTGCCCTTTACGTTTCTATTCCGGATTCCTCATTATCTTCCACATACATTTATTTATCATATAATTGTATTGTATATTATTGTATTTTTCATGTTTTCTATCACAGAATTCCTTGCAAACATTATATTATAGTGCAAATAACTTATAAATGCTGCTTTGATCTAGATTAATTAAATTCTCTTAAATTATACTATAAGATGTCCTTCCGTCACATACTTTTTAATGGACTATCCTACACATGCAGTGCATTTTCATCTTTACTAACTATTACTATTTCGAATACATGACCAACATGTTTACATCCATACAAGTTTTATTATAATATCTTCAACTTCTTTATCATACAGCACTTGTTTCACCCAAAAAAGCAAGAAGAAAAAGTTAAGCATTGTCCTTCCGTCACGGGTAATTTTGTTCATTGTCCTTCCGTCACACGGATTTAAACTTGATATTTGGGCAAGTTAATATTGCAACATCTCTACAAGCTATATAGCATACATTTCTACTCTAAAATGTGTTCTAAACATGATAGCAGTTGACTTGATATGACACCAGGACTTACTGCAATTAAATTAAGTTCCAACGAAACGTGACGGAAGGACACACAAAAATACACAAATCATTTGTTTCAGATTTCCTGTAATTTATGAAAAAATACTTTGCTATGGTTTATTACAATAGTTGAATAAATCATTTCAAGTGTATTACTTTTGAAATATATCAAAGTATTTTATAAATATTTTTATTTGGTATTGGAAATTATATGACAAACATGCAACTATACGCTGTTCTGGGTGAAAGTTCGAATCGAGCCAAAATTAGGTCATTGTTTGGCCTTCATTCCTCTGACACAGGGGAGTGAAATTTGAAGAAAAATGCTAATTTTGTAAACCCTGGATAGTTAACTGTTAAATGAAATACTTACATATTGTATTGCATGCAATTTATTTTTCCTTGTAAAGGTTTACATTTTCATGGAATTCATGTACATTAGTTGAAATAACTGTCGTTTCGGAAGTTTGGAGAACAATGAAATTGAATGAATAAAAGAAACAATAGGCTAAATAAGAGTAGGCCTTAGACATGAAAATGTAGATTCGATTTCCACAGATAAGACATGAGAAAAAGTGTTGTGCTCATCTTCGTGTACACTTTTATATAGATAACTAGCAGAGTACCCGTCTAAAGACGGGTAGAGAGTGCATTGACATTGTATTGTTTATTTACCCAATCAGGGTTTGTGTGAATGTGTCAACATCATCTGTCTAATAATACTTGCTTACAGTGAAATAAAATTGGTACCTCGAATGCCCTCTCCTTTTATGTGGATCCTGGCCTATGTTGGACAGCAGTTTGAATTGTGCCTCTACTGCTTTGCCTCATTGAGAAATTAGAGTTTGTGTCCAAATTAATCATTCCTGCCATTGTCTTATTTTTGCCTTTCTTTGGTGTTCTTTGGGGGTTTAAAAAGTAATTAGATCTTCTCCTTCGCTATAGTGTTGTACTGTTTGACCCCTGCAATTGTTTGTGTGAAGCAGGACAGTCGTAATTATTGGAAAACTTGACATTTAAGTAAATATTCGGAAGTTTTGGTAAAATTGAACTAATACAAACACAGTTCAGACATGACAGGACACTGCGGTAAAATATTGTGACAGTCAGGTAAGCCATAGCTGAGAACACCCGTGACAAAGGAATATGGGGAGGTGAATTTTATATATGTACTAGCATATACCCGTGATAAGAGGCAGTCAGAGAGGTATGTGATGACACACATGACATTGGATCGAAGATGGTTTTAAGATATAAAATAATGTGCATGGTGGTGGATAGAAGTCCTGTGTATGTACTGTTATCAGTCTGGGAAAATACCATCACATGATGAAAATTTCAACTGCCGCTAATTCCTGGCCCTGACAGGATGATTGAGTGTGTGGGGTTGATCAGTTTGGTATTAGAAGAAAGTCTGATCTCTGTGCGGCCATTCTCATCACACAGCAGCATGACAGCAGCGGGAATTATTCTATCCAATTGCGCGAAATACTGCAAAGTCATCAGTAGCTAGTAATTTCTCTGGAGCCTTCGGGTTCTTTTCCTCATTATGTAATGGGTAAGCCTGCCAAAATGTATAGAGTTAGTTGATACTGTGATAGAACTTTATGCCAAGTTTGGAAGTGATAGTAGAAGCAGTTATTTTGAAATAGCCTTTCAAAGATGATTTTGAGCACTGCTTGAGTCATGGCTGGTCCATGACACTTCGAGAAGGTCATGGGAGAGAGATGACAGTGCTGGGATGAGTGTCATGTGGGGCTGAAGACATTGGTTGTCATGAGCAGATGGTAATTTCCTTGACCGGTAGTGGTAGTCTGTCTGCATATTTATCTGTATCTATCTATCTATCTATCTATCTATCTATCTATCTATCTATCTATCTATGTATCTATGTATCTATCTATTTCTATCTTTCTTTCTATCTTTCTTTCTATCTTTCTATCTATCTTTCTATCTATCTATGTACATTGTATCTATCTAGCTATCTATCTACATTGTATCTATCTATCTATCTATCTATCTATCTACCTATCTATTTATCTACATTGTATCTATCTATCTATCTATCTATCTATCTATCTATCTATTTGTCTATCTATCTATCGATGTATATGCTTACCTAGCTTTCTATGGATGACCTACATGCTATCTTCATTCTTTCCTTTCCCCCAAGTTGGTCGTTCCTCCCCTCAATCCTTCTTCCAATCCTTCTTCCAATCCTTCTTCCAATCCTTCCCTCCTTACTCTCAGTGGCTGCTGCTATATCACTGCAGCAGAACATTCATTGTTCACGGGGAAATTTACATTGTAGTGGCCTATGGATATCTGTTTTAGCCCTCTAAAAGAAAATATTCGGAAGTTTTGATACATTTGAAGCGATACAAACACAGTTGGGACTTATTAGGACATTGTGGCAAAATATTGTGACTGTCAGGTAAGCCATAGCCGAGATTACCCGTGACAAAGGAACAGGGCTCAGGTGAATTTTATATATGTATCTAGATATATGTATATAGATTATAATAGGCCTACACTGGCAAATCATAGTTAACTTATCTCAAGTGACAGTTCATTAGGCCTATTCACGCTTGGCCAGCTGACTGTCAGACACTTGAGTCACTGATTATTAGTCCAGTAGAACTTGGGCAAAATAGGGGGTAACCGTACCACTAAGAGGGTACAGCTATTTTATTGTTGATCTTGCATAAGTGGAATATGGTGATTCCAAATCTGATATTCTCTTGTTTCTCAACCTTGAGCATTTTTAGATATTTTGGTTTCCATGGCAACCATTTTGGTAATTTGGATATCATACTTATTAACACTAATTTGTCCATAACTTTGTTAATCCTGATTGGAAATATGTCATTTTTACACAAATTGTTGTTTGGAATAATATCTCTCATAAATGTGTGAAATTAACCAGATAGCACTTTTCATGAAGTTGCCGTGGCAACTGATAACTCAAAAACAATGCAATTTTTGAAAACAGACTTCAGAAAGTTGTCTTCTTTGGCAATATTATAAGGTAAAGGCAGAAAATTAGCATTGACAAAAAAGTCAACTCTATGACAAAATGTATTATTGAGAAAAATTGGAAACCCAGCAGTAAATAAAGTTGCCATGGTAACCAACATCCCAAATAGCAATTTTCTAAAAATACTGAAAAATATTAAAATTGTCTATATCTTGACAAGTATTGTTGGAAACTACTTCAAACTTGGCATCATCATGTATCATTTGCTCATATTCATTATATGTGCATTTGTGGTTGCCATGGTGATTGACATAACAAATGAAACTTCAAACGATATCAGCTAATTGAACCTGGACAGGTAGAAAATAAAATGAAATTTATCATACTTAGATGATGCTGATAACAATCAATTTTGATACTAAATGCAAGGTAATATTCACAAGAGTTGAGTAAGGTGGTTGTTTCTATATTTTGCTGAGAGAACACAAGCATTTCCATGGTGACAAGTCTGAAAGAAAAGGCAAGAACTCCCTGAAAATAACCTTTAAAAGTGAATATCATTTGATGTATGCACACTAGAAACACTGTTTTAGTGTCTAAATATATGTTTTCAGGCATGCCGGTTTCAATGGAGCCATGCCAATATTTGTAGGGGGTCACCCTCATTAGCATATTCAACTTTTCTCATACGAAAATAACAAAATTCTCAATATATTTATGTCAAATTTTCCCAAACTTACAATTAAAACTTAAAAAATCGAAAACATGAAAAACATTGACATATGAAATTCTCAATTTCCATGCAATACTGCTAATAGTGCCCTTCTATGGTTACAATTTACAAACTAAGATATCACCATGGCAACCAAACAAACTTTTATAAATCATGCTCCTAAAATATAAGGTTTTCCTGGTTTGAAAAGTGTGTATGCATGACTTAAATAAGAAGTAGTAAATAATAGTTGGTCGGCCTTTGCTATAAAATTTGTGAGCTGGTCTAAATTAAATCTTCTAAGCTTCCCTGCATGTATTTCTGAAAAGGCCTGTACTCTCTGTGCTAGTTAAAAAAAACATATAATGTTGAAAAATTGAAGTAACTAAATGAATAATGGTAAATAATGTGAGATATCAAAACAATACAATTGTTTCCATTGTTATACATAATGTCACAATTAACTATTTATGTTATATATATATAATTAGTATATTTCATTTAATTAAAATATGTCAAGACACCAGTGCTGTGTTGGTTTCAAACTCATTTTAAGTGATCACTGCAAAAACCTGGGCCACGTTTTATGGTTTCCATGGCAACAAATTAAGCATTTATTTTTATTTCAATTATACTATTTCTTGAAGATTGCTTGCAAATTACCTCTAATTTATTTGACCCAAATATTGTATGTCTGTGGTAATTCAAACAAAAGTTATGGAAAGTTGGACAGAACTTATGGAAACCCCATGCATCCTACCTGAGGTGTAGCTTCAATTGCAATAGCATCAGATTGCTTTTTAAAGGAAATGCAGCGTGGCTGCAAAAAGAGTTCACTTGTGCCAGGTGTGGTTGACTATGGGCTTCACCGCTTTCATGAAATTGAATAAATTCTGATTCACAATGTCATGTATTTCCAGAACTTTTGGTTTTGGATATTGATGATTTATGAATCCAGATTCATAGTCTTGTGTTAACATTGAATATGTCTTGGATATTACTTTGGTATGCTTCCTGATCTTGCCATTTGTTATGTCGGCCCATTGCTAAGCCACAAAGTTTTAAAGATGTTAAAGAGATCATTTGTTCCCAATTGGCTATGACCATTATGGTGTATTTGAACATTCCAATTGGAAGCCAAGGCTGCAGAAATTATCCCTATTTACAAAAAAGATGATACACTGCAAAGAACAAGAAATTCTTTAAAAAAAAAAAGAATTGTAGGGACCTTTGTGTGAAATATGAGGTTTCTTCAAACACATATTTTATTTTCCGAATATTCAATTGATTTCCTATGTATGTGTATTCACATCTATACCTCCAATGTACCTACTGTGATTTGACAAACCTACTGCATGTTACCTCATGATTGGACATGCCTAATTATGGTTGTTATAAATATTTTTTGTCATAAAAAAAAAATTCTATGACAACAAACTAATTTTTCCTTGCTTATTCGGATTATTAAACTTTTCATAAAATGTGAACATCATAGGAGTAGTGAGAAGTGAAAATCTAATGTTTTCATGCTGTGTGTCTGTACACTTCTATTACATGATCCCAAATCTTCATAAACTTAGGCTATATTTGACCAATTTCCTAAAGGAAATCTCTATACTATGGGATATGCTCCAGGTGTGCTTTGGAGATGGTCCCCAATCACCCAACCATGACCAGTTGACCCAATTGTCATGGTTGAGTGGCTGCTGCCTCTCTGGTGTAGCTACTGTGTATCAAGAGGGGTAAAGATATAGTCGATTTGTAAATTGTACTCACAGATACCTCCTCTGTGGCATGAGTACTCTCCTAATATTGGAGGTCAATTAGGAGGGTACTCCTTGTTACAGGGAAAGTATCTCTGCAAGTTCAACTTGCCTGTGGCCCCCTCCAGAAACTTAGAAGCTCCACCACTGCAGTACACAATAACTGATGACAAATTGCACTTGGCTGGGTATTTTTGTCCCTTTAGTTAGGGACCTTCAATGTTAAGTCTTTCATCATTTGGAGCTTGTAACATAGATCTGAGATGGTCCCTACAAAAAACCATAGACCAGTGAGCATCATAACAAGCAGTCTTCAAGAAGCTCATGGAGCAAGATCTTAGCTTTTCGGAAGAATTATAGCAGCCAACACATACTTTTGGAGATCCCTGAAAGAGCAGAAAATTATACCCGGGGTCCTTCTGGCAAAATTGTCTAAGGCGTTCGACTGCCTCCCTCACTCCCTTATAGTCTCCAAACTATAATTGTACGGCCTCAGCAAGCAAGCAGTTCACGTTCACTCCTCGCGGATTTTCTATCAGACCGGCCCCAACGCATTAAATTAGGCGGGGTTAACAGCTCATGGAATACCATTTTGAAAGGTGTCCCCCAAGGCTTCATAATTGGGCATGTGATATTCAATATCTTCATGAAGGATATTTTCCTTGCCAACTTAGACAGAACTTTATTTAATTTTGCAGATGACAGCACCGTCATGGTGCTGGACCCCACCAAAACTGTTGTCATTGATCAACTATGCAAGGTCGCCAATGAAATCGACACATGGTGTAAAAGTAATCAAATGGAGGCCAATCTGGCCAAGTTTCAGGCCATGATAGCAGGTGAAAAGGAACCTTCAGACTTAAAAGTCCTTGACAAAACAATCCAGATCGAAATGTCTGTGAAACTTTCAGGGGTATACCTCGGCAATACCCTGAGTTTTAACAAACACATTACTGAGCTACCGCGCAAAAGTTCTAGACAGTTAAACTGCATTAAGAGGATAGCATATCCATTCTCCCAGGACATAAAAATGCCTTCTCTATAAATTTGTTGTTGCCTCCAACTTTAATTTCTGCCCCTGTAGTAATGCATTAATGTGGCAAAATAAATACTCAAAAAGTCGCGAAAATTCAATTCAGAGCCTTAAAATTAATTTTTCATGATTATAATTCAGATTATGAATCACTCCTAGCAAAGGCCAAGCTAAAATCACTGGAAATCGCCAGGATTAGGGCCATAGCTGTGGAAGTGTATAAAATCTATCATAAGATCGGACCAACCTTCTTGCAGAAAGGGTTCGACCTTCAAAGATCATCTTACAATCTACGATCAGGCCCTGTCTTTACGTGAAATCACTCCAGAACTACCCGTTTTGGGCTGCACTCCTTCAGAAAATACGGCGCAACGATTTGGAACTCACTGCCAGCAGAGCTTAAGTCCAGTAAAGATTTTAAAACTTTCAAGAAGATGTTAAAAGACTGGAGTGGGCCAAGCTGCAGACGTAACTACTGTAGTTACACAAATACCCAACAACCTGAGGCTGTGATATGAAGCTCTTCAATTAAATTTATAAGACTTTTACATTTACATTACATTTGAGACTCTTAACATCCTCAGGGTGCTTCCATCTACTAGTCGATTTTAACTGTTTTTATCCTGATAATTTTATTTTAAGTTAATTTCATCCTGAATATCCAGTTTTATTTTAATCTTCCTATCTCTGTTTTTCCCTTGTTATCTACCTCGGACATAATAGCATAAATCTTTGCTAATGTTTATTTGTTGTAAAATCCGAGTTAAAATAAAATTTTGTATCTTGTATCTTGTATTAGGAAACTATTGCAAATTCTTTTCACATAAAGTTTATGATGAACCATACCTGGTGACCCAGGATAAAAAAGGAGTCTGGTTGAAAAAAAAAAGCCAGATATGTGTCAGACTCATCTTAACTTACATGGCCTAATGAGAGTGTCAACAAGGGCACAGGCCCAAACCGCTTGTGACTTTTAAGACTAGACTATCAGGTACTGTAATGGGTCTGTGGTCTAAGGGTTATTTCTGATGGCTTATTCTTAACTTGTGATTGTGAAACATGCATCTGCTTTCAGAAAAAAACTTCTTAGATTGGTCCTACATAAAAATGGCTCATATGACCCAAAATTACCAATGACTTCAACATTTTGTTGAACTTCTAAATACAACTGGTGTGGTGCCTTCTTTGTATATTAGGATGATAGAATAAGGATAACTTTATTTGTTGATTGTGAGATTAGAATGGAGATTCAATTCCAGCTCAGATGAAGCTTAGCAGATTTATTTTTTTACCAGCTCACAAATTATACTGTAAAGGCTGACCGACTATTGAATATTCATGTGTCAAATCTGATATTTGAGGTACTTCAACAATTTAATTAGAGGGGTCTATTCTTAGTTTCTAAGTTATGTGACTAGTAATTCAATATAAGTTTGTATTTTTAACTATATCTGCAGTTATTCACCACTTCTTGTTTAAGTAATGCATATACAAACTTTTCAAACCAGGAAAACCTGATATTTTAGGAGCATGATTTATAAAAGTTTGTTTAGTTGCCATGGTGATATCTTAGTTTGTAAATTGTAACTATAGAAGGGCATTATTAGCAGTATTGCATGGAAATTGAGAATTTCATATGTCAATGTTTTTCATGTTTTCGATCTTTTAAGTTTTAATTGTGAGCATGGAAAATTTGACATAAATATATTGAAAATTTTGTTGTTTTCATATGAGAAAAGTTGAATATGCTAATGAGGGTGACCCCCTACAAATATTGGCATGACTCCATTGACACCGGCATGCCTGAAAACATATATTTAGGCACTAAAACGGTGTTTCTAGTGTGCATACATCAAATGATATTCACTTTTAAAGGTTTTTTTCAGGGAGTTCTTGCCTTTTCTTTCAGACTTGTCACCATGGAAATGCTTGTGTTCTCTCAGCAAAATATAGAAACAACAACCTTCCTCAACTCTTGTGAATATTACCTTTCATTTAGTATCAAAATTGATTGTTATCAGCATCATCTAAGTATGATAAATTTCATTTTATTTTCTACCTGTCCAGATTCAATTAGCTGATATTGTTTGAAGTTTCATTTGTTACGACAATCACCATGGCAACCAGAAACGCACATATAATGAATCTGAGCAAATAATACATAATAATGCCAAGTTTGAAGTAGTTTCCAACAACACGTGTCAAGATATAGACAATTTTAATATTTATCAGTATTTTTAGAAAAATTGCTATTTGGGATGTCGGTTACCATGGCAACCTTATTTACTGCTGGGTTTCCAATTTTTCTTAATAATACATTTTGTCATAGAGTTGACTTTTTTTGTCAATGTTAATTTTCTGCCTTTGCCTTATAATATTGCCACAGAAGACAACTTTCTGAAGTCTGTTTTCAAAAATTGCGATGTTTTTGAGTTATCAGTTGCCACGGCAACTTCGTGAAAAGTGCAATGCGGTAAATTTCACACATTTTGGAGAGACAATATTCCAAACAACAATTTGTGTAAAAATTTTCCAATCACAATTAACAAAGTTATGGACAAATAAGTGTTTGTAAGTAAGATGTCCAAATTACCAAAATGGTTGCCATGGAAACCAAAATATCTAAAAATGCTCAAGGTTGAGAAACTAAAGAATATCAGATTATGAATAACCATATTCCACTTATGCAAGATCAACAATAAAATAGCTGTACCCTCTCGGTGGTACGGTTATCTCAAGGTTCTACTGGACTATATGGTTGCGTCATGATCTATTTATAGATGCTTTTTTCTAACCCAGTCTGTGTCGTCACGTCTCTTGATGGATTGAGCCTCGTTTTGATATTGGGGCAGGACAGGCAGGAATTATGCACTTCAAACAGGGATAATAGAGTGCTGGCAATGAAATAAATTCTGGGAACCACCTCATGTTCTCTGCAATTATCCATATTGTCTACCTACTTAAAAAAATTGCCTAGTTTTTTTGATAAGAGGCCGCCTTTAATTTTGGATTGAATATTCGGGGACTTTGCCTGTTTGAAATAAATAATTACTGCCACCGCTGCCGTGAAATAGATAATTTCCCACCTCCAGGCCCAATAATTGAACAATGAAATACACTGTCAATATTATGCTATACTTGAGACTTTCAAGTTTATGTGACTGACTTCATGGCATACCGAGATTCCGAGAAATATTCATGAAGCTTGGAAGCACAACATTTCGCTGTCACATTTCATACTATCAGCCATAGTTAACGCCATATAGCTGATCTTTTAAAAGATTTCAATTTATGGTCTTGCCTTCGTTTATCAGCACAGTACATGTCCAGCAAAAGAAGATGAAACAATGCACTACTCGGAATAGTCTTGTAAAAATGTGCACTGATCAATAAACCAATAAATAAATATTTCTATGTTTATATATATTTCTATATAAATGACTTGAAAATTTTGCCCCCCCCCCCTGGAAAATTTCATAGCTACGCCACTGCTAAAACGTGTAATGTTTTCCAATAAAGCCATCAGCTACTCCACAGAAACCTGAGCCCTTTCAGTTTGTAATGAGTGCGAGCAACTTGGTAGGTACGTAATTACCTTTTCCTAATGGCTTGGATTTCTACCAGATCACATGCTACTCTTAAATTGTTAGCTTTTCTATTCTATTCCTTTTGTAGTGTAATAAAAAATATAACAAATAGTTTCATGATTCAGTAACATTTTGTTTGCCAGACTATATTGATACTTTTATATATACATTATACATGCACTTGCGATAAATTTAGACTTATCAAAAATACTACTACTGAAGAAACTTCTTGATATACAAATACCTACCATTCAGGATGGGAAATCAAAATGCATCCTTTCTGAGGAGAGTCATTCTTCCTGAGTTTTGCACCACATCCTTCCTGAGGAAAACATGCAACGCTCCTCACAGAATGCTGCAGAATTGCACTAATGTTACTGGTAAGGGTTAATTAAGGGTTGCATGGAGTAATACATGATGTTATGTAAACAGCTGTTATCATTTCTGGCTGGGTTTTTTCAGTATCTTAACAGATTAGGCTTGCACAATGTCGGATGGTTGTTGCAGCATGGGTTTGTTTTGTCCAAAAGAGGCACTATTTCAGCTATTGTGGTTCTGATTTGTGGCAGCAATGTTACTTTATACTAGAAATAAGGAATAGATGGCTTTTGATGGTTGTTGAAGCAGGTTTACTCACAAAATAATCATTCATTCAGATTTTACGTTGGACGCATCCTTTGGGAGTGAGCGAAAATGTGCGAGAGTAGTGTTTTGGGAGTGATGCACCACATTCTTCACATTTTGGGAGGCAATGCAATGGTGCATTTTCCTACCCATGACAAAGTAAATATTGCACATTGGTATTGTAACGGCATTATGCAGTGGTTTTTTTGTTTTTGGGTCGATATATAAGGATATACAGATCCGAGTATACGCCAGATGGTGATCTGGATCTTAATGGAAGAAGAAGAAGAAGAAGAAGAGTCTCGGTCAGATATATGGCTCTCGGGCATGATACGCTGGCTGATATTTCGTTGTCCAATAAAATTCTATATAAAAATACAATGTGATGTTAATATTATAAACATATACATATCTTGCTGCGAATTCTGTTTACTGCATGGTTAGATGATGAATTAATATTAATTGTATAAAATAATATTAAGCCCATCCTTACACCTTCAGGCAATAGCCACAATATATTTTGGTTCCCAGGAAGCTAAATGTTTTTACATCTGTAACTGCACTTTTTTTATACTGCACTTTTTTTAATACTGCCGATGTTATTTGTTAGAAAAAAACAATAAATTTTGTTCAATAACTAATTTATTAGAACATAACGATAAAACAAAATCTGAACAAATGAACAAAACATCGAAAGTAGCAATGCATGAAATAGCATCATAAAACTTTGATAACGGGAAAAGAGGGTATATTTATTATACAAAATGCATGTTTATCTTGTACAACAGCATCCTCACCATTACCAGGAATTGGTCCAAGAATACCAAGCTCTGCAAAGAGCTCCTCCGTGAAAATAGCAATAGCTACTTGAGCCTATTTTGCTGTTCCATTTTCAGCAAGGCAGACTGGTGCATTTAGCAGCTACCTTAAATTCAATGTTAAAATTATATATATACTACCCCAAGCAGCTTGATAAGGTTTACTAGTGGGCAGCATTAAAAGCATCCCGAAGACTGTTGTGCACCATACACTTTGAAAGTATGTGGTGTGCCATTCCGAAAATATGTGGTGCAACATGTGCCTCATGATAATCTTTGATTTTGACTTAATTTCTGCTGCTATGCGCTTGAAAATGTCTTAGACTGTTAGACATGAGCATCACATACCCATATTTCCATTTTCATTGAAAGTCTGCAACGCACTCATTACATTATTGCAAAGTAATGGAAAAACTTTGCAATATTACAAATGAAAGCATGCATGGTCATATTGTACAGCCCTAATCATTTAAACAAAACTTTAATTTATGTTGCAAGTTTGTATATTACTCCATGAACCAACTTCATTGACATAACAAATCAAATTGTGTACAATGCTAAAGGTTTACTAACCCCTCTCTTCACTGCTGTGACACCTGATGGCGTAAACGCTCAGTAAGGATGTGGTGCACACACTCAGGAAGAATGACTCTCCTCGGAAAGGATGCGTTTTGATTTCCCACCGTGCCATTTGGCTATTTTGCAAATATCTAAGTAATTTATTGTAAAATACCAACTGGTTTTTAAATGATTCATATGTTTGTTTTATTATAACCAACGATGATAAACCCTTTATGTCCCTTTGATCGTTTATACGTCCAACTAGTTATGTAGAAAACTCCCCCAAAACAAGTTTTTTGTGTGATTCCAAAGAAAATTGGGTGAGTACAGAAATTAAGAAGTTGACAGAATTATATTTATAATTGACGGGTTTTTTTCTAATTTCTTTGTTTGTTCATGTTTATTATTTTCTTCTTAATTTCCTATCTGTCTCACTTCAATGTAGTTACAATACTACATCAATTTTGGAGTACCTGCTGCAGCTAATTTAGTATGAATTAACATTATGAATGTTATAAACGTTCACAAAGAATCTACTGAAAAAGTAACATATTCATTGCACTAATTTGAAATTGACGAGCTATAAAACTCGGATGACTTGCTTAATTATAGATGGCCCTTCGTTTTTGCCTATGTTTATGGAATTCCTCTTACTTCTGCACATTTTTGTCATTGCCATAACATCCAACAATTAGTTGACATTGCCAAGGCTTTGTGACTAGTCCCAAAGTCAAGTTCAAGTTGATGGCTTGTTCATCAGACAAGAACCGATTTCAAGACTAGCAAGAGACCACAATGCTTTGAGATGGAAAAGAACATTTTCTTCTTCTGTATTTTTGTGACGTTGGTTCACACATCAAATGGAGGTATGTGTAAAAACAATATTTTGTTGATTAAGATTTAACACGTTCAACATATCAATATTTCACATATTCATTTTTGAGATATCTCAAGATAGTGTTACCTTCAGGGAGAGTCATAATATTTAAGTCTCACACCTCCCTACACCTGACTCTGGTTTGTTTTGTTTTATTTCCTCTACCTTTTTCCACACACAAATTCCAGGTCAAGTCCTGGGATCTCAGTACTATGTAATGCACCAGACAATTTGTTACACTGTCTTTTCTCATGTAATTTTATATGTAATAATGTACGAAAAGAACACCTCTTTACCTGATAGAAACCCATTTAATGATTTCTTCATCTGAGGAAAAGGACTGAAATTTAATTTTTGCTGTGGGGCTTGTTGCATGAGAATATTGCACACTCACCTAGATGCTTTTGGTTTCGTTCTGTAGCTTACAGTCTTTGACATAAGTCTTGTCACTAACACAATCTTGCAGACACTATTGTTCATAACTTGACTTGTGGTTGACTGATTTGATCAAGATATGGCTTAAATGAATGCTAAGCCCTTCTATACCATGCTTATATTGCAAAAATAAAGTTTCGTCACAGTCAGAATATTCTACAAATTGAAAATGACAGTATGTCAAAAATGTGATTCTCTGATATTTTGCAACATTGTCTTCATTTCTCAAATAATTACGTTTTGCATGCAACAAGACTTTTGTCGAAGCACATTTTGGACATATTGTAATTATCAATTTGTTGAATATTCTGACTATGACAAAACTTTATTTCTGCAACATAAGGATGGTACGTATTAGTTAGACACCGATTTGGAGGGTTCTAACATGCATTTTTGTCAGTTAGATCTAACTGACAAAAATGCATGTTAGGACCCGACAAAGAGGTGTCTAACTGACTTAGACATCATACACTACTTCTATTATACATTTTAACTTCTAATTTTTGCAAAATAAACAATAATCTGATTGTTCGTTTGCTGTTGTAAACAGAGTTAATCCCTAGCCGGGCGCTAACACGCAAAATTGTCAGTTAGATACCAGCTTTTCCAATGGTATAAGTATCTTGGTGATGTCTAAAGAAGGTTAGAGCTCTGTCATTTAAGCCATATCTTGATTAATCAGTCAACCACAAGTCAAGTTATGAACAATAGTATCTATAACATTGCGTTCGTGACAAGACTTCTATCAATGAAGTCCTGTAGAACAAGATGTCTTTCAATATTGGTCTTTATATATTGAAACTGATTTGCTGTGAATTATATTGTTTTTTGGGATTCCACATGGAACTTGGCATGAAAAAAAATCATTTCTCGTATGATCCTATCATATCCTATCCAATCCTACATTTGGGCGCAATATTGCATGCCTGATTAAATTTTAATCATATGTCTTCTTGTTTTCCAGCCTGCCCAGCTGGATTTTCTCCTTTTGGTGGGAGATGTCTGTATGTTCCACCAGATACTTACATTACCTACCAGCAAGCAAAAGATGCCTGCGCAAACAATAACAGCAAGCCAGCTTCATTGCCTGATCCCGAAACCTACTTCTTTGCCATCACCCTCAGCTACAAGTAAATATCATTTTCATCTTATATTTGCACAGCGAAACTGTTTCACTAGCAAACTTGGCGCAAGAAGAACCATCTCAATTCTAAAATCTGTGCAGTGATTGCCTCATTATCTTCCTACAAATGTTTCGTTTTTATTTAAATAAACATACCAGACAATATCTGCTTATATTATATAGATAGTGGATGGTGAGGAGACCAATATTGAGTTTTATTGGCCGAAGCAGAAAATCACCTACTGAGGCCAATAAATCATAACATTAGGTGACTCAACATCCACTATTTGTATTATTCTGTACCAAAATATTCAGACTTTTAAACCATGATTATTTGCAAAAAAAATGTGTTTAAAACGTGAGTCACTTGTTTCATAAAAATTTAATTAATTTTTCCCATTATGCGCAATGGTTATATTTATAAAATGATAGATTTACATTCCAAGAAGCAAAATTTCGTCCTACCCTAGGCTGACCCTTAATTGATAGGCAATTAAGTACATCGTTATTGCTGGGGTAGACAGCCATGCCAATAACACTCCCCTCACGCCAATAACAGTTTTAAGACACCAATATCACAATACATTCTGCATCAAAATTTTAAGGCCAATCCTGTAGCAGGAGATCAGTCACATGACACGCCAATAAATCATGACATTGGTGTCTTAAAAGTGTCATTGGCATGTGGAAAGTGATATTGGCGTGCCTTAGATGTAGATGCTCTTAGCAGCAACCATGCACTTAATTGCCTATTACTTAAGGGAAGGCCTGGGTAAGAGGAAATCTAACTTCTTGAATGTCAATCTATCACTTTATAAATGTGACTATTGTAATTAATTGGAAAAAAATAGGTAGATTTATATGAAACAAGTGGAATCAGCTTGTTAATTACTTATATAAAAAAAAAATACATAAGGTTTGGTGCAGAATATATATAGTGGATGTTGTGTCTACCAATATTGAGTTTTATTGGCCTCAGCAGGTAATTTTGGTCTCTGCCTTTCTTCTTCTTCTCTTCTGCAACTCTCTTCTGTCCTTTTCAGAACATAGCGCAGTTCACATAAACCATGACTTTTTAAAATTAATGAATGAGATTCTCCCTGAAAATAGCGAGGAGTTATCCTAAGCTGCCAGCTTCAATAGTTTTCAGCAGTCTTTGGCCTCGACCAATATTACTGCTTTAGCCAATAAAACTCAATATTGGTCTCCTCACCATAGGCTATCAATATAATATGATAGGTGTGAGCTGCATTATGCCATGTGGTCAATTTACCATCACCATTGAAAGATTTGAAACCTTTACTCTAGACCTTGTTAGCATTCAAAATCCGAAATTATATTTTGTGTGGAACTGTTTGAAAAAAAATTGCATAATGCATATTTATGAGCAAAAGTGTAATTTGCTAACTGTAACTACTTCTTTGCTTCAGGCATAAGCATGACTACCTCTGGATTGGACTTGAACATGATTCCTCTGATTACAAATGGTTGGATGGAAGTCCTTACTCCTGGTCGTCTTGGGGTCAAAACTCCCAAAATCCTGCAAGGTCAACAGCCATTGACACAGCCAAGAACTTCTTGGAGTCTAAAGGAAGCAGTGCTGGAGTGGTATGCCAATCAGACACAGCAGGTAGGAAGGTTTCTTTTGAGTACTTAACTTCTAAATTTGAAGATAAAACCATCAAAATAATAAATTCATTGTTGATTGTTGATATGAAACTATGCAGGCTGAAATTTAAATGTAGGTAGCAAATGTAAGGTAATTTTGGCAAACTCGGCCCCTCATTGTACATGACTGCATGACTATATGTATAAAAGTTTGCAGTCAATCCCTTCGTTTTAGTTAACATTGCAGAAATGAATCTTATGGAGAATATTTATTGTCAATCAAATTAGTGGGAAACATTAGTGTAATAATTGATTATGATATTTCTTAAGATATCACAACTATGCAGAAAAATAATGTACAGGCTTGGATGAATAAGTACATTATTCTTCCAAGGTACCATCACTTTAAGCGGTGCCTGTATATTTTCTCACTGATCGAGTGGTCTTCTGATTGTGGCAGAACATGTTAAGAAGAAGAAGAAGATGCCTTATTTTCTTAATTGAATTAAATAGCATGTCAGGTAGGGTGGTTTTGTATGGGATACATCAAATTTCCTGAAACCCCCGATTTGAAAGCAGAAAGTGATGACCACACAAGTAAAACAAACACATGCAAAATTTCCATGCACATGAATACCAATAATACCCTATAGACAATACAAGCATACGACATGACAAGTCCAAGAAATGCCCTGGACATGTGCGTTTTGATATATTTGTCACAGATTCCATCAAATGTGACAGTTGACTATGAAAAACATTTTCTAAAAATTCACAGTTGTTGTCGGGTGTTGTTACTTCTATAAGTTGCAGATTCTTACATAGTTTTATCTCATGTCTAACTGCTAAAAGCACACATACACCGCATCTGACAAAATTATGCAAGTAGGTTATTTCGATGTAGCACAAAAACTTTTGGGCCGAAGATTGTATCCTTTTCACATAATCATCGGATCGGGTTGAGAAATATTTCATGTGACTTTCATCAAGTTTCGTTCAGGCAAAGTTGAGTTATGCCATATATTCAAATATTTTGGTGTCTGACGAAATTATGCAAAAGCAACGCAGCAATATTTATTTATATATATGAAATATTTCTCAGCCCAATCCAATGATTATGTGAAAAGGATACACTGTTGGGCCCAAAAGTTTTTGTGCTACGTCGAAATAACTTGCTTGCATAATTTCGTCAGATGCGGTGTAGTAACAAACAATGTATCACCGTTTTGGATCACTGCCATGGTTCTTTTCTAAATGGAATTTTTCATGTGACTTTGGAATAGGCACCCACTAGTTTTGTATTTCTTCAAAATATGCAAATACCATAAAAGATAAAATACTTTGCTTGCCAGAACATTATCAAAATAAGTGAGATGTACAAGGTCAACTATTGCATTTGCACCATATCTGTGTGTTATTTGCAAAATGGCTATGCTCCTGCAATCTCCAAATTCGAATTGCATATGCTAGTATATCCATGGATGGATTAAATTGATTAACAAGCCCTAATATACTATGTCTATCAATGACTTGTACTTCCAGCCAAATCGGTTAATGGGTCATAATCAAGCACTTTTTTATCAACTGAGACCTTCAAACATTATAGTTACAGAAACACTGTGGTGATCCATTAAAATTTATTGCAGAATAAGTCCATTTAAATTTAACTTTTAGTTTTCGATTTTGGCCATAATTTTGGCGCTGTAAAAAAGCGACCCCTCTTGGAAGGCAAGCGTTCCAGTGGTGCAGGACTGGGTTTTTAAGAAACAAATACATGACTTTTGCTACTGATAGGCCTAACTGTGAGATATCTAAGAAATGAAGTGATGACGCTTACTTGCCCAGGGGAATAAAACTTTCAAACAATCAAAAAGTTGTACAACTATGATGACCTGTTATCGTCAAATCAATCATTCAGTTTTTTAAATTCAAAATGACATATTGAGTGTTTAAATGAGCAGTGACTGGCTTGAACCACGGGCGGAATGATCACAATGGCTTAGCAGTTCTAGAGATAGAGAGGAAGGTTAGGCTGGTCCAAAAAACTTTTTTTGTCAATATCAATTCGCATACCCTCCTATTTTGTGAGAAATGGTGCAAAAACAATGCAGCTTAAATTTTATGAAAATCCAACAAGAGGAAGGGGTCCCCCAAAGGCCTTTAAGTCGCAATGTTTTTTTAATTTTCGACCATTTTCGCCAATTCGCGGTTCTCTATAACTTCGGCAGTATTAGTCATACAACATTCTAATTGCCATGTTTGGAAAGCTCTCAAAAAGACCTTCATTTTGCATACCAACATCAATGGTCTAGGACGATATCTTGATTCCCATTAGCCCTTCAGCCTGCAGTCTTTAGAATTAAAATGACGCAGATTGTCTAATCCTGCTTAAAAAATGGCTTGGGAATTTTTTTCAATGATAATTACAGTGATTCGCATTCTCGTACTTCCAGAATGACCAAATACAAAAAACTTTTTTGATTTTTACCATGGGAGTGCCTGGCATGTGAGTGATGAAGTTTTAATGTTAAAGTCAGTTGAAAACTCTTAAAATGTGAGATGAGGCCTGTTGCATTTCATATAATATCTTCGTCAGAATTTATTGCAGGGCAACATGAGTGGTACCAAATGAAAGGAAATACTCTTAGCATTCTCCTGGTACCAATGATGTAGTCCTATATTTAATTCTTGTGAAGTTAAAATATGTAATGTAACAGCCCCTCCATGAATTGTTTCAATAATTCCGACGAAATTTTGCATTAAAACTTCCAAGCTTATAAATCTGGATTTTCCATGACCAAAAATTAAAAAAATATTTTGTTTGCTTATTCTGGAACTTGAAGAATGTGAATCACAGCAATTATCAGTGAAAAAAACATCAAAAGCCTTTTTTTAATAGGATTAGACAGTCAGCGACATTTTCATTCAGAAAAGTGCAGGCCGAAGAGTCAATGGGAGTCAAGATATCGTCCTAGACCATTGATGTTGGTATTCAAAATATAGAGCCTTCCAACCATAGCAATTAGAATGCTGTATGACTAATACTGACGAAGTTATGGAGAACCGCGGATTGGCGAAAATGGTCGAAAATTTAAAAAACATTGCAACTTCAAGGCCTTTGGGGGACCCCTTCCTCTTGTTGGATTTTCATAAAATTTCTCATGCATCAGTTTTATAGCTAACCTCATCAAATAAGAGGGCATGCGATGTGAAATTCACAAAATAATTTTTTCCCATCTAAAAATGAACCACCCTAAGGAAGGTGTACAGCTCAAGTGCCGCCTGGTGGAGTGCAAATATAGAAAATTGATTAAAATTGCTCAAGGAGCAGCCTTTCACAACATTCTTGTTGGTTCTGTGAGATAATAGTCTCTCAGCTACACTTAGAGATGATTTTCGCCCACTACACTGCATTTAGACTCGCATTAAACCTTGTTTGGCCAATCTTACCTATTTGTGCACCCATATCAGCATACACCACAAGGGAATTCCCTTTGACAGCCAATCAGAATTTAGGAGACCACAGAGCCATCTCTTGATTAAATTGGAACCTCAGTCTGCCCTTTGGTGAGCATACTATAGCCTGTTTCCCAGCCACCACAAAACAGGCCTGGTGGCAATGGGATATCCCAAGAATACTATTTATGGCAACTTCCGCAAATATGACCGCACACGACGACTGTCATTTTCCCATAGGGGGAGCTTGAGCAATACACATTGGTATAATATAACAGAATAAGGGCAAAGCATGTGAACACTGCCTGTGCTTGAACAAAAATTGACAACCAGCCTATCTATCTGTCTATCTGTCTATCGATCTATCGATCTATCTATCTATCTATCTATCTAACTATCTGTCCAGCTCTGTATCTATCTACCTATATTTGGTACTTTAATGATATTTCAGTTTTTAACTGAAAATGCGATCTAGATTTTTCACATTTGGGGCAAATCAACCACTGTCAAGTGGACCCAGTGGAACCAGCCAATCAGCACACATGGCAAAATAATTCAAGATTCAAGATTCTTTATTACGCGTTTCACAACTCATTTGAAAATATTTTTCACAGTTTCAGTTTGTCTCAAAGTTGTTTTGTCACCTTATAACTGAACTTATTAATCCAATTCTGTATATCACAGTCATGGTTGGTAGTCAAAATAATCGGTGTCTCTTTCTCTCATTGTCTATCAATCTGAAGAGGGGTCACCCAGCCTCACATCACTACACAGTTGACGTGACATGCTGAAGGACCATAAAAATTAGCTTAAATGTCAATTTCATAAATGTTTCCTGGATTATGATGAAATCCAATTTTGGAAATGTTAGCTGAATGCACTGGCAAAACCAGATCCTTTCATCGTAAGATACATTTACTAATAGCAGGATTTTGACGAGAGTGGGCCTTTAAGCTTCAAGAGTTTTGCGCAACCTCTAAATTTTAATTGATTTTGCTGAAATTTCACACATTATCTTCTACCTGTATAAGATCAGAATGCAAGATTTAAATTAGAGAAATTCAGAAGAAAGTGTTTTTGGACCACCCTATAGTTTTTGGTCTCAAGTTAAATTTGAGTTGAGAATGTATGTTTAAATTTGAATGAGATGGTTTGATAGGACGACCTGCAAAATGTCAACAAGATTTCACAAATATTTTGGTAATAGCTATTGTGCTACACACAGCTGAGAGCATTTACAATGTAATAACTCATTTGTAACAGTGATATTTTTTGATTAGCTTAAACATCCAGGGAACTTCATCAATTTTTCTTTTCTTATCACCAGACACTGACTCGTGTAGCACCAAGTGGACCTTGTCCATGCACTACCAGCTGACAGCAACGCCAACATCCAGTTCAGTTTCAACAGCAGAAGAGTGCCTTCATTCCTGTCAATCTGGCTGCCAGGCTGTGTCCTTCAAAACTTTGACAGGAAATTGCAATCTATATGCTGAAGCAAGATCCTCTACAAATCCACTGAAAAGAGTAGTCTGGTGGATTCTATATCAAAAGTATTGTAAAAGTAAGTACCAGTTTGTCGCATATCTACATTTGTACATTTGGACCCCCTGTTATTTTGTATTATCACATCAACAATTAAATTACAAGGTCTTGTTGTACCGTGAGGTTTCGTCCCCAACCATCTACAGTCCTGGACATAGGTCCTGTTGCTACCACATGTCACAGGCACAATTGTCAATGATTTGACTTGTGTAGGACAGATTTTAAAGAGACATGGTTCAAATGACAGCTAAATCCTTCTACTACTTGCTAATATGGCAAAAATAAAGTTTTGTCCTCGTCTGAATATTGTACAAATTAATATTAAGAGTATGTTCAAAATGTGCTTGGACTAAAGTCCTGTCGCATGCAAAATATAATGCTGAAAAATTATCTAAATTAATTGTGAAACTGCTAAAATGATGAAAAAATGTCATTTAGTCATAGACTCATGGTGAAAAATGTTTGCAGTTGTATGTTGTTTTGGATAAAAAAATATTTTAAAATTAATTCTTGTGTAGTTCGGTCTGTACAAACCATGTGCATGAAGTAAAAGAACCCAATTCATTCAAAACAACATACACAGAACTGTTCCTAATCACAAGCATCATTAAACACAGGCCCAAAATGTTTACAGTTTCACAATAAATTAAAGAACATTTGTAGCATTATGTTTTGCATGGGACAATACTTTTGTCCAGGGACACTTTTGACAGACTCTTATAAGTTATTGTTAATTTGAAGAATATGCAGACTGAACTGAAACCTTATTTTCTGCAATATAAGCAAGGTGTAGACGTCTTTAGCTTTCATTTAAGCCATTTCTTGTCAAAATCAATCAATCACAAGTCAAGTTATTAATAGTTTTGCCAAAAACGTTTGTTAGCAACAAGACTTTTGTCCAGGGGTACATGTTGTTAATTCCACAGTTCCGAAAATTTAGAAATTTTTTGAGCATAAAGTTACTGCATACATTGCAAATTGATTATCCTCGTATGTCATCACCATAGTTTGAGAATTTATCAGAATTTATATGTTAGTAAAGCTGCAGAAAAGCTATAAAACATTCTATAATATTTATTATACTGTGTAGTACGCAAAGGTTAGACAAGCTATTCGCTAGACTAGTTTGTAGATTATTTTGATCAATAAGGTAGACAAAAAACAAGATGAATTAATATTTGGACCAGTTAATGGCTGGATAAGCTGGCCAGTAAGTTTTATGGTATAATCGATGAAGCCAATTACAACAGAATTTTTAAAAAAGATAAAAAATTTTAAAATTGGCCTATCCCTTAGCTACAAAGATAATAGGTCTTTACCAAGGACAAAATCCATTTCCTTCCCTTGTTATTCTCAAATAACAAATGTCAAATCATCAAAAATAGCAGTAAGATTTTGATATTTCATTTATAGCAAAATACAATCATGCAGATGCAAAGAGGCTGGCCTACACTGAATTAAATTACCAGATGAAGTTGCAATTCTAAAGTTGCACTTTGAAAACTAACTTTGGCTATTGTACGTGCCAAATAATATTGGCTTACTTGTGTGGCTTAACGTAACACTTGTGGGCCTCACTTACCTACCTCAATTACTTGCTTGCTTGTGTCACTTTAATATAGCACTTGTGGGCTTCACTTACTGACTCGATTACTTGCTTGCTTGTGTTGCTTAAATGTGGCACCTGTGGGCTTTGCTTACTGACTCGATTACTTGCTTGCTTGTGTTGCTTAAACATAGCACTTGTTGGCCTTGCTTACCTATCTCGCTTACTTGCTTGCTTGTATTGCTTAAACGTTGCACTTGTGGGCCTCTCTTATATTTGCTTCTGTTGCCTAAACGTAGCACTTGCGGGTCTCACCTTCTTTGATTACTTGGTTGCTTAAACATTTATGTAACTGACATGCCTGTGAAACATGTCAATTTGATCCCATGCCCACATGGCTGTTGCTTGAATGTGTTGATGAAATGCTTTCAGTTCTGACAAAAATTGTCAATATGTTGTTGACACTTGGAGAAATGCCTCCTGCAGCCTGCTTTGAAGCATGCACTTGCAAAACCGCTTTTGAAGAAGACCGGTCTGAACTTACCAAAAAGAATTACCAACCTGTCTCTAATCTTTCATTTCTAGGCAAACTAATTGAAAGTGCTGTAATCAAACAGTGTGTTGATCATTTCTTGCGAAACAAACTTGATGATGAAAGGCAATCAGCCTACAAGCAGTTCCAAAGTACAGAAACTCTCTCAACAAGAATCCACAATGACAGAATGCTATATTTGAGCAGCGGAGAGGTGACAATGCTGGTGTTGCTGGACTTGTCAGCGCCGGCATTTGACACAATTGATCAGCGCGCGCAAAAGACGTCGGACAATCGGCTTTTGCCGACTGTTTTTACAAATGTCCGACCTGTGTCAGGCTTTTGTCAGACAAAAAAGCCGACAGGAATTAATTGGACAGTCATCAGGCCTTTTAATAGCAGAGACGATGGCAATTTGCAGTTGATTGAAGTGAGTCAAACTTAACATTTTGAATTGCAATCTGGCAATGTTGAGCTTCTTTTGACACCCAACAGCCCCCCAATTGACTTAATAGCAATTCTAGACAAGAGGTATCCAAGATGTGCTTGTCTTGTCTTGTCTTCGGATATTCCTCCTCTTCTTTCAGGAGCACCCCTATGTAAAGGGTATGTTCGTAAAATATTCATTTAATATTCAGAAATTGTTACTTGGTGCATATATATGTATATAAAAGCAATTAAAGATCAACCAGAGTAACATTTAAGAGCAACTAAAAGCGTTAAAAGTGTTTAAAAGCTTATAAAAGCGTGTGATAAAAGTGTCAGTAAAAAAACTATGTTATTCTACGGCTACAGCTGCTATATCTACGATTTGCTATTTTTGTGTTCCAATAATTTATTCCTTGTATCCGTCAGTTGCTGGCAGAGCATCGTGATGTTCAGCTGAATCTCAGCCCACTTATCCCCGTCATTGCTACTGCCTTGGGCTGGACCGTTTAGTAGTGCTTTCACTGGGTTTTCCTGTTGCTCTGTGATGTTAAATCCCTTTCTTTTCAGCATATCCAGCTTGTTGGTTCTTCCAGGGTCGAGCGATGAGCAGCTGATTAGCAGGTGTTGTAGCGTTTCATTTTCTTCTCCACAGAGGACGCACATCGCTGATTCTCCGATCCTTCCCAGCTTTGTTTTCCTTTCTTGGGTCAGGCAGGTATTGGTGATCAGCTTAGCTCATATCATAGCTGCTGTGACATGTCTTGGGTTACCGGTACAGCTCCTCCAGATTGCATGAGGTTTAAATGACTGGCGAAGGTCTATCTCCAGATATTGCAGGCTTGACTTCCCTGATTTGTTCAACATCAGCTCCTTCATCCAGAAGTGTTTTACTGTGTCTGTGACATATTCTTTCCAGTGGTTCTTTCTCCATGGCACATTGGTCACTCCTTCAATATTTAATTGGTACTGGCAACAGAGCTTCTGGATATATGTAAACCAGCTGTGTTTCCCTCCCAAGCCCAGCTGACGGTTTGCTAGATCCACGAGAGTGGTGTTTATGGACCTGCATACTGCACCAAATAGGGTCAAGGCCCTAATATTTATTTCGGCTTCGATTGGGAGGGTTCCGAGCATGATGTAGATGGCTTCGGTAGCTGTGTTTTTTGGCAGGCCCTGGATTCTCCTGAGCAGGCTTTTGTGGAAGGCGCTAATGTCCTTAATTTGTTGTTTGCTTAAGACCAGGGCTTCAACACCATACAGCAGCCTTGGTATCACATATGTGTTGATAATTTTCAGAGATGTTGCTGGGCTAAGTCCATTCTCCCCGTCCAGTCCTAGACTAGTTAGGGCATAGGCAGTTCTTCTCGCCATGGACATCTTAAGCTCGATATTTGGAGTCGTACATCCCGAGCTCCTTTCCAGGCCCAGATGAGTGAAGTATGATGTTGTTGGTAGCCCTATGTCATCTGACTCCAGTAGTGATGGAGCAACAGGTGTTGTTCTATTCATTATTGTGACTGTGCTCTTCATTGGATGTATATAGGTGCTCTTCTGCATACTGCTGACATGTCTTCACCATCGCCTTCATTTCGTAGCCTTTGTCTGACAATAGGAGCTGGTCGTCATCAAATGTGGGTATGCCAATATAGATGTTCCCAATGTTGAGCCCGGTTTGTGTCTCACTCAGCTTATTCAGTAGATCATCAATGTAGAGCTTGTAGAGAGAGGTGGACAGCACAGCTCCTTGTCTTACACCTTGTTTGACATAGTATGTGCGACTGTAGTCACCGTTCCAGCGTACTTTTTCTTCGATGTTGTCATAAAGATCGTCTATCATTTGCCACTTCTTTCCCTCGACTCCTGCCATGTGTGCAAAAGAATAATTCCAAGCACAGCTAATTAGTAATTACAATCAACACTCTAATAATTCTATGAAGTTGACGAATTTGATGATTATTCAATTTGAAGCACTAAACTAACCATGCAAGTGTTATAGTGCACCAGCACCCATAACTTCTATCCTCATCATTGATGCTTGAGCCCGTGCTATGGTGACCAGCTGAAGAATCTAGTGATTCAAAGCAGGAGATATTCCTATGCTGATTTAGACAAGCCAAGTTATTAAAGTTGGTATGCATATATATAAAAGTCACAACAACTGATATTAATAAAATTGAGAGGTGAAATCAATGAGCAATAGACAGGTTTGCTGTTCTTCTTTTTTGACGTTTTTGCCATGCAACAGGTGTAAACCACAAATCAGAAAAGGATATGGTTGCATGAGTTGCCATCTCAGCGGCACCTGCCTTATATATATGTGAATTGCTTAAAAATGCCGCGGGAAGGGACAATGTTTGTCTAACCAAAACGAAAATTGTCTGACTATAACTTTCTCACTGTTAGACAAATACCTATAGTCTGACCAAAATCAAATTGCTTTCGCGTGCACTGCAATTGATCATGACATTCTGGTAGATAGACTGCAAAACAGATATGGCGTGCATAGCTCAGCCCTGCAATGGTTCAAATATAATTTTTCTGAGCTATCATAGTCTGTTACGATAAATGACACAACTTCAAAGAAACTTCCATTTAATTTTTTGGGTGCCACAAGGTTCAAAACTTGGTCAAATCTGTTCAACCCAAATATTGCTCCAGTAAGTGAGGTTGCACAAAGAAACCATGCACTGTAAAATTTGAATTTTGAGTTAGCTTAATTGATTGAATGAGATGGTTGCACATTGCACAATTCCTTTGAGCTATCATAGCTTGTTGTTTGAAGCTATAACAACATAAAGGTTATCATAACTCACAACATCAAGCTATGTTAGCTCAAACAAATTGTGCAACCATCTCACTCAATCATATGAGCTGACTCAAAATTTCAAATTTTACAGTGTGTGAATGATCAAAAGTATGCGGATGATGAGCAACTTATTAATCTTTCTTTCAAGCCAACCTGTCCGCATCAAGAGCAAGCTGTAAAGAAAATGGAAAAATGTATTGCAGAAATAAGGGACTTCTTGCACAATAACAAGCTGTGCAATAATGGTGACAAAACTGAGCTCCTGTTGATTGATGCTGCTGGTCATTTGAAGAAACTGCAAGTTTCATCAATTAACGTCGAAATCAAAATGCAGACCGTGCTTTTTAGGTCCTTGGAATTCATTCCAAGACCATTGTCATTGAGGTATATTTTTATCCAAATTTAACACATCCATGCATGCTCTAGAGCGCACATACACGCTTTTGGGACTTGTGGATATGCTAGATTTTACACATACTTGCGCATGGATGTGTCATAGCGCACACCGGTAAATTTGGATGGGTTTATATACTGTATATGCTTTACAGCACACCTGTGAGCATGTTTTACAGCGCATGAGTGGACATGCTTTCCCGTGCATGCGTGGACATGTTGTACAGCACACATGAGCAGAAGAAAATAAAACAACCCTGAGGAAGTGGTGTAGCTAGAAATCTGTCAGTGAAGGAGGGGGTCTTCGAGGCCTACTTTTTTACTAGTTAAATTAAACTTAATTAAAAGTTAAACATGAATGTGTTCTGAAGATGGGAAGTTATGTATAAAATACAGGCTCCATGTTGGTCTGAATCCCCCTTGAAGAAAAATGTTCGTGGGGGGGGGGGCCACTGTACTGGGGGGTTCCAAACAATTCCTGTGTTATGACACACATGTCTGCTCTACAATGCATACTACTGCGGTCTATGGCATGTCCAAGCTTGCGCTGGATGGCATGTCCAAGCTTGCGCTGGATGGCATGTCCAAGCTTGTGTTGGATAGCATGTCCAAGCTTGCGCTCGATGGCACATTCACATGTCACATACACGCATGTACTGGATGACATGTACACAGGTGATCATGAACGCATATAAACGCATAAGGGGCCAACCAGATGATCTTTGGGGGGGGGCTATGGATATTTGGTGAAAAAAAAAGATTGTTTCCCACTTGAGACTGAAAAAAAAGTTTGTTCAGCACATGGGAATAAAAAAAAAGTTTGTTTCCACCTGTAGCTAGGGTACCGTAATGTTAAAATTCCGATAAAGAAGTTTGTCGCGATTGCGCATGCGAAAAAAATTGTTCGTCGACGCTTCGCGAACGAAAAAAAAAGTTTGTCCCGGGGGTAAAGTCCATAGCCCCCCCCCAACTATCGTCTGGTCGGCCCCTAATGATGCGTCCAATTGCATGTAAACGTGCTTGTATGTGCGCTCACTGCCATGCCTGAATATGTCATATTTGGATTAAAATATATATATGTTATCAGATTCATTTCCTGTCAACAGGAAAAGTCAGTTTACACCAAAACATTACAAAGACAAAACGACAACCCAAATTGATGTGCCCTTGTGATTAAAATGGTACTTAGGCATCCCTGGCTAAAATATTGTGCTTTTCACTGCTTTAATGGACTTTCATTCAACATATTTCTTCTGATACCTGTGATCTCTTCACACAAAAACTGGTTCAGAATATTTGACTGTGCTGCGCTCTTGTGCATAGTGACAGCATACCACATTACCACAGTTGCATGTAGGTTCATGTCATAAATAAAAACAAAACAAAGTAACCTTCTTATAATATCTAATTTTAGCTTACTTAATTTTTTATTTTTTCATAGTCTAATGAGGATTCTTGTTCAATAACTGAGCAATAAATGTTTCATGTAAATAAAGAAAATGCAGTTTTAACATAATTCAATCTTCCCTTTTTGCTACATAACTCAATAGAAAATTAATGTGGTACAAATTATAGATTAAGCCAAGGACCCAATGCATGCTATTTTCTTATATCTGTAAAATGTAATTAAAACATAGAACAAGAATTTGAGAAGTAAATAGGCCTTAAAGGTAACTTGACAAGAAATTCAATGTAAAAAATAATTCATGTATGTACAAAATCTTAAAAAAGAATATATTTGTGTCAGCATGAGAAATCTTTCTTTATAGCAGCTCACGAAAATTATTTCTATGCACTGTATTTATGTAATTAGGACATTTGCAAAATGAGACCAGTCCCTGTGCCCAACAAAATTGACTGGAAATAATCTTGATAAGTAAATTTGATCATCCGCCAGTCTGCATACTTTGGAATTTATTTTTCATATGGGTATTATACCATGCATTTTTAATCAATGAAGTCGGCAGTACAAAATTTACAGATCTACTCATTTGCATTGCACTTTTTCCATAACATGTATTTACTCACTACCGGCATTTATTTGGGGGGGGGGAGGTATTTTTGAGATAGATGTAATTTTGAGGATGAAATAACCATTTAAATCTTTATTTCAACACCCCACTTGAAGTAGCACTAAAAGAGCTTGGGAAAGGCCCTTGATCAGGGCTATATATCTGTACGAATAAATAATAATAATAATAATAATATCTCACAAGAGAAATACGATTGGGGAATTGGAGCCAAGTGGGGTGTTTTTTACACAATATCATGCTGATTTCACTCTGTGTTGAAAATTGAAAACACCGAGCAACTCAGCTGACGTGAATATCACCAAAAATTATTTGGTACTTATGCTGTTATATATAACTGATTTTAGTATCAGAATCAGGTACCCACCAGTGGCGGACCCAAAAAGGGTAGTCTGGGGGGGGCAGGCCTCGTTTCGGCACTCGCAGGCCTGCGTGGGCGTCGTTTCGGCATTTGAAGCCTGTGTTTCCCCTTATTTTTTCACAATTTTACTTCCATCTCAGTAGTCTAGGGGGGCCTGGGGGGGGGGCGTTGCCCCCCAGGCCCCCCTGGATCTGCCACTGCCCACAAGCAATATAGTCATCTTATCAAAATGTTATTGAAACTAGTGGTTTGATCATGACACTTCATCAGCTTCATGAGTCAAAATGTGAATTTCTTTTACAGGGTAACAGCCGTTTCTTGCCCATTGATAATGAGATTGCAATGATAAATAATAATTGTCCAAAAAACTAGCAAAAAGGCATAATGTTTTATTACAGACTGCTTGACATACATATCTCCTACTTCATTCAGTGCGGTTGGATTAGAGTCAGGGTTCCCGGCTGAAGATGGAGAACTCTTCAAACCTTATTCCTCAACGACACCTAGTTTCTGGTATACCAAGAAGTACAAGGGCAATAATTTGATGGTAATTTTCCATAGGTTCTTGAGGAGATCGGATATGAGTGTGCATTCTCTGCAGGCCATGCCACTCATAATTTGTTAGCTAATTAATTTTATTGTACTATGGAGATTGGTTTAATTATCTAAGATATATGAAGCAAAATATCGGCATTTTTGGCTATCCCAACTCTTTAGTTGATCTTTGAACCAGATGGGGAATAGCACAGTATAAATACAGATAATTGCAGCTGAGTAATGCCTTCGAAAGGTCCAAATTGTCCAATATCATGAGAATGCATTCCAAAATTAGCATTTTGTTTAAGGGGCATTCAGAAAGTTCTAGGGGCGTTCAGAAAGTTTGAAGCTTTTTTTTATATGGACACTAATTATTTGGTCTTGAACTATGAATATGTAACGGTATAAAATTCGGTAGTTTTCGAAAGGCTTTCCAAAATTGGGCAAATTTGGGCATTTAAAGTCATTCTTTGGTTGTCATGAAACGGAAAGTCCAACTAGGTGGGGCATGCAGTTAACATCGAGACCAAGAACGTAATGAATTGTGGCTGAGAAAGACTTCTCTCTAACACTTGTATTAATGATATTGACAGAAGAAATACGATATTAGATTCTAAATATACTTTTAAACACACCAAATATGTGCATTCTTACACTCAACCCATGTAAGAAAGCACTCCTGCATGCCAGCTTTGCCAGGGAGATTCAGGTGGCAAGGGTGTGTTTCTTGACTACATCAGGACTTGTGATGAAGCATGGATGCACTGGTATGAACAAGAGGCCCAAAAGGACAGCATTATCTATCACAGTTATAGTCCTCTGACATGTTCATTCACATAAATCCTGGTTTTCCCTTACTTTCATCAATGGAGGCTACTGACTGACAACAGTCTGAGCACTGCACAAGCATGCAGGCAAGCGAGCGAGGCTGCAGACTGACGAAATTTAATTCAAAATGGACCCGTATCAAATTGGAATCTAGGGCAGTAGGATTGTTGCTCCTAAGGTCCGCACTACTGTATCTTAGGTCCTCGCTAATCGGAACACAGCAGAACTGTGCTGGGCAGCTTCAGAAATTTATGTAAGTGAGGACGTGAAATAGAACTTTCTGTTTCCATGGCAACCACAGAATGACTTAGAAGTATCCAAATTACCCAATATTTTGGAAATCCATTCCAAAACTGATTAATTTTGTTCTACATTGAATATATAAGGGTCCATATAAAAAAAGCCTCAAACTTTCTGAACGCCGCTCGTAGTACTGTAGGCTTCAATTTTTTTTTCAATCTTATGTTTTCTATGATGAAACATTTTCATTAGCCACAGAAACTAATGCCACTTTCCTAATCACTACAACATGTCCTCAACAGTACTATATCGAAACAATAATATCATGTTTTTATCAGCTTGAATACAGCAGCATGCAAGAGATCAGGGCAGTGGCGGTCCAGGGTTCAGGAGCATATACGACTTCCTACTACATAACTTCTTATGTCGTCTCCTACAGTCTTGATGGGGTGTACTGGCGACATATTTCTAACGCAGATCATCGCACCAGGGTAAGTGGTGTCATTGCAGGTCTTTATGTTCATGTAAATGCACTTCACAGTACTAAATAATTAACCTTATATATATCAGATTTAATGATGCATGTCACATAATGGTAGATCGGTGTTGTATATTTTATATACACATGTTCTGATGTTAATATGAATTGGCTTTTCTTTTAATAGTTTTTTGGGTCCTTGGAATTCATTCCAAGACCATTGTCGTCAGATTCATTTCCTGTGAACCGGTAAAGTTGGTGTACGCACAAAAACATTTCACAGACAAAATGACAACCGAAACTGATGTGCCCTTGTGATTAAAATTGTACTTGGCCATCCCTGGCTGCAATATTGTGCTTCTCACTGCTTTAATTGACTTTCATTCAACTGCCTGCAGGTTCATTTCATAAATAAAGACAAGACAAAGTAACTTTCTTATAACATGCACTTGTGGCTTATTTAGTTTTGATAAATATTTTCATAGGAATTTTATGTCGGACTGTTTGAAGTTTAGTGGGGATTCTTGTTCAATAAATAAACAATAAAATGTTTTCATATAAATAACAGAAGAAAATGCAGTTTCAACTTGTAATTTAATCTTCCCTTTTTTATACATAGCTCAATAGAAAATTAATGTGCCAGAAATTATGGAATAAACCAAGGACCCTATGCATGCAAAGCATGCTATTTTTTGATGGGAAATGGCCTTGACGCCATTCATGACATTTCTGATACTTTCAGGTTTTTTGGGGAAACTGGCATGCAGAAATGCCTCATCTCTCGCTTCTGGAAACACCGGTGTTGGCTAAATATGTCCGTGTCATGCCAGTTACGACAGCTAAGCCTGTCTATGGATTACGGTTTGGCGTCTTCGGATGTGCTTCCAGCACAAATTTGACAGAAGGTAGATCATTTAATACTTAGTCCAATTAAGATGGCACTTTGCCTTAAGTTGGTACTTTGCCTTCCTGGACATCTACACTCAGAATGCAGAATAGTTACAAGTTGAAAAAACAGGCTCACAAGAAATCGTTCAACCTCATTTAAGTTGGACAAAATTTAGACAGAGGTCAATATTTTGTCAACATAAGGAGAAATAGGCACTCAGTTGAAAAAATTCTGCATAGATTTATTGCCTTTGTATCAGCGAGGTTCTACAATAGGTTAAACTTCCACAGTTCATGAATGTGAAGGATAGGACTTGTTTTGACACGTTGATGCACACAAGCGGCTAAATGACAGCACTCATAATTGTACGGCTGTGACAGATCTACTCTGTATTTCGGAATATGGAGATTGAATATTTTTTTGGTTCAGTACACGTTCACAAACTGTAAATCTCAATATTTTTTTCAACTATGACCATTTAAAAATATCTTTATTCTTATTTCATATTTCCTTTTCAGACAGTGTGCTGCAGTGGAACCTTGGTGTAGAGGATGGTTCCATCAAAGATTACCAATTAGATGCAAATGATTTAACAATAACTCCAACAGCATTTTACCCTGCATTTGCAGCCCGACTTGGTAAGATTTACAATTATACTTTTTTTTTAAATGTGTGACCAAAGCTATTATGAATTTACCTGTATTTTACGTTAGGATGCAGTTATCAAATATGTGTTATTTTTAGATGACAAAAAAGCATAATTATTCAACATCACTCATCACGCATTATTCCATCCTGCTCATACTAGGTCCATTTGAGGAAGGGGGGGGGGGTTGGAGTTTAAAAAAAAAGGAACCTTTAAAGTCGGACAAGGGGTAAAAAATAGAGCATACAATTAGATAAACATGATTGAAATCAATCGTTCCCATGCAAGGTTAGTATGCCATTTAAAATGGTGTGAAATCTGGATTATGAAATTCGGAAAATTTGCTCGCCCTCCCAAAAAAACGCAAACGGTTATTACACCTATTGTAGCGCTCCCTGCTGATCTTTCCTGTCTGAATCACATAATTTACAGTCTGAGATCCCTCACAGAAAAATCAAAACACAATAATGAAATTCAGAATGCTTCACTGCATTCTTTTGGTTATGTTTTTTTGTTTGTGTAGACATCATTAAGTATTGTATTTATCTAATCGTCCCTAGTGCTGGAAAAGGAATTAGCACGTTCATGCACATTTTAGTCTTTTATGGAGCCAGTTTGGAAGGATTTATTCTTCTAATGCTTTCAAAGTTGCCTTTGTATGATTTTACTCTGCTAATTAAAAAGAATGAAAAGAAAAATATAAGTTGGTATGTCTGCAAAAGAATTCCATTGTAAACATAGTTAATACATAAAAGTGAACTATAATATATTATGCAAAAATGGTACTTTCGAATCATGCTGCCAATAATGTGTCATGGTCAAAGCATCACTTTCAATATCATATTATTTACCTATGACTGATTGAGGGCTTGTCTGTTGGTCACACAGAAATATATGGCAGAAATTATGTTGCCACAATATGAACAATGAACATGATTTGAGGCTTTTTCACAACATTGTGAAGCATTGCAACAACGTCGCATGCTTAGAAGTTAGGACATACCATGCTGGCCAAAAGGTTTTAAACAGGATGCGGCTTGCCATAGCATTAATGTTACATTTCACAACTTCTGGGTGCTTGGATTCTTATTTGATCATGTTGAAATAGGCCCATATTAGTGTGAAGAGGATTATGAGAGGTAAATCAGTGAAAACATCATTAAATTCCCAACGTTGCTCTCAAAACTAGGGGGTTGTCAAAGTGAGTAAGCAATCACCATTGCTATAGAATACAGGCCTGTAGCCAGGAATTTTTGTGGGGGGGTGCTTTTAGGGGAAAAGTGGACTCTTCTTCGCGAGCACCGAAGGTGCGAAGCCAAGCTAGGGGGGTCTGGGGGCATGCCCCCCCAGGAAAATTTTGGAGAAAGTTATGACAATGGTGCATTCTGAGCCTTTCTGATCATGGAAAGGTTGATCAATTTCATCCTTGGGCCAAACTTCATTTGCACTAATTCACAAAAGAAATCCCTCAATGGGACTTACTGTTTTCGAGCCACAAAATGAGGCCTACTGTTATGCATGGATTCAGATATAATCAAATAAAATGTGCAGAATCATTAAAATATGTCCTAACATTATGAAGGCCGTAACTAATAAGTTATTGGGAATGGGGCACAATGAGGCATTGGGTCTTGGGACACCCAAATGTACATGTAGCAAGCCAATGGCACCCAGATGGTTGGAGAAGAATCCTGAACAATGTGGAGTACTAATGCCACCATAAAATGCAAGACATGATCCAGGACCAACATATATATAGCATGTTCTGTCTCTGTACCTTCTTCTCTCCAGCTTCTGCCTCCCTACATGCTCTAGGTGCCATGTCACCTCTTCCCTCTCTGCACTAGCTTATTGGCGTTTTCTGCCATGCTCCAGCTCTTGTATCCTTCCGACAATGTATAGTTCTTTGATCCTTGGATTGCTCTAACCTGCTAAACCTCTTCTGCCTTATAAATCTGCCTCTTTCCGCTATGCTTCCTCTATCTCTACCTCCTCCCTCTCTGCTTTCTCCCATTCTCTGACTCCTCCCCCAGCTCATGTCTCTTTATTATTATAATATTATTGGCTTCTTGGATTGCGCTTGTCTTCTCCCTCCTCTCTCCTCGCACTGCCTCTTCACTTTATGGCTTCTCCCTCTCTGCCTCCTTCTTCTCTACCTAGCCCAACTCTGAGTCTCTGCCACCTACTTCTCTACTTAGTCCATCTCGGTCTCCTCCCTCTATTTTTATCTCCAATTCTGACTCCTCCCCATGCAATTCTCTTCTCCTTTCTAAGGTGTAAACATATCTCTTTTAGGATTGCTCTTGTCTCCTCTCTCTGCCTCTTCCCTCTGTGCTTTCTCCCTCTCCTCCTTCCTCTCTGCTGTCACCCATTCTGACTCCTCCCCAGCTCTTGTCTCCTTCCTACAGTGTGGTTCTTGGCTTCTTGGGTTGCTCTTGCCTTCCCTGAGGTCTTTCCGCCTCTATTCTCTATGCTTTCTCCCTCTCTGCCTCATCTGTCCCTGCTTTCTCCCATTCTTTGCAGCTCTTGTCTCCTTACTAAAAAATGTATAATGTTACTCGTGCCTCCTTTACAGTCTGTCACTTAGATATAGAAAAATCTGGACATGGTCACTGTGAAAAATGCACTTTGTGACTCATGATAGCCGATGAAGTGTCATCTTCTTTACTTTCACCATAGAGGCTGCTTGATTAGTCATGATCAAGAGAAGGCCATTTGACTTGTCATAACTGATTTTAGAGTGAAAATCAGATGCATAATCCTTTCGTTTGGCTGTCATCCACAAGCGCGATTAGTCTCCTTAAATCAAATTAACATTGAAAGTATCGAGTATGATCATGACAAATCATCAACATCATGACACACGAAGTGCCATTTTGACAGTGCAACAGTCCACACTTTTCTATATCAAAGTGACAGACTGTAATACTCTTGCCTCCCTCTCTGAGTTTAAGTCCAATATACAAGTAAGTGCCGAATAGTTCCAGAGTGTAACAAGCACTTTCTTTGCTCAGTGATTTAATCCCAAGCCAACAGACAGGAGTCTGGGAGCGGTACATACAGGGGATATCGTGACAATTTTAAAGACACTGGAACTACGCATCTTTACATTGGACTAGAATCCCTCTATGCTTTCACTCTCTGCCTCTTCCCTCTTGTGTGAAAGTTGTGTCAGTTGTTTCAACCTCCTCTCTACCTTCTCCCTCTCTACCAGTTCCCCTTTGGCACTAATGGTCAAGAATGCTTGTCCACTGGCTTTTAGGGCATGGGTTCAAATCTCACCCTGGGAACTCACTTAGTCCAAGCTCATGGGACATTAAATGGAGGTGGGTTGTATTCAGTATTCTATGCTGGGGCAACTGAAAGACCCTGGGCATCCCTGAATTGATAGGGTATGTTCCAGACTCCCAGCCTTCTCATCTCATATTCATACGGCGGTCACCAAATAATAACAGTGCAGCTCCCTCAAGAAAAGATGATGGTTGAGCTGCCCCGGCTGATCCGGGGTAAACCAGCACAACACAAGTCAGTAAGTCAGTCAGTAGTCCCAATATTGGATCACTGGTCCAATATCAGGAAACAGGTGGTCCATTACAAATTCCATGTGCCTTAAACTGGACCAGTAGTCAAAACTTAATTTTTGCACTTTATGCAAAATATAGGATTTATTTTTTTTAACCTCAATCTGGCCTCATGCTGAGACCGTGGCCTGCCCCGTGTACATGATGTATTTGTCAAATAATTCACCTTTCAGGTATTACCCTGTATGAGAAATAGGGCCTTGAAGTAGGTGGTCCAACATGTGTAGGCCTACACTTCACTTGTATAGCCCTACACAACGCAAGATTTCACCTGCAAATCTATTGAAAGTAATCACAGCAAAAAAATTGCTATCATGTGGCGCCTGAGCTGTGAAACACAACAGCTGATGAAGGCCTTGTGATACTATGGAAATTCATTTAATCATATTATGGAATACCAAAAGTCAGGATCTAACATACATCAGCTAATTGTTATTTAGTTAAACAATATCATGCATTGACAAAAAAAGGATAAATTGCAATTAGGAGTGGGGGGATTCATCCATATGCGTGAATTGCAATTCAGAAAAGCTGTGAAGTCTATGACCAACTATAGGCAAATCAAACACACTGAATTGCAATTTGGATTACTTGACATGAAGTCAGGTATATCCTCCTGATTCTGGGACCATTTTGGACCCAAATAGTGGACCTTTTGGGACCATTTTCGGCCGTGGGGGGGTGCGTTCGCACCCGTCGCACCCCCCCTGACTACGGGCCTGGAATAGAATGTTGTGTCCACTTGTTTTGACCCATCTGCATTATCAGAGCACCAAGGAAATGTAGTTCCATTCTATTCATACAGAGAATACCTACACAATCTTACTTCCTATTACACTGTGTACCGTTTGGTCTATGCGAAGCGACCTAGTTAATCATAAAATCTTAAATTTTAGACCAGAAAGCAATGTAATTACAATATAACAGAGCCAGTATGCTGTATTTATGTATCAGAAATCTTGATGTGAAATCTCAAGCTTTAAATATTTAGCAATAAAAAGATTTGGTGATTCTAGTAAAAAATGCACTCAAATTTACTAAAACTGCCTAATCTCCCAGAAAACTTTACTGATTGATTCTAAATTTTGTATGTGTATTGTGTATACTATAAGACAGCATACTGGCTATATGGCAACGTTTGTTGCTTGCCCTATATATGAAAACTAGCAAAATGTAAACAAAGAAAATCCTTAATTGGGTCAGTAGGTCGGTACATAGCGATTATGACATATTTTCTACTGATCAGATAAGAATCCTTGCAACCACAAGCAGACTTGCGTAGCACTTATCCAATGGCGAGCAACCTACTATTTCCCAACTTTTGACCTGCAGTGTATCTTTCACATTTCTTCACAACATTGCGAGTCAATTTGTGAAAACTTCATTTCTACCATACAATTCTAACTTTCACAAACATTGTAACATTCTCGTAGTGTTGCTGCAGCATAGATGTGCCCATTGGTTTGTTGCTGACCGACAAACTGAAAGCCTTTTTATTCCGAAATAGAATATCACGGCTAATGAAACAGTCTTTGTGGTCAGTATGCTGAAAGTGTGACCATGACATATAATTAGCAATTATGACTAATAAAATGCAATTTTACAGTAATATTAAAAATATGAAGTCATGGACTTTAGCACCATTTTCCTATTTTTAGCCTCAAATTTTACCCCCACTGCATGGTTCATGAACGTTTGGTTGTACTCACTCTACTAGTGCAGGGGCATATCAAACAATTTGTGATTTTTTTTATTTTACAATGCCCCTCCAAAAGTTCCATTCTTCCATGAATTGAAATTATAAAAGTCTCATGGTTATGGATAATTATGGATCTTGGCTTTCGCTGTCTATAGACCTTCACCAGATACATACCTGTTTTTGTTTCAATGTTATGTAACTAGGAAAGTACAGGGGCTACAGATTGGCCCAATACCTCAAAATGACCCTATTCTGATGAACTTTCGGGAAATTAACATCATTAATCTGTTGGAAACCTCTTTTATGTCTGCATTGGCAACTGAATTAAAACAACTTTTTGACGCATTACATTGAATGCTTTTAATTTGAGTACGGGTCTATTAGCCATTAGCACTTTCATATACAAACAAAATCAAAAGTGGATATAAATTTTCCATATATAAAGGACAATTTGTATGCAAAATCTCATTCCCTCATTCCGATATTGCATTAAATATCAAAGTTATTGGGTCTTATGGGCTAAAAGTTGACATAGTCAAGCGTTCAGTTTTGAGACAAAAGCTTTAAAAAGCTGTCAAATGGCCGCATACATGTAAAGATACAAAGTGATATGACCCAATATCTTTAAAAGCGTGCAAAGTTTCACGATTTTCTTCAAAAATACACAATTGTTATCATAAATAATTAATTGTTGTACATAGCTATTCCGCCACACAATACTGAATCACATTGAATTACTTTCAGGACAAAATGCAACTACTGGGAAGATAGGCCCATATTGGTCAGCATCCCTAAGCAACAATCCGTACATTGAGGTCAACTTGATGGTTCCTCATTTTGTCCATGCAATTGCAACAGAAGGGCATTCTGAAACAGAATTTGCTCATACTTATTCCGTGGCAACTTCCAAAGACTGTAGTTCCTTTGACAATGCTGGGGTATGTTTTAAACATGTTTTTAATTGCTTTTTTTAAATTAAATTTTTTGGCTTTCAAAGTAAGTGATTTATTTCCAAGTAATATTTGAAAGTGCCTGCTTAATTTGCATTGCAAAGTTTTCTTGCTCAATATGTCATTGTTAAACTTTACTAGTAAATCTAAATCTGTGCAGTACAAATAATAAGACTCAAGACACATTTATTCGCCTATAAATATATGCCAGTTTTTGAAAGTAAACGCTTCATTAATAGGTGGGAGAACACTCTAAGACAAAAATATTGTCGCTGACGAGTGACCACCCTGAGTGGAATTGACTGCTGAGAGAACCATGCATACTATTACACAACCATCATAAATTCTAGCCAGTTGTATGAAGCTCACTTGGTCAGTTCAAAGGCATTACGAGACCAAAATTATATATCACAACCATTCTTAGAATCAATTTGCACAAAAAAAACTTGGGATGAAATTCACATGCATATTTCAAAAGCACCATTTGATGAAACTCACATGCATTCAAAGTATAATTATTATATTATATGAAACTCCCTTGGTCATTTCAGAGGCATTGTAAGACCTATATATATTATATCTGAAGCACCTTTAGAATCGAAATGCGCCATATATCTATCACAGGAAGCTTCAGCACTGAAACCCACATGCAAAAATTCCAAAAGCACCCTTCAATGTAGACCAGACCTACCTTCAATGAATCCCTGAACTAATATAACATTTTTAATTCGTTGGTACAAGTAGAGCAATTTTGAATGGTACATAAAGCTTCATACCTCTTCAACATGTGGGTTTTCACATATTTAGAAAAGCCAAGATAATTGTGTGTATGTGTCTTCTCCTTGATTTCTGAAGGACAGTTATTTGAAATGTCTGGGAGTCTGTACCAAATGATATTTTTCACCAGTGCGTGTTTGCTTAGTGGGACTCTATAATTGGCAGCATTTCTTGTTCCATAATTGTGAATATCAGTGTGTCGCTCAAACATGTCTCCAACAAGAAAATACTGAGGCAGCTTATTATTTTCCAATTTATATAGGAACTTTAGTTCTTCCATTTGGACAATATCATCTATTTTAAGTAAGTTCAATTTTTTAAAAACCGGGTCAGTATGTGCCTTATATTTTGCAGCAGCAATAGTTTTAATAGCTTCTTTTTTGTTGTTTAAACAACTTGTGTGAGCAAGAATCCCAAACGAGTGAGCCATAATTGTTGTATGGAAGAATAAGAGCATCATATATAATTTTTAAAACATGTGTCGGTAACAAATGTTTTAATTTCGTCATTATACCAATAGTAAAGGAAATCGTTTTAGATATTTTGAGTAGTTGAAGTTTCCTGGAAATGCTCTGATCAAAAAGTATGCCCAGGTAGTTAAACTCTTTCACAAAGTCAATGTTAGCCGAATCCATTTTAATACAGCAATTTTGAACTTTCTTCTGTGGTTGTGAAAAAGCATTGCCTTTGGTTTGTTTGCATTAGCAGATAGCTTATTGGCTTTGAACAAAGTATTGATAATTTCTAATATAATTCATCGATGATATTCCATTCTAATTCAGTTCTTTCATGTCCAAAAGCTTCCAAGGCTGCAAAGAAGGAGGTATATTCAGCATATAAAACAGGTTTAAAGATCTTACAAACATTTGTAACCATTGAAAACGGTGGACGTGGTTGCATTCAAACTCATTTATTTGAAAGGCAGAAATACCTGAATAATGAAAAAAATAATTATCATATTAAAGTTGTGAAATGAAAACCAATAATTGAATTAATAAACAATCGTTTAAATAATCTAAGTTAAATGATTACTCACAACCAGCTAATTAATGAGTAAAATTACAAGTACCATCAATAAAACCATAAATTGAATAGATAAATAACTTCCCAAGTCAAATGACAAAGTCAATTTAACTAAATTATTCAATAAATAATCAAAGTTAAAAGTCACTATATAAAGGTGACAAACTTCTAGTTTAATCTTTTATCCATTAAATAACTAAATTCCAAATTACTAAATCATGAAAATATGTAAAGTCCAAATTACTAAATCAGGAAAGTTTTTCTGATTAATTTTCCTAAGTAATTTTCTAAATTATAATCATAAAAATATTAACATCAGAATTATAAATATCAAAGTCGCCAAATAACAAATGTTAAATTTTAAAGTAATCAATTTTCCAATTATTAAATTCAAATACCATTAGTTAATAATCAAACTTGAAATTCACAATTCAGTCTTTATACATTGACTCAATGCAACATAGAACATTAGCATCAGAATAAATCATATTAGCATTACATGTTTAGACGGCATGCTAAACTTATATGACACCATGTTAAGTACATTTTACAGGTTAAATTATATTTAACTATTTACAAACTAAATATGTACAAAATTGCTATCATATTGCCTCAAACTTTCCAATCCTCTGGGTTATCTTCCCCCTCATCATAAATTCATAATGATGTAAAGCTGGGACTAACACCGCATCTGCACAGAAACATAAATTGTGATATTTTCACTCAAATACAAAAGGCAGACATTTTGATATTCAGTGTCATTTCACAATATTAATCACAACTGAAAATAATACCTAATTGCAATTATATAAATTTGACACAGGAAATAATATTATATTTATCATCTCTGAAATCTTGGCTAATTGCACAATTAATGAATAACCCAATTCCATACCTTTTCAAGCCAGATTGCTGAATATTATAAATCTCAGAGCACCATGATCCAGACCTCTGTAGACTTTCATCTCCCTGACAGCAATGCCCAGCAACCCAGGATATATCCAAACTTCCGTTCATGCTCTAAGCCACCTTGTGGTCACTGCCAATTGCAAGCATTTCATGCCTCCTTTTGTGCAATCAGGCAATCTATCTAAATGTTTCTGCTTTTCAATATAATGGAAATATATACACTGTAAACTACTAAATAAGGCTAAATATAACAATTTTAACTAACTAACAATATTTCAATAAATACTAAACACACATATCACACATTTCTTAAGTCATTGAGATAAATTATAAAGAGCAATGGCCCCAGAATTGACCCTTGTGGTACTCCACTCTTTATGGGTAACATATCAGAAATAGTATCATCAAACAAGACATATTGTTTACGATTGCACAAATGATTATTCATTAGCTTCAAAGTCTTCCAGAAATCCCAAAGTTTTTTAGCTTCTTTATCAGGTTTTGGTGGTCTAGCGTGTCAAAGGCTGCTCAGTTTATAAATTTATGGCAAAATGACATGTACGCTTTCAAAACAATAAAACTTACAGTTTCTTCCGGTCATATGGAAGAAGATATACAGTCATATGCTACTACATTGTTACTTTCAGGTTGGATATGCCCATTTTCGGCAACCCAGTCGCTTGCTTCAGACCATCCAAAAAGATGCAACTTGCATCCGTCTTTACCCAAAGTCAACAGTTTCTGATGGAAGTCTGGCCGTGAGACTTGAAGTCTATGGCAAACCTAATGGTAGGTTGTAATTGCATTGCTAAAATAAAGAGCTTCATGAAAATATTTTCTTACAGATCATTACAGTATTTTACTTCAGTCTAATATATTTTATTTCTCAAGCTATGTTTGTGAATTTTACATCTTTTATACTTACATTTTTATAGTGCAGCATGTTCTAGAGTTAAATTTTAATTTTTGTTTTGTTATATATCAGGGACTTCGTGGAAAACAGTCTTGTACTGAATCAAGTTACCCTGCCTAAATAAAAGTATTTTGATTTGACTCTGAATTACAGTTTGTCACTTTGATATAGAAATTATGAGCACTGTGAAAAATGCACTTTGTGACTCATAATAGCTGATGAAGTGTCATCTTCTCTACTTTCAACTTGGGAAACATAGAGGCTGTTTGATTGGTCATGATCATCAGACGGCCATTTGACTTGTCATAACTGATTTTAGAGTGAAAATCAGATAATCCTTTCATTTGAATGTCACCAACAAGCGATAAGTCCCCTTCAACCAAATTAACATTGACATGATTGGGTACGATCATGACAAATCATGATGACACACCAAGTGCCATTCTCACAGTGCAACAATCCACTCTTTTTCTATATGAATGTGACAGACTGTAAGCAGGGATAAGCAGCTATTTTGTAATTTGCCACTCAGCATTTTTAATTGATTTTCAGAGTGTCCAGAAATACCTGCTAGTCAGCTGAACATCACAAAATCTGATTCGGCCTGTCCTTGTGGGGGATCTGACTTTACAATTTGTGGGGATGGCAACAATGCAACATTTGAAACAACAATTATGAAAGATAACTTCATCAGGTTACATCATTTGACAACCTTCAAGTTCTCAAATGCCGAATCTGGACTGGAAATAATGCTGTTTGCCAAAGCAGTTGAGAAATGGGAATTTATGCTGATGAAAAAATTCAGTGCAAATGATCAAGGTACAGTGGTTCTGCCGAGAGCTCAAATTGGGAAAATGATGAAGATTGTTGTCTCAAAAAGTCCCTCTGCAAGTTTTTGTTCATCAGTGAAAATACATGGCTGTGCTGCAAAAGGTAGGTTATTACACATACTGTACAGTGTACAGATAACAATACCTAAATATTATATGAATAGGAAATCTATATATATTATTCCAAAGTTGGCTTTTGCTCGTCAACACAATGATGAATAATAGGGGGAACCGAGGAACCGGGGCAAATTGGGACGTACATAGGGCATGATGGGACGGTGGGATTTTCTTGGCAAGGTATACATATTATACGGTAGTGCCTTCATATCTTGTAATTTCACATCCTGATGTTTCTGTCATTTTATTGAAAAATTACAACCACATGCAGAAGTATGGTGAGGAAAAATTTGTTTTTGCTACTACTAAAGCAAATTCAGAGGGGTTCAATTCAAACCATTCTGTGAACAAACCATGAACAATGTCCTTACATCGATGCTCCTTCCATGAGAGTTTATGTTAAATGTTAAAACTATTTAAAGTCATTAACTAGTAGCATAACAAGGTGTTAATGCACTGTATATATAGTATTAAGTACTACTTACATGTAATATCTATGGCACTTGGAGTGTTAAAACGGGGGCACATTTTGACAGTCATGATCACGACTCACATTTTGCTATCTGGCAGAAAAAGGGAAGGTGCAGCCGAATTTATTATGACTTGGATTCAAGCTCAATCGTATTGGTAATATTCATGAAAACTTTCAGCATTGAGCAAAATTAGTAGATGTTAAAAGCGTCTCAATGTGCCCCGGTTCCCCCTACTTATTGATCATAATAAATTGCAAAGTAAATTTCTCTGATGCCCATACGAATATTAATCTTTGCTCCATTTATTTATCCTGTGTGCATACTTAATCTGCTATTTTATTATTCATTGACAAAAAATATTGAAAGGCATGTTTTAATGATCAACATTGAAAGGAAAAAGGAATGCTATCACCTTGGTAATCTGTGATAGCCAATGAGTTTGTCACTATTCGCGAAGCGGCGGTGAACAATTTTTTTTGCACGCAAATGAGCGAGAAACTATTTAATCGCAAATTTGACATTACGGTACCCTGGCTAGAAACCTTTTATTAATGTGCTGAAAAAAACCTCTTTTCAATGTCAAGTGGGAAAAAAACTTTTTTTTTCACCAGAAGTCCTAGGGGAAAGTGGGGCATAACCACCCCCCTAAGACAAAATGTCTCACAGGATGATAATGACCAACACAATTAAGAACTCCAATTGGCAATATGACTCACTCTAGGAGTACTTTCATATCCCCTACCTGCAGCATCAAATGACTCTCCCTTATAGCGTAGGGATATGAAATAGTTTTTGGTACAAGGTGGGTGGTTATGCCCCATGCTCGGGGCATAACCACCCACCCCATGGGGCATAACCCCTCCCCCAAGGTACCAGCAACAAAAATAACTGGATGATTTCCATATCTGGTGGAGGGATACTATGGCCCTTTGTGATGAAAATGCAGGTGCTTTTGACTTGGAAAGTATCAAACCATATCAGTGTCCTCACTTTTGCTATCGTAATTACTTCTGAGATATTTCTCTCCGGGACGCTCCCGCCAATACCAATCTTTTGGTTTTTTAAGACAGCCCAAATGACGTAATCTATGCTAAACCTTCCTAAGTTTCTCACACATTTACAGTACATTTTTGAAAACCCCCCTCCTGTTTCTGTCATCCCCCTACTGTATTTTTTCCAGGGGCGGGTGGTTATGCCCCATATTGGGGTAAAACAGCCACTACCCCTATTATCACTCATGGCATGATTTAATGACAGTTAAATCCATTTTAAAAATTAGCTAGAATATGAACCAACACAGTGCCTATCACCAATACCTTACATCTCCTTTATGTAGAATGCCATTACAAATACCATCACATGTAAAAATAAGATGAAGCGGCTTAAAAAAGCTAAAAAACTAAACAATCTGAGCTTGGCAGTTTGGTTCTGCCTTTTGCTTGCGCCCCCTTCTTTTAAAAAGTTGTCTTTCACAAGTAAAATCACCTGCACTAACAATATTTTCACTATGTGGAACCAATCACCTCGAACCACTGGGTGGGTGGTTATGCCCCTAGGGGTGGTTATGCCCCACCTTCCCCTACGCCCCTGCCCCACCCCCCAAAGATCATCTGGTCGTCCCCTTATAGTATTCTCTATGTTTCAAACAGTTCTAGCCACAAATTGGGGTGTTCAATTCTTCTGTTTCAGACTGTCCACCCAATTTTATAAAACATGGGGTCAGCTGCTACAGAATAATAAAAGGCGCCTTCACCCACAACCAGCGGCAGTGCCAGAAATACTCTTGGACAGCCCCCGGTGAGAATTTCAAGGCTGATGGCATAATGCAGACTGACTTCTTCAAGGGGTTGCTTGGGTAAGCTGTTTATCACACTGATTATGGAATCATTAGAACTGTAGAATTATGAATGTTTACTAACATGTACCAAAATGCTTTTTACATGACTTCAAATTTAACATTCTGAGGTAGTTGTATTACTTCTATAAATCCAAAATATTTCCTAAATCCCATGGATTCAGGGAGATGTTCGCCCTTCCACGCCTTTCTTCCACACCCTTCGGTTCTCACCCTCACCCCTCCATGCCCTCACTTCTCAGCTCACCCTAGAAGTAAATCACTTCAAATATGAGAAAAATTCCTATTTAGTCAATTAAACATCAGCGCTATGTTCAAGTGCCATTTTGTAGTGAATTATGCAACCATGTTTTTTTATGATAATTCCAAAACCATAATACTATTTTGATACAATTCATACATAATGATGCACGTACCATGGCGCCTGGGGCCAATATCCTGTTATAGTTTTGGGGTGTCTGGTGCAATTTTTTGGAGAATAACACCAACAATTCTGATATTATGATGTCATGAACACCTCATAATGGTTGCAGTCCTTCACTTTGATATAGAAAGACTGAGGACCAGTTCATTGTGAAAAATGCACTTTGTGACTCATGATAGCCGATGAAATGTCATCTTCTCTGCTTTCAACATAGGAAACATAGAGGCTGTTTGATTAGTCACGTTCAAGAGAAGGCCATTTGACTTGTCATAACTGATTTTAAAGTGAAAATCAGATGCATAATCCTTTCGTTTGGCTGTCGGCAACAAGCGAGAGAAGTCTCCTTAAATTAAATTAACATTGAGTATTGGGTATTATCATGACAAATCATCAGCATGATGACACACAAAGTGCCATTTTCACAGTGCAACTGTCCACTATCAAAGTGACAGATTATGATGAGAAACAGAAGAATTGTTTGCAACATTGATGTGTTCATAAAAAAAGAAACCACCTGAATTGAAATAACTCGCCAATGAAAAAAACATTATCATCTGAATTGAAATAACTTTGCAATAAAAAAACATTATCAAACTCTTTATCTGCTTTCCTTGGGTTTATGACTCCCCCCCCCCCCCTGAACCAAATGGCGCCAACACACTTGAACAATATTTTGAAAATATAAAAACATGGAAGTTAGAATTTAGACAGTGTTCACAAGTAGTTTGTGTTCCTACCACAGTGATAATTGATCTGGAAACTTCATTTCTATTCCAGGGTTTCTCCTGCCTTACTCAATTTGGCCCATGATGGTTCAACATGGAAGTGGTCCGATGAATCCCGGCCAAGTACAGAACTTTGGGGAAGTGGATTCCCTACCAGTGATGGTAAAAAACAAAAATGTTAAACTTGAGCTACTATTCAATGCAATAATGTTACTTCAAGGTATTGAAGTTGGAATCTTGTAATCTAAAAATGCCCAGATGTGTCAGGATTCTTGCATCAAGGCAGAATCCAATAATTTGCTGACTTATCATGACCGTGTCATGATACCGATTGGTCAATTGAGTCACTCGACCCAGCTCTCCCATTCTTGTTAGGTTCTCTTTTGTTATACCCCATTTCTACTACGTTCAGTTTCAGAAAATTGTACAATATACGAGGATGGTCTTTGGAAAAATGTGGGATGCGACACAGAAGCTTCACTTGTATGTGAAATGGATCAGAACAGTAAGTCACAAAGATGTAGTATTACACAGTAACTGTTGAAAAGCAACATTTATGACAATCCTACAATACATTTTTAAGTTGTGCGGAAGTTATTTTTTGAACAGAAGGAAACTATATTCTAAACTCAGCAACATTAAAAACGCACACTTTCAAAAAGCTAAAAATAGTACTTCCTCTAAAAGCATCAAGATGAACGTTTCCACACTGCTGATAGTTGCTATCAGGTTTATTCTGGAAAATGTTCAAATCTCTAAGTGCAGCACTTTCATGTCAAATTTAATTAACGTGGTCACTGTCGAAAATGGAAGTCACAAACTGCACTTCAACACAAAATGCACAATTGGAAATATTGGTTTTGTGGCTTGCTGGATGAGCTTAATCTTATAAAATTTTCACATAACAGGGACATGACTTCCAAAAGATGTCCCACGGAAGCTTTGAAGAAAAAGTCAATGATAAAACAGATTTTGAATTAAAAACTCCAAATTTACGAGTTGCATCTTCAAATGAAGCATGTGAACCAGAACTGTTAAATAATGGGGGTTTTCTGCATGCCCAGGGTAGAAAAACACAAACAGACAATCATTCCATATCATTTGTCTCAAAAATCTGAATAAGACATCATTTTTTAAGGTTTTGACAAAAGGCTCCAGTAGGGGGCGTGTCAGCATAGTCACTTAATTTTTATCAAATTATGGTTGGGTCAAATATCCCCTTTTAAAATCATAAAAAAATTATGAAATTATAAACTTTCCTGGCTTATCAAAAAAGTTTGCAGAAAGAACAGCTAAGTTGTTGAAATTAATGATCAGAGGAAATTGAAGTTTTGTGACTTCCATTTTCGACAGTGACCACGACGATTTAATTTGACACAAAAGTTCTGCACTTAGAGATTTGGAATATTTCGTGAATATACCTGATGGCAACTTCTAGAAGTGTGCAAATTTTCATCTTGATATCTTTAGAGGAAGTACTATTTTTAGCCTTTTTAAAAGTGTACGTTTTTAATGTTGCTGAGTTTATATTGCTGAATTTCAGGAAATCCTCAAAAAGGCCGGTGTGATTGGTCTTTTCATTACAAGACTGCTGTTTTGTCTAAGGTGACAACAGTAGAGAATGTAACAGCATCATCTGTCCTTGACTGCATAACAAAATGTGAAAACAAAGAAGATTGTGACTCAATCAGTTTAAAATCAGGAATGTGCTTCATGTATTGGAACACGAGCACGGAATCTTTGACCCAAGACACCACAAATCCTGTAACTCACTATCGCAAGTCGTGCTCAGGTAAGAGAGAACTGTTTTTGAATGTGATGTATACAATATTTCTTTGCTGGGCTTCTAACCTGATGATTGGATTTCCAACACTTACCTTGTTGATCTGAAATGATTCACATTGTCCTTTTCACTGTAAACCGTATGTCATTTAGACCGACTGAGAGTTATGTGAATATATACATTTATCACATTTAATCTCAGTGCCCTTAAAAACCCCTTTTCTTTAGTTTGAGGTGTCAAAGTAATGACCAATTTAGACTCTGATTCAGACTTCGAACACTTTGCTGTTCTTATTTGCATTGCATTCTGTTTTGACCTGGGCTCTTCATTCTCGGTAAATTAATCTTAATCTCGGCACATTTAAATTGCCCATTTTTGCTGGTGCACTGAAAGAGATTGATAAATCAGACTATCCATAGAATGAAATAAACAAGTTCTTTACATCTTGAAAAATTCAATAATCTGCATTAGACAACCACTTGATTGGACACATTTCAGGCAATCATTGTCTGAATCAGACAATCCTTTTTTGGATGCAGCAAAATTATCTTGATGCTTACAGTCTGCTCTTTTCAGTAGACACTGCAAGGAGGTCTTGTTCATGACATGTGTAGCATTCACAATGTGTGTCATCAGATATTAATGTCGTTTCAGACTGTGAGATTGCGCTGGTCTGGGACAAAGATGGGGTCCTGAGGGATGGAGTGACTGTCACAGCTAATGACTGGGCTGATGAAATGTCCATGCCTCAGTACAGTTGGTTAGGTAACAAGCCTAATGCTACTCAGGTTAGGGTTTGACATTGATTTTTTGATTTTGCAACATACCAAGTTATAGTAATTTTCTGAGATTCGTTGTGCTATCTTCAATGTTGAAAAATTTTAACATTTTCCTTATTTTCTTCACATAGAAAGGAAGTTGGTTACCTAAAGCCGTGCGTGACCATCTGTTGGTGAGTAACCGATTCATATAGGGCATTTTCGGAAAGGTTACACTAGTAACTCGGGTGACACGGGTTATGAGGATTCGAGCAGGAACCAGTTTGTGTCATATGGTACAAAATATCAAGAACCTAGTACTGCCCACATATCGGGGAGTAGCCGGAAACACTCCACTCGAGATATGATGTTGGCACTTCGAGGAAACACGAGGGTCTAGTTTTGCTTGTTCAGAAACAAACCCCCGTCACTCGAGTCACTCTAGTTACTCGTGTAACCTTTCCGAAAACGCCCATAGTATTCATCTAGAGCTTGATATTCGTCTTGTCTTGAAGCAGAACAACCAAGCTGGGTTCAATCTACACTTCCTAATGATTGGAAGGCCTAGGCTATTGTTACGAAATGAAAAAACTGATCTCTGTTACAGCAGACAAATGACAAGTGCTTGCAGACAAACACTGGAATGCTCCTTGTGAGGTCCTATCCCTATTCCTGCCATGTTGTTCTGTATGATTCATAAGCAGTTTGTGAGGTCTTATCCCATACTTGTCTCCAAAAAATGCTTTGTGTTTTCATCAAAAACTTGTCCAACCTTTTATTGGTCCATTTTTTATCCCAATGTGTGTTCAGATTCATCGGGGGTATAAATCATTTGAAGATATTTTTCTCTAAATTGCACAGGTTGATCTTGGAAAGGTGCAAAATATCAGCCGATTAGCAGTCCAAGGTTGTGGACAATTATCCAGTTATTACAACACAGATTTATACTTCTATGTTTCGAATGACTCAGTCCACTGGATTGGAAGACTGTTATTCCGAACAAGACTAGGCCTTTTTGATTTTCAAGTAAGTTTTTTGACATTATATTTAATTGACACATGTTTCTTTTACAATTATAGAAATGTTGCAAGTGCAACCAGTATTGTTGGTTATCCTGTGGATGCATTCATATTGCAGTATCTTAACTGTTTGCTTCGCCTTTGTTTTAGTAAACAAATTTTATAACATTATTTTAAATGAGAATCTTAATTTGATTTTCAGAAACTTTGGCTTTCACACCATGATATCGTACATTACTATGCTGTTCCCAGTTTTGCAAGATTTGTCAAGATTTCAGCTGGTCGGGCTCAACAATGCCTCCGGTTTGAATTGTTTGGATGTGACCTCTCGAAACAACCTAGTAAGAAAAAGAAACAATTATTATTCAATGTTTTTATAACTTAGCAAAAAAATTGAAATGGGATTATAAAACAACTAATGGTTCAAATATCATATTTTCTTGTTAATTGAAATTAAACAACTCTCTTTGTAAAATATGTGCATGCTTGTCTTTCCAGACATAACTGGTTGTACAGTTTATCTGAGAACCAGTCTAACAGTGAGCCTTGGTGAGATGAGAATGAATAACATTGAACTGGGCCACAAAACTGCAACAGGTAAGAAACTTTACTATTGTGCAGCTACAAGATGTAGTTCAAAACATTACATCATTACCAGTTTCTACCTGTAAAGGCTCTGGGCACATTTATCCCTTGTGAGAATCTTCCAACTGGGCATTTATAGCTGTTTGCAAATTGGCAGTCCAAACAGTTTCAATATTATTTTTCAATTTGGTAGTGTGATGTCACTGGCTTAAATATGTTTTTGTCAAGACGTGATAGTCAAGTGGGGGGCCTGATGCGTTTCGGCATTCGCAGGCCCGTGTTATTGCATTTTTTCTTCAAAATGCCACTATCTATCTTGGTGGTCTGGGGGGGGGTAGGTCCCCTAGGCCCCCTCTGTACACGTCACAGATCATATCTTGAAGAATAGGTGACAATAAACAAACTAATCAGATGACTTAGGGTACTTCAAAGAATAAGAAGATTAGAAGACATGGCAAAGACAGTTTGCAAATTGAAAATAAGAAAATTAATCTTTCCAGAGGACCGCCAACCGGCAAAGAGCTCTAAGCTGTCAGAGAGTCGACCAACAAGGCCTAAGCAATTAGCAACTCTATTTCCAACTGCATATTGAAGCCATTGTGTCACTAAAATGAGATGGGGATAAATTCATAGGAAGTACAGTTAGACCATGTCTTAGGTATAAGCTCTTTTTGTGAAATTTGGACAATATCTCTCTAGATTCTGTCTTATTTCCTGGTCATAATACACTCATGATCAAAATGCTGGAATAATTTGTATTTTCAAGGTATCAGAATTTCAAAGTTTTGAAATTGGTGAATGAATGTGAGGAATAGCAAAGATTTTTTCCTCAGACATTAGATTTATGTATAAATGATATTATGAACCATTTTTAGTGGCTGAGAATTATTTGAAAATTTTCTTTGGGTGACCTGGAAAAATTGACCATTTTTAGTAAAAAATTAATCAAAAGTTGTATCATGGCTCAACAACACAGACCCAAAATTTTGACATATCCAAAAAATGCCAACTTAATCTTGATGTGTACAACCAAAAAACATCGCAATATCATGTTGAATGCCGCATGTATTGACCTCCGCCTTCACTTGACTTGACATGGATTCCGCTAACCTGTTTTTTGCTTCTTATTGACCAATATGGCCAAATTTTAGTGAAAGTCTCTTGCATCTGGTCCAGATTAGTTGGCTGAACATCCATCTTGTGAGCAATATGGTCCAAGATGTCCCTTTAGTGTTATTGAGGCTCAAGTCCGGTAAAGTTGCCAATAACGGCAAATTCTCAATTTTCTCAATTTTCCTGGTTTTGAAGGATTTGTGATGCCCTACAAGCTTGGGCATTGATTTAAATTAATAAAATGATTCAACCGAGGTATTTTCTACACTGGAGTACCATTTCCTCTTCTAAATAGAATACACTCTTGAAAAAAATGCTGGAATATTTTTAGAATTTTTCAAGCAAATTCCACCTCAGTCAATATATCCCACCACATGTTTCACAGAGCTGATGGAGAGATTTTTGTGTGATGGGAGGGTGTCCAGAGACTGTCCAAATACTGCCTCATGGCCACAAGGGCTCAGGGCGGTGGTTCAGTGCCTGTTTGGTGTGTCATAAATAATGACAGAAATTTGTGTCGGGTTGTGCAGAATTAAAACTTACCGGCTGTCTCCTATCTGAGTTTGTTGGAAGGGGAAATGGTACCGCAGTGTAGAGAACACCTCAGTTGAAACATTTCATTTATTTAAATGAATGCCCAAGCTTGTAGGGCATCACAAATCCTTCAAAACCAGGAAAATTGAGAAAATTGAGAATTTGCCGTTATTGGCAACTTTACCGGACTTGAACCTCAATAACACTAAAGGGACATCTTGGACCATATTGCTCACAGAATGGATGTTCAGCCAACTAACTGGACCAGATGCAAGAGACTTTTACTAAAATTTGGCCATATTAATCAATGAAGCAAAAAACAGGTGGCGGAATCCATGTCAAGTCAAGTGAAGGTGGAGGTCAATACATGCCCTATCAGCGTGCCTCGGCGGCCCAACGTCGGCCCAAAGCCGGTCCGATGCTGCTGACATCAGACCGACGCCCGGCCGACGCCGGACCGCCGAGGCACGCTGACAGGGTGCGGCGTTCAACATGATATTGCAATGTTTTTTGGTTGTACACATCAAGACTAAGTTGGCATTTTTTGGATATGTCAAAATTTTGGGTCTGTGTTGTTGAGCCATGATACAACTTTTGATCATTTTTTACTAAAAATGGTCTATTTTTCCAGGTCACCCAAAGAAAATTTTCAAATAATTCTCAGCCACTAAAAATGGTTCATAATATCATTTATACATAAATCTAATGTCTGAGGAAAAAATTTTTGCAATTCCTCACACTCATTCACCAATTTTGGAACTTTGAAATTCTGATACCTTGAAAATCCAAATTATTCCAGCATTTTGATCATGAGTGTAACTAAGATTTGTCCTCATATTTCAGTTGTATGTTGGAAATTCATGTCGATGAGTGCATTAGAGTGATTAGACTCAGTCTAAGATTTAATTTACTATGCCTCAAAAATAATGACTAGTTACATTAGATATTGTACAATATTAGAACTATATTACTGACTCCAAAACCCTCCAACTGTTTGAAACCTGATAGTGATTTCATAACAGTAATTTTAAAAATAGTAGCTAGGCGCCATTCCTTGGTACAACCTCCTGTTTCATCTGAGGACTTATGACATACCATAGTATTACGACTCTTTTAGAAATTAAGACTTATCTTTTTAGAACTTCCTTTAATTTGAAAAACTAACTCCCCCCAGTCAGTGGAGGCATCATGTTTAATACAGACAATAGGTGATGTTCTTTTCATCTTATTTTTGAAGCTGGCTTGAGTGTAGCAAGGATCCATCGCACAAATTGCACCTACCAGTTTGACAACTTCAAGATTGCTGCCGATGTTGCAGAAGTCGACAGACTGATTTCTTTCATCACAAACACAACCAGTGCTAGCATTCTAGTTGGAGCTTCAGCGGGGGCCACCATATCCGGAAACCTAAACTTGTTGAATGAAACTTTCCACACTCTTGGTATACCAGAAATCACTTCAGCAACCAAGCTCTTCACATTTGCAGCTATCCCAGGAGATCCGAAGTCCAGTGACTACATCATGAGTGACCATACTTTCATTGATCAGCTTGTCAACATAGCGCCCTTTACCAGAAGTAAGTAATTAATATGAAAATAAGTACAACCTTTTCTGTTTAAAAAACGTTTTATACTTCTATTTAGGTTGAGGCAAGGATCCGGGCGTTTTCCAGGGCTTATATCTTTACTTGTTAAATCACGTGGTGTAAAGATTCTAGGCAACTTAGGGATTGCTAATCTTGATGTGCGAGCACAGTGAAAGTTTTCAGAATTATTTGCGGATGAATTGTCGAGAAATCATAAAACGTCTTTCTGTTGACTGGGGGCATTGGACTCTCTAAGCAGGTTGATATGACCCTAGGCAAAAGCAGATACCAGTAAATGTATTCTTGTATGGTTCAATAAAAAAGCCTTATTTGAAAATAATTTTTATAATAGTCTTTGCTATTGAAATGAGTGGATTATGTTTATGAAATGTTTCAGTGAACAAGACATTGCCCAGATGTACGGCTTTTTCACAATATTGCTGAACTGGACCATTCACAGAAACATCACCTTTAAAATCTCTACAATCATGCATGTCTTCTAAAGAGCATTAATTGACTTTTACTTCCGTTGAACAGTATACTAAATTCTTCAGTTAGCCTATAGTCAATTGAATCGAAACTACATAACCTTAATGATAAATCATGCTCTCTATTGTGCATTAAGTTTTTGTGTTTACATCATCATACTTTAATTGTCACAACCTAGAAACACAAAGTCACAAAATCCAGCTTGGTTGCTATGACCAATGTAGCCACTAACTGCCATCCCTGTCACTCCCACTGACCAACTATGCCTATCAACTTTATCCTACCTCTTCCCTCCGTGTCACTGGGGTGTTCCCTTCTCCCAAATATGCTACAATTTCTATCGCTCCTTCATTTTCAACATCCATTCACTGTCAACAAATCGTATGCATTAACACTAACCACACTTAAGCTTTGGGGGAAGGGGTGTCAACTTATTATATTAAGCCATAATTTATGGGTTAGCCCTGAAAACTTCCGTTTGTAGAATGGGTTTACTTCTAGTTTCTATAATGTTTAATGTAACAAATGTCCACTATCAAAGCCAATTGTCTGACTTTTGTAGGCTTTGGAATATAATATAACAGAATAAAACTTGATTGAATACATTTTTTGGTACTTGCAGCTTTGCAGTTATCATCTAACCTGTTTCTTCTGACTTTCCTAAAGTCACTGACCTGTTTTTACTATTTTCTTGGAAGACCCGTAGCAAAATTATCAGCTATTAATATAAAGGAGTGTTACTTACTCGTATCCTTGACAAAACTTGACAGCACAAAAAGGTGTCTATAGTCGTCAAGATAAGACTTGATCGACAAAAAAAACAAGAGATGACCAAACTGGACAAGAGCCAAGAGATGGCAAGGGAAAAGAGGCACAGCAAGACTAAACAAGAGACAACAAGACTATTATAATACAAGACAAGAAATGACAAGACCAGACAAATCTGAGCGATGAAAAGACCAGCAAAGACAGAACTGCATGGACGTAACAACTGATGAAAAAATTGGACAAGACTAGATAGATGAGAGGAGATGATCAGACTAGAATTGAGATGGCAAGACAATGCAAAGAAATCAAACAGCATATTATTACAAGTCAAGCAAGAGATAGCAGGAGATGACAATACGAAAGACTAGACAAGGGGTCTAATATAGAAGACACAAGATGACACGAAACGATTAGACAGGACTACACAAGTTCAGAAAATAGACTAGCCAAGACAAGACTAAGCAAGTTCTAAGAGATTGCAACTAGACAAGAAAATACTGGAATGAAATGATTAGAAAAGACAAGAGATGAAAGGAAAGACAACACAAAATTACCCAAGACTAAACAAGACAAGACATGCAACATATTGAAAGTTCAACCCCATTAAAACGTACCAGTCATTGGCTCAACATCACTTTTCTTTTTTCACAAAAACTCATGGGAAGTCAAAATGGAGTAATTTTGTGAAGCTTTTGTATAATTTGACTGCCCAAAATCTAAAAATTCATTACATTACTTCATCTATGACTTGTCTTCACATAGGTTTTGGAAAAGACCTAAACAACAGCCAAACAGGATTGGAACATGGAGGTGAAATGACCCTCTCACAATGTTTTTTGCACTATGCAACGGAATTTCAACCACAAACTGCAGGATTCCAAGTAAGAACAACTTCGTTTTTGTTGTATTATGATAGCAAGTTGTAACGCCTTTACAAGTGATTTAATTACCACACGATTCTGGTCATTCACACTTGGCAGTGAGAAATCAATGCTATTTATTTAGTGACCAGGAACCTTAGAATCAGGTACCAATTAAATAACCTGTAACATTGAACATTAATTTTCTCCTTGTCGACATACATTAATTTCAGCTCTGTACGATAATTATTTGTGAAAACTGCATCCGAAACTTGTTAAGTCAGGGTAAGGTTTTGTTCACTTGTGATTTTTGCTGCTGTCCTTCAATAAATTGACTTATAAAAAATTAATGTTTTTTGTTGGTAAGGGGGACCAGGGTAAGGTGTGCCATTTTTTGCTTGAGGGTGATTTTCCAAAAAACTAAAGCTTAATCATGTAATATGAAAATCAGATGTCAAAATATAATACCTTGGCCAGAATCGAGCCATGTTTCAAGGCAACTGAACCATAGGGAGGATCATGGTAGGTGTTTGAAAAAAGTAGGTCAAATGGCACAACTTGCCCTGGTTTCACACTACAAGAGGTGTTCAACTTATTTTGACAACAAGTTCAACACTGCACAAAAACCGCCAAATGCTACTTTTTTCCTCTCTGATGACAGAAACGGTTAACTGTAGGTCTTGTCAATATAAGACATGAGTTTGAAATATTTTGGAACAGTTTGCACAATTTTATTAAACTTTTCCTGAGATAGGCCTCTCCATCACTTTTGAGAGCCATATTTCGGCCATTGATAGTGGTGAGAAGTGTATTAGCAGATTCTTTCCAATAATGCCAATTTTTCTAAAAATTTATCAGACATCATCAGATGGTCTTTGGTGACCTCTCCACCAAGTTACAGGAATATTGCTTGCTTTTTTCTTGTAGATACTATTTTAGGCGCCATGGCCCTGAACAGTCTTCTAATGAATACTATCTCTTTTCTCACTGTTGAAATACCTTAGGAAGGTTCTTTCTGACACAGATTTTAGATTTAAGCTTACCAGGTATTGGGCTATCCTATTTGAATTACTGGAGGTGAAAATGTGACTCTTTCTGTGTTTAATTACAGAACAATTTATGCATGAATTTTCGTACTGGATTGCTCAACTTTTAAATCTTCTAACTTTAAAGCACTCTGTAAATTTCTTTTATGCTGAAAACCACTTACTAATTGGTGTAGACTTGTAGATGAAGCTTAGCTTTATTTGGTGTATAACTTTTATGGTCCTATGTTTAAAGGTTTCAGGTGGAGCAAAGATGTAAAATTCCTCGTTTTCGACACATTTTTTCAAAATTGTATTACTTTCGGCTTTATTTTTGTAAGTTACACTTTCAGAAATCAAGCAAAAACTTGTGTCCACCTCCTCTATTGTTACTGAAATGCTACGCCGTCTTTGTATGAATACGCTGATAACAGAACTTTGTCACCGATCTCATTTTGTTTATCACCCCTGATTTGGCCATGAAGCATGGCCAGGGAAATTAAATTTTGAAACCCCTTACGAGGGTGACACCCAATTGTTTCTTTTTGCAGTGGTTCAAAGTGAACATCAGCTCAAATAAATACAATAACCATCCTCCTTGACACAAGATAGTATGCTTGAGGCAGTGAAAGCACCCCTCAAAAGGTGTTTTATCACACCTTCCAAAGAAAAGGCAATAAATTACCATTGCTATATTTCTGAGATATTTAGGTGATATGACATGCAAGATGTGCATCATACGGATCACTCACAGCAATTTTGGCTCACCGAAGCAAACATTCTCAATTTAGTGGCAGTTTTGAATTTTGTCAAAATAAGTTGAACACCTCTTGTACATGACGGGGCAACTTGTTCCGCTTAGTTTATTCTAAATTCACTTTGAATTCCACCTGTTCTCTTCAGATAGATCATTTGTATCATTAGTTTAGCTACATGATGATTCGAAATTCTTTGAATAAAATAAAATAAAAAATAACCCGGAAAATGTGGAAAAAATGTTAGGAAAAAAGATTTTTTATAAAAATAAAGTGAATAGAAAAATTAGGGGGGAAAATGGCAAAAATTTTACCGGAAAATGATTTCGAAAAAAAAAAATTTTTTGTAAAAAAAAACTAGGGAGGAGAGAGGAAGCTAAAAAAAAGTTTATAAAAAAAAAACATTGGAACAAACAATTTTGGTAAAAAATTAAGGCAAGGGGAATATAGGCAAAAGAAATAAATATGGAGTGAAAATAGTTAGGCCTAAAAATCAGAAGAATATATAATAATAATAATAATAATATTAGACATTTATATAGCGCTAATTCCAGTAAACTGCTCACTAGCGCTTGTGTATGATAGCTTTATTTGTAGAAAGTCTTAAACAGACAAGTTTTGAGATTTCTCTTGAAACATTCAAGTGTTGTCGAGGCCTTGACAATATCTGGGAGTTTGTTCCAAAGTTTTGGAGCAGCATGCGAAAAAGCTCTGTCTTCAAATTTGTTTTTATTGCAAGAACTTGGTTCTTTTAAGAGAACTTTGTTGTTGCTTCTTAGATTACAGTTTTGTTTGGGTTTTGACTGGATCAGATTTTGAATATACACAGGTGCTTGTCCATTGACAGCTTTCCATGTAGTTAGCATCAGTTTGAATTGGATTCTAGCTGGAATTGGCAGCCAATGTAGCTGCTTCCTATATTGGCTCACACTGTCATGCTTTTTCAATTTTTCTATAAGTCGAACCGCTGAGTTTTGGGCGACTTGAAGTTTCTTTATCAAATGACTTGATGTACCATAAAGAAGACCATTTCCATAATCTAGGTGAGGAGTGACAAGAGCGTTAACTGCAGTTTTGCAAACTTCCTTGTCCAATGACTTCCTAATTTTTGATATATTTCTCAGGTTGAAATAGGCATTCTGACACATTTTGTTGATTTGTTTTTCCATGGACATGTTTTTGTCGAAGATTACGCCAAGATTTCTAACATGGTCAGCTGCAGTAATTTTCACATTGTCCACGTTGATTGAAGATATTTGGAGTTTATTGAGTTGATGTGGACTGCCGATGAACAATAGTTCTGTTTTTTCTCCATTGTTGCAGAGCTTATTTTCATGAAGGAAGTTCCTAATCTCAGTAATGCACTTCACCATTTTTTCTACTGTATTTCTCTGTTCCAAGAATGTTGGTTTGAAAGAGAGGAAAAGCTGCTCGTCATCAGCATATTTTTGATCATCGACTTGATTTTTGGCAGCTACTTCACTTAATGGAGTGATATATGAGTTGAACAGGATTGGTCCTAATTTTGAACCTTGAGGGACTCCAAATTTGAGAGGCAGTTTTGTTGATGTTTTGTCATTAATTATCACTGACTGAGATCTTTGAGAAAGGTATGACTTGAACCAGCTTAGTGCAGAATCATGAACACCGTATTTGCACTCCAGACGTTTCAGAAGAATATTGTGATCAATCGTGTCAAAAGCTGCTGACAGGTCCAGCAGTACAAGCATTGTTACTTCGCCTTTGCTCATATTTAACATGATATCATCATGGATCTTCATCAGGAGGGTTTCAGTGCTGTGAAATTTTCTGTAAGCAGACTGTTTGTCATCGTTCAGGTCGTTTTTAGTAAGATGGTCAGTATATTGTTTAATAATTGCACTTTCAATCAGTTTGCTGAGGAATGACAGATTTGATACTGGTCGATAATTCTTTTTGATTAAGTCCAATCCAGATTTTTTCAAGAGAGGTTTCACAAGAGCATGTTTCAATTCAAGTGGCATTTGTCCTTGTGTGAGTGACTCATTGACAATTTTTGTTATAATTGGCAGGTATTCATCAATACATTCCAACAAAAGCCATGTGGGAATGGGATCCAGTTGGCAGTGTTTAACAGGCATTTCAGTGATGAGTTTCTTGATCTCAGTTTCAGACAACTTTTTAAAATTCCGCAGCATTTGAGAAGCGTTTTCATCATCATTAGGAGTCTCATTGATTGTAGAGTCCAACTTGGACCTGATCGTTTTGATCTTTTCATCAAAAAACGTATTAAAATCGTTTGCAAGTTCAATTTCATCGGTATGTGGGGGCAGAGGTAGTTCTTGTTTTCGGTTCAGACTTGAGTTCAATAGCTTGAACAACTTCTTTGCATTACCCTTAGAATCTTCAATTTTGGATCTCAGATCTTCAGATCTGAGCTGACTTAATTGCTGATTTAATGAATTTCTCTTTTCTTTGAATGACTCCCAGTCATTTACAAGACTGGTTCTCCTCCATAATCGTTCAGCCTTCCTTTTTGCTGCTTTTTTATTCTTAATATCAGCATTGTTAAATGGAGTGGGCTTGCGTAGCGTTATTTCTCTTGTTGTAACAGGGGCATGTTTGTCAAGAACCTGTTTTGTGGAGTTGTATAGTTCCACAAGCTCATTGAGATTTTTCTGTTCTAGCCCACTTCCGGACAGATGTCTGTCTATGTCTTTTTTGAAATCATGCAAGTTTATTTTTCTAGTCTTCCTGAAGCTGATTTTCTTTTTTGGTTGTTTTGCTCTTTTCATTGGAAAATCAAAGAGGATGCTATTGTGATCAGACAGAAGATCGCTGACAATACAGTTGCTCAGGGCAGATTTTTCTTGCGTTATCACAAGATCCAGTATGTTGCCATCTTTGTGAGTCGGTGTCGAGACGTGTTGCACGAGATCAAACATTTCTAGAATGTTGGTAAATTGAATTACTTTGCTATCTTCCGGTTTGTTCATATGAAAGTTGAAGTCCCCAGTTATAACAATTTCGTTGTTCATTGTTTGATAGTGACCTAAAAATTTTGTAAATTCTTGAAAGAATTCTGCAAGACTGTATTTATTTTTCTTTGATGGCTCAGGGCGGTATACTAGAAGAACAGTAACAATTTTTCCATCTTGTTGTATTTGGATTTCCATATGTTCAAAGGTCTTTGTCTTCATGTGATCTTTTTTAATTGCTTGTATGCCTGATCTCACAATGCAACCTACTCCACCTCCTGGTCTTCCAACTCGGGGAGAACTCAGAAAGAAACATTCACCATTTTGCTCCAACTCGCCAATTTCAACTCTATCATCATCTTTTAGCCAAGTCTCAGTGAAGAGAAAGATGTCAAGATTATGCTCATCGCTGTAGTCCTTAACTGTCTGTGTTTTCTGTCTCAGACTTTGGGCATTCCATACACACATTTTTAAAGTATTGCTTTGCTTGAGATAGGTCTTGCCAAGATAATTCCTGTCATTTTCTGTATTACATGGATGAGACTCACTTTGTTTTAAAATTTCAAACCTGTTTGATAGTTTGATTGCATTTTCATTGCTACTTGGGCATTTTCTTTTTGGTGTAGCTGATATGAACTTTTTATCATGCAGTGTTAGTCCAGTCCGTAACACATCGGAATACAGCTTTGGATGCTTGTTCATTTTGAATTATTCTGACTTGAGTAAAGGAAATTTAGTGAGAAGAGTTTGCTGGAGTCAGCAGCCAGACTGACCCAGAAAATTTGTTGCAATCTGTAGCCAGTCAGTTTGTGACTAACCTGAGGCAAAATGTGTTCAAAACGAGTGGTCAAGCAGAGAATCGGTACTGAAAGACTTGCACTGCTGTGTGCCGATGTGATTGATTAAAGCAGCTTGAGTATTGAAAGAGTTGTACAGAAGTGCGCAGATGTGATTTGAGAAAGCGGCTTGAGTATTGAAAGAGTTGAACTGATGTGTGCGGATGTAACTGAAGAAGGCTGCTTGAGTATTGAAAGGGTTGCACGGATGTGCACAGATGTGATTGAAGTAGGCGGCTTGAGTAATGAAAGAATTGCACTATCACTGTGCACTAACGAGGGAGGTACCCTCGCCATCAGGGCAGCCATTACAACACTCGATTCAAAGTAATTTTCTGTCATCCTGAGATTATTTCGTCAAATCCAGATCCTATATTTATCAGACAGGTAGTTTTAATGTTAAACTAACCATTGGGCAAGCAATCCACGTGCTATAGATCACAGAATTATCAGATTTTGGATTTGAAATACATCGTAAGGGCGAGGGTAACCACTAAAGCCTCTCGAGGGTACCACCATTTGCAATAATTGTCATGGTGAGGGTACCACCTGAAATGACGGCCCAGGGGCGGACTGGCCTATGTGGCAGAGTGGCAGTTGCCACGGGCAACCACTCAGGGGGGCCCATGCAAGGTGACAAAAAATAAAGATAAAAGCCAAAATGTCAGTTCATGAATGCATGATACAATCAAACATTTGGGTTAGGGCCCCAATGTGAGAGAGCCTTGTAAGGAAAAGGGCCCTTCCATCTTGGTATAAATGGAGTAGGCCCAATTCTGAAAATACGAATGAGGGGGCCCATCAACTTATTTTGCCACAGGCCTGAAATGCCGCCAGTCCGCCCCTGATTATATTTCGTTTTTGTTGTTACAGCAATTCAATTAGTATGAGTTTGAAGTTTCTGTAATATGGCACAAAATCGTAGCAAATGCAGTTCATCTGATTGGTTGAGGGACTGAATTACATAGCATAAAACTAATTTGAATACCATAAAACCGTATATGGAGTCATGTGACATGTTTGGTGGTGTTGGTTTTTTCCTGCTAATCTTACAACTGACTAAACTCAGCTGTTCACTGAAGCCGAATTGTTCATTTTTCATGGTTGCCTACATTCAACATAGTGATGTAGAGGACATTTTATTGTACATGGACCAATCAGACAGGCTCAATATGCTAGACATGCAGTGATAAAACTATCCATAGCAACTCATATTATGTACTAAGTGAATCTGCTGTGCTGTAAGCCATTGTTTAATTGTGATAAGACTGGTAAGAAAGACATACAAGAAAAACGTAGATAGATAGATAGATAGATAGATAGATAGATAATAGATAGATAGATAGATAGATAGATAGATAGATATCACAGTTACATACATACATACATACATACCATACATACATACAGAGGCATATGGATGGCCATTTCGGGGGGGGGGGGTCCTGTCACTATTTTGCTATGATTTTTTAACATGTTATGAATGTGACCGGGGTAGTGATCTGCCCTGATTTTGGTTAGAATTTGCTCTGACTTGCTATTTGCTGCACCCCCCTGGCCCCCACGGATTGCACCTATGGATAGACAGATAGAGCAATATAGATAGATAGATAGATAGATAGATAGACAGACAGATAGATAGATAGATAGATGATTACTTAATCTGACTGTTTAATTTTCATTCAGTTTATCAGTCATGTTTCTCTCAATTTACTTTGATTAATAATATTGAGGCAGATCCCATTTTGATTTTACAATAGGCCTACCACGCATCAGCTCATCTGTGTTTGGTCATCACAATTTTATAGGCCACAGTGGCGTAACTAGGGGGTCTCAAGTGGGGAGGCACCTGGGGGGCACGTGTTCAATATGGGGAGGGGCACGTGCTCGGGGGAGCACGTGCCCCTCCCCATAAAAAACATGCAAAATAGACCCAAATACAGGAAGAAGCCATAATCACTTTTAGAAAGTTTCACTGTGGATGGTATAACTTTGAAGAAGGGCACTTTGAACTCTCTTGGATTTGAAAACTGTAGCATGACTCATGTCCTCTCTGTCTGTGAGCAACTCCTCCACCATCTAAGCAAACATACATACAGAAACATAAACTGTGATACTAAATTGTGATTATGTGCCATGCTAATTAAGGCTTATAAGAAAAAGTTTGACTCTCAGTTTAATGAATGTGACAGTCAGATTTTAGAGTTGGGAGGTTTAATAACGGTTTTAGCAATAGTGAACTTTTTACTTTTTCAAAGCTTTATGTGGGTCTCACTGTGTATATAGTCATCTAACTAACTTGTTTTTATATATATATACAAATTCATGTAGTTAAAGCAACAATTTGAGACTTCCACAGTGGGGCAATACAGTGCAGTGGGCCATTTTTACCTTACCTGTGAGTGAGAGTTGGTCAATTAATTTGAATATTTTCCTATATTGATAGGGCATGCGATCATGTTCCTGATTGGAATCCCTGATTGCTAACTTCTGAATTGCGATCATGTGTCAGCACATGCTGTATCTTCCACAACAAAGAGCAAATTAATTAGCTGATTCATTGGCTTTTTCTTACTCTGTACCCATTTGTTTTTATTTGTAGATATATTCCAAAATATGTTAAATACACATTGTACTAACTTCCACAGTTGGGTAGAATGGGTAAGCCTATTATTGTGCAACTGTTTTCTTGTTAGGGGTTAATTAATTTTAAGATTCTCCTTTATTGACAGGGTATTGCAATTGTGTTCTTGATTGGAGTTCCTGATTGGTATAATTACTTCAGAAGTGCAATCATGTGTCAGTACATGATGTTATCTATTGATAAGCTAGCTGATTCATTGCTTTTTCTTCAAGGCTGTTTGTTCAGATTGCTCAGTCAATATCTTGCATTACCCTCGCCAATCCCTTTTTTGGTGGTTACCCTCGCCAACCGGAAATGACCCTCGCCCGAAAACTGCAGTACCCTCGCCACTTCCGGGTTGGTACCCTCGCCATTTAGGTTGGTACCCTCGCCATTTTTAGGTTGGTACCCTCACCATTTAGGTTGGTACCCTCGCCAAATTGCTGGTACCCTCGCCCAGCCATTTTCCGTTTTTTGTGGTACCCTCGCCTCGAGTGAATTCGAATTTCATAAATATCTTATTTCATCTTGCATGTTTGGGTCTGGGACTTGGCACTGACTCATGCCACAAGCCATTTAACCTATCTTAACAATTTGAAGACCTCCACACCTCTTACATTTTTTGTAATATCACTTTGAAATCACGAAGTGAGATATGTAATGGCTGCCCTGATGGCGAGGGTACCTCCCTCGTTAGTGCACAGTGACTATTGTGCGCAGAAGTGATTGAAGAAAGCGGCTTGAGTATTGAAAAGAATCGCACAGATGTGCGCGGATGTGACTGAAGAGAAGGCAGAGAGTAATTTAATCGAGGGCAGAGTGTGATTGAAGGCAGATTGAGATAGACGGCAGAATGTGATTGACGACAGAGTGTAATTGATGGCAGAGTGTGATGGACAAGGAAGTGTGATTGACTGATTGACTGACAAGTGTGATTGCTGGCAGAGTGCGATAGGAGGCGGAGTGTGATTGAAAGAGGGGTGTGGTTGAAGTCAGAGAGTGATTGAAGGCAGTGTGATTGAAGGCGAGTGTGATAGACGGCCGGATGTGATTAATGACAGAGTTTGATTGACGACAGAGTGTGATTGACGGCAGAGTGTGATTGACTGATTGGGCACCAAGTGTGATTGTAGGCAGAGTGTGACAGGGGGCAGAGAGTGGTTTAAAACAAAGTGTAGCAGAAAGCGGTGTGAGGTTGAGGGCAGAGTGTAATTGAGGCAGAGTATGATTGATGGCAGAGTGTGATTGACGGCAGAGTGTGATTGATGGCAGAGTGCGATTGGCGGCAGAGTGTGATTGAAGGCAGAGTGTGATTGACGGCAGAGTGTGATTGAAGGCAGAGTGTGATTGACGGCAGAGTGTGATTGATGGCAGAGTGTGATTGATGGCAGAGTGTGATTGACGGCAGAGTGTGATTGAAGGCAGAGTGTGATTGACGGCAGAGTGTGATTGATGGCAGAGTGTGATTGATGGCAGAGTGTGATTGACGGCAGAGTGTGATTGAAGGCAGATTGAGATTGACGGCAGAGTGTGATTGACGGCAGAGTGTGATTGAAGGCAGAGTGTGATTGATGGCAGAGTGTGATTGATGGCAGAGTGTAATTGGAGGCAGGGTGTGATTGACGGCAGAGTGTGATTGATGGCAGAGTGTGATTGACGGCAGAGTGTGATTGATGGCAGAGTGTGATTGGATGCAGTGTGTGATTGACTGATAGATAAATAGATAAATAATACACAATAAGACTACTTTGCATAAAACTTCAAAATTATAAGATAAGTATTGCTGAGCTTGAGGATGTGTTGTAATTGAGCTTATGTTTCCTGGCAAGATGTTGTCAATTAAATTTTCCTGGCAGTGGGTGATGCAGTGGGTCTATAGCCTGAAAAATCTAGCTGATAGAATTAAATATAATGCAAGTAGATAATTAGTTCCTTTTAAGACTGATAACCTTCGTCCTTTGAGCTGGTTTTGAGACAACAATGTTCAGGCTGTGTAGAGTCCAAGCAATGTAAGTGGGTCAGCTGAAAGCAGGTGTGTATTGCAAATGGGGATTCCCCAAATGCCAGTGCGTTTCAAAGTGGCTTGTCAATGACAAGTCAAAAACAAGTCAAAAACAATCCAAACCTGGAGTGAGTAGCCACAAAAAGTTGCCACAGATTAAACAGAGATTGCTACCGACAATATACACCAAGAATAAGCCACAAAACATTCAAGGAACTCCTTTAAACACCCTAAATGCATTTGGATTGTTAGGTGGCAACCATTACATTAGTTTTAACTTATTAACTTCATGGTAAATGCAGCAGCAATTGGGCCTATTTATTTTTGAATGGATGACGTCCTCAAATATTTGTTTCTAAATGAAACGAAACCATGTTAAGAAATACTTCCGCCACTTATTTCAGGACTACTCAAAGAGAATTAATTTATCTCACCAAAACTAGACAAGAAATTATTTATTTTCAAATAAAAACTTCCAAGCTTCCTCCCCCTCCCTGAGACCTAATATTAGGGGGGGGGGGACTTAATCCTACTTTTACATGTATACCAGCTCAAAATGTGCCATTAGGTGTTTTATGAATATAAAAAAAAAAAAGAGAATTGGAGCACCGCTACCCCCCTTGACATAGGCCTTGAAGTTTTCAGGATATATTACTTTGCGGTTTGCGATATCTTTGGCGCTGTTACAAATAGAAGAGTGGGAATAACATATATGGATTCTCTGCAAAATTTCCTTCAAAATAAATACCAGGAAACTTTATATCCAATAAACTAAAGGCGATACCATTCCGAACAATTTTAAATGACATTCATATTTCATAAGCAAACATCACCAATTTGGTAAATTTTTTTCCCAGACGGTACTCTTGCCAAGACTCTTGGTCATAAAAAATAAATTGATTTTTCGTATTTTGTGCTTAATAAACATTCAGGAATGGAAATAATAATTTACTTGGTGTTTCTTTTTAACTGTGAATGTAATTGTAGGCGCGCCACAAAGCATTTGTATTTGTAAGGCACTGAAAAAAAAAGACAAACAAGAATGACATCAACTGTTTTAAATATGCTTCCTATATTTGGTTGAAGAGTCCTGACTTTGCCCTTCTGGCTCACAAAAAAATTCATCTTAGACTCCCAAGTGCACAACACTTTGATAAATTAATGATATCATATTCCACAAATCATTGAAATACTAGTATTGCTAGCTGTGTTGTGGCTTTCATAAAGTTTAATTGTTATGAGGCCAAATGCTTCCAGGCAAAGAATAATCTCACATGGACTATGTACAAAGTGATGCTAATGTATATGTATATATACTGCACCAAACCAAATAGATGCCATGGATAATTATTAATATTTAAAAGGTAATCATGCAAAATTGGGTCAAAATTTCATCTGCATGGGTAGAAGGAATTACAGAAATCATATATCATATACCTGAAGCTGTATGCATAGTATACTTCCAAGAGCGTTCCATGATATTTATTTATTACTAGGTTTCAGTATCAACTGCCCATTCATATGCCATGAAAGATTAAGAATATAACTTTGACTAAGTAATTCCATTCATTGATATTTTAACTATTTAGTTGATTTTGGATGATCGATTTGAAGCGTTTAGTTTAGAGATTTCTGAGTCTATTATATATATATATCATTTTTCAAAATATTTGATCTCACTGCTGAAACAACAAGCAACAATGTTTTCAGACGTCCAAATTTCCTGTTTATTGAATATTGATATTTATAGTATCCACATTACCAGGGCTACGCTATACCTGGTCTACCCTTTCAGAATGAAAGTCTCAATCAGAGTAGGAATCTTCTTCATTCATGGATGGCTTGATCTTGAAATAGCTATGCTGTCATTTACATGAATATATTATTCTATAAATAAGTTTTGGAACATATCAATTCAGGTAACTTCAATATTCCTGAACCGATTGCTGACATTGCAGTGTATTCTAATCTCATTATATGTACTTCCAAATTATTAAAACAACAAGTGAACAGCAAAGAATATATGATATATACAAGTCAAATACAGGCTTCTGATTGGCTGATGGGTCATAGGTATTGTACAATTTACTAAATAGGTAAATTTCTTTTCAGTAGGTGTTACAAAATTGTTACATTGATGTTTAAGACTCAAAATACACCTACTATCTCAGGAAAATATAGTCAATGCATAACATCATAACCCTATCTTCAGTGTTCTAAATGAATCCTAACCTGGTTCCCCTTCTGTATTCCCTCACAGTGCACTCCAGTTGTCTTTAAAGTAAAAAAAGTTAATGTGACTAATTTATTTCATAACAGATGAGGCTGTTTTCGAGACCAATGGGAATACTTCAGAATTTCGTGGACATTTCAGTATCAAGCGGCAAATTTACCGTGGACTTTGGACTTCAGTATGTTATTACAGGATATATGTCCCAAGGAACTGCTAACAATTTTTTACCGCGTGTGACCTTGTCGATGTCAAAAAGCTTTGGAGACTCCGCTCAACCATTGGTATGTTGACTGAACCATTTGCGCGAACTGAGATAGATTAGACAGACAAAACATAAATAAAACAATGAAATTTACCTTTTGAAAATTCAATGGTTATAAAAACATTGAAAAAAAAAGTATAATTTTTTTAACAAGGAATATTACACATCAGAACGAATTATGGATTTCTGACAGTAAGGGCATTGCCTTCACTTTCATTAATTGGATGTTTAAATACTTTTCAGACATACTATGCTGGCAAAGGTAAATTTCTGGTTTATGGTGTAAAATTTGCAACACCATTCATTGGACAATACTTAACTTTCCTCTGTTACCTTGCGAAAAAGGCTTTTCGAGTTGAGTTCCTCGGGTATCCTGTAGGTGAGATATTGTTCTTTGTTTAAGACTGAATTTATATAAATGCTGGTCACTAAAAAGTTCATTGATTCCTTAAATTATGCATGGGTTCAAGCCCCACACCCTGTACTATAATAGAGAGGCTTTGCTACATGTTATGACGTGTATGTATTGTACATGTAGAAATGCTATCTAATAATATTTTTGTCATGGCAACCTATATGTTCACGGGATCTGTATACGTGTAGCAAAACATCTCTAATATTATACAAATACAGCATGATATAATCGCTGTATGATACTTTATATGCATGAGGAATTTCATTAAATATTGGACGAGGGCATCGTGTGGCATGGGGCAGTTTTTGTTAATTGTGTGACCCCTTGTGCTTTCAATCTTCTTAACATTTAAACTAAACCTGACCAAAGCTTTAACAGCAAAAAAACTGCAGAATTCTGCAGTTCTGCAAAAAAAAACTGCAGAATTCTGCAGTTCCAAAACCATCTGCAGAATTCTGCAGTTTCAAAAAAAATCTGCAGGAAGCTGCAGTTTGTGGAATTGTTGTTCACAGGGTTTTTGGTAGTCCTCTGTCACTGCAGCGTTTCTGAAAAGTTTCTGCAGCAAAATCTGTAATTCTGTAGGAGATATGAAGCCTGGGAGGTTTTATGCAGTTCTGCAAAAAACTGCAGAATTCGGCAGTTTCAAAAAAATCTGCAAAAACTGCAGAATTCTGCAGTTCTGAAAAAAAAAACTGCAGAATTTTGCAGTTTCAAAAAAAAACCTGCAGGAAGCTTCAGAATTCTGCAGTTCTGCAGCTCCCTGCATGATTTCTGAACCTCTGTTACTTCCTCCAGTGTATTGCATCTGTACAGTTCAGACCTCTTTGACATTGGGCTTGCCGCTACCAAGGAAACATTGATTTTGGGAGGTTGATTTTTGTGGGGTTGTGGTTTGGGGGGTCGGGTTTTTGGTAGTCCTCTGTCATTCAAGTGTTTCTGAAAAGTTTCTGCAGCAAAATCTGTTATTCTGCAGGAGTTATGCAGCTTGGGAGGTTTTATGCACTTCTGCAGCTAACTGCAGAATTCTGTCAAGAACTGTCGAATTCTGCAGTTTTGCAATTTGGATCGCCGAAACAATTGCTGCATGGCAAAAAGAAACAACAACGGACAAAGACTGACTACTGTATTAAATAGCCCTGGTTGCAGAGTAGCTACCTGAAACTTTTTTCGGAATGAAATTTGAGAATTGACCGAGCAGAGAGGCAAAACGTCCATGGAAGTTTAATTATATTGATAGAGCACTGTCAGCATTTTTTGGATTGACATTTTTGCGGGCACACTGATCGCCGAAAAAAGTGCCGTGTGGCAAAAAGAAACAACGACGGACAAAGACTGACTATTGAATTAAATAGCCCTGGTTGCAGAGTACCTGAAACTTTTGTTGGAATGAAATTTTGTTGAGAATTGACCGAGCAGAGAGGCAAAATGTCCATGGAAGTTTATTTTGATAGGGCACTGTCAGCAGTTTGTGGATTGACATTTTTGGGTATCCTGTACGTGAGATATTGTTCTTTGTTTAAGACTGAATTTATATAAATGCTGGTCACTAAAAAGTTCATTGATTCCTTAAATTATGCATGGGTTCAAGCCCCACACCCTGTACTATAATAGAGAGGCTTTGCTACATGTTATGACGTGTATGTATTGTACATGTAGAAATGCTATCTAATAATATTTTTGTCACGGCAACCTATATGTTCACGGGATCTGTATACGTGTAGCAAAACATCTCTAATATTATACAAATACAGCATGATATAATCGCTGTATGATACTTTATATGCATGAGGAATTTCATTAAATATTGGACGAGGGCATCGTGTGGCATGGGGCAGTTTTTGTTAATTGTGTGACCCCTTGTGCTTTCAATCTTCTTAACATTTAAACTAAACCTGACCAAAGCTTTAACAGCAAAAAAACTGCAGAATTCTGCAGTTCTGCAAAAAAAAAACTGCAGAATTCTGCAGTTCCAAAAACATCTGCAGAATTCTGCAGTTTCAAAAAAAAATCTGCAGGAAGCTGCAGTTTGTGGAATTGTTGTTCACAGGGTTTTTGGTAGTCCTCTGTCACTGCAGCGTTTCTGAAAAGTTTCTGCAGCAAAATCTGTAATTCTGTAGGAGATATGAAGCCTGGGAGGTTTTATGCAGTTCTGCAAAAAACTGCAGAATTCTGCAGTTTCAAAAAAATCTGCAAAAAAACTGCAGAATTCTGCAGTTCTGAAAAAAAAACTGCAGAATTTTGCAGTTTCAAAAAAAAACCTGCAGGAAGCTTCAGAATTCTGCAGTTCTGCAGCTCCCTGCATGATTTCTGAACCTCTGTTACTTCCTCCAGTGTATTGCATCTGTACAGTTCAGACCTCTTTGACATTGGGCTTGCCGCTACCAAGGAAACATTGATTTTGGGAGGTTGATTTTTGTGGGGTTGTGGTTTGGGGGGTCGGGTTTTTGGTAGTCCTCTGTCATTCAAGTGTTTCTGAAAAGTTTCTGCAGCAAAATCTGTTATTCTGCAGGAGTTATGCAGCTTGGGAGGTTTTATGCACTTCTGCAGCTAACTGCAGAATTCTGTCAAGAACTGTCGAATTCTGCAGTTCTGCAGTTCTGTAGCAAATTCTGCAGTTCTACCAGGTAGCAGTTTGTGGAATGACATTTTTGTGAGCACACTGATCGCCGAAACAATTGCTGCATGGCAAAAAGAAACAACAACGGACAAAGACTGACTACTGTATTAAATAGCCCTGGTTGCAGAGTAGCTACCTGAAACTTTTTTCGGAATGAAATTTGAGAATTGACCGAGCAGAGAGGCAAAACGTCCATGGAAGTTTAATTATATTGATAGAGCACTGTCAGCATTTTTTGGATTGACATTTTTGCGGGCACACTGATCGCCGAAAAAAGTGCCGTGTGGCAAAAAGAAACAACGACGAACAAAGACTGACGACTGAATTAAATAGCCCTGGTTGCAGAGTACCTGAAACTTTTGTTGGAATGAAATTTTGTTGAGAATTGACCGAGCAGAGAGGCAAAATGTCCATGGAAGTTTATTTTGATAGGGCACTGTCAGCAGTTTGTGGATTGACATTTTTGCGAGCACACTGATCGCCGAAAAAAGTGCCATATGGCTAAAAGAAACAAAGACGGACAAAGACTGACTACTGAATTAAATAGCCCTGGTTGCAGAGTATCTGAAACTTTTTCGGAATGAAATATTGGTTGAGAATTGACTGAGTAGAGAGGCGAAACGTCTACGGAATTTATTTTGATAGAGTACTGTCAGCAGTTTATAAAATGACATTTTGGCGAGCTGACCGATCGCCGAAAAAAGGGTCTTACGGCAACAAGAAACAACGGCGGACGAAGAATGACTACTGTAGTCAATAGGCCTGGTTGGGTACCAGAAACTTTTTTCTGAATGAATTTTGGTTGAGAATTGGCCGAGCAGAGAGGCAAAACGTCCATGGAAGTTTATTTTGATACAGCAGTTTGTAAAATGACATTTTTGCGAGTCCACTTGTTTCCTCACAGTCCTCATTTTGGATAGGTATTCATGGAGCTGCAGAACTGCAGAATTCTGCAGTTTCCTACAGAACTGCAGAATTTATTGCAGAACTGAAGAATTCTGCTGCTTCCTGCAGAATTCTGCAGCTTTCTGCAGTTTCCTGCAGAACTGCAGAATTTTTTGCAGAACTGCATAATTCTGCAGTTTCCTGCAGAACTGCAGAATTCTGCAGGAAACTGCAGAATTCTGCTGTTTTATGCATGAACAGGAAGAAATTTAAGTGTACTGCATCTACCTCTCTCTTATTTGAAGTTATTTCTCCAATCCACCCTAAATCCACTTTGACACTAGAGCTGCATGAGTTTCACCATTCATTTCAATCATAGATGGCACTGCAGTTCCTCACACCAGGGGCCACTACTGCCTGCACTCATCCTCTCTGCCACCTTCAGGACATTTCACACACTACACACAAAACACAGTATCTCACACAATCACACTGGATCTATCCATCAACAGGAATACATCAAGAACATAGGCATTTCTCCTACATCACACATTAGACCTCTCCAAAATAAGACTTTTTTCATATCAATGCCTGTCTGTAACTTTTCCCATGCTTTTGGATATGGGAAAGCCAAATATGTCAACCATTTTGGTCTAAGATGATGGGAAGCATTGCCGCATGGGCCCTGAAGTTTTATCATATTTTATGTTCAAAATGTGTCAAAATCGCCCCCTTTTTATACACATGTTTGACCATATCTTTTTACCTAATTAAGATAGAGCCACAGAAATGGTACCAAATGGAAGCTGCTGAAGTGGGCTATTTCATACAGTAACATTATATTTGCTTTATATAATTTTCAGGTTTAAAAAGCCAAAATATGCTAAAATCATGAGAAAAAAAAAGCCTCTTCACTTGGCATGCTTTTGCCATAGATATACATAGAATTTCACAAACTCCGCTAAGACCAGGTTTTATGTTAAATCTAGTCTTTAGTGTATTTCCTACTGCATATCACTGCCATTCTGTCTCTGAAATTGGGTATTGTTACACCATGTCTAATGCTTTCACTGGTCTACACCTTGCTGGTGAAATCTGGCTGATGATAATGTTGCTGAACCAAATCTGTTAAAACATGTTAAACCAAATTGATGTCTCATGTGATGCCGTGCTTATGGGGCCTGTTTCAGTCCCAAAATTTCACTTGAAATCATTTCGAAACTGTTGCATAGTTCAGCTGTATTCCCTTTGGCTAGAAGCTGAGATGAAGTGGATCCAGTATGAAATGACATGAAAGCTCATACCTAATTCACATAATACATAATGTAATTGCAATGCTGGGGTATAGGACACCAGCTGTGACATTTAGTCCTCACATGACACCAAACTCCAACATCATCACAACCAACTTGGATTGAATATAAATAGGAACATTACCAATATTGTAGATAATTATGAATCATTTGCCCTAACATTTTTCAGCATTATCAGAACTGAAATTGAATAGCACATTCGCCAAAGCAACTTCTAGTGGTGCTACTTCTTGCACTGATTTGGCTGCTGTGGTGAATTTAACCAGCACGGGATGTCAAGCTTATTGCATACAGCCTGATGGGAGTGGATCTGCTTGGTGGGAAATAGATATGGCAACCTTATACTACATTACCCACATTCAACTGCTTGGAGGTGGTCTGCAAAATCTCACTTATGATGTGCAGCTATTTTCAACGATGCACGAAAAGAATATTATGAAAGACATGGATTACAAGGTATGTTGAATAATCTTATTGATTAATCTATTTTGCAATCTTGCTCAATATCGTTTAGACTTAATTGCTGTAACTAAACAAGAATCAAACTGCTAAGTTTATATTGGATAAGATCAGCCATGTCTCATTGACATTGTTTATCAGGGCTTTGCTCATTGAAAGGGCACAATGCTGCGTCATAGTAAAACCCCCATTGCAGCATTCTAACAATAATCTTCACATCAAGGAAAAGTTGGCTAGAACCCTAGATATGCCAGTACATTGGGTTGCAGTCTGGATAGAGCCTGCAGCCAGTGAAGTGAGCCCTTTGCTGACTAATAACTTGAGCAATTGGTGACTTGACTTGATAAAATACTTTAAATGTGGTGTTTACAGTGTAATTTACCTTTGAATCAGTTTAGATGCAGCCCTGGACAATTATTCCATTATAAAATGGAAGGTTCAAATGAGGGTTCAAACTCAGTTCTCAGTGATATATTTTTTGCACTGGGAATATATAATGCCTAAATTACTTTATCGAACGATATCATTGGATTTGAGGAAACTTGGCTCTTCTTTATTGAAATATATTTATTGCATAAAAACATAACACAAGTAAAAACTTCTTCTTTGACTTTAAGTCAGCCAGTATTGTCCACTGACTTGCCTGAAAACCTTGATGGCTGTTTATTCCCCTGTTGACTTCACTTCATGACTTGACTTGGTTAATTGGTTGTGACTGACTGTGGTGTCTTAAGTCAACTGCTCTGGGCTCTGGGCACTAATTCTGGATCAAAGGCCTCTTTCAAAAGAAACATGAAAATATCTTATCATTTCAATTTTTATTGTTTATCTATGTATAGCAAAAGACTATAGCATTTGCAAGAAATATGTAATAGGCCGAGTAATTTACTGACTCTTATGGGTAATAATGGACAGATGCATGATTGCATGGGCTCTATGAGTCTATGTCCAGTGTTTATACACTCGGTAGGCTAATTAATTAGGGCAGGCGGAGGACACAGCGATGAGGCGAACAATGATTCAAAAAGTTCAAATGACCTTGCCAGAGTGATTATCGGACCCAAGACCCAGTGTTTGACTGCCCAAAGTGATATCAACTGAGCTAGCCCTTCTCCCTCCTATGGGTAACACAAGTCATTGTAAACTAAACCTATGTCTGGGCAATAAAAGCTGTTATAGCAAAATGTAGATACAGCCACTACTTGCCAGTTAATCAATTTTCAATATCACAATAACAATTACAAGTTATTCCGATTTTTAGACTGCTCTTTCCTGGGAGCCTCATTTACCTGGACTGAAGTTGGCATTTGCTCCTCACCTGCGAGCAAAGAAAATCAAAATCATCTTCACAAATGGAGAATCTGTGTGTTTCAAGGTGGTCTTCTTTGGCAAAAAAGCTCCCAGTAAGTAGACTTCCTATATTGTGTAATAAGTGTGATACATTGATGTTTTCGTTTAAATTATCATATTATTGTCTATTTCAGTTTGTCCACCAATGAGTTCAATGGACCCTAAGAGACGCCAGTGCCATATGGGATATCACAAACAAATGAGGCTATCCTATGCAATGGCTGAGTTGGCTTGCAAGCAATTCAAATGGATATCTGATGGTCATCTTCCAGTTACGAAAACCACTGATGATGTTCTAGCTTTGATTCACATGAACCACCCATTTGTTCTGTAAGTGCAATATGTTACAATTGGCAACATATCATGCATTTGATTTTAAAATTTAGGCATAAATCGCAGGAAATGAATGAAATGAAAATTCCTGGCCGGCCAAATCAATTGGAGTTTGCAATAGGGATGGGTACCTTTCATGAAAATTCGGTCCGGTCCAATATCGATACTTTTGAAAACGGTACCGGTCCGGTTTCGATACCAAAATCGATACTGACACAGCTCTCATGAGAAAAAATTATAATTTGTTTGTTGTAGAAGTATCAATGGGATGGAAAATGACTATAACAGAACATTCCAGACACTTGACTAATTGTGCTACACAATATCTATCATTTTCAGAAGTGAAAAATAGAATTATGTATCATTGATGACATGTGCAGCTTGTCATCAGACCTACTTTGAGGGTTAATCTGTGATATGTTACTTGTTAGTCGACGTATGAAAAGTCACAAAAGTATCGTTTTGTGTACCTTTCAATTCAAAAATCGATACTTTGCTCCGGTACACCATGTAGCAAATCGATACTTCCAGTTCGGTCCGCTACAGTCATAGTCATTAGTAAGTTATCACCTTATTTAGGCGATACGATAGTAGCCAGGTCCCATTTCCAGCGTCAGTTCTGCTTCCAGCCAGCTACCATTTAGATGAACCAGAATCTTGATTGAACGGAACTGCTGAAGTGGCTAGGCCCAGTCTACAGAGATAGAAAACACATAGTTATATTGGTCATAGAAGTTCAATGAGCATACCAAAGATGGGGAATTTAATGGCCTAAATCCAAGATTCCCAGATAAATATATAGCTCACAGATTTGTGTGTGGAAAATTTGGTTTTTTGCCAAATTCCCAAGATGAATTTCTGGGAACTGGGTAGTTTTTCAAAAACTGGCTATGGAGGGTCAATCAGCATATGAAAAGGTTTGAATTCAGTGGACTTCAATGTGAAATGCATTACTGACCCTGTTGTAGCAGATAAATACATAGCTCCCATATTTTAATGTTGAAAAATGTGTTGTTGTTGTTTTTTTGGCAGAATCCCAAGATAAATTTCTGGAACTGTAGAAATAATGAATTTTAATAGGTAAAAGTTGCCCAGTAGAATCTAAGGTGTCATGGGTTGAGAGGAAAAAGCCTTATGAGTGAGATGATGCACCTGCTATGGCTGTTATTATAATTGGATGGAAACCGATGCAGCTCCAACTAATAATCCTTGCCATTTCAGAAAAACGTGGATTGGTCTGAGAAAACAAAATGGTGTATGGACTGCTTCCGATGGACAAATTGTGAACAGCTCCTCAGAGTTCCCAGCTAACATCTACTGGGATTACAGCGGCGATACTTGTGCATACGTAGACAACAATAAACTCATAATGAAGGTTCAGCGCTGCACTACCATAACTGAACTAATATGCGTAACTCCTGCAGCAAGTAAGTCTTTACAGCCTTTAAACTTGATATTTAAAAAGAGTGGATTGTTGCAATATGAAAATGGAACTTCGTGAATCATCATACTGATGATTCGTCATGGTCATACCCAATACTTTCAATGTTGATTTTGTTGTAGAAATTAAAATGAGGAACTTTACAGGTGATTTCATTAGTACGCGATTCTTAGGTTCGAGACCCACCAAATACCTGCCATTTTTAGTTAATCTGATTGGTTTAGAAACAACACAACGTCACACATTTGATTTATCAAACGTAGTTTGTGCTGGTTTAGCATTGATTCCTAACAGCCAAGTGTGAAAGACAAGAATCGCATGGTGATGAAATCACCTGTAACTCCATGATGTGATGATGAAAGATGATTTATTTAAAAGAAAGATCATTAAAAACCCTGCAAAGTACAAACAATATTTTACTATTCATGTATAAATTCACAAAATTGTAAAGTCTTTGCAGTAGGATCACAAATATGTATTTTCAGTATAATTGAATTGACAAAGTATTCATGTGGTGAAATATGTAAATAATGTAGATAATTTATGGATTTGAAATATAATTGCAAAGACAAAGCTAAACTAAAGGAACCTTACCCTAGTTGGGGTTTTCTCCTTCCTTAATTATAATAGCCAACATGTGAAACATGTGGCATGGTAAAGTGGCTTATGTCAAGTCACTTGTTAAACAACAAAAGTTGCCATAAATGTCTAGCTAAATTGTCTAAATTATATTTAAACTAACTTGTCTAAGTTATATTAGCACTAAAGTTTATTTGTAATATGCTATTAATTGAATTACTAAAAAACATAATTTAAATGCAATTTGATATTTAACCGTGTCCAAGTGAAATATTTAAACGAGAATTAGTCTACAAAGAATTTGTGCTAACTAAATATATAATAAAAGTACATACCTAAGTTTATGAAGTGATGAATGAAACTCATGGCTGAGCCTTAAGAGAGCTCAATAGCAGTGTTGTTTGTGGAACAACTAACAGGAGAATGCGCTCGCCAGTGGCTACTTTGGCTTGCAACTGTTGCCCTCTGCAGGTAATGAAAAGAGTCTTTTAAATTTATCTAACCTGACAAGGAATTTTCCCTACCACAATTTGATTTAAGGAGACTAATCCCGCTTGTTGGTAACAGGAAAATTAAAGGGTAATGCATCTTAGTTTTGCTTTAAAATAACTTATGACAACTCAAATGGCCTTAAAATAACTTATGACAACTCAAATGGCCTTCTCTTGATCATGACTAATCAAACAGCCTGTATGTTTCTCATGTTGAATGAAGAAAAGATGACACTTCATTGACTATTATGACTCATGGAGTGCCAAAATCTGTTTGAACCAACACTCATTATTTGCATATCATGTTTACAGGCGGTAAGATTAAGTGCAACGCTTTTTGCGTATTTCTTGAACTCCTTATTTTCGGAACACATCAAACACAAACAAAATTTATATATTCTTACACCTGCCCGTTTCAACCTTTTATTTAGACAACATAACTCAGCTTATATTAATCTGTGTTCTCTATTTAAAAGTGGCTCAACTTTGCTCCTCATAGCTATTCATGGCTTGTCTTGTCCACAGCTATCCATTCCACATACTTGAAAGTATATTTAGAAGGTAATATCATGTTTTGTGTGTCAAATATTGTCAAACTTACTAATACAAGTGACAGAGAGAAGATTTTCCAAGCCACAATTAATTGACTTTCTTGATCTGCGCCACCTAGCTGAACTTAATGTTTCCATGGCAACCACAGAATGACTTAAAAAAGTCCAAATTGTCCAAAATTTTGGAAACCTTCTTCAAAACTATTGAATTTTATCCTGTAAAAATTCATAGTTATACATTGAAAATAAGTGTCCATCTAAAAAAAAAGCTGTGATCTTTCTGAACGCCCCACGTACACTGTCACTGTAGGACCAGAATAATTTTTAGGAGCGTTCTTTAAATCTGTCATACACTAGCGGTGTAAAATTGAAAGGATACATTTCTCTGTATATTATAAAAATAATCTAAAAATTGTAGCATCTTAAAAAAAAAAACAGCAAAATCAATTCAGGGATATTGAACCTTGAGCATTTGCCAGCTAAGACTTACTGGAGATGATCAAGGTACTTAAAAGATATCTTGCAAAATACATGTCGTAGATGTTGTCATTAACAGTGCTTTAAGAAGGATTACACGTTAAAACCGCAATCACAGAATTGTGGATGGTTGAAGCGTCCCCGTCTTGAGTTTTTCATCTGATAGCAAAAGATGTAATTTTCTGAAATTTTGGAAGTTTTTAAGACTGGTGAGTAAAGTCAAGACATTTGGGCCCGTTTTCACCAACATGGTATTAAGAGTTATGCCAGGTCTTAGCTAAGACCTGGTCTGGCTAAGCCAATCACTCAAGCGGAGCAGGATCAAGGAACATTTACTGAGTGAAAGTCTGCACATAGTATTTAAACAACTCAACTGCTACAAACACAATTAATCTCTGAAGTTCCCAAACATGGCCACATGACAAGGTAAGAGAAAAAGAGGGGTGGGCTTGGAAATTTATAAAAAAGAAAATTAGTTAGTTGTCTGTCCAGTGTTGGTGACAGAAATGCATTTTTCTTTAGCCCCCTCCCCTCAAACAATAAATTAATACAAATCAGCTGGTCATGCATTTTTGCACAATGAAACTACAATAATGGTTGAATCCCTTTGATTATCTAATGATAAGGGTCCTCAAAATCTGATGTACCCAGAATGGCTGACGTGCCTGCGATTTTTTGCTACCGGCAGTTACCAACAAGTCGTTGGTGAATTGAGTGGTATTAGTGTTGCCTCAGTTTCAAGGATTGTGAAGCATGTTAGTCATGCAATCGCTTCATTAAAACCCATATATATACGTATGCCCAGTGGACCAGTCACACGGGAGGCTAAATTGGAATTTTCCGAAATCGCCCGATTTCCGGGGGGGTTATAGGATGCATAGATTGCACCCACGTCCGAATTTCCTGCCCTCAGAAAGTACCCCTGTGCTAAGACCAACAACAAGTGCCGAGGTTTTGTACAACTCAGCACAGAAGAATTGCCTCTATTTGGTGTCATGAGTATCATACGCAAATGCTATAAAAACATAGTTTCATACATGAAATACTTTTCAAACGTGTGCTTAATGCTGTATGGTTAGTATATTTGCAAAACAGTTACTTCAACAAATATATTTTCTAGGTAAGTGTGTGTTCTTGGTTTGCAAACTTTATATCTCATGATGTGACATATCTTTCTTGAAAAAATCTTTGGTGACTGTTAAATTAGAGAAACATGTGAATATAATAGACAAAGGTCTATAATACTGATTGGTCATGCCATCTCATAAGAAACATATGTTCTGTTTTCATTGGCCTAATCACTTTTTGACACCAAATCAGTTTGAGATGGCTGATCCTTGAGTTTGGTGACAATGTGTATGATTCACTGAACCTTGACAGGTTTACATGCTTAGCACACTCTTGGTGAAATGGACTTAGTTATACCAGGTTTAAAGGAGTTAACGCCAGGTTTAACTCTTAATACCATGTTGGTGAAAACGGGCCTATTTGGCTATGTGAATAATTGGCATTACAGAACTGTCTTGCTGCTAGGCATTTTGAGGGGCCTCCACACCATGTAAGTAGAGGGGCTCCACAAAGCTATAGGAATATATCATGCCAATATGTTCGGTTCTTGACCATATATCTTTTTGTTCTCAACTTCTTTTTTGTGAGGCCCCCTGCCCCACTCGCTCTGTCGGGCCCTGGACGCAGTACCCACTTTGTCCTGTGGATAATCTGGCCCAGGTTAAGGCATACAATATATAATAAGGGTAGATTTTAATCGGCAAGCCACTTTTAGAAATTTTTACTGTATGTAACAGTCATAACTCCTTAATTTTGAGACATTGACTGTTCATTTGACCAATTCCTTCATCTTATTAAGACAAAGGGAATTTCTTATTTCATTAAAATTGACAAGTGCTAGATTTCTTATCGGGACAGGGTAAAGTAGAAAAGATTTGGTTGCCAAGACTGGAGGTAGGAGTTAAGTAGAAATAGTAAAATTGTGCTTGGAGAGCAGAAAACAATTGTTCCGCATGATCCGCATTTTACAGATGTCATTCCGCAAATGTGCATATCTGGCCCGCATTTAAATTTACAGCAATGCTATGAATAGAGCTTTGGATAGCAGGTGTGGATAGGGTGTAAGAGGTCACAGATAGGGCTGTAAAGTGAAAAAAAATCGTTAGAAGGAGAAAAAAACCCGAAAGAATGGTGGATTTATGGCGTGATACGGTGAGAATTGGGGGAGTCTATGAAAATAAATCTGGCCAAAGCCTTTAAATTTAATATAGGATAGTGTTCTTAATTTCACTATTATCCCAGGTATTCTACTATCAAATTATCAATTTATGGTGACCTAAATTGGGAATATATACCTTACATTTAAAGCTCTTTTATCCGAACTAGCTGATTTCCTACTATGCCATAATGAGGGTGTTTTTAAACTAAGATCACAAGATATTTGTAGCTTCTCACTATAACACTTTCCTTTAAAAAGCCCACTTTCTAACCAATGGAGCCAAAGGGCCGGCCCCACGCCAAGTGCTTAGGAACAACCTACTATACCCAACCCACTATACTACTTTCTCCAATTTCCCTGTGATTTTGACACTGCTGTCAACAATCTCACCTGCCAACATGAACAGGATTTAAAAACCAGCTACCTCTGAGCTGCCTGAAGCCAATGCACCCTGTAATATCTAATGGCCCATTCTCACAGCACGTTATAGAGGACTTTTGGCGCCGGTGGAGCAGCTTAAGATGATTTCAAGGAGAAAATTGGCTAACTTGGTGACACTAAACAATTACATGTATATAATAAATTAAAAAGGGATAAGAGGCATAGAATGGCGGGACAAGATCAGAAATCAGCGGGGCAAGATCATAGGTCTGCAGAGCAAGATCACATTAGTCTGTGGGGCAAGATCCTATCCAACTGCAAGGCTGCAAAAACCGTCGGCGAGGTTGCAAAACCTGTTGGTGAGGTTGCAGATGTCCCTATATCCCACCGATCATGTTTTTCACTCGAAAAATGCCCGTTGGACATCCAAAAATTGAGAAAAAACTCTGGCTCTTCCTCGGCGGCTTGAAAAGATAGTTTTAACAAACTGAAATTTTTTTGACTGCCATGGCGGAGTTCCCCCCACACTCTAAAAAAACAGCTTCCAAAAAACCCTGTTTGGTTTTTGAGCTTGTCCCACATATTAAACCAGCTTGGGTTTGTTGAAATGCCAAGTTTTTTGGTATTAACAAAAACCAACTAAAACTGGTTTCTCCGTAAACCAAACAGATAGGGGGCTGTTTGGATATCTGAGATATCCGTAGTGGTATAGTATGTTATCTCATACATAATTGGTCCATGGCTGATGGCTGGCCAGATTAGCCTATCAAGTGCGGATGCATGGATGGATGATTGAGGCTTTACATGAAGTATTTATGCACTTGGTTGGCTAATTGGGACAGGAGGACACAGAAATCAGCGATGCATGATTGAAACAGTGATCCAACAAGGGCTGTATGTAGTGCGGAAATACAGGATGTAAAATCACTGATTCCACCTGCCAGGTGGGGGAGGGGGATTTTTATTTTTCTATCTGCAGGTTGGGGGATATCTGTGGGGGGAGGGAGGTGCTTTGATTTTTGTTTATATCTGCAAAGAGAAAAGACAAATTGCAACATTGAAAACAGAACAGTTATAAAGTATAATAAATGCCAGTGATTGACTGTAGTTTGGAATCATTTTCATGTAATGTTAGAGTTGTTGGGTGTAATGATACTTCTACGAAATGTTTAGCCTACTTAATCTTCCACATGTTAAAAGATTTTCATTAATGATTTCTTGCAAATGGTGTATCTACAATTTTGAAACGCAAACATCTAATCAACATGCCCGTGCATCAAACATAGTCTTTTATAATTATAAAAGTTACAAACTACATTTGAATACCATAGTTATAGATGGCACCACTCGGCTCACCATTGCTCATTCACGATTCTTTGACAAACATAAGACTCAATCTACTTGGCGTTACATGTGGTACAGAAAGAGGCTCTGTTCTCTGGGGAGCTGACCTGTCTCAGCAAGCACAGTATCGAAGTTGTCTGTGAGGTCCATGAAGTTCCTTATGCATCAAAACTAGTACTAGGTTATTAAATATCACAAGATAAATTAAAAGCCATTGTCCCTAAGCAAATTATTTGTGCACGGTAATCTGGTTGATCATCCACAAATGTTGTCATATTGACACATGGACCAATATTTACAATGGCATGAAAAAACTCTAATACCGGGGTAAACTGATTCCTACGAGTGGTCTTGGTTTTTTGAAAAACCATTTTAACTGAGGAGGAGACCAATTCCAAAGACAAAAACCAAAAATGACCAGATAAACCAAATTTCAATGCAGAAACCACCGTGGTTGTCTCATAAAACCCCTTGATATTTAAAAAAACCACTTTTGTCCTCAATTTTTTAGAGTGAATTTCTAGGAACCTCATGTATCAAATTCTTTTTCCGCGGATTCACAAAAAATCGTCGGCGGGATGTCACAAATTACAAAAAAATCATCCAAATTCCCAGGAAATCCTAGCCCGCCGGCGCCAAAAGTCCTCCTTAACTTGCCGTGAGATCCAAGCATGAGCACTTGTCGTTCATCTACTGTAACACTAGCGGGCCCAACAGCAGTGGTTAATTGTTTGGTCTCCTTACTCCTTATGCATAATGCATTATGAATATTTGGATAACTTGAGAATTGTAACTATGAGTGTGATGCAATGAATCATTCTGATTTGTCAACTTTTTATCCATCATACAACTATGTATCCTTCAATTTTTTTTCTTAGACTGAAAGAAATCCAAGAACATCATTACAAGTATCAGGTCCTAATTTTTGTAGCAACTACTAAATTCTCATTGCTTTTTGTGAAGGAAAATGTTGAATTACATGCTGGTTGCTTGAATGGAATATTTTCAGGTTTATCGCAAGTGTCTACAATGATACTTCCCAACTGGGCTAAAGCAGTCATTGAACATTGTAGGACTCAAGCTGGTAGGGTCCTCAAGATGAATCAACTGAATGCATGTCACTCAGCTGGGGAAGGAGTTTAGTGAATAGCTGTAAAACACAAACAAGACTTTCACCAAATCTCAGTTGGTCGAATCCCAACTTGTCGGTCAATGCAGTGTTTCGCCATGCTCAATCATGAGGAACCCAAAACTATAACTGAAACTTGACCAACTGTTTGGATACTCAGGTTTAATTCATAACAAAAACCAACAAAATTCCAGTGAAATGAAACTCTTAAGGATTTGCTTTAACTGTTTGTTTTTGCTAATTATACCAGACAATTTGATTTGTTTGTCAGCCTGTTGTCATGCCCTTCAGTTGCACATCACACAGAGCTGCCAGACCAATAGCTATCCTGAACCAGCATGCCATGATGCTGTCGGTGTGAGGAAAAAATTGAAGGTATATAGGATGGATAATAATAATATTTATTTTTTCTTTCTAGTTTTTGAGATGGATATTGTGAAACAGCGTGAAGAGACATTAAAAGGAACCACGGTTGGGAAATGTGATATTTTGGAATGGTCATTAATCAATCGCATGACAAGAATAACACATAAAATGGCTTCCACTAGGCACGTAAGTTTATCGATGTGCCAAAGTCTGTGCTACGAGAAAGAAGGTTGTTCATCTGTGGTAACTGCTGGAAAAACGCCCGCAAGCACAGGTGCAGCTGACAATTGTGTGCTCTTTTCTGCACCGCTTTATCAACATCAGGGGGCAGCATATGGTCATGTCGTGGTGACATACAGCACATGCTATGGTAATTTATTTTTTAAACCGACAACAGATAGACATTAATCAGGCAGCATCAAAGCTAATTTTTGATTATGAAGCATAGCCTACATGTACATTATCAAAAGAACTGAAGCGTTATTATAATCACAGAAATACGGTTTGATGTTGGTTGCAGTTTCTTGGATAAAGTCATACGAATAAGAATAAATTTTATTTAATCTCGATTATGATTTCACAAAAAAGAAAAACATCAGTTGGGAGTTAAAAGCACTAAAAAAAGAAACAAATATGTACATTAATAAAAACGCTAACAATTATAACAGATTTAGTCTGTAAAAACGAGTTGCCCTGAACAATGATAGTTAGAAGGAATAGAAGCTCAGTTATGGTATTGATGTATTAACCTGTATAAAAACTTATGTGTAAGTATTCTTAACAGTAAATCGATTCAACAAGATTAGGGATTTCGTCCACACACAAAATTGCGTGTGAAGTATCACCTTTGAAAGACATTTTCAAGAGGGGATTCAATTCAAAACTTGCCAAAACCTTAATACACGTCCCATTTTTTCAAAATTTAAAAATCAAATAAACAGTCTGGTTAAAATGGTAACTGCATGCTGCTGCCATTTGGCAGAAAAGTTGATTTTGTATGCTACTGCATTGCTGTCCTGAGAAATAGTTCCAATTTCATTGCACATTCACAAAATTTCTATTCAACATTGATGTATACCAGAGTCAGACTAGGCAATTACATTCTCTAAGGAAGTAGACAAGGCCATCAGCACACTCAGAAACAGCCCTGGTTTCTTCCAGACAAAATTATGCGAGTTCCTCAGAATGAAATGATGAATAGCACACTAGTCACTAAGTGGCAACACATGACAGCATATGTTCTGATCTGCCAAGGCTGGTAAAAGAAGTGGCAATATAACAGCAGTCCACTTGTAGACAGTCAAATAAACTCATCTAAATTCGATGCTGTCATTCGTTTTGCTACAGTGAGGAAAATAAGTATATGACCCCCAACCATTTTTTCCAGTTTGGGCACTTGCACTCGCTCCAAAACTCTGAAATTTCTCTAGTAGATCCGGTCCAACATTAGAAGACAGGTAATGCACAAAAATTAAGTGAAAGAAGCATTATGTATTATATTTTCATAAGAATCACAATAGCCTTCGGAAATAAGTATTTGACCCCTTTGTTTGCAAAGGGTTTATCACCAGACTTCTACAAAACAACACTCAGGGAAATAGACTCAGGCCAGACTGTAAAGAATAACATATTTTCATAATCCATGGGAAAATTTCAAGTCAAAACATTTTGATTGGATGGCCATTAATCAGTCAATTTTGAGACAAAAGAACCTACTGGTTTAGGGGAAACAACTGGGCAGTCATAGAGTCTCAAAGACCAGCCTCTTCTGTTTTCTAATTACCATACTCAGCAACTTGCTTTTATCTGATTGGGCTAGGGCAGGGCCAGTCTCAACAAATGTGATAAGGTCTTTTTTTATAAGGTGCAAAACAATCACTTGGAAAACTATTCTAACTGAAATTTATTGCAATTAAAACATATTTCAATTGCTTTCCCCAATTTCATTCAGACTCTATATATACTGATCTAGGGGTGAACGTTTCAATAATTTATGTCATTGTGTGTAAGTAAACAAAGGAAGAAATAACCACTGGAACATGCTGGTCTGCAGTGCCAAGGCAACCTATCCTACACAGGAGTCCATGAGTGCAAGAACCATTTTAGAATGTCCTAGACTTACCAACCATGATTTAGCAAAAGCTCTGAAAGCACTTTGCACCTCTACCAATATGATGTAATGACCAGTACAATATGTTGCAGTAGGCCGAGATGATGTAGAGAGGCCATAGCCCTCTGTTGCAGAAGAATCACGCCAAAGCTTGCTTAGAATTTGCAATTGATCATGTGGAACTATTTTGCTGATGATTGGGGTAATTTAAAACCAGCTTTGGCATGATTCTTCTGCAACAACAGCACTTCTATTTCTTTTGGTGTTATGGGCATCAGGTGATCTTGTTTCCTCCATTCTGCTTTTGTTCTCCTCAAGTATCATGGTTGTCCATACCTTTCCTTCTTCTTCTCCCTCTCTTGCTCTATACAAGTTTTCAAAGTAGCCTATTTGGCAATGTGCTCCCTCGCTTGTTCGGGGTCTATTATTTCCTTGCCTGGTTCATTAATGGTTTCATATTCTTCTTTTTCTTTCCCAGGAGCCTTTTCCGGATTTCCCATATTATATTAGGGTCCTTGCTCTTGGCCATCTTATTCATGATGTTCCTCACCCTTTCCTCCCCCAGTCTCTTCGCTGCTTCTCTGACTTTTTGTTGGGCTTGGTAGTATTCTTCAAGTTTCTCCTTCTTTTGGTGATGTTGTGCTGTGGCCATCTCTTTTTTCCTAGTCTTCTTAGCTTCTCTCAGTTTCTTAATCTCAGGTGTCTCTTTCTTTTTTTCAGTAATTCCTTCTCCCACATTGACTTCACTTGCGAGTGGTCTTGCAAGTTCTGTGTTGTACTTGTCCCAGTCCATTTCATTGTTGATCTTCCATCTGGTAATTTTTTACTCGGACGTTTCAGTGCTGTCGTCACCTTGAATGTGATTGTGTTGTGATCCATCTCTCTGTTCCATTTACGTAGTCTCTTGGCGCCTTTTTCATCAATTTCCATGTCTCATATTCTTTCCATGCCTGCACTGTTTGTTGTTATGTAGTGTATGATTGATCTTTCATTAGTGTTGTTCCTGTTCACTCTTATCCACTGCCCGGTTTTGGATTTGTGGTTAATTGTCTGCAGGCCTGATTCTTCTAGGAACTGTTCCATAATTTTTCCATTTCTTGATGTGTTCTGTGTTATTTCACCTTCTTTTATGCTTAGTTTAGCATTCTCTAACGAGTATCACAGTTCCTTTTGAGTTCAGCATTCCTACCTGGGGTTTTAGGTCTCCATAAATGTCTTCCACTTGTTCCTTTTTTACATTCTCTTGAGGTCCGCAGAAGCTTGCTATAAAAATTTCTCCTGTCTTGAGTTTGTGACTTCTAGCCATAAAACTTCTACTTCACTTTCCTCACCCAAGAGTTCCATTTGCGTTATCCTAACTCCTATTGAGTCCCTAACTGCAATTGCGATGCCACCTCCTTTTCTTTTTTCCCTGGACTTTGAGTACCATGTGAAGCCTTCAATGGCCAGTGGTTGTCCTTTGGTTTCAGTTAGGAGTGCGATGTCCGTTTTCTCTTTTTCTTGTCTTTTTTTTGTTGTTCTTCTTTGGGATGAAGTGGGTGGTCGTTAGTCTGTGATGGTAAGGGAAGGTTACCCTTATTTTGCCCTCTGGTCCAATTCTATTTATGCCAGGGAGTTCTCTTTTTGATATAAACTCTCCTTTGAGGACTGGGTGACCTGTATGTAGTAATTTCCACAAACACTGCAATTTTGTAACAACGTTGCTGCAATGTAGATGTGCCCATGCAATGTATGCATTGGGTTTATCATTATTGGCCGACTAGACGATAGTTAGGGTGGGCTATGGCTTTTATCCCCGCGACGAACTTTTCTTTTGTGTGCGAAGAGTCAACAAACAATTTTATTTGCACCGGGGCGTGACAAACTTTTTTTCACAATGGTGCCACAGACAAACTTTTCTCTTTTCATGTGCTCAACAAACTTTTTTTTCAGCATCAAGTGGGAAAAAAACTTTTTTTTCAACAAAAAGCCATAGCCCTCCCCAAAAGATCATCTGTTTGGCCCCTTACTGTTGCAGTGTTATTTCTATGAAAAAAAATTCTTACAACAATTGCAGATATTGATGAGGAAACTCTTTTGGAAGGATGGCCCGATAACAACACAGATGTCACTATCCAGGCATCTGGAATACAATCCAGCCAGTATGGGTTAAGGCAAATCTATGCTGGGAATGCGGGTAAACTGATTGATGGCTTTGCCCGCTACACAAAATTAGCTGAAGATCCTGCTGATACCACAACTTGGGTGCAGGCAAGTCACAATATTCTAACATATGTACAGCACTGGATTTTGCTAATGCTTCACATGGGTTGACCTAATACAGTAATCTGGTTAATTCATATTTCTGATATTGTGTTACTGATGAACAGCGGTTAACTTGTTTCAGTCAGATGCCTCAGCTCCTGTTAACTATGACATGATAAATCAGTTCACAGCTTCACACTTGACCCGCAGTTGAAAATATGTCCACCTGCATGAGTTAAAAGGATTAGGATAATCCATAATATGTAAATGGCACAGCCACGAAATTCGCACAGCACTTAAAAAGTTTTTTTTAGGACTTATAGTTTTTCCATAACTTTCATTAAATTTATTTAATATATGTATAAAGGGCAGGTATGTCACTGTTTCAAAGAAATTGAAAGATGGATATATTAAAAAAATAGACAGAAATTTACCTATACTAGAAACTATATGAAAGATAAAAGAGATCAAACATACATACATACATACATAAATACATACATACATACATACATACATACATACATACATACATACATACATACATACATACATACATGTATACATACATACATACATACATACATAGGATAGCAAATAAATAGGATTAAGGATAAATAGAATTGATAGATAATCAGCTAAATAGTAAAAAGGAAGACAACACTGAAAGCTGCCAGATTTATCGTCTATGCTAGATTTTTGATATTACATAATAGTGATAACAAAAACAATAACATGATCTGCATGTAGAATAATTCCTCACTGTTACATAATCATCAGTTGACAAAGATTATGTAACTGTAATTTTGTTGTTTTCTTGTTGTCTGCTTTGAAATGAAATGAATCACATGTTGATAATTTTTTTTAGCTTTTCAAGGCTTATAATTAACTATTCCATAAAAATTATAGAGACAGGGAATATTACTGGAGAATATCAAATTTTAAAGACACTTTTGAATATGAATTTGTCATGTTTTGTTAAATTCGAAACTAAATCATTGAAAAGAAGCTGGTCCCACTTGACCTAATTTCCTGCTGTCGACCATTGATGTTGAGACCATCACTGCACAGAATTTTTAAACCTTTCTTGTGCTAAAATTTGCTTTGCGTAACGGCCTGTGGCCGTTTCGCTGCGCGGATATTAAGTGTTCAAACAATGCAGTACAGTACTGTGGTCCTCCATCTGATTTAGAAAGACAAATGCGCACAGCATACATCACAATACCGGATTGTACCAACACTTGCTACAGGGAAACAAGAAGTGCAATGCAATGATCACAACTGATAAGCATTAATCAATATGGTACTGCAGGTCCTATTATAGTTTTCATTAAATCGAACAGAAAATTGACAATTGGCATTGCAAAATCCAGAGTAAGTAGTTTAATTGCAGAAAGTTTTCTTATAAAAGGCGCACAGGGTATCTTTGAGTCAGACATGGCATCAAAGATACTGGTATTTTAGAGCATTTCCATCAATTTAAAAAGCCTTTAAAGCACAATAGAGAAGCTTACTTCTAACCGAATAGTACATTGTAATACAGCTGCGACCAATATTACTGCTTTGGCCAAACAACTCAATATTGGTATCCTCGCCATCCACTATCTATAAAATAACAGCCTGAAGTGATAAAGAAAGTGTCAATTACTCTAGAAAGTTTGTAAACTTGTCATTTCATGTGTAAACTGAAAAAAAAGTTAAATGAGACAGTAACGTGTCGCGCACAGTTCTACAAAACTCTGCGGATATTATTTTTAGCAAAACGCGAGGAAACTTCTAATGCAAAACACAATTCCAAAAAAAATGTTGGACGCCTGTTTCAATCAACATTCGCCTCATTGCCGTTTCCTCCTCCTGTCCTAATTAGCCTACCACGTGCATAAATAGAGGACGTAAAGCCCAAAACATCCATCCATCCATCATGTCTACAGTGGTTTTTGCAGTGGTCAAGCTTCAGTTAGCAAATTTCATGTTGCTCGGTCAATGCAGTTGTCAGACTCTTTAATGTTATACTGAAATTAACTGTCAATTTGTCACTGGCTAACTTATGACCTCACTGGTGAATGGCATGACTCACTCACAAACGTTTCTGATAAATTACAAGTATGGGATATGGCCTCGGTAGCTGCATACGAGTCATTAAATATAACATCTATAGAATATCTACCAAGTATGGGGAAATGAGTCATATTTTTGCGCATATCTGTTGGCACTCTTAAGTTAGCTAAGTCAAGTCATGAAACACCCAAATCATGTCAAATGTCCAAATAATGAAAGTCTTCCAAGTCAAGTCACCAAGCATTCAAGTCAAGTCATGATAACAGAACGCAGTGACTCCGGGCTCAAGGTGGATATTAGCGAAAACCTAACCGAACCTAATAAATCAGAACCGCCCAACACTACTGTGCGTGATGATGAGAAAATGCTCCTTCAGCACAGCATGTGAATTTCATCCAAACATGAATTCATTGGCCTTATATTAAGTGTGATGCGAGTTTGTCATTTGAAACAGCCAACATTGCAAAAAAATTGTATTTTTAGTGCGCAAAAAATGTCTCTGCAGTGCCAGCAGGATCTTAGAAAAAATTTCTTAGTAAAAAAGAAACTAGATTCTAAATTTTTTTTGGCTTGGCCCTCTTGTAGTGATTTCTTGCTGTTCTTGTGAAGCACCTCAGGCTGGCATGTGTTTCTCATTCAGTGTCTGCTACAGTTCTGCTGTGTGAGAGCAGTTGAATCCCCCGCTGTGGCTTGGTCATGCTTCAGTGCCTCACACTGCCTCCAGTGGTAGATATTGTCTCTATGCACTGGCTTGTGCTGCCCTCTGGAGAAGCCATATCTACTACACTGTTGAAAGGGCCCCACCCCACAGTCCCACACTCCTTGTTACTTTTAAAAGGCCCTTAATCAATATACACTACCAAAGCTTACAAGACTGCAACACTTCTTTCAAACTGTGAAAGGTCAGATTTTACCATCTACCTCGCGATCAAATACAGAGACTAGAAAATTATGCAGCAAGGATTACTAAAAAAAAATTTAACTATGTAAATACTAGAGGTTTCCAACTTGTTCATCAATTAGGATGGATGAATGTCAGAGAAAGATACGACTACTTCCAAACCCTTCTAATTGTAAAGCTATACCTGGATTAGCCCCTGACTATTTACCATATATTTACCATGGGCGGCCATACTAATCATTGAGAGACAAAAGGTATCAGGGCATGCAAATGGCTTCAGTCCACCTATATACTAGCATATGACAAATCAAGGAAATTTCCAAGACATGTGCGTTTTGATATATTTGTCACAGATTCCATCCAATTTTACAGTTGATTATGAAAAACATTTTCTCAAAATCACAGTTATTGTTGGGTGTTGTTGGTTTTACAAGTTGTAGATTCTTATCTACTTTCATCTTGTGTCTAATTGCTAAAAGCACAAATAGCAACAGACAATGTATAACAGTTTGTGATCAAGACGGTTGATGTATGTTAATTAGAATTTGTCATGTGATTTTGGAATAGGCTCCTACTAGTTATGCATTTCTTCAAAATATGCAAATACTTTAAAGGAATAAAAATGATTTGCATGCCATAACATTATCAAAATAAGTGAGATGTACTAGGTCAACTATTGTATTTGCGCCATATCTGTATATTATTAGCAAAATGACCTTGCTTCTGCAATCTCCAAATTCGAATTGCATACGCTTGTATTGTCTTATAGGGTATTATTGGTATGCATCTGCATGCTATTTACGTATAACAAATAATGTAATTCTGGAAGTTGACATTAATAATGTACAAACTAGGAAGCATCAAATGAACCTACACCTTCAGCTACCCTATAATGAATTTCATAAGATAATTGTATCTTACAGAGCAGCAATAAGTTGGAATAATTTACCAGCACCTATAAAAGACTGTATTAATATTAATGATTTCAAAAGACTTATAAAGTGCCATATCAAAGATTGAAGATCTTGATATTTTTTATTGTTGTTAATGTTTTATCGCCCTTAAATGATTAATTTTATCAGTTTTATTTTGTTGTTTATGTGTTGCTTGAGCATTGTTTTGGTTATCTTGTGTTTTTATATCAGAATGATTGATATTTTAATGTTATGTATTTGTGATTTATCATTGTTAAGGGCTTTGAGCATCTCAATGCTGAGAAACAACCCTTGTAAAATATTTTCTAAAAAAACAAAAGAATCTACTTATGAATGAATTTTTCTCTTCTATTCCCTTCAAGGTAACTTTCAAGCGACCATTCTTTGTAAGGTCGTTTCATATCAAAGCAGGTTTTCGTTCAACGGAATACATCTTTGCGACAAAAGTTCTATACACGCCTGGAATTGCCAGGGGGACAATTTTGACTCCTGTGATGGAAACAGATGGAGTGACCGTAGCTGTAAGTTCATTTTGCAGATATTCATTCACTATTATTCAACTTCATTCATGATCACAAGTTTGCTCAAATATATATAGGCCTATGTATTTATAAATATATAATTAACATCATACAGCGATCCTGAAGAAACATCGGGGTTAAAAAAATGAGCCGGAAACGGGACCTATACCTGAAACTGCACAATCATACGAACATTTTAATACAAAAACGAAAAAAATCTGTTGGGAATTTTTTGAGAAAACTTTTAAAAAATCAAAGTTTATCCCTCCATTAGAATACATGAAAATGGCATAAAACACAATTAACAAGCTTGAAGCTTGGTGAATTTGAAATATTTATTGACTTTATTGAAATAAAAGTGACAAATTGTTTATCACACACTGTAAGAACTAAAAAATGCTAAAAGTGAAAAAAATTCCCCAAATTTTCAGTCTTTGACTGTTGAAATCTGAAGCATTATCCTTAGTACGGATAAGTGAAACTTTACAAAGCTTTCAAAAAGTTAAAGCATGCCTAAAATGGATATAAATGTTACTAGTAAGCTGACACTCATAGGAAAGATCAATCATAAGTCATCACTGATTCGCAATTGGCATGTTTAGTTTATGGTATAATATCTACATACAAGAGTTCAAATATAGAGCAAGGTCGCAGCACAGAATGATGCATGTTCCTATGTATGGTGACATATCAGGTCACGACAATTAAACCACATACAAACTTTTTCATAGATTTGTGCAGGCATCAACCATTTCCCTCATGGATAATATACAATGAGACCTAAATTAGCATACATATGGTTCAAATTAAGTACTATTCAAAAGTTTGGCTGAATTTCTTCAGATCATCAGCTGTTGGACAGCCTGTCAAAGTAGGCATCACAGTTATCAACCATCTGTGGAAAATTGAGCAAGATGTTTGCTACACTTTTCCAGGTATACCTTGTACCTGTCTTATCGAAATGAGTACTCAATCTGGTGGTTTTATAAATAGTCTACAGCATGAACAAATTTACTGGATAAAAGAATTTCTTTGATTTGAAAGAATCAAGGGCTTATCAAAGCATGCGTGCATGACTATGACATAATGTAATGCAATAAAACAGCTGTAGTAAGGCTCGATATTTTCTGTGCAACATACCAATGTTTCTTCAGGAGCGCTGTGATCAGTTATAGGAAAAACTGAGATTTCTGAAATCTGGCAGCAACAGTTTGGGAGGAATAAAGAAACAAGTAACACTTATAGTAATGTTAGGTTAATCAGGAGAGATTCGTGGAATTTTTTCTGCCATACAGGATGTTGTGGGCAAATGGAGAAGGTGTTCGACTGCTAGGCGCATGGTCGCAGGTTCGAATCGTAGTCACAGCATGGCATGGAGTAACCATTGCTGCACTTCACCCAAGTGCAAATGAGTACTTGGCAATAGGCAATGATCGATGGCCATTGTGAAATTTATGCTCAACTAAGGAGCACGCGGAATTCCTGCACGCTGGTGAATGCTCCCCAGGGAGTTGTGAAAGATTCAAGCTTGAACAGGCCTGTCAAGGATGTAAGTGTAAATGTCGGCCGAGCTCATAGGAGGATGGCTAAACCAAATACATTTGCATTACATTTACATTTACAGTGTAGGATAGACACAAATTAAAGTTTGGTGCCAGATTTTGTCCAAGCTGAAGGTCCAACAATCCATCAATTGCCACAAAATCTAAATTAACAACAATTTTTGTCGGAAACTCCATGAAAGCTTGCTTCTCCACTATGCCAGTTGGGTATTTGCATAATTCAATAGATTTGAAAGGATACTCTTATTAATACACACTTCTTGATTTGCAGAGTATTCCTCATAGCCGGGGAGAGTACTTTCAGAATCACCCAACCCACAGTAAAACAGTCTTGCCTCGAGCAGATTGGATGAGTTCATTAAGAATTTACATCATTCGTGCAACAGAACCATATTTACATCTGGACATACTGGGCCATCGTCACAGAGAAATGGATGTTCATTCAGTCGATTCAAGAAAAGGTGCACCATTTACGTTGTTAGCTTTTTTTGTATTGGAGGAAGTGTAATTGTCTTATAGTGAAGTTATACATATCTAAACCCCACTGAGACTGCAAATGAGGCAAGACTTCCTGAAATTTCCTTATTAGAAAAGCCTAAGAAGTTTTTGTTGACATGCTCAGGAATTCCACTCGGATGTGCACATCTTGACAACATCAACATGACCTATTTTTGACATTAAGTACATGTTACCTATCCTGTATTATGTTTTTGTTGTTTGCTCAGATGTTGTTTTTTTATTGCAAACTGCCAATTCTTGATTGATCTTGCCATGTTGTGCACCAATCTTCAACAGCACTATATAGAGATTCTTTATATTTACAGAACAATCTCGTTCTGCTACCACCCTCTTCACTCATGCCATTCACACCTCCACCTATCTATTCTAATCGTATTCACAGTAGAGTAGCGCGGGGCAAGAAGCCCGAGTTAGGTGAGAGGCCCGGCCCCAACGGGTAATATCTTAACTTACATTTTTGGTGAATTTTCTTATTGATAGGGTTGAACCAAGAGGCTTTTAAGGTGACGTCACAAATTTTCAGGACAAACAGCACCTTACCAAAGTAGAAACTAAAGAAAGAAAAAAAAAGGAAAGTGCATGGCTTTTGTAACTTTGATTAATTATTTGAAAGCGGCTGTCCGAAATAATTTTGGAAATTTTATAAAGTATGGACAACTTTATGACCATCACATAAATATGATTTGGATCAAGTTTTTTGCATTTTAGTTCAAAATAATGAGGTCAAATTAAAATATGTGTGTCTTAGGTGAGAGGCCCACTTATGGTATGGGGCATAAGGCCTCCTTCACTAGGGTCACGGAGCTGCTTCAGGCACCATTTAATGATCTTTACTTTTCCTTAAATCTTGATAGAATAGCTAAATAGAAAAAATGAGCTCAATGATTGAAACGGGTAAAAAAATAGCAAAAAATAAATATCTCAACAGAAAAAATACTTAAATTAATAAAATGTAAATAGAATGCCTTAAGGATAGAAGCAACTCAAGAAGTAACTTTCAAGGCGAACATGCTTCCAAAAAAATTGTCATAGAATTATAAAAGGGGAGCTTCTTATGCGATGAATGGGGTAAGAAGACCATTTCCAATTTCAACTCATATATTCAAATTGGTGGGCATTGTTTCACTAGTTATAAGTAGATTAAAGAGATGCCTTCCTGATTGCATAAGCATTCAAATTACCATCGATAAAAAGTTGGTCAAATAGCACCTTGAAGGGAGGGTTCATGCTCCGCGCTACTATGGTAACAATAGTGGAAGTGGTTGTGGTTTTCCCTGGGCTCTGAACAAGGAGGGGTGGCCCACATACAATATTCACATATAATATTATGTTCACATCTGCGCTGGATTTCACGTTCACTTGAAGCTTGTATATATATATAAACTAGGCTTACTTTGTAACCTCTACAGACGTCTAGAGTGGCCTTGTAGGGTCCTTTATGAGGTACTTGCACTTTGCTACAGCTCCCCTCAATCATCATTGGTGAATGCATGGGAGTACAATTATTTTGTTGTCCTCTTGGTATAATTAGCCAACATGGTCTGCGGCTATTTGTCAAGTAACTGCCATCTGGGGAAAACAGAATAATGCCAACCAGCAGCAGCACTATGAAGAAGTTGTTAAAAGATCATAGTCACTGACTTACTTGTATGTCTGGAAATTCCCGAAATTTAAAAAAGTTGACAAACCGTTTACGTGTATAATTCATTTCTTTTCACAGTGTTTGCCCTGGGCCTGGAATCTGGAGCTATTGCAGACTTCCAAGTTCGATGTTCATCAGAGCAGAATACAGGCCCCTGTGAATGTGCTCGATTAGGATATATGGTAAATATTATTATGAATATACATGTAGGCATGTTTACACTACTGCTCAGTCAACTTAGAGTTCATGTATGTTTGACTCACCTCGGGTACTATCCCCTCCTGTCAAAAAGTTTGGTAACACTGTTCTGATTCATTGATTTGTGTTAGACTCTGTGACAAAACTGACTATGGGACAATGTTGTTGCATACTGACATAGGTTTTTATGCAACCCGATAAATATATATGACAGATATGTTAAGTTCAGTATGAATGGCACTTAATTTATAATGTCTGCCTTTAAGACATTGGTCTGCATTTTTTACCCTCTCAATAGGTCTATTGTACTATAATACAGACCAGCAGGATTCCATGTACCCACAATCAGTTAAATGTAAGAAGCATAGCACTAATCAGTAATCAATGATGAAACTACAGTGAAACCAACCTTTGGCCAGCGGTGTGGACAGTTATACAAAAAAAAGTTGTGCTTCTAGCATAAAACATTTTGATTTAATTTTTTTGTTTACTATAATTCATTATATGTTATGCATCTTATTTCAGAATTTAGGATCTTGCGACAGTAATCCTTGGTTAACAATGACCAATACCGGTGCCTGGTTTGAAATTGACTTGATAGTAGTTCATGACATTAAGGGATTCTTTATCAAGAGTAGATGCACCACCTGGGCCTTTGACTTCAGCTTGGATGGTAAAGTGTGGAAACCATTCAATGGATCAACCAGTACACAAATGGTTTGTTGTTTCCTTCTGTGTTTCGTGTCTTTGCTTTTTGTGTTGGACAGTTTTGGGTTGGAAGAAAATTTCGTTCTTTGTACATATATTGATGCTTTTGGAGTTTCGATACAAAAGATATTTCATCCACAGAAAGAAGGGAGTGCTTATAATTGTGTGCGTCTTGACAATAGAAATCTTGCACAAAATTTCAAAACACCATATTGGAATGAGTAAAAGATATATAACACCAAATTTGTCTACTTCTCTCTGCATAATAATTCATATCTGTACTTTTTCAATAGGTTTTTACAAAAGCCAGTTTGCCGGGAAATATTGAATATGCGATTCTGCTGGAAAAACCCCTAACAACCAGATTTGTGAGGTTTATTCCTAAGTCATGTAGCAGTGGAGTATACCTGAACATGGAATACTATGGAATGATCAATGGTTAGTTATGTCAATTTGTTTAAACATAGAGTTGCATCCTTATTCGTCTGCAAGAGAGTTCTCAGGTTCAATAACTATGGGATGACCTGAATACTTTGTGATGTGGTATATGAATGATTTATAGGCACTTATATTCTGCATCAAAATTTTGAGGCTAATTATGTAGGAGATCAGTCACATGACAAACCAATAAATACGGATATTAGTGTCTTAAAAGTGTTATTGGTGTGTGGAGAGTGACATTGGTGTGCCTGGGTGCACTCAGCTGCAACCATGCACTTAACTACCTATTATTAAGGGCAGGGCTGTGTTTTGCAAAATTTAACCCCTTGGAAAGTCAATGTATCATCAACAAAACTCAATATTGGTCTCCTCATCATCCACTATCTATATATATTTTAGTTTTGTTTGTGGTCTTATTATCATTTAATGGGGAGCTACCTTAATGATAATTGAAAAAAAACGTAATCTTGATTGGATAGAAAATGAAGTACAGATATGTATTTTTTAATCTTCACAGATAACACTAGAATGTTGTCCAGTGATGTTGCTATAGCCACTGCATCCTCAGCCATGGATACCAGCACTTGTCAGCCTGGTGGAGATACTGTGATGAAAAGCTTAGGATGCTCCTTGTGGTGTCCTCAAGCCACCGTCGGACAACCTACAAGTGTCAATTTCCGATTTCCATTCTATTACCATATTACATCCATTGCAATGACACAAGCAATGCCCAGACAAACCCAAAATGCAACTATTTTCACCAAAAAGAGCGAAACTGATTTCATATCATTGGCATCATACACTGTGAAAAAGGTAGGTTCTACTTGGTAAATTAGGAGTTCAATTTTACATTCTTGTCATCAACCTGGAATAGAATCTTCATGAGCATTTTATCTTCAGAAATTTGACAACTTCTGGGCATATATTATGGTTCACAGTGGCTTAGTTCACCCCCTTGTCTCTACATATGTCTTAAAAAATTCTTACAGCACTCACTCCAAGCAGAACTGCATCAGTTCGAAATGCATAAATTATGATAGATTTGGAAATTTAGGATGCAGCTATGCTGCAGAAGTAGTCTTTGAGCCTCTAAAAAAAGAGATTTGAAAAGATTTCACCGCATGTATTGTATTTTAAAGATTAATTGTGGCTAGCTGATAATACTATTAAAAATGAATAGCTAAATGCCTTAAACTGAATTTGTCCGTCTTTGGCCAACAGGTAGAGGAGACAAATGAAACATCAACAGAGTACTTCTTTCTTGATCATCCTATTCTGGCAGAGAACATGACAATAACTGTGACTCCCTTGGCAGCAACATTTTGCTTGAACATTAGTATCTCTGGCAAAAAGTCAGGTTGTAAGTACCATAAATACAATTTATTTCCTCTGTATTCAACATGAAAAAAAATCCAGGGCTTCCAAGTTTGGTAGTAAGTGAACCAACTGAGAGTCCAGACTTCATTGGCCTTTTGGAAAATCAACTCAGATTCTTACATACTCCTTGATTTCTACTCTGATTCCCTGAGCAGTGAGCACTGCTTGTTTTTGTTAGCATCATAGCACACAAAATTGTTTTATGGTTGTACATACCACATACCATTCTGTTAAATTTATTTACCTGTAGACCTAGGTCCTAGGAATCTAGGCTGTTTTTATAGTTTTGCAGGCATGTGCTTTTGCATGTGTGTCAGAGTAGGTCCAAATGTTTGAATTTCTCAGTATAGTCCAGACAACTCCAGATTCGAATGTAAACATTGTGTTGTACTGTATTTTACTATGGACAAAACAGTATTTCATTGTTATTTGTGCTATATAGTAATCTAAATGTTATCATAAGTGCCTTTTCCCTGGAGTAAAATAATGTACATGTACTTCATTCATTCCAGTAGTTTCATTTTGAAATCCAGACAAAAACGGCTCTCATGTACTAGCAAGTGCAAATGTTCTAAAATTTCAAACACTTATCTATTCTCAGACAAGGGATCCCTTGTTAGATGGATGTTTCTTCCTGTTTTGAATGCACCTCACCTTATTGCATGCCTGCCTATCAAAGACTACCCTGTCTATCAGAACAAAAATACAAGACATAAAGTCCACGTTGTATCAGCTACAAAGTACAATCAACAATAGGAAAAATATTTAAAAAAACTATCCAAATATGTTTTGAAAATTATTTTACCCAAATGCATATTGAATTATTAATTACTAGCCCACCACTGCCCTGCCTCAGCAAAATGCTCTCCTAATGGGACATATAGGGTACAAAATATATTTGTGGTTTCGTGTTAATAAAATGATATCTGAAGGTTTTCATTCATTCATCTGCAATTTGCAGCATGTCCTCAAGGGTTTGTGCCATTCATTGGAAAGTGCTATAGTCTACACACAATTCAACTTTCTCGCAACAATTCTCTGATGCGTTGCTCAAAGGACAACAACAGCTGGCCTCATCCAATTTCTCTTGCTGCCCCTCTTCATGCCTCAGAAGTGGAAAACGTCCTGAAAATTCTTTACCCGTAAGCAACTTTACAGTATGAATTTTATCATGACTTATTGAAATGTTGTTTTGTATGTGAAAGCATGCAGTTGCTTAACTTCAGTCATCTCACATACATTTCAATAAAATGTCAAACACAACATAGCATACACAGAAAAAAGGTACAGCTACAGTTCACTACATGCATGATCTGCATTTGACTTAAAATTATCAGTTTCTTTATTAATGACAGCCAGACAGAAACACAAGAAATGTATTAATGACAAAGGGGCAAGGACGCAAGGTATACATAATACATTATGTAAACCTCTCTACCAATGAAAAAAAAAATACATTATTTGTCTCTATATCGTGCGGAGACTTCTCCAAGACAAAAATAGCAATTATCGACAGGAGACTCCAGAATGAGAGTCATCAGTCTTCTCAATGATTCAGACGCCATAGAAACAGTCTCATGCATGGTCAAATAGAGCCTCAAGTATACATGCAGGTATTAGATTTCCTATTGTCACAATGATCCGCGTAAGTTGTGAGAAACAGTTCTTTTTTTATGATCTTTTGTAGATATAATTACGAAATCTGGACTGGTCTTGCTAAAATCAACAGTGCATGGGGTAAATCTGATGGCAAAGCAGCCAACTACAGTCTCTGGGCAGAAAATGAGCCATCGACTAATTTTGACTTCAGTGTGTGGAAGAAGAATGAGACTCTTGTGGCAGATCCCACACAGAAATATGGACAGATTTGTGAAACAAAGGCTATTAGTAAGTACTGTATATGCGTTCAGTCTGTACCCTTGGAAAGCATAGCCTACTTTCAGAGAACCCTTCTAAAATTTCACATAGTTTACTCAGCGATTGAGTGTATATGATGAACAAGGTGCTGAAATTAAATTTTTAGCATTAAATTTGGAAAATTCTTTTGATATATAATTTGATTATTATTGTTGTCCAGTTATGCCTACAGTTAATGTAATTTTTAATACTGTTTGGTATATCAAGTTCAACAAAAATAAGTAAACCCTTACTAAGACTTAGATATCTCAAAGTTCTCTTCTCCAGTTTCTATGAAAGTTGATTAGTTTATGGGCCTGCGTAGTGAGGCTGTCACTGTACATTTTGGTCTTCATTTTTCTATAAGCCAACAGGCCGACAGTGCTTGTTAATCATCCCTCCTTTCACAAATTGTATGTTTAAGCTTGTCCATATATATTTTTCACCAAAAGGTGCTCAACCTCTGCTCAAATTATTTTGGATGTCATCCGAAAAACAGAAACAGTAAAAATGTAAGAAGTAGTCAGTTGTCCACTAAAAATATAAATATGAATGAAAATTAAATTTTCACCAGCTATTTGGTGAGGTATCTCCAGTTGGTGCCTCCCCTGTATGATGAATTGGTCATACCCATTGCAAGAACTTTTTGAAAACAATCGTTATGGTTGGCTCACTTGTATTACAGATACATACATTTTAGGTCTATATGCAGGCCTATAACACAGCTGAATTTTCACAAAAATTGGAGAAGGTATCTTTGAGATACAAAAGTCTAATTAAAGGGTCAAATGTTTAAAATACTTTGTTTGCTTAATTTCAAAAGATAAAGATTTCGATGGAATCGATTGGCATTACTTTCCAAATACTAGAGATTCAAACTCTGATGGTATTTTGGTATATCCAACCCATCGGTGGACACACTGCATCTATGACTGCGCAATGAACAAACTTCTAAACTGCAAATCAGCATACTTCAACATGGCTTCACGCAGGTGTACCCTGTCTCCAAGAGACAGATTGAGTTCTACATTTCAACTCAACACTACAACGACAGATCATATGTATGAGAAATATGCTGCAGGTATGAATATTAGATTGTTTATGAATCAACAGTGGGGAAATTAAACTCTTTGTCTGCAGGGGGTCCAACCAGTAGTGCCACCAATGTTCAGTAATTGAAAAAAAAATCTACCTTTTTCTAAAATCAGTATATTTCTTCACCAGTGACAGAAGTTGAAATTTCAGGATTGTCTGTAATTAAATGACAATAGTATCTAATATCAAATCTTACCTGAATTTTAGTACATATGAAATCTTTTGTCAAATTAATTCCATATGAAATTTGAAGACATTAACTGCAACACAGCAATCCTGGAGAGCCGATACTTTAAAGAATTAAAAGTCTCAGCTGGGGATGTCGTCAAGACAAATGATATCATCCATGGACGACAAATTCCAGCTGGTAATGACGGATTCTGGAAGCCGGAGGCAAGTGACACCAACCCTTATGTACAGGTAAGATGACAAAGATAATTCGAAAATTGGTGACACCATCCCTTTTTCAACAGGGAATGCAATTGTTGTCACACTTTAAGTTTCACAAAAGTAATTAATATGTTTGTTTTTGTTTGCAGTTCACCTTCACTAAGAGTATGTTGATACACCGCTTTCTTACAAGAGGAAGTGGGCGTACGACCCCAGCTTATTACTTTACTGATATGTACCTTGAAGCTTCAACATCACTGACAAAATGGGAACGAGTTGATGTGACAACTGGTGTGGTAAGTTTAGTAAAGAAGAGGGCAGCAAAATATTAAATTTTTTAAAAATTGTGTAAACAAAAATTCCAGTCCCACATCTAATAATCGGAAACGAAGAGTCTAAAGTAACCTTGATGTACGGATTGTTTTAGCATGTAGACAAGTGCAACGAAACATAAGCGAGGCTCCTGACGTGGCTTTGAATGTTTTTAAAGCAAAATTTAGATGTTATTCCCTGCACACTATCACATAAATAATGTCTAAGTGAAACACTGACTTAATGTGACGCATCATTTTCAGAAAATGAAACACAGCCTCATGTACAATAACTAATATGAAATCAGGCAGGCCAGGTCACCAGCCTGGTCTTTTGTGACTGGAGGGGAGAGGCCAGGGGCAGATACAAGAAGGAGGGGAGGTCAGAGTTCAGTGGTGGGACTAGCACTTAATGCAAAGCCCGAAGGGCTGACACAATTTGACATTAATCCTTGATGTTGATATCGATTCTAGCCATTACTTGGCGTTATTAGCTCATCCATAATTATGAAGAAAAATCTGTTGGATTATGCAGTCAAAAACAACAGTCAAAGTTCGTCTCAGAGCATGTAAAATCCGTTGGCTTCTGGGGGCCTGCAGACCTGCCCCCCCACTGCATAAGCTTCAGCCCTACAGGCTTCGCATTCAGTGGTCGTCCCACTGCTAAACTCTGAACCCCCCCCCCTTCCAAAAGTCCTGGATCCGCCCCTATTACTTGTGTGTATATATTTCTAGTCTTAGAGTGTTTTAAATTCTATTCGTATACTTCTAGCCTTTCGGTGACATGCAGACATCTGCCTTACCGTACATTCATGTATTCAAAACAACTCTCGTTGCTCTTGGAATAAGGTTTTATCCAAAACATCATGCTTATGTTGGAGGACAAGTTCAATTCTATGGTTGTCGTGTACCAGGTAACCTCTTAGTTTTTAATTTAGCTTCCTGTGCTTGACCATTAAATAGTTTATAAGACAGACCTAATAGTTTTTGTAATACACGAATATTTGTACATTTTTCAGAATCACCCACATGTTATGAAAGTTCATCATTGCCTGGGCAATCCTGCAGTGGTACATCAAACATTATTCTAAAATCTAGTCAAAATCATACAGCTTCCTTTGTCAAGGTAGGTGAGATGATTAGTCAGACCAGTTGGATGAGAGACATTTGGGACTGAAATTTAAATCAGATAATGAAGTTCGGAATGACTCTTTTTTTAATAAAATTTTTAAGAAATGTTGAGGACTTCTGCTTTCTTTCCCATGTAATCAATCATTTCTCACCAGGACCAAAAATGTGGCTGGGCCTTAATAATATGACATCATATTCTCTGTCATTGCAGAACTGGGTTAGTATGACAAATGGCTTTGAAGAAGATGGTGGACAGACATTCTGGTTTGGTGGAGAAAAGGCATATAACATGTTTCTTGGCAAACAGCTTGCTACAAGAATAGAGATGTGGGATAATAAGAATGAGTTCTTAACAGCAGAATTTGATTTTCTTGGGTTTGGAGATGTTGGTCAGAGTTTCAAGTTGAGTTTGGGCAAGTTGATGAAAGCAAGTGCTGGAGATGGTAAAATGGAGCTATTTTCAGGCCCATTGGCAACTGCAGATAATGACAAAACCAACATGTCATGTATTACTGATTTCACATCTGCTTGGTGGTACAGACCGGCAACATTTGCAAGTTCTGCAGATTGTGCTCTCTCAATTTTGGTACCAAACACTAAACTAGGATTTCGTTGGTTGACTCTACCTAGAAATGTGATCATTAAAGTTGTGGTGAAAGCACGTTATGCTTTTCTTAGTCATGGTAAGTTGCATTTGAAATCCTATTCAAATGATTTGAATTTATTCACTAACTTCCTAGACTACAATATTTTTTCATCTGGTGGTCGTGGAAGTCAGGCATGTTAGCTTTTGGTATTTTCTTTTAGCTAACTTGGCCCTTGGTAAAACTGTAGTACACCACCCCACAGTGCTTGAAAGTGTTATTGCGTCCAAATCTGTTGATGGCAACCCAGCCTCAGACTTCACATCAGGATCATGTTCTCAGACAGGACCAGCAAATGCAGGCCAGCTCTGGTGGAGGGTAGACCTAGGAAAAGAATATCCAATTCAGAAGATTGAGATTTTTGGAGCTTCATGCTGCAGTAAGTCTTTTAATGGCAATTTTTTATGAACAACCTTGACACCAAGGTGAACATTCTGCAAATACACTGTAAAGAAGGATGGTGAAAACACATTAGTTAATCGTGAAATTGAACTAATGAAGGTAAGAATATGTGTAACTGTAAATGCAATACAATCATTCTCATCACATGTTGCACTCTTCTCTTTTTATATTTCAAGTGGATGAAGTAGCAGACCTTAACATCTTCACTGGGAAAACTTCAGCAGATGGAGACTTTAGCAACAGTGGCTATACACAATGTGGAACAACAGATGGAGCAACTCCTGTTGCCAGCCAATATACTATATTATGTTCCAGTGTTCAAGTAGCTCAATATGTTGGTCTGCAAAGAAGAGCAGGAGGAAAACTGACTCTGTGTGACATTGCTGTCAGACCTAAGGATCAAGGTGAACAACAATCCTTTTTCTTTAGAATACCAAAAAAATTACTAAAAGCTCGGTAATGGGGATCTGTTGACCACAAAATGACATTGAGGGTCCCAATCAAAGATCAAATTAAATCATTATCCCCATTAGGGTGGTCCAAAAAACTTTTTTTGTCAATATCAATTCGCATACCCTCCTATTTTGTGAGAAATGGTGCAAAAACAATGCAGCTTAAATTTTATGAAAATCCAACAAGAGGAAGGGGTCCCCCAAAGGCCTTTAAGTTGCAATGTTTTTTTAATTTTCGACCATTTTCGCCAATTCGCGGTTCTCTATAACTTCGTCAGTATTAGTCATACAACATTCTAATTGCCATGGTTGGAAAGCTCTCAAAAAGACCTTCAATTTGCATACCAACATCAATGGTCTAGGACGATATCTTGATTCCCATTAGCCCTTCAGCCTGCACTCTTTAGAATTAAAATGACGCAGATTGTCTAATCCTGTTTAAAAAATGGCTTTGGAATTTTTTTCAATGATAATTACACTGATTCGCATTCTCATAGTTCCAGAATGACCAAATACAAAAAACTTTTTGATTTTTACCATGGGAGTGCCTGGCATGTGAGTGATGAAGTTTTAATGTTAACGTCAGTTGAAAACTCGTAAAATGTGAGATGGGGCCTGTTGCATTCATATAATATCTTCGTCAGAATTTATTGCAGGGCAACATGAGTGGTACCAAATGAAAGGAAATACTCGTAGCATTCTCCTGGTACCAATGATGTAGTCCTATATTTAATTCTTACGAAGTTAAAATATGAAATATAACAGCCCCTCCATGAGTTGTTTCAATAATTCCGACGAAATTTTGCATTAAAACTTCCAAGCTTATAAATCTGGATTTTCCATGACCAAAAATTTAAAAAATATTTTGTTTGCTTATTTTCGAACTTGAAGAATGTGAATCACAGCAATTATCAGTGAAAAAAACACCAAAAGCCTTCTTTTAATAGGATTAGACAGTCAGCGACATTTTCATTCAGAAAAGTGCAGGCCGAAGAGTCAATGGGAGTCAAGATATCGTCCTAGACCATTGATGTTGGTATTCAAAATATAGGTCTTTTTGAGAGCCTTCCAACCATAGCAATTAGAATGCTGTATGACTAATACTGACGAAGTTATGGAGAACCGCGGATTGGCGAAAATGGTCGAAAATTAAAAAAACATTGCAACTTTAAGGCCTTTGGGGGACCCCTTCCTCTTGTTGGATTTTCATAAAATTTCTCATGCATCAGTTTTATACCTAACCTCATCAAATAAGAGGGTATGCGATGTGAAATTCACAAAAAAAAATTTTCCCATCTAAAAATGAACCACCCTAATCCCCATCCTAATATAAATTGAACTATTCTTGAAGTTCTCACATTTGAAGAAGCTTTCACATGACACTGTTGACAGGGGCATGGGTCAAAATTTGAAAACCATGAAAATTCAGACTGAAAAAAAAAGGAAAGAAAGGTTCATATTGGTATATCAACCAATCCATTTACATTGATGTCCAAGGATCAGAGGTCATGACTTCTATGTGCAGGGGTGATAAGTACTTGGGTAATGTCACAATGGTTTTAGGTAAGAATTCTTACAATCCTATCATCCAGACTGATGCAGAATAAAGTAGTATGATGCACTGGCTGAATGAAATGATCATACCAAAAAAACACACTGCTACCTGTCTGTCAGGAATAAACAGTAATACACTGATCTAGTGATTGGGGATTGCCAGAGCTCCATTGCAATTTCTGACTTCAGGAAAATAAATTAAATATTTTACTATTTGATAAACATATATGCATCAAATACACATAATTATGTCACTTCCGATGGTTGGATAACTGAAGGAAAAGGCCAAAACTGTCATTAATGTCACACATGGTTCATTTGATGTTAATGACATTTTAAAACAAATATTCCCTTGGTCTAGTGAAAGCACTATAGAATGGCAACCTTGACATAGAAAAAATATCAATATAATCTAATGGATTCTTCACATATGTTTGCATCTCTTTGGTGCTCTGTCGATATTGAAATTTTTCATCTGAGTAGCACTCTTAGGCATTATCCTACATTTGCCCCCTCAGGGGTCTAAACATTCGGGCCCTTTTTTCATGGGAAATTGTGGTGGTAATTTTTACTGTATAAATGTCATTATGTTTATACACAAGATGACGCTTATACAGTCAATGTAACAAAGAAATAATTGTCTAACTATTTATCAAAATACTGTCTTATTATACTCCTGCTTTAGTCCCCTTTTCCATTGACAGAACCATTGAAAAGGGGGCTAAAGCAGGAGTATATATAAGACAGTATTATTTTTAGAAAGATAATTCTTTGTTACATTGACTGTATGAACGCCATCTTTTGTATAAACACAATGACGATCTTATACAGTAGAAATACCACCAAAATGTAGACAAATACTGTCTTATATATATACTCCTGCTTTAGCCCCCTTTTCAATGGTATTGTCAATGGAAAAGGGGGCTAAAGCAGGAGTATAATAAGGCAGTTTTTGCTATATCCTACTGTCTATATATACTCCTGCTTTAGCCCCCTTTTCAATGGTACTGTCAATAGAAAAGGGGACTAAAGCAGGAGTATAATAAGACAGTTTTTGCTATATCCAACTGTCTATATATATACTCCTGCTTTAGCCCCCTTTTCAATGGTACCGTCAATGGAAAAGGGGGCTAAAGTAGGAATATAATAAGAGAGTTTTTGCTATATCCAACTGTCTATATATATACTCCTGCTGTAGCCCCCTTTTCTATGGTACCGTCAATGGAAAAGGGGGCTAAAGCAGGAATATAATAAGACAGTTTTTGCTATATCCTAGTGTCTATATATACTCCTACATTAGCCTACTTTTCAATGGTACAGTCAATGGGAAAGGGGGCTAAAGTGGGAGTATATATAAGACAGTATTTTGCAATATATCACACTTCAGTTTGAATATTTTAAGAAACATATAACTGTGAGTATTCTTGGTAATTATCTCCCTTCACACTTTTACAGTATCTATTCTGTGATATACAGACTGGAAACATATTTGAGTTATTTTTCAGTTTCAGTTTTTGTTGATCAATATCTATGGAAATACCTATAAAATGTTTATTGTTTAAACTCTCAAGGGGGCTAAAGCAGGATAATGCCCACTCTTAAGATAAACAGAAATCACTGGATTCTCACTTATTCACTCTTAAAATCAGATCTGATACCAATGGAGCAACCCTGTGAATGGAATTCTGACTGTGCTGGATCACTAACAGAATGCCGTCCCTTCCAAAACAATGGCACTACATGTCAGTGCTTATTATACCACCAGCTGGTTCAACAGAACATCTGTATTCCAGGTGAGGTTTTAGCATCACATTAATTTTGACTTTTATTGTGACAGATATGTATTTCAGGCACAAATCATTGTTGTATGTCTTGTACAGATATTTAGTGAAAAGCAACTCTTTTAAGTGTTAATGTCATGTTGGCTGATTACCTTGTGATTGGGAAATAGAGCTTAAGGTCAAGATATAATAGAGAATCTGATATTCATTGGCTCAACCAAAATTAACTTATATGTGTCCCGGCTGTAACCACGGTGCAAGTGAATCCAACCTAGCAGAGGGCAATTGAAGCACTTGTGTGCAAGCAATACCCCAACACAAAATCTGTCACAAGAGAAACTTGTCTCTTTGGCTGATTGCATTTGGGAATGCAACATTAAATTATTCAGCCAATTTTAAGGTTGTAATTATCCGCAATTATTTTCAATGAAGGGGGAGACAATTTCACAACAGGTTAAATCGGGGGCTTATGTTTGCGATGACTGACAAAAATTGCAAAAAAAGGTGATTCAGCTCATACAGATTTATTTTTATTTCAGTCACTGATCTTTCCTTAAACCTGACGAGCGTCAATTTCTCCACTCCTTCTGTAATGAGAAACACAAGTATGGATGTTGAATTCAGCATTGTCCTTTATAACCATGGGCCAGCACCAGTTGATTACACCAGAAGAATGATCAGGGAAAATGAGCCAAACTTCAAGTTACGACTTTGGTTTTCTGACTCAGACAGCTTAACATCCAAATACAATGACACTGCGTGGACCTCAGAATTCAACTTGACTCTGAAAGCATGGGAAAATATAACAATAGACAGAAATGAAACATTTGGCTTTTCTGCAGATATCTGTTTTCATCTGAAATATCTTTGCATACAGATTGAACCTACGTATTCCTTAGTGTACAATGATACAAACATGACCAACAATTATGTTTGTGCTATTCCAACCTTCAGTATTGTATGCCAGCCAGGTAAGAGATGTTTGACGTAACCTGGCCTATTCATTCCAATTTTAATATTTTAATTTATTGCAAATAATCAGCAATCAACTTGGTTATCATGCAGTAACTACCAGTTAAAGTTTGTTTATTCTTTTGGTCCTAGTCTGCATTATCATGTATTATGATTCTCCAGTTTGAATTGTTTATCACAATTATCTTAGATTATTATCATGGATTATAATTATCTAACTTCAACTCCTTAACAAACTATCATATTAAATATAAAGTGCCTGTATTCTTGCTGTGCAACAATATCTAAGTCATGCAAATAAATGCCATTACTATTTGGTTTTATCTCATTTTAGAAATTGATGTAAGTCTGTCAAACGTCAGCTATGAAGCAGAAGCACCTATAATAAGGGGGAATGTAAACAACAATATCTTCAACATCAGTCTAAAGCATGTGAATGGATCTGACCATGTTGCAGAACTCTTCTGGGATGCCCACCACAATTATAACATGACTTATGCCTACCATACATCTGCTGTTAACAGCCTAGCGCAGTTCCAATCCCTTAAAGTTATGCAGGGATCTTTCAAGGACAATGACAGTAAGGTAAATTGGTTTAGCAAAACATGATTCACTATCTTTGTCATTAATCAAATTACAGATCACATTTCCAGATGATTTTTGATCTCACACCAATATTTTATTCACAGGTACAATAACCCATGAATGCCATGATTGCCATAAAAGAAATGAAAGCTGCTCATCCTTAACGAAATAGACCAGATTGATTTATTGTTAATCAAACAATTTATTGCTAATCAAATGATCAAGTTATTTGTATCACTCAGGCAAGCATCGATGTCCAGGGAAACACATCTCTTCGCATAGTTGTTCCAAACGGCATGTCGATAGCGGAATGTAAACACACAACTCACATATGCGTGATGATCACTGGTGCACCACAGTTGCAGTTTTCCAGTTATATTGACACCAAACTGGATAACAATGTTCTTTGCTACAATATAACTGCAGTGAAAATCTGCTCGCCAAGTAAGTTATGATAGAATAATGAATGTTACTTTAAAGAATGTAGCTGTAGGTTGACACACATAAGAGAACAACAATTGGATCCACTTGCCACTGCAATACATAATATAGTTTTTATGAATATGAAGAGTTTGCATCGGGAGACAGTGAGAACTTGCTGTGGTGGTTTTCTGCCAAAAAAAAGGATGAAATTTTGCTTGTGGCAGGCAGGTTATTTGTTTCTGACATTGATGTACAAACTGCCTGTATCAAGTACCCTATGCATTTCAGAAAATAATCTTAAAATGAAAGTTGAAGACTAGAACATACAATAACCCAACTCTAATGATGATCTCTATTATACTATTTTAGAAATGAAGGTGACAGCTACCACTCTGTCCATCAGTCAACCTGAATTTAAGTTTGTAAGGGGTTATTATGACACCATGGCTTTTGAGATTGTACTGAGGAATGATGACCCTGTATTTGATGTGGTACAAACACTTGACCCTGATGTCAATTTCAACTTCAGTGTGGCTCTTGGAAGTAATGACTTAGGTAAGACTTATCTCAAGTTAATTCCTTTGATTTTAAATATTACTCAAAAACTGATTGGCTTTTTCTAATCGACTGAAAGTAGCAGGCCTACCTGATAATGGGTGGCCAGTTGCATCCTTACTTAATTGACTGTGCCAATGGCGTAGTTAATTAGTTATTGTAGTCCTGGCCTCTTTCCTTGTGTGTCTGTGTGTGTGTTCACTGTTCATTGAATCCTACAATTAATACTGAATGTATTTCAATATTCTTTGGTAGTATGGTTTCATATGCCCGACCGAATACCTGATAAATTTTGGTTGCTGTTGATGCTGTTTAAGGAGTGCTGTAAAAAAGTACATAAACAGGTCCCTACGTTGCAGTGCTATTTGCCTATAATATAAGCACTAGATTATTTTTCAAGCTAGTTTAATTTGGATTAAAGATGTGTATGGCACAGTTATGCGCTCTCTGAGCGCTCTTCGTGTTATAATTGTGCACAGTGAAACAAATGAGAGGATATCAATATTAAAATGAACAATCTTATCTTTAACTGAATTTTCAGCATCAGCAAGAAAGAGACGCTCAACACCAATAGTAAAATATTTTCCAACAGTCATCAATGCCAACATCTTAAAAGCAGACCTTGCAAGAAACAACACAATGACAGTCACTGGGACAACTAATATCATCATTAACAGGACAGACTGTCTTGACATCTCACATGTTTGTGTTATTGTTTTGCCTGGTAATGGATCCAGCTATTCTTTGGCAACAGGAAATTCTCACATAAAATGCATATCTTCTACTCCATACAAGTTATGTGATGGTGAGTTTTAAGATATAATTCAGTGAATAACCTTTGTTGAAATAAATTTCTAGTCTACAATAAAAGAAAATTCCAATTGAAGTCTTTAGTATATTCATCCTTGTTTCAGGTGTCAAGGTTGAAAATCTGACCGTCATTCCATCAACTGTCTTTGCTGAACAAAATAACGTCAAAACATTTTTACTGTCATGGGAAAAAGGAAGCGATGTTATAATTACAGTTGCTTATGGTGACGGTCAGACACTGCGCTGGGCTTGGGATGAGCAGAACCACACATTAAGTTACAGAAAGAAGAATATTACCTTAAATCACAACTACACTATCTTGGCTAACTATACACTAACAGTTAGTGCGTCCAACCAGGCAGGGACTGTCAATGTAACTGCACTGATAGTAGTGGAACCAAATTTGAAAACCTACATCAGTTATGCATCAAGTTATATCCCAGGTCCAACTCCTCTTGATGTCCAGTTTGAGTTTAGTCTTTCTCCTTCAGTAACTTCACCTATTCCTGTGATATTCTGGTGTAACTTCACTTACGACGACCCATCAAATACGAACACACAGAACTCGACCTACTGTGAGGTCAATGGAAGTCCATGTATAAGCCCTCACACTTACCTGACTGATAGACCGTTCTCAGTTCCAAATATGATCTGCTTCAACCATATTAGCTCTGTGCCTTTTAATGATAACATCACATTGCGCCAGAACATTACCGAGTTGAAAATCTCATCAGATCAGTTAGGATGGAAGACTCTGGAGGATGCTGCCACATTTAACATAACAATGAGCAGAGGAAGCCATGTCAAGTTGGATGTTGATTTTGGAAATGGACAAACAAATACCACTGCTCATCCACAGAGAGTTGCAGCAAACAAAACAGTGTCATTCTCCCATGTTTACAACTCACCAAATAACTACACTGTCAAAGTGAGAGCTTACAATGAGTACTACCACAATGAGACTACTTATTTACTCATCATACAAAACAAAGTTCAGGGCATTACTCTTAGTCCAATACCTCCTGTACCTTACCCACCAGGAACATTTGGACTGAGTCTTGTTCCAGACACGTCTCTCCCCATCCCCACTAACATGTGGTTTAATGCAACTTTGACTGGAATCTCAATACTTCAAGAAAGCTATGCAAATTCCTTTTCATCAAGTGCAACCCACAGTGAAACTGTAACTGTCAGCAGAAGTAATGCTGGTGAAAATCAGGACATAGTTGTGACCGGCTACAACTTGGCCAGCAAAATGAATTTCAGCACTTCAATATCAGTTTATGAGGTTATCACTGGTCTTAAGTTGACTCCTGAACCAAAGACCAGCCTTCCAAATGAGACTTGGAGTTTGCACATATCAGTTGCCACAGGCTCATCCATTAACTTTACAGTTGAGTTTGGGGATGGCGATGTTTGTGAAGTTCAGCATGAGAAACTATTTGGTATTGACTCTGTGACAATCGTAAATAAGACTTATACATTTGTAGGCACATTTACTGTAACAGTTAAAGCTTCAAATCCAGTCAGTACCAAGACCTCAAATTTTATACATGAGTGGTCTTGTTACCCCCCTAATATCACCCTGCCCGATGAAGTAATGGATGAAGCCAAACCTAAAAAGGTCTTCAAATCATTACCCTACCAATTTGAACCTAAATTGTATCTTGTCTGTATTGACACCCAGACTGTTCTCTACCAATGGACAGTCATGGATTACACAACAAAGAATGTTCATACCTATTCGAATCAAGGCAAAACCTTCAATCTGACTGCAAGAGCTCTTCACTATGGAAAGTACATAGTTCGATTGAATGCAAGCATGCTTAATGAGGTCAACACTACTTCAATAGAAGATTCATTCATAGAAATAATCAAAACTCCATTAGTGGCATCAATAAAAGGGGGCAAAGAAGGCGGCACAGTGTTTGGAAGATCAGCAAATATTGACGGGATGATAGATTCTTTTGATTTGGATGAGTTCCCAGTCGATCAGAAACGAGGTCTATTGTACAGGTAGGTGGGCTGCAACATATTTTACCCCTTTATAATTGTATGTAATTCAAGGCTAGAAAGAATCCCTATTTGTGGATGAAATATTAGTAATCTAATACCAATTATAACTAAATATCTAACATAATTATGCACAATAATGAATGTAACATTTCATCTTTATTCAGTTGGCAGTGTGAACGCAACTACTCTCACCCGTTACTGTACGAGCTAACTGCAAAGAACGAATCGCTCAAGCTCCTGGCTGCAACCAGCAAAGGTTGCTTTGTTCAACAACCAGGGAAACTTTCTCAAACTGTAGGGTCATTTGTTGGAGCTACTACTAAGATGTTACCCTTCACGACTTACACATTGGTCCTTGACATTGCCAAAGATACTCGAATAGCAAACTTTACTCAAGAATTCATGGTAGCAGCTTCTGATCCACCTGTTTTATCACTAAGGTATGTCTATGAAGGATACTGAAAGATTTAGGACACCATATTTTCCAATCCTTGTTTGTCACATTTTGTCCCTTGTATCTAAATATAAATGTCCAGTATGGTAGATATTTCATACAATAGATAAATTTGTAATTTAGTTTTATTTTGTCAATCCCTTCTACCAACAAAACAAAATACATCCAAATTACACTTTACAACAATTTGGATGAATTCATGAGGTGAAGATGACAGAATGTACAGAAAATTTACCCTTGTTATCCATTTAAGATGCCGAGAAAACTGTGCAGGCAGGAAGAAGTGGGCACACGACATTGTTGTGAGAGCTGATTGTTTGGATCTTTGCAAGACAGAATATGGCAATGCTGTTTTTGTTTGGAGTCTCAGACAAATGTCTGATGTTAGTAGAGCCATCTTGATACCTGAAGACGTTGAATTGAAAAACAAAACATATGGTGGTGAGTTTACCTTTAATGCCTGGCAATGCACATATTATGTATCATGGATCTCTGTGGTGTTTTCGATATTTTATACTCCACCAAGACAGTTTTCTATTTTCTTTTGCCTTGGTATAACCAACAGATTGTTAGTTATACCACTGTTAGGGGATTAAGTTAGCCTGTTGTACAGCTTTTTCTGCAAACAACGCACCTAAAAATGACAACAAAGCCACAAAATTCAGTTTAAAATCTTTCAGGAGTCATATATGGAGTATGAGTCGCTTATACAACTCATTTTCGGTGTATAACTAACATTTCAGGGGTTATTTACCACCTGAAATGTTAGTTATACACCTAAAATTCATTGTATAATCTATAATTATACACTGTGTAGTTTACTTTAAAATTGATTAATCTAAAAGATTTAAATGTTTACTGGTTGGACCACAATAGTTTCTTTGTAAGTTGGGCAACAATTTTTTTGCATACTTGTATAGGTTATTCACCACAGGAGAGGGAATATGTGATTTATCACTCGAGGTCTGATAAACACATATTCCTGATCCCATGGTGAATAACCGGCTTATACCATGGGGCAAACACTCAAACAGTCAAACATGAGAGGATAACTGGACAACAAAGAATATGGGAATTATTTCCCTGAAATACTGGCTAGTGATTGGCTGACAGAGGTGTCGAATGGTATAAGTTACTTAATACTTTCTCATACTCATTCAGGTATTGAAAGTCAAGCAGTGATAATCAATGGTAAATCCCTTGTCCCTGGGGCCTCCTACTTGCTTGACGTAAAATCTTGGACTCTGGGGTCTTGGAGGAACACGACCTCCTATATGATGTCAATCAATATACCACCATATGGAGGAACTTGCGTTGTTAATCCCTTATTTGGTAAGATTAAACTTTCCTTATTGCAAAAAAAGGTTTTTTTTCTTAAAGGAACAAAATTGTGTTGCACCCATGCGCCTACATACTCAATTTCTCAAAGCAGACATTTAGGAGCAATTCCTTAAAGTCCGATGTACAGATCAGACACTTTAAATAGCAGCTTTTATAGCCCTACCATTACACATAGTTATTTCATTGTTAAACAGGCATGAGGCTAGGTCTGATCTGTAAATCGGACTTTACAATAAAGAAGATTCATTAGCAATAGCAGCACTTTGTTTTGTAAATAAAATTGCATTTCGCATGTCATATGAAGTAATTGAAATAAAACAGAGAATAAAACATTGACTTATCAGTTAACCTTTTGATGCTCTTGACAAATGTAACAAACTAAATCATAATGTTAATACTCCAGGTTACTCCGCATTCACCCTGTTCTTGATGGACTGTGGACAATGGCAGGAATACCAGAAGACAGTCGCAACCTCAATTCTCAGATATGACTTTCGAGTGAAGCATCCATCCTCTTTTCGTAGTTTTCCTGTCTTTTTTGGAAGCAAGGAAAAAAGTGATCGTTTGCTATTTCCTGTTGGAGAAATTGAAAATTCTTTTGCCCTGCTGGTTCTTATTCGTATAACTGACACACTGAAGGATTATAGTGAATACATCACATCTGTCAGAGTATGTATGAAAAACTGACTTTTAAAAATGATAATATTGATGCTGTACATTGTGCATGTTGATAATTACAGAAAGATTATATTAAAACATTATAGTTTAAAGTATATACATGACAGAGAAAATGAGTACATATCAGAGCTTCAAAATAGAAAATCATGGCACCACTCTGATATGGTTTTTCAAATTGCCTGAGTGTTCCTTTGTCAAATAAGGGGGTTGATATTTCCATGACTGACAATGAATAACAATTTTGTTCACAGGTTGAGCCCCGGCCAATACCAGTTGAGGACATTTTGAGTGGACTTGATCCGATTGTAGTGGATATAGCAAATAAAATCCAAAATCAAAGTTACCAAGCTGCTGCCACAAATGCATTTGCTGTCATTTCAGAAATTAATGTGCCACTGTATTATGTAAGTATTGCAATTAATATAAAGTTTCTTTAAAATAGTCACTATCATTTTGAAGAGGTGTGGTTTCAGCTTATGACAAGTTATGTTCGCTTCCGATATAGACACACCAAAAGAATTATTGTTTTGTCTTTATGTGAGAAGCATGTATTTGGACGAGAACAGGGTAACACTATTTTTTGTCTTTGTTGGAAGTCACAATACTTGTGACTATCGTAATTCCTTAGATATACAACTTATTTCATAAGGGCATGCATACTTTTTTGACAGTTCAACGTTACCAAAGATGGCAACACAAGTTCGGAATATGAAGATCTGAAAAAGCGAAGGGTAGCAGTAAGTGTTCATTATTGCAATATTCTATCAAGTTATATCCACAGATTTAGTGATTTAAAGTACCATAGACATGAATATACACTTTAGAAGCATCTAGCAAGTGACATCAGTAGTACACCGCTCTACATATAAACCTGTTTTTATTCTTCACCTGAATCACTTAAACTGCTCACTGATACTATGGCCATCAAATGTCTTTTTGAATATCAATAATTGTTGCCTTGTTACGAATAATTGGACTAATTACTCCATGAACAACACATTGCTAGCAGTATAACTACAAAGAGCTTTAACTTGATCGTAAAATATATTTGTTTCAGTTGCGAACAAAAGTAGGCAAACTGGTGGCCCAACTGCCAATTACTGAACCCCAGTATCTGGAGCAGAGCAATGAACTCATGCGGATTCTGCTGAAGGTTCCAGACGAAATTGAAATAGAGGCACTTGTGAGTATTTGATAACGCTTTATCAACTCAGTAAGATACAGAGATAGGGCACTTGGGAGTATTGATGACAGTTTATCAATTTTGGCAAGAGGCAGAGATAGAGTATTGAGTACTTGGTGGCCATCGATCAATTTATTCATGTTAGCTGGTTATTGCAAAATGAGCTATTAAACTATTGTTTATTTTATTGCAGGATTTGGGCAGTGGTCATCTAATCAAGATGAAGAAGAAATTCCTTGAGTTCAAAAGAAATGGAATTATAGAGAACCCTCGCTTAATGGGAAGAGGTATGTTTTTGCATTTGCTTAATATTATCCATCAATGATATAAAGGGAGTTTTCCCACTCTACAAAAGAATCCTATTCTAAAATTGAACTAAAATTAGAGTGTCCTGTGTGTCCATACGAACTCCATGAGTCATGTCAGAAAAGAAAGTTAAATAAGCTTGAATGACTGCTGACAATTTCTGGACATTTTCATAATTTTAATGTCATAAAAGTAATTTTGTCCAACTTAACTCATGGAGTTTGTAAAGACAACAGACAACTATAATTTTGTTTTTGAACAACTGTTTTAAGAGTCAAAAGGCAAATTGTATTGGCTTTGCAATCGTGGACTGCATAATTCCACCCATTGTAACTCATGTTACAAAACTAGACATGTGCCATGTAACTCAAAATAGTGTGCCTTAAAAAAAACTTGAAATTGTACTAAGATGGAAATTTATCTTCAGATATTGTGGACACAGGCATCAGAGTTATGATTGCTGGAGACCATCTCTACAAGGATGCTATGTCAGCAAATTCAACAATTATAAATGTGGTATGAATTACTTGTACCCTTCATCTAGAATATCAATAAAAAAGTTTTGTTGATGTATATATTTTAAAAAATCAATGACCGCCACCACAATTTCACATTATATTGACCATATTTGTCACTGCGCTTTTTCAAATAAGCTAACAAGCTTACTCTCCAAAATGTTCAAAATATTACTGTGGTATTAATTTCCAGACCAGCACCATTGAAGCAGTGAAACGAGTGATGAGAAACACCATCGGAGTCCTAGATGAGGTTGTGCAATTTTTATCCGATTGGAAAGATCCAAATGATCCAGATGATGTGATGCACTTCAAGGAACTAGATCTATTAATAAGTAAAATACCAAGTTACAAACTAACTGGACTAACAGCAAATTACACATGGGGAGAATTGATGATCAACAAGTCATCAGATGTATTTGGAAGTTATGAACATGACTGCATTGAAAATAAGGTAATTAATAGTGATGCGAATCGTTTTGACAAAGGGTTGCGAATGGTATCATCAATATTTTGAAATGATACTCAATACATACCACGATACACTTAATCAAGTGGCTTCATGCCAATTTCACTTTTAAGCAATAATTCACAGCCCCAAATTCTTTTTTCAAGGCCAGCTAATTAGATTATGTATTTTTCATTTCAAAAAGCATATATCTCTGTTGCTACTGTTGCCGATAACAGTGCCAATTCTGTTAAATTCATGCAGTGAAAGGGATTAAAATAGGCTGTAACAGGAAAAATTCTGTATGCGATATTCAAATAGTTTTCGCAGCTTGTAGTTCTAGTCTTTGTATCAATAAATGGTACCGATTCCAAGTCACAAGTTGAGAATGAGATTCTTACTTAGAACTGCCATTCTTTTCTTTCAGATGATGTTCTCAGAGTTCAATCCTTTTATTTACGGTAAAAACAACACACCAAATATTGGTACTTCAGTGCTTCGGAGTTTAATAAAGGTGTGTGCATCAAGTAGAGTAAAAAGATCAATCAACAACAATTCAACACACTACTCAGATATTCCTGGAAATGTTTCAATGAGTTTGACATCTGGGTCTCTGCCTGATTTGACTTACATGAACATCACTCCAAATGGAACTTTAGGGATGATCTATCACACTATAAATGTCAGTCAAAATCCAAAGTCAATTGAAATCACCCTTAAACCAGCCATGGAAAATGAAACATTTGATTTATTCATAAGGAAGTTAAAAATGTCCAATTTAAACACTTACGACTGGAATGTAACACTGCCGAGAAATGTGACAAATGAAAATGAGACATTCACCTTCTTCATTCCAAGCGGAAATGCAACAGCAGGACCACTCTATGTGGGAGTGAGGAAAACTCCAGGTACGTGACAGTTCTTTCCCATATAACAGTGGTGTCTGCATGTGCTTTGCTAGTATTTTGTTTTCTGGAAGATGTCATAACTCACATTTCACAAAGTGTCATTTTGGTTACTTTACTTTTGGCACTAGAGAGGAATTAATTTATACGGCAAAGTTAATTCATATTTCTTAAAGTCTGTTTAAAGAACAATTTCATCAAGATTTGGAATTTTAAGGATTAAATACAATACAATATAACACAGGTTGATTGCAGTTGTTTTCATTCTTTATTACCTTCATCAGCACGTATTTTCTTCAGCCTTTTCAAGATATCACATAATACTGATAATTATTGTTTTTTCGATTTTTCCAGAAGAACCAGAAAATTCTGCAATGCCAGTGGAAGGGTGGTCAAATATGGAATATTACTTCAGGATTTTAGAATTGAAGTGTAGGGTTTGGAATGAAACTGCTGAACAATGGAATGATGAGGAATTTGAGGTACCCGAGAACTAATCTAAATTACTTTACACAAATAACAGTAGGACCGTTTTCCCTCACACAATTTTTCTTTCCATGAAAGATGATGTTAAAAGTTGACAATCTTTTTTTTTTTAAGTTTCTGGATTTATATCTCTTACATCAAATATAACTGTAACCAACTAACCATACAGTAGTTTGTCAAGTTCTATGCATACAATGTTCTCGTTGACATTTACACTGGTTCCTCTTATGTGCAATTCCAGGTAGAAACAGCCACCGCTACGACCAAGCTGAAATTCAAGAGCAACCTGCTGGGCAGTCTTGGAGCGGGAGTCAACGTAAAGCCAAATACCATTAATTTCTCAACAGTATTTAATAACTTGGGTCAGAAGATCGTGGATAATATTGCAGTTGTCATTACAGTTCTTGGCATCATTGTTGCATATATTCCGGCTACTGTTTTTCTCCGTCAGCTTGATCTGGCAGATATTGTCAAGGTACCTCAAGATTGCTTGTGTCTTTATTTTACAGATGTGTTAAACACCAATCCCATGTTTCGGTAATTTAAACAGTTTAACACCTTTGCAAACATACAACAATCAACAGATTAATCCTCAGTAGCTAAATCGATGTATCCATCAAAGTTGAAAATTTCAAATTTGGTAGAACACTGAACAGCAGTGATGGAGACTTAATGACCTTGTTATCAATATCACATTATTGGTTCAAGAATGAAACCATAACCAGGCCATATTTACAGTTTCTTGGATAGAAATTTCAAGGAATTGAGGGGTTACATACACCATACTGTTTGCTGATGATAAATAAATATTTACACTTCAGTGGGCTTGCCTTCCCCTTCTTGGTTTTCGGGACTCTGACAAGTACCAATACGAAGTTCATGTATTCACTGGAAATGCCAAAGAAGCAGATACCACATCTGAAGTGTCTGTTACTATAACTGGAACTGAAGGAAATTCTGGAGAACAGATATTAAAAGTCAAAGATGATCAAGTATGTCGGAAGTATTTTGCAAAACTTTTTTGCAGCTAATATTGCTCTCCACGATGGGCCAGCCAAGAAAAATGATGTATATGTGCTTGTAGATTTTATTCATTAGATTCATATTTTACAGTTCTAGATGTGGTGGGAACCTATAAATTTAATCACGATTCCTGTTTTCAATTTGCTTTTTTTTTTCTTTTTGCAGCCTGTAATTTTACCTTCGTCCACGATAAGATGTAACTCTTATTCCTATATTTTTAATAACCCCCTAGGTTTTCAAAAGAGGAGAAGCCTCGTACTTCAAGTTGACATCCCCAATTGACCTTGGATACCTGTACAGCATACGGGTCAGGCATGATAATTCTGGAGAAGGCAGTAAAAGGAGCTGGAATTTGGCCCAGATGGTGGTCATCGATCATCAGAGAGAACTCTGGTAAAATGGATTTATTTCTTTCAACTGTAATGTAAAATTGAAAATTCATTAGGCATCCTCGTAAAATGTATCAAATACTATCCATGGGAAGTGTTTGTATCTAACAACACATTTTGTTACTATTCACCCTTCCAAAAATATTATTATAATTAAGACTTTCTTTGTTGCACAGGTACCTGTTCCCTTGTGACGAGTGGTTTGATAAAGACCAAGGTGATGGCAAAACAGAAAGGCTCCTTGTACTTTCCTCTGCAGAGGAGGAAGATAAAGGAAAACTAATGAGGACAAACATCCGAAGGAAATTCTACAATGACCACTTGTGGGTGTCTTTGACTAACAGCGCCTGGAGGACCAAATTCACGAGGGTTCAAAGGATATCTTGCATTTTGGCAATCTTCTACTTGTCAATGATAACTAATGCAATGTTTTATAGGGATCCTGGAGAAAGCCAAGGTTCAGGGGGTGGAACATTTACTATTGGAAGTTTGGAAATATCAGTCAATGACCTAATTACTGGATTCATCAGCAGTTTGATTGTTGTCCTCCCAGTGACTTTAATAGTTTTTGGATTTGTTTATTCATCTCGAAAATCCTCGAATGCAACAAAATTGTCAGATGAACAAGTGGAAATACATGATGCTACTTCTCCGGGAACACACCGTATCAAAAAACGAAGCACATTCACTCTTCCGCACTGGTTTATCTATGTGGCCTGGACTTTGGTAGTTCTATCTGTTATTTGTTCGGCGTTCTTCACAATTCTCTACAGTTTTGGATGGGGTCGGAAAAAGTCTACAGCATGGCTGGTAGCATTCCTCTTTTCAAACTTCTCAAATGTGTTTCTGGTCGAACCTGTGAAGGTAAATTTCAATGTTGATTTTAAAAAAACAATAATGATTTCGTTTGTTTTATTAAGAATTCGAGATTCATTGAAAGGTGATTATTGTAATTATAATAGTAATGATTTTCCTCCAAGCTCTCACAAATAAACAAAAATACAACATAAAAGAAGGCTGTTGATAATTCCTTTGCGTTTGCTTGATGATCCGCCTCGGAAAGGTTGTCATAAAATTTATAGGGTAAAATATCTCTCAAAATTTATTGGGTAAGAGTATGCATAAAAAGTCAATGATAGGCAATAATTTTAGTGCATGCTGCTCTTCTTATGGATGTCTGTTTTTGAGAATATATATTGTTATTCATGCAAAAGGTATTTTCTCAGTACATTATGACCATAACCACCTGCTAGTTGACGTAACAATTTTTAAATTGTCCCTCTTTCAGATTATTTTAATCACCATGCTGATCTCATTCTACTTTGGTGAGAGCTCTTTTGTCAAAGAATATGAGAGAGACTATGGACAAAGATGTGACTTCTATGAAGTCAATCACCACTTTAGTAAGTGTCTGTTTTAACCTTGGCTTGAAGTTTACTCAACCAGAGGAACTCTGTTCACTCTCAGTTAACCCCACCGCCTCCCCCCCCCCCATTCATAGATGTATTTCATTGGGGTTCAGGGGAGATGCTTATGTTCAAAGCCTCTGACTAGATCTAAGTATTAAACGGTCTATAACAAGTTTGAAGATTCTTAATACGTTGCACCTTTATTTGCCTTTTGAGACAAGATGTACCGGTGATGACACTCTTAAAAAAGGCAGTTATAATAGTAATATAAAAACATGGTAAACTTATGGTCAGTTGAATGTACTCATTGTGATGGTACCAATAATGCACCTTTGGAGAGTTTGCTGAATTAAAATAGATAAATTAAACGAGCCAATTTACTCCACTTCTCCAATTAATGGCATTGCTCGTCTTTGAATAATATTTCATGACTTTTTATGGGAATTGCAGATTTTAATGATTACTCTGTGGCACTTTTTTCATTCCCACAGCAAATGATCATGACTTACAAGAAGTGTTAGACATCATGGCATCCCAGTCCAGTGGGGATATTAATAGAAAGAAGAAACTTGACGGAGCTGTGGCCCAGATGTTCAAGGACTGGGCCAAACAGCTCCTTTGTGTGATTGTCTTATTACTTGTCATATACAGCAATCAAGATTCCCAGCCATACCATCAGAATAAGGCACTGCGTAATATGTTCACCAATCATGAGGTACGTATTTGCGAAATGTATACTTTTGTTTTCTCAAGCTGTAGTCAGTCTATACCGATGCACATAATAATATTTACTTTTAATTGGTTATTTTTACTCAGCCTCCACAGACAGCATCAGATCTCTTGAAAGTTATCTCGGATAAAATTGTTCCTCGCCTGTACTCAGATAAGATGGACAATGGCCAAAACTCCACAAAGTATGAGAGAAAGTTCATCTACAGAAAAGAGGCATACAGACTAGGGTCACCAAAGATCATTCAACTAAGAGTGTCACCAAGTAAGTAACCTTAAACAGTTGAATGAGTCCTACCTTTCAGCTTTGATATGTCATTTTTTTGTGTGTGCTATGTTAGAGCTACATGTACAATATGTCAACTTAGTATGTGCTGTGAAATCACTAAAAGATAACTTCTTTTGTGTGACCTGTGTCATTAAGAATCAGTATTTTTTAGTAGAATTTGTCATAAATGCAATAGACCTACCGTGTACACAGAATGTTCATGCAATGCAAGTATATCAACCAGCAGTTTAGAGCCAAATTGTTCTTTTTTCCTGTACCTTGTTGCTGTCTTATGATTCAAAATATATTATTTTTGCTAACCCACAACAGACCAGTGCAGTATACCGAAGCAGATGCGAAAAGTTTTGAGACAGTGTGGAACAACATACAGTATTTTCAGCCCACCAGAAGATAGAAATATCTATCTACCAGGATGGAATCCGTACACTAACTCATCTGATGCTATGACCACTGTATCCCATCCAGTAGGACAAGCCTTTGTGTATCGAACGGGATCTCAACTGAATAGGGTTCCTGTTTGGGGTGGAATTACTACATACAATGGTGGTGGCTATGTAGTTAACTTAGGTCACAACTCATCAAATGCATTAATTGTCCTAAGTCACTTGAAACAACATAAATGGCTAGATCAACACACGAGGGCTGTTTTCATTGAGACAAGTGTTTTGAACATGGATAGTAACCTTTTCAGCACAATAAGACTGCTCTACGAATTTCCAGATTATGGTGGATGTTTTACAAGGCACCTTGTGGAAACTTTAGAACTTTATCGTTACACAGGAGGGGCTGGATTATTGGCCATAATATTTGAACTGTTGAGTCTGATAGTGTTTCTTGTGCTGTTGGTTTTATGTATCATGGAGATTGTGCAAGGCACAAGAAGAAATCAGAGTGTGTTTACTTTGTGGATGGTGCTCCGTATTCTGCTCCTCACATCATATGCAATTTCCATGGCGTTCTATGTCTTGCGAACCACTAGTACCACTCGGACTCTTGAAGAAATCATGAATAACAAAGGTTTGTGTAAAATTTCATCATTTAGGTCTGCTTTACCTCATTGGAAACACTTCTAATGGGTATCAAAACACGTCAAACAGATATTTAAACTGGGCAATCCAAAATCTGTAATTTGTACTATAGCACGTCATCAAATGCCACTGCACGGTTTTAAATTGGACATAGTCAAGAAATTTTAACAATTTTCTTTAAATTTTCTGAGTTTCAGTCCATAATGAAGTAGCAGTCCAGATTGAAGTGCCCGTTTTAATAAAGATTTTTGCATGTCTTAAACTTCTGTTTTTCAGAGAGTGTTGTGGGTTTCGACAGTGTTATTACTTCATCCTACTACTTCCTTGTGTTTCTGGGTTTTGCAGTATTCATTGCTCATTTGGAATTATTGTACATCCTGCGTTACAACGAAGCCATCTGCTTGTTTACTTTAACCATCAGAAGAGCAGCAAGTCAGCTTGTGAGCATGGTTCTCATGGGTGGAATCATAGTCTTGGCCTTTGCTTTTGCAATGACAATCTTTTTTGGTAACCTCCTCAAGGAGTATGCCTGGTTTACACAGACTTTAGTGACATTGGCCCAGGCCTCGTTAAACAGTTATGACTTTTATAGTGTTAGGTCCACATTTGGACTTCAGGGAGCTCTACTTCTGACCCTGTTTTTACTCTTCATCAGTATCCTAGCCATGAATTTCTTCATCACAATGATCAATATCCACTTGGAGGAAACTTCAGATGACACAGACGCCAGACAGGAAGAATCTGAAGTCATCGATCATTTGGAAACAATCGTAAAAAGTTTTCTAGTTTCAGATTCCTCAAAGAAACCAGACTCAGATTCCACGGAAGACATGCCAGTAGGAACCACAAATGACTATGTGGAGACTGACATGGATAAACAGCTGAAACGTGTAATGTTTTCCAAGAAAGCCATCATCTACTCCACAGAAAGCTGAGCCCTTTTATTTTGTAATGAGTGTAGGAAACTTGCATGTAATTACCATTGCCAATTGGCTTGGCTTTCAACCATATCACATGCTACTCTTACATTGTTGGCTTTGCTATTCTCATTCCTTTTGTAGTGTAAAAAATATAACAAATAGTTTTCATGATTCAGTCAGCAACATTTTGTTTGACACCCTATTGATACTTTACATAGAATTGGAATCATTAATTTTTCCACGCATGGTAATTTTTTTACAAATATAGCAATAATTTTATTAATATTGAAATAATTAAACAAAGTTTGAAATGGAGATGTATCCGAGTATGTAAATACTATACCCCTAAGGTGCTACATCCCCATACTTTTAACATATATGCATTTAAATTTTAAATTATAAAATAAAATATGCCCAACAATAGATTGCATATGCATGTCAATTGTGTGTGAAACTAAACTGAAGGACAAAAGTAAGTTATCGCCTCTTTTGGAGACTGCATGTGGTATGAAGTCCAGGAGGAAAAATACCTTGATGGCACATGAAAACAGTTTGTAATTCTGTATTTTTTAAACAAATCAGATCAAACAAGATCTGGGGTGATTCACTTCTTTACAATAATGAATAAACATGAGGAGGTCGGAAATCAGAGTTCACAGATCTGCCAAAACAGGCCTTTTGCATGGATGTCTGGCTGCCAGGCCTGCTTACAGTGCCTAGAGAGCCATCTCAAAACTGTTTTGGCGCTCACTTTTGGGTTGTGAGTGCCTGGAATTTCAGCAGTTGTGGATGTGGCGGTCTTGAAACGATCACCCAGATTCAGATGGATATTGGGCCCATCTTGATCATGGGTCTTGACTTCAGGTCTGCCTGGCTTTGGAAGGTCCTTCATTCAGCCTGTTAGATCAAATTTGGTCATGAGCTTGCTTATCAGTTCGGCAAAGGTCAAAATATGGCAACGCTGCCTTGTAAGGCATCCCCCGATGCCATTTTCGGCAACCGTTGCCAAATACGGCATCGCGGAGATGCCGAATTCGGCATCGCCGTAGTTCAAATGTATCTCGGCAGATGGCGCTAATGATCGGGGGTGACGTATGTGCTGCCACCCTGAGTTAATATGTATTTCTTTAAATCTATCCAAGGAAAATGAGAATTTATCCCAGCACTTTTTAATTATTGCTGTTTTTTTAGCTCAACTTAGCTAATTTTTGTGTCTGACCACTAACTAAATGTTGGACAATGTCTAGGAATATTCAGACCTCGATTTAGGACACTTAGCTAGGGAAAATTATCCCTTAAAGAGCCCTTTTCAGCCGAGCACAGGCAAAGACAAACATATATAGTGTGAATTAACCCCCCTCCAGGAGGTTGCTTTAGGCACGCAGAAATTAACCATTTCATAATTGCTAGAGAGGCATTCTGGGGTGCTGATGCTACCTGAAAGGCAGGACATGATATAATTTTAAGCTTATACAGATAGTTATTTTTCAAAAATATTCATTAAAAATTTTTTAATTCAGTTTTTAAAAGTAATTTTTTGTGACAACGTATTACTATGAAGATCAAAAATTTTACAAAGGGGAAAACTTTTGCACCCTCAAGCCCCACGACAATTATTTTTGCTTCCATAATTCCAAAATTTCCTGCAGGAATTATAATCTTTGCAAAGTTAATACCTAATGAAGTTTTTTTTACCTTGAAGATCAAAAGGGCAATTGCCCCCCCCCCCCAGGACCCTTGCACAGTGCATAGAGCTATAAGGGTTAAGTTATAGATCCATGATATGACCAAGTTAGTAAAAATTTAGGTAATTGACTAAGTTAATCAGTCAACCACTACTAAACTCCTTGGAAAGTTTGGTCATAACCTAGTCATTTTATAAATAACATTAGTTAAGTCACAAATTGGTCAGATTACGCCAGTCATAAGTGAGTCAATATACAGCTTAAAATAGCTGGAACCTGGCTAATCAACTGAGACATAATACATCTACATCGAGTTTGGGAGTTGCAGCACCTCCAAGTTTTGGCCGCCAGTGACAGTCACTATAGAAAGTGGCCATCACCCAAGGAATTCTAAATTAACAGGTGCCAGTCTGTTCAGGAATCTCTAATTATTGAAAAGTTTCAGACACTGATACATTTTCAATGGCCTCAGAAATCTTGGCCAGCATGTCAGTGACTGCTAATTGCATAACCAGACAGACAACCAGGTTCAATAGGGGGAACGGGGGCACATTGGGACGCGGGGCACTGTGGGACGGTGGGGTTTTCTTGGATCCTGGCAAGGTATAGGATATGGTAGTGCCATCATATCTTGTAATTTCACATCCTGATGTTTCCATGGTTTTATAGACAAATTACAGCCACATGCAGAAGTATGGCGAGCCAAAGTTTGTTTTCCTACCACTAAAGTAAATATGGAAGGGTTCAATTCGAACTATTCTGTGGACAAACCATGAAAAATGAGGCTTTCTCAGTGCTTGTATGAATGTTATCGTAACGAACAGTTATGAATTGCTATCGTGATAAACACACTCACTGGTGTCCGAGAAATTAGCATTTTGGTGTAAAAGTCATATCGGGGCTCATTGGGACAGTGAATTTGGGGCTCATTGGGACGCCCTTAATATGGCAGAATTTAAGTGTCCAAGGCAACTGAATGACCTGGGACAGCACACAACAGGCATTCAGGCCACAGGGAATAGAGGCATAGTTGATTACCATGCTCTGTGAAAAAATTTGTCGCAAAGCACTGTGTGTTACTTACATAGATGTCCGCACCCAGGGCAGTTTATGTTAAATGTTTAAAACTGATTAAAGTTATGAACTATTGGCACAACAAAGTGTTAATGCACTGTATATTACCTTTCGTACTACTAATATGTGATACTATTGCACGTGGAGTGTTAAAATGATTTTTACACTGGGGGAATAATAGAGAATGGGTCAAAGTGCTTTTCTTTGAAGTTTTGTGGAGATAAATTGGGAGGTTTTAGAGGCTTAAAAACCAACTGGGGACCTTAGTATACTTGGTTTCTGAAATGCATTTTGCAATTTGGTGCTGTATGTGCTGGTGTTATTCAGAATTTAACAAAATTCCAAAACATGTCTTTTTCCTCTTTCAGACTCTTTTGGCAGCAAATTGTCACATTTTAAAGTGTCTATTGTGAGCTTAGTATTTCACTCAGAGTTATGAAATTTAGTATAGGGATTCGTTTGAGGGTTTGAATCTGGAACATTTTCAGAAATTCAAGATGGCTGCCAAAATGGCCGCCACAAAATGGCTGTTTTTCTTGTTTTGCCACTGTGAGTTAAGTTTTTCACTTAAGAGTATTGAAATTTGGTGTAGAAATTTGTTTGATGTGAATAAATATTTTGGGAAATACAAGATGGCTGCCAAAATTGCTGCAAAAAAATGGCCATCATTCTTCAGTTGCCCACTGTGAGCTTAGTATATCAACTAGAGGTTTGAAATTCGGTACATGTGTAAAGATCTCTTTGAGGGTATGGATCAAAGACCCCTGAGGAATCTGAGATGACTTCTACAAAATGGCTGCATTTCTTGATTTGTTCACTGTGACTAAGCCCCCCCCCCCTTGTGACGCCACTGGACTCAGCCCCCCCCCCCTTGGGGAATGTAAGTGGTATATATCTGTTCACAAAATTTATGGTATATCTGCAAACCTGACAAGGCTTTCCTATTTCAATCAGTACAGTACGAGCAAAATGGGAAGTTCATTGATTACTTTGCAAATATTTGCTTATGGTTTGTGTGTACAAAGTTAAATTTTAAAAAAAGGTTCATGTAAAATTGAGTTTAATAAGCAGGTCATTGAGCAATAAACATATCCCATCTTTAAAAATCTTACTAATAATAATAATCATGAAAAGCTTGCTGAACCCAGTGTTTGAATCCTCGGATTCTTGTTTAATTGATGTCCCAATGTGCCCTGGCTGTTTTAGCCGGGGCACATTGGGACAGTCATTTTTACAACTCTCTGGCTGCAAAAGGGTAGGTTCAGTCTAGTTTATTATGCCTTGCATTTAAGCTCAATAGTATTGGTGATATTCATGCAAACTTCTGAGTTCTCCAGTGCTTTCAGCATAGTAGAGGTTAAAAGCGTCCCAATGTGCCCCCATTCCCCCTACCTGCAGAGAAAAGCTTTCAATTTCATTTGTCTTCTAATATCTGAAGATTTAGTGAATGTTTCTGGCGCAAAAAGTCCCCGGTTGGTGCTCTGTGGACCTTGAAATACAGCTTTTTGGAGACTCTACAGGAACAATCTCATACAAAAGCATGCGAAACATGTGGTGCCTCCTTTAATAAAAAAAAAAAAAAACCCGGCAAAATATGACTAATGAATTTAGTCAATTGACTATGTCATGTCAAAATTTGACTGAGGCCAATGAATTAACCCCTCTATTTAATAGATGTTCAGTGTAAAAGAATTCCAGCAGAAGTATAGAATTCCAAGTTAAAGTTTCTATAATAGGCGTAGAAACCCCCCCCCCCCCAAAAAAAATAATCTACTAATATGTGATACTATTGCACGTGGAGTGTTAAAATGATTTTTACACTGGGGGAATAATAGAGAATGGGTCAAAGTGCTTTTCTTTGAAGTTTTGTGGAGATAAATTGGGAGGTTTTAGAGGCTTAAAAACCAACTGGGGACCTTAGTATACTTGGTTTCTGAAATGCATTTTGCAATTTGGTGCTGTATGTGCTGGTGTTATTCAGAATTTAACAAAATTCCAAAACATGTCTTTTTCCTCTTTCAGACTCTTTTGGCAGCAAATTGTCACATTTTAAAGTGTCTATTGTGAGCTTAGTATTTCACTCAGAGTTATGAAATTTAGTATAGGGATTCGTTTGAGGGTTTGAATCTGGAACATTTTCAGAAATTCAAGATGGCTGCCAAAATGGCCGCCACAAAATGGCTGTTTTTCTTGTTTTGCCACTGTGAGTTAAGTTTTTCACTTAAGAGTATTGAAATTTGGTGTAGAAATTTGTTTGATGTGAATAAATATTTTGGGAAATACAAGATGGCTGCCAAAATTGCTGCAAAAAAATGGCCATCATTCTTCAGTTGCCCACTGTGAGCTTAGTATATCAACTAGAGGTTTGAAATTCGGTACATGTGTAAAGATCTCTTTGAGGGTATGGATCAAAGACCCCTGAGGAATCTGAGATGACTTCTACAAAATGGCTGCATTTCTTGATTTGTTCACTGTGACTAAGCCCCCCCCCCCTTGTGACGCCACTGGACTCAGCCCCCCCCCCTTGGGGAATGTAAGTGGTATATATCTGTTCACAAAATTTATGGTATATCTGCAAACCTGACAAGGCTTTCCTATTTCAATCAGTACAGTACGAGCAAAATGGGAAGTTCATTGATTACTTTGCAAATATTTGCTTATGGTTTGTGTGTACAAAGTTAAATTTTAAAAAAAGGTTCATGTAAAATTGAGTTTAATAAGCAGGTCATTGAGCAATAAACATATCCCATCTTTAAAAATCTTACTAATAATAATAATCATGAAAAGCTTGCTGAACCCAGTGTTTGAATCCTCGGATTCTTGTTTAATTGATGTCCCAATGTGCCCTGGCTGTTTTAGCCGGGGCACATTGGGACAGTCATTTTTACAACTCTCTGGCTGCAAAAGGGTAGGTTCAGTCTAGTTTATTATGCCTTGCATTTAAGCTCAATAGTATTGGTGATATTCATGCAAACTTCTGAGTTCTCCAGTGCTTTCAGCATAGTAGAGGTTAAAAGCGTCCCAATGTGCCCCCATTCCCCCTACCTGCAGAGAAAAGCTTTCAATTTCATTTGTCTTCTAATATCTGAAGATTTAGTGAATGTTTCTGGCGCAAAAAGTCCCCGGTTGGTGCTCTGTGGACCTTGAAATACAGCTTTTTGGAGACTCTACAGGAACAATCTCATACAAAAGCATGCGAAACATGTGGTGCCTCCTTTAATAAAAAAAAAAAAAACCCGGCAAAATATGACTAATGAATTTAGTCAATTGACTATGTCATGTCAAAATTTGACTGAGGCCAATGAATTAACCCCTCTATTTAATAGATGTTCAGTGTAAAAGAATTCCAGCAGAAGTATAGAATTCCAAGTTAAAGTTTCTATAATAGGCGTAGAAACCCCCCCCCCCCCAAAAAAAATAATCTGGTGGCGGCCTAGTAAACTGGCATTTAATTTCAGCAAAGGTCTGAACAATTTAGCGGCACATCCCCATTGATCCAGTGATGGATTGAATATATCACCTCTCTTATGCCTAAGAGAATTTGACATAACAGACTGTTGCAGAATCGTAGAATCCACGATTGCACAACTGCAGAAATAAATTAGGCCTCTGCAGCTCTCTAAATGCATGGGTAGGATTTAATGAATAGGTAGAGATCTAGCTCAAAGACCCACTAAAGTTTTCTTTTAGATTACAGGCTACATTAGCCTATCCTAAACATTTCAACCTATGCGTATTGTCGGACCAACTGCCGTTGAACCAGTGTGTTAGATTGTGTGATTGATTGATTGGTTGAATTTATTCAGAAAATATTATCCCCTTTAAACACATTAAATGTAGTTCTTCTTACCCTAAGTGAAAGTAACAACAACAAATATAAATATCTGTGTATTTGAATTGGTGTTATTTAAGTGTTTTGTCACTGAAAAGATCAAAATATGGCAACCGTTGCCTTAAACAGCATCGGGGATGCCTCAAACAGCAGCGGGGATGCCTTAAACAGCAGCGTTGCCGTTTTTTGACTTTTGCCGAACTGTTATTGCTGGCTGGGAGCAGCCACTCTGACGTGCATTGCTCAACGGGGATTGTACCCAATGGCAGTCTGTTGGCGTATCCCAACTCAGGAAAGATCAAGGAACTTTTCTGAGTACTTTTTGTGCAGTTAAGGGCAACTGATCTTAAGGATTAGTCTAATTACTGCAATTCATGACCTGTACCAGTGCAGAGGCGATGACCCGTGAAAAGAATATGTAAACATGACTAATTAGTCATTGTTAATGCCTAAAGCATAGAACAAGCAATAAATAAAGTTGGAGAATTTTTTTCATTAAATTATTTCAAATTGAAAAGTGATAACTTACTTTTGTCCTTCAGTTTATCAGAATATCATAATAAAATGTATAACAACAAGATTGATAGATTGCCAGTGTATTTCTTAAACAATCCAACATAATTACAACCTTTAAATTTTATACAATAATAAGATTATCACTCAAATACGTTATACAATAAATAGGTTGTAATATTCTAAGTGTATGTTCCATATATTGGCCTATATACAGAATAATTTTCTCCAACTGTATCCATCAAACACATACTTAGCATCGAGAAAAAAGCCTACTTTAGTCTTATAATTTCATTTGACAGTGACAACCAACAATTTGGAGCCCTACCCAGAAAACTGTTGTTATTATAACTCTGCAATGTATGCTGTGGTGTTAGCAAATTATTATGATTCCCAGTATGTCTTTCGTGTTTAACAGTTCAAAAAGATAAGCAATTCGACTAGGTATTATGTTATTTACATATCTCTAAAGTGTTTGTGTTTTACGCCTTTGCAGCACCTTACAGCTGTTGGCGAATTAGCGGTCCAAACAGTATCAAAATTAACTTTCAACTTGGTAGTGTGATGTCCCTGGCTTAAAAATGTTTTGTTTGTGTCAGTTATAAATGGTTAATCAGTTGATTCAGAGCCTATCATATCCACCAGCAAAGTCGACAATAGGTGACGTCACCTTGCTTTGGCAACTCACCTTGGTTTGGCAACTTTTTGACTTCAAAGGACAACATTTCTGCATTAAAGCATGCAAATGCTTGTCTAATTGATTAGAAATGTAAAATGAATAGTTTTAAACATCTTTCATTGCTTCAACATCGTTTTTATGTTATGGTGATGTTACAATTGATGGTCATGTGACTGAACAATGGATTTTTAAGAGGAGGTACGTGTGAGAAATGAACAAAATTTCAGTAAGGTTCACAAATGTAGTTTGTGCCATATCTTTGACCTATACCAACTTGGGCACCAAGTGCAACTCCGATTATGTTAAAATATGCCTCCATATTCACTTTAAGCCATGTTAAATATAACATTATCGACAAATTTTAAAAGTGAAATAGCAGAGTTGTGTCATTTCAAAGATGTACACACAAAAAGGCATTTGCCATGGCAACACAGCATTTACTTTGGTGAAACATGACAATGATTACTTTATTTTTGCAAAATATCATGCCTGTAGCTTCATTAGTTTTGGAGAAACAGCCACCGATAGGCCTATTTGTTTCCATGTGATAAATTGCCTGTAATGACGTTACGTCACAATTTTGCCATTTTCCGCTCTGTCCAAAAAATCGCTTTTACTCTGCACGGGATGTGAAAAATCTTGACCACTGTTCAACCTATTTACTCATGGGATACATCAACGGAATCCTTAAAAAGATGGCTTCGTATATATGAAACAGGTTTTTCAATATTTTTTTTTGTTACAAAATTATTTCATATCGTAGCCATAAAAACATGCATTTTTTCCCCAAAAATGGACTTTTGTCTACTTTACCCCAATTCCTGAAACTATTAAAAGGAATATCAAAAATCTGCTTTGTAAATAAGTTCATTTGGCTTTTCTTCTTTCATCATTTTTTTCAAAATTTTTCTACCATGCTTGTAACTTCAGAAATTCCACATCCTGTGAGCAGTAAAAATCTGCCTTTTTTTGTCTTTTAAAATGGTTGCCACGGCAACCATTCATTGGAAAAATACAAAATTGTCTGAAATCATCTATTTTAATTAAAACCTTTCGTTTGACACCAAATATTGACCATTATTCTAAAAAATTGCAGGAAAGTGCCTTTCTCACCCATAACTCCCCTTAAAGCTTTTGTCATTTTTGTTTGACTTTGATAAATAAAAAGCACGTTTCAGAGTAAAATTTTAAAACAACTAAAAAAAAAAATTACCAGCGACCTTCATAATGGTTCAAATGACTTGACTGACTACTTGATTTAGCAAGAGAGTGATTAATTGTGAACTGAATTCACTTGTTATTAGAAAAGTTGCCAAACGAGGTGACCCCAAAAAAGGGCAAAATTTTGCAACAAATCATCTCGTGTAGGATAACCATTGTACATATTTTTTTCAAATTAGATGCAAAAGTTGATGATTTGGTAGAGTCAGTTTATGCAAAAATATCTGATCTGGTGCATTTACCCAGTTTCTTAATATTGTCAAATAACTGCACCAAACTTGCCAACCCAAGGTGACGTCACCTAAGTAATAGATAACGCCCTCGTTTGTGACGATATGCAATATATCCGAGGGCTTTAGCACAAACAAGGGTGTTATCTAACTTATACCACTAAGTACAAAACAAATTAATTTAAATCTCTTTGTTTGCCTTCAATCCTTCTTGTTTGACAACATTTCATTATATATATATATATTGCACATTCATGTTCCTCAGTTCATTTGAAGGCGGGCAGCTCTGAAGACAACAGGTCAGAATTCTTTGTTCTCAGGAAATAATACAATAATTAATTTTGTAGATAGAAAGGTAGATAGAAAGATAGATAGAAATATCGATAGATAGATAGAAATAACACAATACATTAATTTCATAGATAAATTTTATAGATAGAAAGATAGATAGACAGATAGATTGATAGATAGATAGGTGGGTCGATAGTGCATCCCTCTCAGCCAAGTTCTTTTTGGTGAGGCTGATTATTATAATCGCAGAGCAAATTTTATTTTGAAGTTAAGAAATACATTTGAAAAAGAATAGGATGCAAGGAGCAGGGGTTCGGGGGCAGCAGCCCTCGAATAAGAAGAAGCAGGTGTTCGGGGGCGGCAGCCCCCGAATTAAGAAGAAAAAATAATTCTTTTAGCTTGCCAAATGGGGCCAAAATTGCTGGTCTGCTGCTCCGCTATTTTTTTTGCAGCTTGCCTATCCAAAATGAACTATTTTATCAAGTGACCTTAAATTTGATCATTCATTTAGATATTGGTATAAAAAAGAGTGAATACAGCCTTTTTATTGAGACCAGTTGCACTTGATAGAATCTTCGTCAAACAAACTATGTGTTTGGGCGGACTGAAACCGATAATTTGTGAGCTATTGGCTAAAATAGCCATTTTCACACGAAAATTCAATGTTAAACCCCTATCTATCTTTGGGGTTCTTGAGCACCATCTAAAACACCTTCAAATGAGCTGAGATTTTACATTGGAGTCAGAGAAGGGCTATAGAACACATTTAGAGGTTAGCCCCAATGAATTTCAGACTTTCACTTTTTTTGGGACACCCTACCCTCTCCCCTATTTAAAGTACCATGGTTAAATGGAGGTTTCATCTTGTGCCAAGAATGCACTTCATCTCATAAAAGTGCTCCCCGAAGTCCAAAGCCCACAGGTGCGACAAAAAAAATGCACCATCTGCACATCTCCCGCAGATTAAATAGAACATTACAGAATGGAATTTTGAGTGATAGAATATCTAGCCAAACATATCAGCAGTTGCTTAAAAGGTAAAGTAGTGTAACATTCAAATGACGACTAAATGAAAGAGCATATTTGAATGGCAGCACTTCACGGTGAAAGTCCTATACCAATAATAATCAAGGGGAGCTAGTATCTAGGCCCAAATCTTGACCACAACAAATTTCAGGCAAATAGCAATGTTAGTTCTGAAATCTGTATTCCATCTGATGTCACAAAAACGGGCGTTTTTATAAGTTATTAAAAAAATTCATAACTAAATAATGAGCAATTGCACCACATTCATCGTACGGCATCTGTTAGTAAATAATATTTTCTTTCAGACAGTTTTGGTTTGAGCTTGGTTCAGGTTACTTACTATGTTCAAGTGTACACCTATGCTCGGCTCAGTAGGCCCCCTTTTTCAACTGAAAAATTCCTAGAGGTGGGTCTAAAAATCTGGCATAATTCCAAGAGTTGGCCCCTAAATTTGATTATGAACTTTTATCGAATTGCGATGTTACTTTTTGGTGAAAATCACAGGTTATAATCTGCGGAAAACTGGCAGATACCATTGCGGCGACAAAAGAAATTCCTGGAGTCGGGGTATATTTGCGTTGAGCGACCGCCTGGCACTGGGTCTGGTTGCCAAACTTCCAGTCTAGCCTACGTATCTGAAAAAATTTTGAGTACTTCCCCCCAGGGTTTTCGCTAGATTTTGTGCTCCTATATCACCAATACAAAAAATCTGACATGCTTGATTTTTGCTCAGACTATTAGAACTTGATCTTCAGCAAAAACCAACCTTCTCTCTTTAACACTTTCCTTGCTCTTGCCTTTCAAACATGGCGACCCAGAAAGTCATGCTAAATGAAAGAGCATATTGAACAGCCACAGTTCCCTGAAATACAGTTAGTCCGGGAGCTGGTCTCTGAAAAATCTGGTTGACCTCATCTCATGAGGTGACCGCCTAAATTTGGTACCGTTGTAAAGGAAAAATTCTGTAGTTTCTGACTACATAGGTGAAATCCCTCAAATCAGGTGCAGAATTTTGCTAAATCAGTTTCCATGGCAACAAGTCAATTTGAAGTGGTATAGCTGAGGTATATAACAAATGCCTTCCTAAATCAACGATTTCAGTAATATCTCATATTAAACTTCACAGAAACTTGATGAGCGAAATTGGTGACCTCAAAATAAAATAACCAATGCAACCTGTCAACTGGGTTGCCATGGAGACCAAATATCATAACAAAATTACACTATGCTGCTAAAACGTTGGCATATATTTCCATACACAACAACCAATGATAAGAATTAGACACTTCTGTTACATCTGTGTCAAAGCCCCAAAACTGGGCTTTTCAAAAATGTGCTATATGGGCACATTCATTAAATACTTTTTCTGGAAAGTGTCGTTAAGCGACTGCATGTCAAAAATATACATAATTCTATTACAGGTGTTTTTCTCTATTTATGCAAATTAAGGGTTGCAAAACATTTGATTAATGGCTGTTTGGGAGTTTATCTCATCACAAATGTATTATTGTTACTAATAGCGAGCACTCGCTCGCTGGCTGCGAAGCAGCCAGCCGAGTGCGAGCGTCTATGTCAGTGCACGTGACCTTTTTGTCAAAAGGGACTTGATCAAAAAATGTTGTACATCTGGGCACGCGCACTAGCGTAAGTAGCGTTGCGTCATTTGAATCCTACGATAATCTCGGTGGGGAGACCACTCCTGACAATCTCTAACATGTCAAAAAAGAATCATTTTGTTATGCTAAGTTGTAGGCTGACCAGCCGTGATGAAAAGTAATTTCGATGGTATCAAATGTGAACCTGATCTAAAAATAAGCTGCCGAAAATTATGGGTAACCAGGGTGACGACATCAGATTCCGCTCCTCCAGGCGACTCAACAGCTTGAAGCCACGTGGGTGATGTTGACAGTTCGCAGGCAAATCCCATGGCATGAACTTTGCCACAATCATGAATTTAGTATGTCAATGTGCATTGTAACATTTCTGGCAAATAGTTTGTATCACGAGTACTTGGATCTTACATTTATCATGACGTTATGTAAACTTAATAAATAAAGGTACAATGTAATAGTGGCGTCATCATCAATGATTCAAGTGCTCGTGGTCTGTATTGCCATGTATGACAGCTGTACCGCCCCCACACCCCTGCCGATTAGTTACCATTACATTATTTCAACAATTCATAACTAATTTTTGCTTAAAACTCACTTTTTTAGTGGATTTTGTACTTCGTTGCGTCACCAAAATAACATCGTTGTCAAGTGCTGATTGCATCATGTCAACATTTCTTGCCTGGTTAATTTGCGAGTTCACTCGCATTTGTGAGCGAACCAGTTAAATAAGGGGTAGTCAGAAATTTTGGATCGTTTGTGAGAGTCAAGGAAGCACTTATCAAAGTTTCTTTTTCATGAAATTAATGAAGAATAGGCTAACTTGAGGCGTCTTGCTTTTTTGTGTGTCTTTTGTGTCTTGTTTAATTACAATTTAAGTTTTTAGTTTCAACCAAATCACGGCAAAACAGGAAATAGAAATATTCTTGTTATTGTTTTACTGCCCTCTGATTGGCCGAAACAGGTTCGATGTCTTCCCGATAGTTTTCAGACACTTCTATTAGGGCTAGAATTAGAATTTTAGGCTCTTTTGAATCCTGGTGCCTTAATCTTTATGATTTCGTTTTTTCATGAAGATATCTCAATTAATTGCTGAGAATTCGTTGAAAATGCATAGGCCTATATATTTTTTCCCCAGGATGCACTGTGCATGTCAGGCAATTCAGAATAGCAATTAAGACTTCACCAATTAGCCAATTTGCCATTCACACCTTGAGTTAGTATATTTAAATTAACACCTTCTAAAAAGTCCCACATCATTGAAGGCCATTGTAAAAGTGAACTTTCTCATAGCAATCAATGCCATCTTTGGGGGGGAGGCAATCCACTCAATTAAAATTTAACGTGACAGTCCTGTGAATTTTTTTTTCACATGAACCACAGCTGCACACTCTTTGTTACAATGTTTTTTGCTGTACAATTCAGTTTATTTCATGACTACCAAGCCAGCCTGAAGAGTCACACTGTACAAACGGACAGACTCAACGGCAGTTATCAGGCAAATATGGCAGTGAACATATTTTAAAAGAATAAAAATAACAATGTACATATAGTGGCTTTCATACTATAATGTTAAATGAAAGGAATTATTGCAGTGACTTTTATCTGAACGAAAAATTATATTAGAAATAACCCCAGGCATCTTGATATATGTTTACCAACTGGTGTCTCACTTTTGTCTTTGTAACTCACTTTTTAGCTATTTACAATGAAAAACTCGGGAAAATTGTGGAAGGGGTTGACAGCTAAAAATACAAGGTATTTTATAAGATCATTTTCATGCTTCTATGTGCTTTATTAATGCACTAGATTAGCATTTCAAAATTTTCTTCTGCACACACATCTTGATAGGACAGCCAAATAAGGCAGGTTTCACTCAGCGCATTGCAATAGTGCATTCATATTTTGTTAATTTAAGGGTGATTGAGTAGAGAGACGTTAATGAAATATTGTGCATAAAATGAAAATACCAGTGGTTGGTCCTTGACAAAATGTTATGAATATGTGGATACAGTAACAGTTACCACGGTTACTAGCCTGTCAACATCAACTGAACAACACAAGTCAAGTCAGCCGGGGTATACCAGCACAACACAAGTCAAGTCAGCAGAAAAGTTCTTGTATTTTATAACTCAATTTTAGAAGAACATTATTGCCCTTGCATTGCAGTCTCGTTGTGTTGAGTGCAGGATGTCTGCAGCATTTTTGGAATCAAATTCCAGGATTTTCTAGGCTTTTCTTGGCCCAAATTTTCCCAAAATCAAGGCCAATCTTCCAGAGAATGCAGATTACTTTTTTCTGATAGTAAAAATGTATCGGCGACCTGACTGTCACAAGAAATCGCAAAATATTCAGCTGTGTTTCTTTTTTTTATTAGTATGAAGCAGATTCCAGGCCTTTTGTGGTAAATGCAATTTTTTCAAGGCTTTTCAAGGCTTTTCAAGGACTGGCAGACACCCAGGTCACACCCTTTGAGTAGTTAGAGTCAGGGAAGTGCAAGTGATTACTTCAATCTGCTTTTGTTACTGTGATGTCATTGCATATTCAATAGGTCAATAATGGATCATTTGGAGTCTTCTACAGTTTTAATCAATCGAGTAACTAAATTATTGCCAATATTGCTTCCCAAGACTGTGGCATTTTTGAAGATGCATAAAGAAATATAGTCCTACAGACGACTCCTAAATACATTTTTAAACTTACCATTTTAGATTTATAGGAAATTCACCCTGTACTAGGAGTTCCTACTTTGATATATATCTGAAGATTGAGGGATGCGACAAAGAATTGTTTCAGCAAAGCAAAAAATATTTTGTGGAGAGCTTCCGAACCTGGGTGCCAACAATTGGGAGCCCAAGGCTCTTACCTTTTCCCCATTTTTCTTATAATTTCCACATTTTGCTTACCATTTACCCATTTTGCTCATAATTTCTCCATTTTTCTTACCATTTCCCCATTTTCGTTTCTAATCTTGCTAATACATCTGCAGAAATTTCCCCAAAATCTGTTCAGGGGGCAAGTTGTCCCCCCGCCCTCTCACCCCCCCCCCTAATGGTTATGCTACTGATCTCAATACCTTTTAGATCTGGCCTTCCTGCTATTGACATAATTTGTTGTAAGCCGCTTGTACTTTCTTTTTTACTGCACCGCCCACCCCTCCTGGTGATACCACTGCTAAGTTTATTGTCTGTTCTATTTCTCTGATCATGTATGAAAATCTAGGCCCCAAATTCTACACCATTTTCCCCAAGAATCCACTCACAAAAATGGCAAAACAACATACGCATAGTGAACTCGCATGTGTTCCGCTTGCGACACAAATTCTAGTTAACTAGCCCTTTCACACTGGCACGCATGCAACAGCAGAATTGTGCTGTTTTAAATCATCCGCTCATTACGCAAATGAAGTGAATTTGAGCTGCCAGCAGTGCAAAAATACAGGAAGCAAAGCCCCAATCATCCATTCCATCCATCCATCCGCATGCAATGCAGTTGTGATACAAATCAGTGACAGTAGCTATTTATAATGAAATAGAGTGAGAGTAAGACTTGACCAACCTTTTTAGGACATGCACAACAAAATCAATTCGCACTTCAAGGTAAATCCAGTATGAATGTAGAAAAAAAAACATTTTTTCGTCAGAACTGACTGAACGAAAAATCAAACTGACAAGCCTTCCTTTTGGTGACGTCATGCACTGACTTGTGAAATTGCTACATCATCCAGGCACCTATCACGCCATCAACAAAACCCAGACGTTTTTACTTACTTCATAACTATTTTGCACCTGATCAACAACAAAATGATCATTTTATCTAATTGCCAATTGAAATGTAACTATTTTCAAATTGAGTATGAGTGCACAATCATAATATAGGTCATGACATCAGACTGGGGTCATTACCTGACATTATGTAGGGCATATTGTAGGCCTACCCAGACTACAGCTGGAAACAATTTTTCATGTCCTGAACAGATTTTTTTTTTGCAGTGTCAAGTGGGAAACAAACTTCTTTTTTTTCTCACCAAAATTCCATAGCCCCTCTCCAAGGTTCATAGGCCTCACCTGTCAGAGTATCGTTTTCTTTGTGACTCAATCACAGACAACAAAATGTTCCATGTATTTCATAAAAATTAATGTCAATATTGATAGCACAATTATGCCAGGTGGGATGGATGGATGTTTGGGGCTTAACGTCCTGTATTTATGCAGTTGGTACTTGGTAGGCTAATTAGAACAGCAGGAGGACACGGCAATGAGGCGAAGGATATATGCCAGGTGGGATGTGACAAAAATAACTTTTCATTGAATTAGGGGCAGACTATAGTTTGGGGGCTATTACAAAGTTTGAAACTATTGCAAAAGATGGGTTGAATGTTTAATGAAGAACAGTCAAAGCCCACATGAATATAATTATGTGTAATTTCTTTGGATCACTAATTAATGATCAGTCCTTGTTGGTTGAGACACAATGCAATGGCCCTATCAGTGATCTCACTGGGCCCTACATGGTTTCACCTTTTAAACTTAAAGTTTCCCTGAATGATAAAATTCTTTGCTAAATATCGGTGGTGTCATGTGAAATATAAACTAAAATTGTGATGAATAATATTTCTGACTACTTTTTATTACATAAATTATTTAATAATAAATAATCTAAGTTATTTTATATCAATCTGGGATCCACGGCATTTCATGACCTTAGGTAGCTAGTACCGATCTTTCAAATCTGATTGGTCGAGACAACAATGAAATCAACATCCGCTCATTCACAAACGCTTTGTGACGTCACCTATTACTTGCTTGTCCACTGATATGTGGACTGGGACGAGTCAGATTTTATATATGTATTTTTTCTTGATAGTTGCTCCAACCTCCATCACATACATTGTCGATGACATCACAATACCTATTGTTAAAAAATATATAGCTACATAACAAGGTAACAAATTCTAACAATGGTGATGACGTCACCAGGGGCGTATCTAGAAATGGCCTGGGGGGGGGGGCATTACATGAGTTGAATACGGGGCGCTCCGCATTGTTTCCTATCTCTCATGTTAATTTTTGGCCTGGGGGGGGGGGGCCATGGCACCATGCCCCCCCCCCTAAATACGCCACTGGACGTCACAAAGGTAAATGCACTGAGACCTGATGATTTTTTCCGTGGATAACCGAAATAAATCCAGGGGTCATTTAGGACATATTTGTGGTCATTTGAGCAGGGAAAAAAAATCTGAAAGCAAAGCAAATTTGTCTATTGACCAGAATGGCCGTGCAACACAAGAAAATATGGAAATTAGGCAACCTTTTTTTGAAACCTGACCTATCATTCTGGGTAACTTTAAATTAGATGTTTGGTGAGAAGAAGCTGTCAGTCCTACATTGCAGGTTTCGTGGCTGTAATGCAATGGATCTGCATGAAGATTTAATTTAATAATTTTTTGTATCATGCCATGCACAAATAAGTGCACTGCACTGTATCAAGAAAAAATACCATGCAAAGCATGTAAAACTATGGCTGGGGAATTAACAGACCTCAAAAGACATTAATTTAATGTTTTAAAATAATATCAGTCTTTAATTAAAACCAAAGATGCACACATACACACAGAAAGGTGCTTGGTACACTGAGGATGGAACACGAGGGCAGGGATCAATTTTGTGGTTCTGGCGCCCAAGTCTGTTTTTTCAGAACCTTGTTGATAAGAAAAGGTGCAGTAATTGTATTTGAATTTTGAAATAAAACAGCTTTATTGTGTCAACAATTCGCCATCTTCAGTTTTAGATTCTGGCTGATGATTTCGTACGAAATTCTAAATAATGAACATTCTGTGTTCGAAAAATGTAAGTGTTTTGAATGTCCCTCCTAAAAATATATCTTATGTGTACCCACACAATATTCTACAAGGCAACTTCAAAAAGAAAACGTCAACATTGGCAATAATACACTTCCAATCTTTTATTAATTCACAAATGTAATTTCAGAAATTTCACATTCTTTCAACAGTGAAAATCGGTACTTTTCCGGCGTATAAAATTGTTGCTATGGCAATCATTATGGCAAAAATGCTAAATAGTCTGAAATTATCCAATTGGGCAAAAACCTATCTTTTGATACCAAACATGGGCCAATATTCTAAAAATTACAGAAAAGTGCCCTTCTCTCCCTACAACTCCCCTTAACTGTGTACTATTTTGCATATAGCATGATATAGGCCTACAGTATAGTCCTTATGACACGCCCACATTCCAACCAACTTGATCATGAATAAAAGGAAAAAGCAATTGTATCATTTCACTTTAAACCTTATAAACTTCAACAATATCTAATTTACATGCAGAGTGAGGTGAACAGAAATTCTAAGTAATAAATTGAGTGATAACATATCCTTTTAATCTGACAACCAGGGATCAAATGAAACCCTCAACAACACAAGCTCTCGAATTTGAGTGCCAATTCTTAAATCAACTCCAATATAAGAATATATACATCGTAGCTTGAAATATATAATCATTGTAATTTGCAGATGAACTTGTACTAAATCTCATTAACATACTTTTCTTTACAGTTAAATAATATGATAATGCCACAGCACAGTAGTGGGGCTATTTCAATAAAGAATTCCCAGGCATAGAAATCGCCCCTGGTTGATCACACTAGTTCCACTCAACCATATAGAGGCAAGTTGCTATCCATTATAGCTTTCAACCATAGGCCTTCACATCAAGTGCCATTACCATCCAGAAGTAATACAGCTATACAACATTTAAAACGTGAATCAAGAAATTCGAACAATTCAAAATTCATTGAAAAATTGTGGAAGTGTCATGCCAACTTGCAAAAGATAACCTCAAATCTACCACTTCAGCTTTGATGGGAGTCACATGCCAGCTCGGACATTTTCTTAAACAAACCCAGCCTTGCATATAATCCCATGTATACCCGAGAAAGAGATTGGCAGACACCAGGTCAATTGTGACCAAACTTGTTTCTTCAATATGTTGCATGGAAAAACGGTTAAATTATGGATCCATCATTGCCCAGCAACCTTGACAAAACCTTGACAACTTCAATATTCAAACCAAAATTTTCGAAAATCCAAAGCTATCTGAGGTTGGCATTTTGGTTTTGACAATAATAAAACCAATAACAAGACTATGAAAAGAAACCAAATTTGAAACTGAATCATCTCTCAGGAGTGCCAATCATAGAATATGGTGCCAATACACCCAGACACAACTGCAAGCCACGAGAAAATATATTATAGGACTTCCATGCTTTTTCACACCAGGATCTTGGCCGGTGAAATCTTTGGCTTAGGTAATTAAAACTTCAGTCAAGATATTTAGACGTTATGCTATTCTGCCCCCCTTCAATGAAATTCACATGCCAAATGTTAGAGGTTGACATTTTTGTTTAATTAGGTTATGCACAATTATAAACAGTTTGTCAAAAGATGGGGACTCAGAACCAGAGCAGAGATGCAACAGATAGGGTTCCACAGAATGGCCAAATCAAACACACTGAATCAAAATCGCTGAATGAAATTCAGAGGACATATTTTAGACCTTTTCCAATTTATATAATTGACTTATATAAGCCTCTTCTATTTTGATACACACGATTGGATGAGTTCACATGCTATTGTTGCTAAACATTTTCATATCCTCACAAAAATTTTAAAAAAGCAATCTGCCTCAGACAAACATTTGATGAATTTCACATGCTTCAGCCTGAAGTTCAGGTTAAGCATTTTAATGAAGTCACAGACATTAACCACTAATTTTTTTTTCTCAAAAGCTGCACATACTCAGAGTGGCATATAAAAGAACAACTTCTACATATATTTACATTATTTACATTAAAATTTTTCAAAAGTGTTATACAAACTTTATTGGTTAATTATATTATGCATCACATTAATTACAATAATTTACCATTGAGCCATGTAAATTGATGTGTAATTTAAGTGTAAACAGGATTGGTGTGTGACAGTAACATGTGCCTCATCAGCCCTTCTAAGTTGTGTACAGACGTCTCCATGTCACCCCAATGCAGAGTCCGCGAAAAGTGCTTTTGACACACAGGACATTCGGGCAGGTAGATTCTGAAATTTACCTGCCCAAATGAAATCTTGTCAGTCCGAAATTCTAGTTTTGAAAATTTTAACCGGCTTTCTGGAATTTTACCTTCAAATATATATGAAGTCACTATGAACCCCTCTGAATAAGGTCTATTGACCCATTGAACCTTATAAGACCTTTCATTATATATAAAATTTCAAAAACTCATGAGTTTTGCCAGGTGGGAATATTTCATAATGATAATAGGCCTACTTGACTTTAATTATAGTTGATCCCAAGCTGTATAAATGGATTACTGCTTAACAGATAAAGTTTTATTTGACAATCTGAATACCAAAAACATCATTTATTTCATACACAAAAGATACACAAACATACATGTGTCAGAAAACCCGCTTGGACCTGCTTTCATGGCTAGTTGTTGCAACCTTGCTGAACTTCAAATCTTGTACAGATATATATATATGTAGGACCTATACCAGCTGATGCTAAACATCGCTAATTGCAATTTGCTGAGTTATTGACTATTGTTTTGTCTAATTGCAATCCATGTGACACTCCTGAGTCCAATTTGAGTCATTAAGGTTTGCTAATTGCACTGGAGTCTTCAAAGGCCTTGCATTGGCTGCACTGCCATCCCTTTGACTCTAGAGCATTCATGTCGGACATTTGGGCAGGTAACCACTCAACTTCTGCCGTTCACACGCTATTTTTGCCGGTTTTGACCGGCAAACCGGCACTTTTCGCGGACTCTGCCCCAATGGCATATCTGAAAAAGATTTTTGAAATAGGCCTATTAGAAAAATAAAATTTTATGACACAACATCCATAGAATGAGCAACCTAAGGCCTATCGAATTCACTGGACACAGTAAAATCAAGGAGATATTCAAATCATGATTTTTATGCATACAAGAACCCAGGGGTTCAAAATGGAGGTGGTGTGGTGTCTGTAAGTTCACATCCCCTGAATCCAACAGATCATTTGTCCTGCACTGCCCTAACTATTCAGACAGGTATTTTCAGATTTATCAACAGATAGATAGATAGATTTATCAACAGATAGATAGATAGATCTAGATAGATATGGTATTTACCAGTGCAGCAATTTAAGAGGAGCAGGTGATCACAGGTTGATCGATGAGATGGTAGATACAGCAAGAGTCTTCTTACCCTTTTTGAAAATGATCGAAAGAGACAATGATTTAGCATCTCCTATGAATAACACCCACCTTGGATTTTGATTGTAATATTTAACATTTACCATTTATATACTATATAATATAGGCTTATAGTGAACCAATTGACATTGAACAATTCTGCGAGATATAACAATATTGAGACTTGAGAGTAAACTGACAATATCCCAAATTGACTGACCCAGGTTCGAACCCATCAGTCTTCAGGCTACTGGGTCTTACCACCACTGACAGCATGGAGGATGGCATGGGGAACCTGAAAAATTCAATCCACCTTGACCAGAAAAATGTTAATTGGTGGCCCCGGTGTTTCAGTGTCTGTGCTGGGCAAGTAAATGGGGTAAATGTGTAGCATGTTGAGTACTCCCACTCTCTATCCCATCTCATCAGTCAACCCTCATGAGTGATTGTGCCCACATTCAATCATTCTAAATGCGATACCAAATGATGCTGTTGGGTCAATATACATGTATTTTGCTGTTAAAATATAACTGAGGTACATCAAGCAGATACTGAGATAATGGAATTTGAAATCTGGACTTTGACACAATTCAAATTTTGGCCCGATATTTCAAAGGGCCCTCAAAAATTACCTAAAAGGCATGGAGGTCTAAAAATGCATTTTTCCCACTTTTTAGTAATCAGAAGGGAAAAAATGTTAACAACAATATCCGAGTCGGGTGAGTATCACCCCCAATGGTGAAGTGCCTGAATCTTATAAAAACTGCCTCCTTAATAAAGTCCCTGGAAAAAAAGTTGGTCTCCCAGTGACACCAATTTAGCAATTACTGGGATACCAATTCTGTCCACTGGGAGACCATTTGGTCTCCCAGTTACTATGTTAAAAAATGCACTGCCAGTATGAGCTATTGTGACTCACTAGAGTCAAGGCTGGTAAATCCGTCCAGGAGGGTAAATCCGTCCACCCCCTTCTTTGTGTGTATATATATACATATTACAGTTGTTTGGGTTTTAAAATTAAGAGAGAGTCGTTTGTAAACAAGTTTTGCCGTTTTTATTGTTTTTACAGGTATTTAAACAATACTTCCAGCCTATTTTAACAAGGTGGAATAAAAACAATCAAATCCTTTGACATCATCACAGACATTTTAAGACTTGGTGGCCATAACCTTGAAGGCCTATTCCTGTCAACCAGTATTGAATTTAAAGTAAAAAATTATTGAACATGATGTAAAATTTAATTATTTTTTGTAGGATTTGTTAAATTTCCCCATTGTGAAATTTTTAAAGGAAATACAATGGAAACAAAGGTGGATGGAATTACCATCATTATTTCAGAACTGGCCTGATTGAGGGTTTGCAAATCTCTCCACCTACATCAAATATATTTTAGAGTGCTTTTATGACTTTTAATATTCATAAACGGCATACAAAAGATTACAGAAAGTCGATTGAAGCAACTATGCCACTTTGTTTGGGTTAAAAGGGTACTTTAAATGTAATTGAGGCTGTCAATTGAAATTCTTGCACTCAAATTGATCTATACTTTTTCATTATTGTATTTCTCGTTCTGTCATTGTCCCATTACTCTAAAATCAACACAAAAGTTTGTTAAAGTTAATAAATTGCAAAACTGAAAGAAATAACAAAATATGATAGGTATGGGCTGAATTACGCCCTGTGGACGGATTTAGCATCCTTGCTGGACAGATTTAGCATCCTTGCTGGACGGATTTAGCAGCACACTGGACGGATTAGATTAGATTAGATTTCTTTTATTTATCCACACCATGTAATTTTTTTACAAATATAAGCCAAATCAACGTGTTATTTAGATGACCTAACCGTCAATATGTGTTGCCATGGTTTTGGAAAGAATTATTTGAATATTTCACTTTCTTGGCTGCTAATGATAGTTCGGAATGTGTTCCTTCCAATGGACTAAATTCAATTTCTGAATATATTCCCATTGTCCTAGAAATACAGTTTTAGCCAAAAGTGGATGGAATTACCATCCTTGACTCTTATGACAAAAAAACATGGCGAATCTGTTGTAATTCCTTGTAGGAAATTTTGGGCAATCATTAAATTCAGTTTCCCCTCGGAAAATACAATATCATGTGAACAATATACATTGCACTTATTTCCTTACCATAATTCACAATGAACTGGGAGATGTCCCATTATAGTTGTTGAAACCACATCCTAGAACCATACATTTGAGGATGAGACTGATTAACCCTTGGCTCCTGTCCTAAAAATTGAAAGAAATACATTGAAATAGTTTATAATTTTTCAAGTCACAATCCGTTTACCCAAGTCATTATAAATTTTATTATCTCATTAAAGTTTTTAAAGTTTTAGGTATATTGCATGACTATCTGATTATTTGGTGAAAACAAATTAAACTATTGAGTTAAGAATTACAGACAGCTGCAAGTCTTTCATATTCTACAAACCTTCAATGAAGAATTTTAAGTATATCACTGAGAGAAAATTTAGGGAGTTATAAATATTATATTCATTATTTTTCAGTCTTAAAATTATGAATATATTACAAGCCGCAGAGCCAAGGCTGCAATGTGATGGTTGCCTTTATTAAAAGTTATAAACACAATACGACAATACACATTTAGATAATTTCTTAGAAAATGTTAAGAATGGCCATTTTCATCATCCATAAGGCCACACATAATTGATCTTTAGCTTCTCAGATCTTCTCAAGGCACTTTTTCTAGGGTCGGTCGGTAGGACCAAAAAAAAGGTAAGAAAAACATTTTTTATAAAGTTATTCAAAACTTTTTTTTTCCATCGGCGGAAAAGCTATTGTGTCGGCGGGTCCGCGAAGCTAAGAATCAATTATGTGTGGCCTAAGACCATGACATCAAAATAGTAGTATGCCTTTAAACTGCTATTTTACCTCAAAGTTGTGCCTCATTTTAAATTTCATTCAGATCTGTTTTCTTCTGTCTGAAATTATAAAAAGAACATTTTGCTTATTTAAAGCAGTGATGTATCAAGAGAACATTGTAAATTTGAAATTGGACAAAACCTGTCTGCTAACCCAAGAAAACACAGAATTCACAACAGGCCTATAAAAGGTGATTAGGTTCTCAGGCCATGCAGAAAAATCTAACACAAGGTCAAGGATGCAAGATTAATGAAGAAACCTAAATTCATGATGGGACATAAAATTGAATGAAATGTTTATTTTGGAGAAATAAAGGGGGCTCCTTTTATTTACTTATCTTTTCATTGCATTTCATTTATCTAATATTAGTGTAATTTGCCAGCCCTCAATTACATGCAACATGGGAGCATCTAGTACTGAATCGAAGTGGTCCATGGGGATGAACAAAATAGAGATACCTTACTGAATGTTATAATAAAGGAATGACCCACAAGCAATTTTGAGCATTAGAAATTAGCTTAATTACTGCATCAAGAACTCTTACATCATCTGTATGTACAAGTGTTATTCATGCACAACTGTTGATTGAAAAAAATCTGAATGAATGACTGCAGGAGTTCACTTAATGAAAATTCTCCTGGTCTGAAATCAAGGAAAAAACTGTTAAGCCTATGTCTTATCTTATCGACTCCCACAACATACCGAACAGCTAAAGAAAGTTGTCAAAAACATAGTGTCGATTTTACATTTGATAACTTTGTACTGTTGTTCTGAATTTGAGAAAAAGTTCTTCAGAAATCAGAATGAACAAGCTGAAAGATGTCAAACCAAAGGCCTCAACAGAAATAGGAATCATTCCTGAATTCAGTAGCTTCAAAATATCAATCAGCGGCATAAGTTCTGTATATACTCACTGATTGATCCATTGAATGTCATTAAGTGTGATGAAGATTCATAAGAGTTTCAATGACCTCTGACGAGCATGAACGTTCAACTTCAAGCTGTACAATTCCAGTTCAACGTAGCTCCTATATCCACTGTAAGACGAAAATAATAAATAAATTATAACCATGATCTCAGTGGCAAAAGTAATCTTCATTCAGGATTTTTTTAAACATTATTTGTAGTGCTCAGTTAAAAAAAATTGTAGTTTTCGATGTCAGTACAAGCTCTGGTTTGTCTGCACTCTACACGTATATCATTTGACATCATACTGGTTCTTTTTTCAATCAAATAAATTTTATTTGGCACAAACAATTTTCTAAAATCCCAGAGAAGAACCATGAAATCCTTTCTGGTCCCAAGTATATGACTCTTAAATTAAATGATACCAGATGATAACATACTGACTCTTTTTTATATTAAATATATATGCATGTACTGATTTATTAAACCTGTACAATGTACATGTATGCCAAAGAATTTCCCATCTGGGACAATAAAGTTTTAACTATCTTCAATCTATCCATTAGTATCCAATTCATGATTCAGTTCTAAATTCTTATCTGTGATTTGAGTCTGTGAAAATTAGTAAGGCCAAACATACTTAATTTTCAGCTTCTCAGATCAACAGACCGAAAAGACTTTCTACTCAGGAAAAAAAAGGTGCTGAACAATCAGTTTATTTTTGAGAGATTTTTACCGCCTTCCACTGACCTTGAAAGGCTTTCAGAAGATCCAAGAAGCTAAAAATCAGGCCTCACAGGAGTATATATACCTTCTTAGCACTACAATTAGCTATGGGAAATACATGATATACCAATAATATCTGAAAATCTAATGAATTAACTTCCCAACACAAACTGAATATCTGAAAATCTAATGAATTAAGTTCTCAACACAAACTGCAAGAAAAAGAAATGTTAATTAAATCAAATTATATGAATAAAAACAACAAGATTCATTGTCCGCAAAAGAAAATGACAACAGCAATACGACGTATTTTGTTGTCCGTGTAACTCAAACGACTGGATTTCATGGCCCTGATTATCTAAAATGCAGGGTTCAACATTAAAACCTTCACTAACGCAACAGCAGATACTCAACAAATCAATTTCCGACATTAAAAGTCTGTTTGACAAGTAATGGTTGATCTTATTCTTTGGTATTTACGTGCTCTATGCGGACAACTTGCGGACAACAAACACAAACAAATCATTGTAATTTGCCTTCCATAGATATCTCATTCTATTTCAGATGTTTTATCCAATCTCAGGTGTAGCACCAATCACTCTACTAAATGGTTTGTGGATCAATCAACCTGTTTCTGATATATATATAGCCTTTTAAAAAATGTAACTCTAGTGTAACGCTTGCGGACAACTCTACACCTTATCTCGCTTTTGAAAAAGAGAACCATATATAGGTCAAAATGTTTTAAAGAAAATGAAAGAGATAGGCCTAGGTGAGCTTAAGTCAAAAGAAGGAACTTAGTCAGAAAATTCATGTTGCTTCATTCAGTTAGTGGGCATTGAATATATTGATTTTTTTGTCAAATTGTGTAACGCTTTTACAGGCTACTTTCTGGCATGAATTTTGGAAAAACTATGGGGACCAAAGAAAACCGCAAGCAGACATAGAATATTTAGATATTACTCTTTCAAATGACACCAAGTTTTTGAGCTCCAAACTTGGTACTTTTTTGCTCAAAAGCTCCAAAATTTTGCTGTACAATGAAGGGTAGTTTGTCGGCAAAAACAGGGGCGTTACACCACTTCTCAGCTAATCTCTGGCAAATATTTTATTTTGATAATGCCATAGTTCTTATTTTGCACAAAGGCAATGTTCTGCTGATTCAGGTGCTGTTTATATTACTAAGATAGGCCAGATAGAAGTGTAGCTACACCTTGTCGACCAACGAAGAAAACGAGAGTTGTCCGCTTTCTCACCTTCAGATTCTTAGCCATATGTCATAATAAAAATATTAATTATTATAATTACCTCGGCATCGTTTATTGAGCAACGTGTGCCACCCCTCGACGTCATTGTTGGTCCTAATGGTCCTGGCGAAGCAGGACCAGTCGCGGGGTGGCAAGGTCCGACTGGTCACCCAGGTGTCCTCGATGTAATCGAAAAGCTGGGCGAAAGCCTGGGTGACCTTGGTTTGCTCTTTGATTCTTCGGAATACAAGCTCGATGTGCTCCGAAGGCAGGTACTGTAGGGCCAACAATCTTCGAATTACATCCTTCGTGCCTGGGTCTTCCTTGCGTTTTTTTTTAAGGCCGAGAGCGCCCACCTGCAAAATAGCAAAAACCAAATTATAAAAAATTACAACACAAGTGATCACAATTTAAGGTTTAAAATTACATTTTCAACAGATTCCTTGCAATATTTTCTTTATCTATTTATGGAATCTTTAGTAGTGATTTATTATTAAGCATACTGGTAATCATTTTTGTCTTTTAGATTAAATTCAAAATACTTACGTGTTTCTCTACGGCCTGTCCTTAATGGAAAGCACATCCGCATGTCTTAGCGTGAGCAAAGACACTACGGATGGCTTTCCATACGCCGGACTCTAAGTCCATCACTGCCGTCTGTAAGCGTATCTGCAGCTTTCTTTGAAGGAGGGCGTCACGAACGGTCCGGAATACTTCTCTGAAAATAGAATGAATTTTGTTATTGTGTGTTGACATTGTCTAGTATTGTTAATTTCACAGCAAGTAAGTATCTTGTTATTGTCAATTTCACAGCAAGTTAGTATCTTTAAGGGGTTGGTTCATTCTTTTCAAGGTTTTTGCTAAGAGGTTCAGGATTTGTTTGATTATTTCAATTTTTGAAAAGGTAAGATCATCAATTTATTAGTTCCTTGGTGGCCTAATGGTTATAGCAGTTGATTTTGAATCCATTGGCCTGAGAGGACATGGGTTCGAATCCCAGTCCTGGAACTAAATTGGAGTGAGTTGGTTGTGGCTGTGCCGGGGAGGGTGGCCACTGTGGAGGCAGGAGTCCCCCTCCTGTCAGGTGTATTGTTGCTGTTACCCCAGCCAGACTCCACCCGGAGTGACTGGATCCAAGGAAACAAGACTCCAAGAGAACACATGAAAGATGCTGCCACCTGGTGTGATGAAGAATAAATGTGCAGGACACTTCATTGTAAAACTGTACATGTATATATATGTAAATGTAAATATACACATTGTAAAGCGCACTTGAACATTCAGCTTAGAGTGGTAAGTAGCGCTATAGAAATGTCATAATAATAATAATAATAATAATAATTTAGGCCTATAACATAATATATAAAAACATGTATATATATATATCTTATATGATAAAAATGATAAACTTACTTGTAATCCCTTGCACGTTTCCCAGACATCAAGATGAAAACACAGGGAACTTGTTTCTTCTTCCCATCGAAGGTTAGGAATTTGTGTATTGAATACAGCTGTGTGAACGGAGCTTTGGCGGCCTTGAATGTTCCATCCAGATACCTGTGAATAAAAAGAATATTATGAAACAATAATTTCTTAACCACTTTTGTTAAATTGCAGTAGGGTATGAGCTCTAAACTTTTTACTTCTGTTTTTATCTGTTAAATGGTTTTAATTAAATACATTTTACCCCGAGCAACGATGAAAATATATAATATAATATGAAAATCTTTTCATTTGCTTACCAGGTCTTGGCCTGAGCCAAACATCGGATATGTTCTTCTGTAGCAAGGATGACGTGTCGATTGCGGTCGACTCTCAGATCAGAAACCAGGAAGTTGTCAGGTGTGATTCATTCAGCTGGAAGAAAATAAACATGTCATTATTTTAATGAATAGCCGATATCATTATGTAATATTATCAATATGTAACAGTGTAGTGTTTTTTCTATCTTCAGTAAACGTTTTATTCTAAAATCACTCATATTTACCACAAAGTCGAGATCTTTCGGGTGTTTGGGTCTCAGGTCCTCTCTTGCTCTGTTTGCAGCCCTGGTTGTACAATTCAACGGAGGAAGATTGGCTTTGGCGTTGCTGTCATCAATCAGCTCCTTGACGATGGTCCCAGCTGACCTGTGAATCTGAAATAATAATTTTTTGATTAGCTTCAACCAGTATCATTGAATAAGTTTTGTGTCATTTTAATTTACAGTGTGATATTTAATTACAGGGTTCCCACTCTTTTGTCAAGTTCAAATTCAAGGTTTTTTCCAGGTTTTTCAAGGCTGCCAAAACCAATTTTCAAGGTCTAAACCTGCAATTCTTTCAAACTTATTTTGCGCCCCAGACAGTCGTCGAAGTCCACAATTTGTTGGACCATTTCAATTTTGGCAAGAGAACCCCAAATTCCAGACTTTTTCCAGGTTTTTGGCGGAAATATCACATTTTCCAGGTTTTTCCAGGCCGGGAAAAGCACAACCCAAAATTCCAGGTTTTCAAGGTTTTCCAGGTTGAGTGGGAACCCTGTAATTAATCGTCATTAATAAGCAAACTGTCACTACAACATAGTTTGATTCTGAAAATCTTTTGTTTACTGACATAATAAGTTGCTGCGTAATATTTAATGCAATTTTGATAAATGTAAATGATATTCAATCAGTCTTGACTTTGTCTTTTAATTAATAAATTCACAATCTCTCAGTTATTCTCTAATCATTCACTTACATTCTCTCTGGCAACTTTCTTTGCTTTTGCAGTCACTTTCACTTTTAGATCCAGCCCATCAAGTTTTTCATGATTGTGATCATTCCGCCCTCTGGTAAAGATGTCTTTTCTCTGAATTGCAGTTGGAGGACAAACCCGGTTCTTATTTCTAACACTGCATCGCCAGTACGTGGTGTCTCCGCTTGTATTTTTCCGAGAAAATACATAGCTGGAAAAAAAAAAATACAATAAAGCAAATGTTAACCCAACCAACTTCATTGAAATTATATTAAACAATGATAAATTATGTTACCATATAGCATAAACATTTCATTATATGGGCAATGAAAAAATAAGTTCATTAAAAATAGAATTACTTATTAACTTGAAAAAAAAATTTCATTTTCATTCTTAACACTTACCCAAGTCCATCCAACAGTTTCTCCTTTCGTTTTTGCGAACCTCCATCAACGGTCGACCAAGCCGGCCGGTCAGAGGGGATGTCTTCTGTGTCGCTCAGCTCTGTTGGTTGTGGTAGAATACTGTCTTCTTCTTCATCTGACGGTGAAGGGTCGGCGATTGGCGGGAGATGTCCCCAGTCCGAATCATAATCCATAGGCATTGGCGTTGGCAGAGTCTCGAAGGAGATCTCGGCACTGCAAAGAAAAGTAGAAAAACAATTATTTACAATACTAGTCCCACAACACCCAACAAGTGAATTAAAATAATATGATGTAACTACCAGTATCACCATTTATTATGTGTGCAATTACTTCTAATCATCTACAGTACTGGTATCACAAGTGTTAAGACAATAGTGTGTGCAATTACAAGTATATTTCTAATCATTTACAAGTGTTACTTGATATCATTTTATTATATCATTTAATTATCACCATCAATCATTTTGAAATGTAGTATGACATATAATTACCTGGATGGACTGCCAAAGTCTGCTTCATGGTCGATGGGCATTGGAGTAGCTTGACTATCGAATGACGTGTCCTGTCTGCAAATATAAAAAAGAAAAAAAATTACTGAAGAGCCACTTATTTTAATAATTACATGTTTATTAAACCTAGGTGGATACAAATAAGTTTATCTCACTAAGGCATTTATATAAACATATTTATTAAACCTAGGTGGATACAAATAAGTCTATCTCACACAAGCGTTTATATAAATGTCTATTTTTTAATATTATTACTATAAATTACCTGGATGGACTGCCGAAGTCTGCTACAGGGCTGGTGGGCATCGGAGTAGGTGGATTATCGAAGGACATGTCCTGTCTGCAAGTAGAGAAAAAAAGTCTCATTACTGAGCTGAAATTTATGTAATAAATTATATATGAATTGATATATATAGGGCTTCAGCAAGTATTCCATTAAGTGTAGTCTGATAATTACCTGGATGGACTGCAAAAGTCCAATTCTTGGTCCATGGGCATCGGAGAAGGTGGATTACCAAAGGGCATGTCCTGCCTGCAAATAAATAAAAAAAATCACTTAACTGAGTTGAAATTTCCTTTATACAATTAAAAAATTTTATACATTTATTTACATTTGTGTGTATGATATTTGAAAATATAAACAACTTTATGCTATGATAAACATTTATAACCGATATAGATAATTGCACTTTATATGATAACAGCATTAATTCGAATATTTACCTGGAGTTGTCTAGAATGGGAGGAGGTGAGGCGATCACAGGTGTAGGGAGGCGTACAAGGGGTGACTCAAATCCAGGTCGAGGGGGGACTGGCGATCCGAATCCAGGGGGAGGGGGGATCACACAGGGAGAAAGGAATCCCGGAGGAGGAGGGACGGGGGAAGGCGATCCATAAAGTGGGGATGGGAGAGTGAATCCCACCAAAATTACAAGAATATCTGAAAATCCAATGTATCAAGTTTTTAACACAAAAAAAAGCTAGGATTACTTGAAACAAGGTTTTTTGTTGTAAATGTGGTCCAATCGAGGCAACTTGGTGGTCCAGTCGAGGATACTACAATATGACTCAGATACTTCAAAATTTGAAGACTTTTTTGACAGCAATGCAGCGTTCATAATTATCAAGCTTTGCCCACAGCATTGCAGCACAACATATTTAAAGTCAGTTTTTGTCCTTCTGACAGAATTTTAACATCATACCATTAAGGTGACTCAAGCGTGGTACACTGCACATACTTCTGAGCAGCCTGGTTGCCTAGCAACATAGTGTCACAACTGCTGCAGGCACTGAAAAAGTTGTGACGTTACCATTTTCTGCTCTCTTTTTTTTAACAGCATGGCAGCCAGTAATTTGCTATTTAAGTGAGATCTAATGCAGCTAGAAGCATAATTATTTTTTATTGAATGCAGTAACACCTACTCTATGCTAATTCAAAGTTTCAGCTTCTCGTCTTCATCAAAAGAATTTTTTCTCAACTAATTTCATTCAACTGTGTCTAAAATTGTCTTTGTTTCTTTAAATTGACATTGGCATAGTCATGGTACTGCAGTTAAAAAATGACTCGGTGAATTTTTTTTATTTTTTGACATTTGTTTGACAATAACCTGTTTATGATATATGCAAATTTAAAAAAAAATTTGTATGATCGTTTTCCTAAAATTTGATTACTGCCAAAATTGATGCATGCAAAATCTGCAATTAATTAGTGTGTTTGTGCCCTTTGAGCTCTTACAGAAAAAAGTATTTTAACCTTTTTCTTCAAATTTGTGGCAAATGTATTGGTTTACATCCATGGGAAGACATTTCTGACATTTTTGTGTGACAAATGCATGTAATGCTTTATTCTGTGGTACATAACCAAAAACTCCATTTATAACTTTTAAGCAGTCATCAGGCCAAACATACTGTTACCATGGCAACCAAACGAGTCGGTGAAATTTTTTTATTTTTCATTTTTAGAATGTATGGGTCCCATAGACTACCTGTGCAAAATTTTAGAAAAATCTGTATGATCAAACTTCCACGCTCGAGTCACCTTAACACTTTACACACTGAGCCGCTGAAGTTAGGTGGTCCGATCCAGGGGACTCTCCCCTATCATACCGACATTAAGCTCACGATACTCGGCACTAAATAGATGTATATTATTATTCATCCAGTTGGTAATCCAAGATATGTGAATTATAAATATAATACTGGATTTTTTCAACTTACATACAACGTTTCATCTGCAACCTGCAGACTTCATCAGGTGAATGGCAAAATCAAGGATGTTTCATTGTTTGATGTAACTGTTGGTGTCAATACCTGAATCATCGAATGAATGATTAAATCAACAAATTAATATAATTAATAATCAATAAAAAATTCAATTTATATTGTGCAATGAACTGAAAAAAAACGTTTTGGCATCTTCGGGGGTGGCCGTTTCGGTGATTGGCCGTCAATCCTGTTGGCCGTCTGAGAAATTGGCTGCTCTAGATAATTGACCGTCTTGAATTTGGCCATAATGTTCTCCATACCGTCAAGTCGTGGACAAACCAACTGGTAGACAACACAACTGGTAGACAACCAACTGGTAGACAACCAACTGGTAGACAACCAACTGGTAGACAACCAACTGGTAGACAACCAACTGGTATAGACAACCAACTCGTAGACAACCAACTCGTAGACAACCAACTCGTAGACACCAGGTAGGCCTACTACCAACTAGTAGACATCGAACTTGCAAGGATCACCAAGTTGTAGACACAGACTTTTTGGTCAGTTTGATAGTAGTTTTTCTGCTTAGCAAATGTGGCCTATACCAGAAATAAATAGAAGTCATCAGTCATAGACTCATACCTGCTAAGGAAACGAGCACTTTAATTGCAGGGCATAGTTGAAAACTCAACATAGAACAACAAAACTGACATCAAAATGTTCAGAAAAAGGACTTCTCCTGAAATACGGCCCTCTGGGTCACAACATCAGTGGCGAACTATTTAAGTCACTGTGACCAACTGTCAATAAATCCATGAAATATCCACTCACCGTAATGACATGTCGCCATGTGCGAATTTCGTGCGTCAACTTTGAGATCGTCCGACGGACACAGAAACTTCCCAAGTGCATCCAGAACATTTCCAGACGAAGCACTACATCCAGGGTGAAGTAATCCAACCACAATTGATCACTGTTAATGTCGGTAAGGTACTTTATTCCGAGCAATTAGATGGATCCAATGAACGATTTTCTTCAGCTGCTGTCAAAAAAATGACAACCGGAAGTTAATTTCCGCATATAAGTTCCGACACATTTCGGACGATTCAACAGTCTACAGAGCAGTTAGAAACCTAGAATTAGTGCTAAAGTCTTCTGAGATTATTTGCAAGACGATTAAATTGGTAACAGACAGTAAAACCACCAAAAACAGTCCAAAAAAAGCCATTTTGTGCACGAAAAAAACATCGCGATTTGGCAACTTTTCAACAACGTTCAACCAACACCATTCAATGACGATGCATTCAAGGCCCAAAAAACGAGGATTAAAAGTGATTCAAAGGGCCAAGGGTTCAACAAATAATTTCTCAACATACCTTAGGCCTATCCTGCTTCAAAATCACCAAAATTGTCCTGAAATGATGCGTCTTCGTCGCATACCATTGCTGACCTCGAAATAAACGGAACTAGGTCAACAAGTGGGCGTGGCATTTAAAACTTCGCCAGCGCATCCAGAACTCTTCCCGACGAAGCATCCGTCCAACCCGGAGTTGCACGACATGAATTCAACCAAGTTTGAGTTAATTTAAGTCCAGAATGCTTTAAAATCACCAAAATTGGCCGTCGCCACTTCGTCCTGCCCGCCCGAAAGTTGGCGCCAAAAATGACAAGGTTGCGCGGTCACGTGATCAACTTTTCTGTGACGTCACGATTGTGATTCTGAGCTTGAGGACGCTCGTACATGTCGTATCGGTTTTTGTTTCTGGAAACATGACGGCGGCCGACAGTTTCTTGAATTAGGACAAAGAGGCATCTATGATGGACAATATATAACCGGGCATAATTGTCGGGTAAAAATAGAAGGGTAGGTCAAATTTTGATGGTATGTTTGGCAGATTAAAAGAGATACGTCGAGCGATAGGATTAGGGAAATTCATTTTGGATTGCAAGAAACTAGGGCTGTACAGCCATAGTTTAAAAATGACACAGCTTTGCTTTCCCGTTTCCCTGATCTCAGTGATCTGATCCATCAATCAAAACAGATTGGCCAATAGTGTTTTTAAAACACCACTTCATTGGCATTCACTGCCATTCCTTCACTGCACCTCATCCAAGGATCCCCCTCACTGTCCCTGTAGCCACCGGCCAATCACAGCAGAGCAGTGTTGTGGCCTGCCTGTTGACTCCTCCCACCAACTCAAGCAGCCCATGGCATTGCCACATGTATGGCCCCTGCATGCTTCACAGGTGACTGACCTCTTGTTTGCACTATCTGCCTTTCTGTTGCTCCAAAAACCCAGACAAAGCTCTTTGTAGCAGGTGACTGGGATTATCACCTGACTTTCTTAAACTTGATGACCTCATGATTAAAGAAAATACCTGTGCAGATCTGAGCTCATTACCAAATACAGGATTGATGGATCTCAGCAACCAGATGTATCAGAATGATGCGGTTTTCTGCTAACCAAATAACTTTTTTTTTCATAAACATAATGAGTACATTGCATGATCAGGGCATGCTGCTTCACTGTGGCCCCTTATCTGTGAATATACACAATATAAGCCAAATTTTATTTTACTGTTAACAAACTTTTTTTTTCAGTGCCAAGTCACTTGAAGTGGGAAACAAACCTTTTTTTTCACCAAAAATCCAAATCCCCCAAAGATTATCTGGTTGGCCCCTATAGAATAATATTTTTTTTTGTATAACCAGTTGTTTTAAATGCATCAGCCCCTCGCTGATATATTCTTGGTGACTCTACTTGGTGCCACTTGCCTCTGTACAGATGAGCACAGGCCTCCTGACAGGAGGCCAGAGGCCAAATCTGGAAAATCAGGCTGTGAAATTTCGTCCATAATTTTTATCGCTTTACTATTGACAATTCAGAAGACTTCAGACTTCGGCCAGTGAGATTCCTAGGCATAAGATGAGATATTCAGAATACATTTTAGTGAAATACATTCCACCAAAAAAATTTGTTCAGCACTAGGTCTGCGCATTGGGTATTTTCAAATATCTAGGACAATGGCATAATAATGCAGTCGAATTTCCCTGATGGTTTTATGGTTGATTTTTCATATATGTAATTGCACATCATCTCAATTAGATTTCTCTGTTTAAAAAATACACTAACGTTTTCTGAATTTCCGCGAAATTTCTCCATATTTGCAAAAACTTTAACAAAAACTTGTCCTGAAATGAATAATTTCCAGGTAAATTTTCTTCTGGATTTATCATTTCTATATTTCATATTTTTATGAACCATATTATCGCTTTTTTGTCTGACCCTGTATCAGCAGAATTATTGTCCGACTCCCAGATTTTCCCAATTTTGGAAAGAAATTCACATTTTACTGAACTACCAACCAAAACATTAATTCCCTCTTACTTCCTTTTTATCATATCCAGACTTCTTGGTGGAGGGAGGGGTGGTCTAGTGGTAGCGTGGTGTTAGGCTGCCAAATGCTTGGTCCAGGGTTCGAATCCAGTTCTTGTCGGGTCCCCTGGGTCTGTGTTTATAGGCCTTTGGGTTAGGACTGTCATCGATTTTGCCTTGAATCGATGCATCGGAAAAACTGTCTTGAACCGATAATGTAGCGATACAAAGCAGCAAGTATCAAATTTATTATTTACATACCATTTGGCTCATTTATTGAGAAATATGGCTAGAAATCCACTAGAATTCACATTGTTTACATCAAAATCGCGCCACTCCATTTTATGCTCTTGTCTGAAATCTCGTTGAACTTGAAGGAGACCGAGATTGAATATGGGGTATGGGAGTGACGTGATTTCAGATTTTTGTGATTTTCAGGGCAAAACTCGTATATAAAGTTGGAATTTTGCCGTTTCTCAAGGTTTGTTAAAAGGTATCAATACTTCGGCGCATCGAAAAAGTTTTTCTGATAATCGCACCGCAAAAAAGTTATTTGCAATTACATCCAAAGTTTGGGTGTGTGAGCGTCATTTGCCCGAATTTCATGATCCAAAGCCATGTCCTACAATGAAATTGCGAGGAAATCACTGATTTTCAATAATATTTATTTGATCATCTGCTCAAATTTTAAGCCTCCTTGCCCGAATTTGGCCTTTTCTCAAAGTTTTGTTGAGCGCTTGCCTATGCCTATGTTGCTAAGAAGCTCCTTTGGTTTCAATCATATTTAACGGGATTTAAAAATTTTGGGCGAGAAATCACACAATTTTTTTAATAAATAACCATCAAAATTTTTCAATAATCTTGAAAAATCAGCAAAAAGTTCCAAAAAACAAGGATGAAAATCTTTGAAATTTGAAAAAAACTCAACTTGTGTATTTCTTCTAAGATAATTGGACATTTTTATGTAGTTATTGCAAAAATACTTCTGAAATAATCATAGAAATGTGTGCAATTATCATACAAACTTTTACAATATTTGTGGAATTTTTCCAATCATTTGTTCCTATAATCGCAATAAATTCTGCAATAGCATAATCACACAAATTTGTGCGATTATTACAGAAATTTATAAGATAATTCCTTTTTTTTTTAGATATAAATCTTTGAATTTCTAAGATTATCTGAGAAAATTGATACCAGAGGAGCTTCATGGTTACCATTCTCCCAACAATTCAATCCCACACCCTTGAGCTCACCAGGTGAATCAGAATGAGACTCAAGGCAGGGGTTGCTATGGTGATGCTACACAGCCTCACACCAACTCTGAAGCTGGTATTTTTCTGTCATAATGAAAAAAAAAACCAAGCCATCAGTCTTATTAAAGTTTTTCAAATATATTTCAGGAGTTAGGACAGGTGGCTTTGGATTTAAACACTAGACAAACTTTTTTGCATGCGAAGCGTCGACAAACAATATATTTTGCATGCGAATGAGCAATTTTAACATTACGTTACACCAGCTCCGGTGGAAACTGACTTTCTTTTGTGCTGAACAAACATAGTTTGACAACGATCACCTAGTCGGTCCTCTATGGCAATTTCCTCGCAGATTATTCTTAGGGGTCGACCAGATGATCCATGGGGGGGGGAGAAGCTATGGCTTTTTGGTGAAAAAAGTTTGTTTTCCACTTGACACTGGAAAAAAAAGTTTGCTCAGCGCAAGAAAAAATAAAAGTTTGTTTCCGCCTGCAGTTGGGGTACCGTTATGTTAAAATTGCGAAAAAACACTTGTAGCATGTCCGTATGCAAAAAAAATTGTTCATCGACGCTTCGCTTTAATATGAAAAAAAAGTTTGTCTCGGGGGTTAAAAGCCACAGCCCCACCCTCCAACTATTGTCTCGTGGACCCCTTACTCGTTTCAGAAATTGCTGGTAAATATTTGAGCTGGAGAGCAATACTGCACTCTGATTGGATATGACGCTCCTGACTTAAATTTATGATAATATTGTTTTTCATGATAATATTGTTTTTCAGAGGGATTCGTCTAGGGTCGATTCTCTGGGTGCTCGCTCTATGCCGTGGCATTTACATATTAGTTTTTGTAACTCGACTGGTTGCCATGGAAACAGCGGAAATAAACAAAATTTCAAATTTTCTTCAGGAGAGAATAACAAAAAGTACATAGCTCCAGATAAAAGTCTTCACCTTAGAAACGGATTTTGATATGGTTACCAAGGGTCATAGTTTTGTTTATCTGCATAGCAACTCTTTGAAGTGCTCTGCATTGTCCCAAAATTCACTCAAAAGTTCAAAATTTAATATCCCTTTTTAATTCGTCGCTGCAGACTATTTACCATCTTTCATGCCATAACAAGTACTCTACAATGTACATTTATCAACAATTCCCCAACAAGTGTCTTTCTTATTTGAATTTAAAAGTCATCAAACATTTCTGAAGCTGTCCGATTGAAGAAAATAGTTTAAAACCAAGCTATGAATGACAATTAACTCTTTTTGTCTAAGCAGTTGTCCCCCCAGTCGTTATGTGCGTATATTTTATTTCTCATATAATTCATTCACATTGTTATTGTGTTTTGACCAAAGCCTTTTATGACATTATGAAATAAACCTGCAATGTCGACGACGCCATGTACTGATCATAGACTGGGATCTGATCTATCGAATTGAAGAAAATGATGAAGAAAAAAGGCCGACTTGATGTGCCTGTTAATCAGCCTGTAGTTGTCCTATTAAACTCATTTAAAGACCTAATGAATTTTCTGAACCTGTAGTTTTTAAACCTTTAAATCATTTAGCAGTATAAAGTTTTCAAATATCCTCTCTGATAGATCAACAGAGTGTACCTTTACAATCTTGTCTTTACCAACATTTGCGGAAATTATGCAGCACTGCATAGCTCGTCTCAGAAATGGAGCAGCATCTTCTAGTTGGTATCAAAATGTTTGTTATTTTATTACCTTTAATCTAACAATGGCCTGTACATTCTCAAAAGTAAATTTGCATTTATGCAGAAACATATAAGTTAACTGAATAACAGAGGGTGATAGTCCAGACCCATCCTGCCTGTTTGTTTTTGATCGAATAGAACTTGGCTTTAATCTTGCTCACACTTTTGACTACACAAGCTTGCTGCATTGTATATTCCTGCATTGGCACTTACAAATTTACCATTATATTCACCAAACTAGTAATTTACTTATGAGTGATGGGGGGGGGGGGTGTAACCAAGACAACTATTAATCAACCATTCATTTATGATTTAATCATCTTCATCTAATGTCAGAAAAAGCTAAATGAAATGATTCTTGATAAGATAGCAATAAAAACCTCAATATAGGCCTAATGTGGTGTAATGAGAGGAAATTTAAGTATGTTTAGCGGGGGGATTTATCTTTACCTTTAAGGGGATTTAGATTTCCAGTATGACAAAAAAATTAAGAGGATTCGGCAGTTAAGGGCTTGTTTCAACAAATGATGTGCTTCAACTAGCCCCAGTCTTCCCTATGTGTCATAGATTTGAAAAAATCAATTGAACTGGCTACAAAGTGGTACACAAAGGCAATCAAAATTGATGCCACAGGGCATGAAAGCTTCCTTCATGATGACGAAAATGTACAAACTCTTGACATTAAATTAAGAAGAAAGCATGTGCTTTGACACATCTTTAAACACTCCAGGAGTTTACCATATGCTGAAGACTTTGATGTTCTCCCCATGCAGAGGACCTTCTCTCAATCAGGCCTCAGTACTGCTCTAACCATCCCATTATGTTATCGAAGGTCCCATAGCCTGACCAGGACTGTTGCTTTATCACTGCCTAACTTGGCTAAGGAGATGTATTATTTGTCAGATATCTCAGTGAATTTAGTAGGCTTCTCCATCACCTTACAAGGAAAAGAACCCAGTATTTCCATAGAAGATATGGTTACTGTCATGAGGGGCTGGTGGTATTTTGCCAATCGGAGTAGAATCAGTCCAGCTGCCGACATGCTGGTGTGTGTTGAAGATGGCTGCACTGAAGTCAGATTTTTTTCTGACGCCTGGCTGACCATAAGACCCCACAAATGCCAGGGCCAAGACTTATCCTACATGTAAGAATACTTCAAAAACTGTAGTCTTTGTCTACTACAAACATTTTTTCTATTTGTTTCACAAAAATTTCTCCTGGATAGGCAAGATGCTCCCTATTTCTAAAACGTCACTGCCACTGTTTGGATTGTATGTATCAGTTAAACTTCACGTCATTCAGCATATTATGAAAATAAATTATTCACAAATAAAAATAAATGGTTATTGAATAGTAACTGTTGTAGATGTTGCCTCAAGTTAATCGTGATTGAACTACAAGTTTAGTGAATAATGGTGATTGCCACCAGACAATGCAGGAAAATACAGTTCCGCAGTTCCCATTGGGATGTCATTCGGATGAAACATTAAATTGGTGGCCCCTGTATTACAGTCTGCACTAGGCCAGTAAAAAGATCTCTCACATGGTGTAAAATGTAAATGTGTTACATGTTGAGGACTCATGCTGAGTCCTGTTTTCTCCTCCATCTCATCAATATACCCTCATGAACATTGGAACTGGTCTTATATGCATGCACTTACCATATTTTGTTCAATGCGATCTAGCGCCATATTAAGGTCATGAATCTCATGATGTCATTGAGGTTACAGTTAACCATATATTTAAGGCTGTATACTTTTGTACAAATGTGAATATGAATCCTAATCATTTCAGGTGTTTACAAAATATATGATGCAGACTAATATTTAGATTTTATTAAATTAACTAAAGGACAAAAATTGCAAAACAATATGATTCATAACTTGATTTTAAACAATTTCATATGGGAGAGAAGCCTAAAATGCATTTTTTTATTACCGTAAAAATCAAATCAGAAAAAGATAGATGGGGAGATGTCAACATATAGATCTCTTCAATGGGTAGAGATTTATGTTTTATCATGGCATGAAAAACAGAAGTCTAAATAACTTGGCAACCAAACAGGAATCTTCAGTTGTGAACTTTTGGGTAAAACTTTTATGGAACACAGAGCAGCTGAAGGGGTTGCTATGCAAATAAACAAAATTATGTCCCTTGGTAACCATGAAATTATGCATGTCGGATGAGGAGATCTTCATTTGAAATAAATACTTATGTTAATTCACCTTTTGAAGTACAATGTAGTCTTGGTACTTCTTAACCCAGTCAGAGTTGGAACTGAAAACCTGGTTTCAGCCATTGGAAGCCAAGAGGTCTAACTACCAAGCTACCACTGTTGATCCTCCTTCTGTTGCTGCGGCTAAAAGCTTTTCAAATATCTTTTTTTGAATATCTGACAATATTTTCCAATCCGTCAGATAGACATTACCACACACAGCTATATTTTTAAAAGGCTATTCTTGCAGATTTCTTCCATAATTTAGTCTTTTTGCAATAAAAAGGAAGCATACTTTCAAAAAATGCAGTTTTCAAATGACTCTATTTTATCTACATGAGTCTTTAGGCGATGAAATTTCAAAATTGAAGCTTTCAGAGGAAAATTATTTGTGAACAGGAAAATATAAGTACTCAGTTGCCCAAAGTGTGATTTTGGACATTTGGTTACGATACTCAAACCATCATTATTAAGAATCTCTCATTCTTGTGGTTACCATGGCGACTGAAAATTAAAAATATTTATTCCAAGATATAAAATAAGATCAGTAAAGGTAAAATTTGGAATGACAATATGATTGACAAGCACGGAATGGGCTACAAATACTAAGGTTCTTACTCTTTTGTTTCATAAAGACTATTTAGCTTTGAAATGGTGAATATGCCTTATATGGCAATGTTTTAACAGTCTATATTTTTCATGTGAGGTCTGGAGACATGGAAATATACATCTGATAATAATTTGTGGTGGCAGATGGATGTTGCCTTTGATTGGAAGGAGATATTTGGGGCTACAGCATTCTACTTGGGAAAATAAATGCGCACATATTCAAATTTGTTTACTCATATTTCTGTTACCATGGCAACTGTGCATTCAAATATTATATTTTTTGAAACAGCCTTTCCCTGACTTTCATTTCATACATAACATACAAATCATATGATATTTTTCGTTTTTCCAGGTGAACTTATCAAAATCAAGTCTGATTAAATCTAACGAAAAGCACACATATTCCCTTACATGGCAATATGCTAAATACCTAATTTGCATAACTCTGCATATTTTTGATAAAGCTTCCATAGTGGATTGCAATCATAGGATTAGTTTGATTCCAGGCAATAAATTGATTGAAAAATTTTGACAAATTAAGATTCATTGATTTTCCAATTTTTTTATGTGGTTGCCATGGAAACTCTTTGATTATAAACTTATGCACCTGATTCCAAAAATTTCACCAAAAGATCTATATACCCCAAGGTCTTGGCTTTCCAACGGTACCAAGAAATCATGGTGACCTCATGAGATGAGGTAAATCGAAAACTAAGCCACTTTTTGGAGGTCAGCTCCCGGACTAAGTCCTATACTAACAATAAATCAAGGGGAGGAAGTATCTGGGTCCAAATGTTGCACACACAAAAATTCAAGCTAGTAGCATTATTAACTCTCAAGATACGCCTTTTATTTTTTGTAGCGAAAACTTTTGAAGGTACAGACCTGAAATTTTGCACACATCCTACCACGAGCACTTGGATTTATCAGATCGTGACGTTATCATTATAATTAAATCTATTTATAGCTGCACAAACACAATGACGTCATGGCAACCCAGCTGGCTGCAGCATGCAGGGGGGCACTCTTACACAATTTCAGGGGAAAATCTGATCAACTCCAGGGTGGTTTTTCTTTTTTTTTCTCAGTCAATATTGGATGCATGATCATAAGATTTACAGAGAATGCTTAAAACTGTGTATTGCATCAGTGCTGATAAGGACATAAGAATGCATCCAGCAGTTTTGATTTCACAGCTATTATATGTTATTCTGAAAGGCCTTTTACAATTTTAATTTTAAAATGACAGGAAATAATACTGCTAAGATCAGAAAAAAATTCCCATGAAAACTTCATAGGGCTTAATATAGTGAAACACAAATAGGCCAATAGTGAAAATGTCATTCATCAAATAAAGAGATTTATGAAATATATAATTCTGGATTTTTGTAGCCACAGAGGATTAAGATGGCTGACATGGTGCATGTGTTGTAATTGTGCTCGTGCATTTTGCTGGATTTATTGTATTTAAAAGCTGTTTTGTGTGTTATCTAATTTGGACGTTTCTTGCTATGTAATCAAAGGACGTTTTTGGATATTTTTTGTGTTTCTTGGATGTTTATTTTGTGACTTTTGAGTGCTTATATGTGGACTTACTGACAACAACGTGGCAAAAACGTGGCAGACATGGCTGAGCCTCCCCAGTGGTTCCTTGGATATGCAGATAAGTTGAATCTTATTGAAAATATTAACGCTAATGTGAAGGGAATAGACGATAAGTTGCATGGTCTTACTGATACAGTTGATTCAATATCTGGTAAGATTAATCAGGTAACAAAAGAATTGGAAGAGGTCAAAAGGGAAAATGAAGACTTGAAAAATATGAACTATTCTCTTAAAGCTGAGTTAGATCAATTGAAGAGACAGGTTAATCGTATTGAGGGACATCAACGTAAAATTAACTTGTTAATTGATGGGGTTGATGATGACAATGACAAAGAAACTGCTGAAGAATGCGAAGAGAAACTGAAGGGACTCCTAGATAAACATCTGGGTTTCTACATTCAATGTAATCTAAAGTTTGAACTAGTTCATCGCTTGAACAACAAATCTGACCAAAGCTCCAAACCTAGACAAGTAATTGCTAAGTTTAGCAGCTACAAACAGAGAGACTTAGTTTGGTCTAATCGGTCACATCTCAGAGGTACACAACTATGGATTAGTGAGGACTATCCCGCAGTTGTCAAACAAAACCGTAATAAACTGTTTCCAGCATTTCTGGCAGCAAAAAGATCCCCCCTAGTGACTTCTTGCTCCCTCAATATGGATCGCCTATTTGTGAACAACAAACTGTACACAGCTGATAAGCTTCATGAGTTACCTGATCATCTGCAACCTCAAAATGCCTCGATAATTACAACTGATCAAAGTGTTGTGTTTGCTTCTAAAGATGCCATTCTTAGCAATCTCTTTCCTTGCCAGATACGCATAGAGGACAATGTGTATAACTCAGCCGAGCAGTACATCCAGGCTGCAAAAGCACGACTCTTTGATGATCAAGAGAGTCTGGGAAAGATAATGAATGAAACTGATACCTTCAAGCAGATGTTGCTGGGCAAAAAGATTAAAAAATATGACAAAAATGTGTGGCTTACTCGAGTGCGAAACATTATGCTTCGTGCTAACTCTGCCAAATATGAACAGTCTGAATCTGCCAAGCAAGCCCTATTACAAACTGGTGAACGTGCATTAGGGGAAGCAACAGTGGACCCTAATTTTGGAATAGGGCAAAGACTTTCCTCAAAAACTGTGAGTGACCATCTTGCATGGAAGGGGGGGAACATGATGGGTTCTGTATTAACTGAAGTGCGACAGAAATTGTCAGTGTAACTTGTCAGTATGTTCTGCCTTGTTTTTCTTTGTTTTTTGTTTTTTTCCCGAAACATTTCTGTTTGACAACGTTAATAATTACATTGGTGTTGTTGTAAGTAGTTGTAAGTTGTTGGTGATGACACCTACTTAATGCTGTCCTATTTTGAATGCCTTGTTGATAAATGTTAAGTCTTTGAATGATCTTGTTTATATGTTTTAAAGACTTTGCTGAAGATAATCCTATAAATGTTTTATAGATAATGTTTTGTTTGAATAATTCTATTGACCACTTGTTGTGATCTTGTTACCATAACAGTTTTAACTGGGCTATGTGTATAGATGTGGGCTACTTTAAGAATCTAACCTTGTTTACATTATGCTATTTAACACTTATCCTTTTTTGAATTAAAACGTTGTATGATTGAATTCCTGACTTATATTCAAGCTTGCCTACTAATTTGCTCTATTACCATTATGTTTTTGTCCTAAATTGCCTCTCTCTGATAACATTGTGCAATCTATTAAATTAGCCAAAACATCCAGCAAAATGTCCCGGCATCAGCATCATCTGCCATGATCACTGTCATCAATTTTGTTCACCTCTCTCAACTGGAATTCCCAAGGTTCTTAAACATGAATTTTGAAAAAGAGAAAAACTTTATGAATATTTATCTAGTCCTGACGCTTATCAGTTTTAACCATGAATGAGGGTCAAATGAGTTTACTCGACATATTAAATGAAGAAAGCAATGATAATGATGAGGAAGCTCCATCCATATTTCAACATTCACCTTATTATAATGATGAAGGTCTAGAAGAATTGTTTACTGTTAATCAATCTAGTTTTAAGTTACTTTCACTTAATGTCCAATCTCTTAATGCAAAATTCTGTGAATTGAAAATGTATATTGAAAATTGTTGTAAATCCAGATTCCATGCAATTTGTCTGCAAGAGACATGGTTGACAGATGACTTTGATCTTAGCCAATTACAATTAGAGGGATACAACCTTATTTCAAAAGGAAAAGTTGCCAGTAGACATGGTGGAGTTGCGATCTATTTAAAAGATAGCTTCAACTATAACATACTATCATATTCTAGTGCAGCAAAAATATGGGATGGTTTGTTTTTGGAAATTGTTATCAATGAATCCTTTTCTCAAACTAAGACCAGAAAGACTATTATATTGGGAAATATTTATCGACCACCTAGGGATAATGTTGAAAACTACAATACATTTACATGTGAGATTGAACAGATATTGCACAGTCTTCAGATTAATAATAAAGATGCTGCTATAGCAGGTGACTTTAATATAGACTTGCTGAAAATTAATGAGAAAAGTATCTTCAATGAATACTTTGAAACGGTGGTGTCTCATGGTTTTATGCCAAAAATTACTTTACCTACACGCATTACATCTCACAGTAGCACTCTTATTGACAATATATTAGTAAAGTTATCAAAGAATTTTTCACCAACAACCTCTGGTGTTCTATTTAGCAACATTTCTGATCATATGCCATGTTTTATTTCCTTAGATTATTTGATGGTTGAAAAATCTGTCACTAAGTTTGTGAAAATTTGGTCAAGAAGTACCCAATCTTTAAATAATTTCAAAACGGAAATTGCCTCAAAATGTACTTCAGATGCTTTTGACCAGTGTATTACAACCAACCCTAATAAAAACTACGAGGTTCTTGATCAGGTGATCCAGGAAGCTTTTAACAAGCACATCCCTGTTAAAGTGGTGAAATTTAACAAGCATAAACACAAGCTGAATAATTGGATAAGTCATGGGCTCCTGAGATCTATTAGGTTCAGAGATAAATTGTACAAGCGTATGATTAAGACACCGAAGGATACTGTTATGCATTTGACTTTAAAAAATAATCTTGTTAACTATAATAAAATTTTAAAGAAACTGATAAAAGATGCCAGAAAAGCTTACTATGAATCGTGTTTCAGTAAATTCAAGCATGATGTAAGAAAGACTTGGGATACTATTAAGACCGTCATCAACAAGACTGGAAACAAAAAAGATTTTCCCAACTTTTTCTTAATAAATGGTCAGTATGTGTCAGATAAGAAAAAAATTGCTGATGAATTTAACAAATATTATGTAAATGTAGGGCCAAAACTAGCATCTGAAATACATACCCCACCAAATTGTTCCTTCAAGGACTATCTACCTTCACCGGTAGGTTACGAATTTTCATTTGAGAAAGTAAATGATCAAATTGTTTCAAAAATTATTGAAAGTTTAAAACCAAAATCATCTACTGGAATTGATGGCATATCCAACAATGTTCTTAAATTCATCAAAAATGAAATACTTCATCCACTCACACTAATAATTAATCAATCTATTGAAAATGGCATTTTTCCAGATAAGCTAAAAGTTGCTAAAGTTGTCCCAGTATACAAAAAGAATGACAGTACCATGCTTGAAAATTATAGGCCCATCTCTGTCCTGCCCAGCCTGTCAAAGGTGTTTGAGAGAGTTATGCACACACAATTAACCACCTTTTTTACTAAAAATAATCTTTTCTACAAGAATCAATATGGCTTTAGAGAATCCCATTCAACAGAATTAGCTGCAGTTGAATTAACTGATAGAATTATAAATTCTATGGATAAGAAAGAAACTCCCTTAGCAATTTTTTTGGATCTATCAAAAGCATTTGATACTATCAATCATGAAATATTACTGAATAAACTGAATTTCTATGGTGTAAAATGTAATGCCTACAAGCTTCTGGAAAGCTATCTGACAAATCGTAAACAATGTATTGCCTTGGAAAATACTTTCTCATCTTTACTCCCAATTACAACTGGTGTTCCTCAAGGATCAATTTTAGGCCCTTTGTTGTTCATTATTTATCTCAATGACCTCAATTTTGCTTCTAAGATGTTTCATCCTGTTATATATGCTGATGACACAGCCCTTTCAGCAACGCTAAGCACCTTTGACACTGGTGGGCATGACAGGGATACCAACATTATAGATGAGTTGGGCAATATCACTCTGTGGTTAAAACTGAATAAACTGTCGCTAAATGTGTCAAAAACAAAGGCTATTTTGTTTCACAATGTACGCAAGAATGTTGTGCAACCAAAAATAAGTATAAATGAAACATTAATTGAATTTGTCGAAACTTTTGACTATTTAGGTATAACATTGGACAAAAATGTTAACTGGAGAGCACATATTCAAAAGATTAGGTCAAAATTATCAAAGGTAGCAGGAATTATGTCCAAAATGAAGAATATCCTGCCTGAAAACATACTGCGTACTCTATATAATAGCCTTTACTTGCCACATTTAAGCTATGGTATACTTTGCTGGAAATCAAAAGTAAATGAACTTGTAAAGCTGCAAAAGAAAGCTGTCAGAATTATATCGAAAGAAAAGTATAATGCTCATACAAATCCTCTTTTTAAGAAATTGAACCTACTTAAAATCTCTGACCTGGAAGCTCTTCAGGTGTTAAAATTTTGCTACAAACTCGAACATGATAGACTTCCTGCATACTTCCAATCAAATTTGTTTAAGAGAAATTCTGAATTACGTACTCGCATGACTAGAGCATCAAATGATTTCTACTTGCCAAAAGTTAGAACTGAATTTGCCAAAAATAGCATCCAATATATTGTACCACTTGCTTTCAATAACTGTCCTCCTCAGATAAAAGAAAAGATCTACTCCCACAGTCTCCCTGGCTTCTGTAGATACATCAAATCTCATTATATTAATCAATATAATGACATCTGTATTCACAGAAACTGCGTCGTCTGTCAGAGATAAGTGTTTCAATCTCTTATTATCACCTCACATTCATATCAAGTAAACCTATTTCTTCTTGCCCCTTCTTGCCCCTGATTACCTGTATCTTGTCCTGTCGGTTCCCTCAGGATTCTTCTTTTAATTCTTCTAATTAAGTATCCACCAACTTGGATGCACTATCCTCTTCTTAAGCACCCTCTTTGGTTCGTATAATTAAAATTGACAAGTAAGACTATTTTTGACTGAGTATACTAAAGCAAACCCTGGGGATTCCAGTAGACAGATTCAAATTTTTGTTCTTGGGTGGCCTCTCGATAGCGGCTTCTTTGCCTTAGAGAGGTCTCCCCATAGTGTGGAGTCAATATATGAATCATATAATTGTGTATATATATAAATTATTGTATATTGTATAATAGTCTTTTCATGTATGGCTTTTCACTATGAATAAATTTTTTGTCTGTCTGTCTGTCTGTCTGCTCCGAAAAAAAAATGGCGCGATGCTTTGAAGAGTGTTGAGCCTTTTCTTTTACTTTGACAAAGAAGGTATTTTGCCAAAAGGTCATTATGTTTGAAAAAGTTTAAATTCAGATTGCTATTCTTTTATGAGTAATAAGTTTTGATGACTAGGTTAAAAACTATTATTTTATATATGTAAACTTTTTTTTTCCATTAGTATTGTTTAAGGTTAATTTCAAAGGTCTTATTTTACATATATATGTGGTTTCTCTTCATACTTATAATAAAAAATAAAAAAAGGTGCTATAAAGAGACAGCTAGAACGTATAGGCTATTTAAGCCCTTACCCCCCCCCCCCCCAAGTCCAACTTTAAAATTTCAAAGATGTCGGAAGCCATAAACAAACACATTTATAACTTAAATCTTTCTTCAGTTTGTATTAGCGATGTCGGACTATACAAAATACTTCAAACAACAATTGTATATAATTTTTTTATTTGTGAAAAAAATGGATGTAACCCCCCTTTTAAACATTTCAAACGTAACGTCAACTGGGACCAAGAGGTGGTCCTCTTGCTAGATTGTAACTACATCGTTCACTTTAATCTTGCAATGTATGTTTACAGTGCTCAATCGACACACAGTTTTTTGTGATACACGTTAATAACAATATTTCTGATCTGTTGAGGTCATTCACAGGGATGGAAGTGAATAAGTTGTCTTATTAGAGCACTTCAAAATGGGGGAATCCCTTTGAAGATCTCAAAACAGTTTCATACTCTTGTTTAAATACTTGTAGCGTCACCAACTCACCATCTATGAATAGATTCAAGTGCTCGTGCATCCTACTAGCAAATTCTGAGGGGGTCACGTGGGAGCCATTTGATGAAACCAGCTGGTTTGACCCAAAATGTTTCAAGTTGGTCTTTCAGGCTAAAATGCTGGTTGGATGTCAATCAGATGAGATGATAAATTTATGGCCTCCCTAGTCCCTACATCACTTTCTGTGCTGGGCATGTAAAATATCTCGACATGGGCCGAATACATATATCATGTAAAGGACTCATGCCATCCCATCTCTTCAATCGACCCTTGGAGCTCCAAGAACTGGCTTCAGAGGGCTGAAGTTGCCATATCTCTCTGTCGATTTATCTATTAACAGTAATGTGATATTTTGGTGCGATTTAGCTTAAGTATGTTCTGCTAAGAGAAGCCAAGAGAGGTCTACAATAAATCAGTTCATTCTCTCATCAAAGACGAGAACACTCCTCTTCACAAGATCTCAAAATTGCGGACGATTTGAAAGGAGCAACATCAGAGAGAGATGTCTGTAGAACCCCCAAAGTGTCAATAGCATGATTGAAAGCAGTAATTTGGCAGTATTTGAAAAAACATGATGCGCCCGCAAAAAACCAACATACACTGCCTTTGAACCTAGAATGTACATTGTAATTAATGAGAATGGAGAATGCTTTGAGAAAATCAATTTAGATACGAATATCTTGATTATGTCCGATTTTGGGATTTGTTGAACCATTTGTTAAGAAAATATAACAGCTATTAATCAAAGCCATTGCTGGTGCAAGTTTTTTGCCGCACCCTGTAGTAGATGCATAAATACACGATGTAAAATTTGTAAAGCAAGATAAAGATTTATCGTAGAAAAAGCTATGAGGAGCTAACTTACTGGAGCCAACTCAGCCTAGGTCCTACTTTTAAGTTCCTGGAAAATACCAATATTGAGCACCAAGAAAAGATATTCTTCACTAAGATGTTTTGTGAAGTCATATAATTCAATAGTTTGGATTTACACGTAACCTTGGAGACTTTGATAGTGATACATCAGCAAAGGCAAGTGAAAACTTACATTGCAATGGAAGTAAATTGTTGAGAAAAGCCAACCTTTCAGTTCAATTCATGTCCAACAGAGGGACCCCCTACACCAGCTGCATGACTTAGGGTGCAACCTAGTGGCTGTTAAGATAGACCATCAAAATTTTTGCACAGATTAAACCGAGCTTATAGCTTGTAGTATTTAGTTGTGAGGAAAGAAAAATATTTAAATAATACATTCATGATCTGCGGTGGGCTATACTCCTGCAGAATATCTTGTGAATACGGGGTAGTTACGGTGTCTGCACGTAAGAAAAGTCCCAATGTATCAGTTCAGAAATAAATATTTAACTCTGGAAGACTGAAACAAATTTGATATATAACCCTTTTATTGCATGGGAAAGCAAATTGGAGCAAACTTGTTTTTTCCCTGTAATATAGAAGTTTGAAATCACAAAGGTCAGGTTTTTTTTTGCTTCGCTTGGGAGATAGGTTCCCAGATCCCGTTTTGAAAAGGTCAGCTAATTAACTATAGCAGATCAGTTGACCTTCAGAGACCTCTGGTGACAGTTATGGATAGTTTTCTCAAAATGCCACAGAATGATAAGATCTGTTTGGTTCCGAAGAAATGAATATGGACCAGTTGTTGACATATCTTGTCATTTTACCTTCAGGAATGACTTGATCTTCATGTGATCCAATGTCACAATGCTGAAACATGGGACTTTCCTGAAGCATTCCACAGCCGGCATTCCACACTGTTTTAGGTCATGATGTAATTTAAACTTGTCATTACCCAGCTGACAATGCACGTGAAGTTCACGTCATAAACACGAAAAACTCCAACATTTTCAAGGGATAACAACGTGATGAATGTCACCAGATTAATGCTTGACCATCTTCATGACATAACTGAAGAGTTATTACATGTTTTTCTTCACGTGAAAAAACTCCAACATTTTCACAGGATAACCACATGATGAACTTCACTAGATTATCACTTGACAATCTTCATGACATAACTGAGAGTTATCACATGTTTTTCTTCATGTGAAAAAACTCTCAAACGTTTTCATGGGATGACCATCACATGATGATTTTGCCCAGATAAACACATGCATTTGTAGCTATGTATCGGAAGTTTACACCAGGAAAGCACATGGTTAGGTTGTGAAGATAACCCCTAGAAAATCACGTGTTTAAGTGGTGAAGATTGCCCCCCAGAAATATAGATTGAGCAACCTGTACTAGAAACACAGCTGTTTACTGAGTGCCGTAATAAGTTTACTTTAACTTAGTTTAAACTAATTAAACAAATGATTATGATTTCTAAATCTGGATTAATGCACAATATATGGTGGAATGCGGCTTATTAGCTCAAAAAGGAGCACATATTGAATATTATTACAAAAGACTGGTTATCCGAAATGTGAATCATGTTTGACTACAATCCTTGATTCTGGTAACCCTTAAGAAGACTGAAAAGAGACTCATTGCATCACACTGGTTGTGACAGATTTTCAGCAAGTTCTCAGTTGACTGGCTCGATAACCTGTGGGAGATTTTGCCTCTTCTCAAATAATTTTAACTGGTGAAGATTGCCCCACAGAAAATCATGTGGTTAACTGGTGAAGATATTCACCAGAAAACTGTCAGTTAACCATTTTCAGCTGGGTATTTCTGTACATTTTAGAACAACCATTATTACATTATTATCCTTTTTATAATTTTATGAATTAAATTAATCTCCCTTTTTACCGACTGACCAATCTCTCCTGTGCTCCCCTAATTCCCGTGTCTTTCTGCAATTCCCCTCTTCTTAATTCTTCTTTACTTAATTTTTCTTCTATCCTCTCCTTTCACTTTCCCTCCCGTTTCATATCCGAACTCTTCCCTCTACTCCCCTCCTCTCTCTCACCTCCTCTCTCTCACCTCCTCTCTCTCCCCTCCTCCCTCACCCCTCTCCCTTCTCCCTTCTTCTCTCTCTCTCCCCTCTTCTCTCTCCCCTCTTCTCTCTCCCCTCTTCTCTCTCCCCTCTTCTCTCTCCCCTCTTCTCTCTCCCCTCTTCTCTCTCCCCTCTTCTCTCTCCCCTCTTCTCTCTCCCCTCTTCTCTCTCTCCCCTCTCCCTCTCCCCTCTTCTCTCTCCCCTCTTCTCTCTCCACTCTTCTCTCTCCCCTCTTCTCTCTCCCCTCTTCTCTCACCCCTCTTCTATCTCCCCTCTTCTCTCTCCCCTCTCCTCATCTTTCCTTTCTGTTTTTCTGCAATTATTTCCTGTCTCCTCTTTCATTCTACAATTCTACATGTATTGGTCATTTACCTTATTGCCCTCGTCCACTTTCCAGTGTCCCCGCTTTACATCCAAGTGATCCAACCCTCCTCCTTCACCTCCTTTTCTCTTTTTCCTTATTACCTCCCCCCCCCCCATCACCCTTGCCTTCTTCTCCCCTATTTTTTCTCCTCCATTCAGCTGGCTCTCTCTGACGAGAAGCCATGTTTCTGTGACTGATCCATTAACCTTTACATGTCACAAGGTCATCCGCTGTTCAAGGTCACAGAGAAAGGTCAAGGGCCTTCAAGGTCATCTTAAGAGTCATTCTCCTTTTCTTGAGTAATTAGAGGGCCACCCCTTGTGACATATTGGTACGCTGAAGTTTCAACGGTTTTTGTTGACAACTTGACACATTTGGTGACTTGGGAATCTGAAAATAAAGCAGTATTGACAATTTATGATTCAAGGAAATTTTATAAACAGGATTTTCAAATATAATTTATCACAGCAATGTTGCTGTAATACCATGTAAAATGTGAAATATTGTGACTTTCTGTTTCAAGCACAATGCAGTAAAAAAGGCATACAATACTTTTATTCTAATCTTCTCTTTTTCCGAATATTATCACAAAGCATTACAATACAAACGTGATAGCGAGTAGACAGTCAGTCCAATGGTGGTATCATGGTAAATATCTCAAATTTTAAGTCCTTGTTGCTTTTTGAATGAACGTTGTTTTGTAGTCATTCCGACAGTCAAAATCTGACCCAATGGACTTCGGTCAGAATGAAGCACCCAGCAGCTGCCTCCCTATTGACAACCATGAGGGAGAATCGATGGCCAAGATCAGTCGGTCAGCCTCATTGTTGACCAGGCCGCCCTTGCTGATGAACTCAATGAGCGGCGGTCACTGGGACTGACCAATTTCACACAGTCCGCGATTGGATTAAGCCACTTGCAGTCGACTAGAAAATAGATTTAAGTTTGTTAGGAAGCCAAGCTGACTTGCAGCTACATTAGGCCAACTCAATCATGTTTGAAGTTGGTCCTGTCACCTCGACTGATTACTCCTATTGACACCACTGGGTCTCTCTCCTCAGCCATTGGTCTTCCACAAATGACGCTGACACATTCTCTCCCCTTCAAAATTCAAAACGTACACCCAGTCGTTAGCGATAATCGCCAAATCCAACCGAGTTAAGTTAAATCATTTTTTGTTGGGGGATTTTGTTTCGGCATCACTTCTCTTTAGTGTCCCTCCACAAAACTCATGCAAATCAGAACAAATTGAATTTCAAGTTTCTCCAGAGCTGCAGATGCGAACAAGAAAGCACAATTAGACTGGGAGGGAGAGAAAGCAATTGGAAATTTGTCAGCCTCGAGTTGCATTACGATTATTTTGGGAACGAAAGAAACCGCTGGAGAGTTAATTGCTTTTGTAGCTGCTCTTCCAGTCAGATCTTTCTCTATACAGGGCTGTCTCTGGAATAATTGGGAATTGAGAAATATCTTGGTAATTATCGAATAACATAGCACCCCGGCTTAAAAACTAACCACATTACAATCCGCTCGAAAATGTGATTCATCTTCCTTTGGAGATAAGAGGTCTCAGCCGGTTGTTATTATTGGAATCTTACTCATTGTTATGAATTTAATTAACAGAGAATCCATATCTGGATCTTCATTGGCAGATAAATACATCCATGGTATCAATCAAGTGTCTTTGTTTGCTGGGGGGTTCCATTGATTTGGCGGTTGCCTCAGCTTCTGTCTGTAGCAAACAAGACAATGTGTGGTAAATTTACAACAAGAGGGTGACAAACAACAGAATGTGGAAAGACAACAGATTGAAACAATATCCATGTTCAAAAATGATAAAATTATGAAAAATAGAACAATGGAAATCAGATAATCAAACAAGAGACTACATAAACAAATCTAGTTTGATGAAGTTCCTAGATCAAGGGATACAAAGTAGGGACTGTAGGGTCTTTATCGTATTTTGTCTGGCACGAGGTTTAATACATACAAATGACATGCATGACTGAAGCATCATTCATGTATCGTAAGTAACTGTTATATTTGTAAAATTTGGGTTTTGCACTATCAATTATTGTATGAATGTGAAATGTAACAGTGAAATTAATCTAAACAATGCACTATGGGGTGAATAACTACTACTTTTTTCTTGAGTCAAGGATTATAATCAAGCTGCTTCAAGCATGTCTTACCAATTAATCTGAAGTATGTTCTTTTTACTGGTTTTTAAACTAAACAAAAACACTAAGTCACTGCAAAGTTATATTGGAATCTCAAATTGTTTTAAACTCACTTCAACTGAGGAAGACTCACAGAAGTGAAACTAATCTCTTTCTTTTCTGAATCTCCTCTGGGATGCAAGACAACACTCAGTGACCTGGGACTGATAACCTCACACTCTTTCATAACAAACTACTTTATGTATGAGTCTGGCAGTTCGTAGGGAACCCTCTCATGGGAGTTGGGATGCATCCTATACTTGAATTAAAGAACTACCAAGAAAGTACTGAGACTGAATATAAATTTTACTGGTCAGCGAAGTTCGGTATATGTACATACATTTTTTATGTGCAAGTTTAATTGGACTTCGGAAGATACTAAAGCAACATCGGTAAATAAATAGAATATTTTCAAAATGTTTGATGGGCAAAGCAGCAGACTTCAGTTGGGGAGAGCAGAGCACCATGAGCCACGGAGCACCATGAGCCATGCCCCTACTAAACAAACGGCGTGGTAAAACTGCTCGATAGGAAGACATATATTCCTTTTTAGCATAGCATTAGCTAGGGTAGCAATCTTAATTTTTCTTTCCAATGTAGGACCAAGAATTGAAAAAATTACTTTTGACAAGTGAAAAGTAAAATATTGAGCAGTGGAACTTATTCTTCTGGTACTTTAATTATTTCCGGTATGTGAGATTGCACAGATATGAATTAATATTAGTTCCCAGACTATCGGAATCCAATTATTCACCTTTTTACGTATTTGTTGTTTGCTTTTTCTTTTCACTGTGTTGAAAAAAGTATAACATATTTGAGTGGGTAACTTACAATATCAGATCCCATAAAACAAATTAGGTCAGTCAATTGCTCGTTGTTCAAAGATTAAGGCATCACTTTCTGACATCAATTGCTATTGTTTAGTCAGTTTACCTGGACTTATTTAAAAGGGAAAACACATTTGGAAAATAAGTTATTTTCCAAATGTGTTTTCCCTTTTGACACTCAATTTTGGACATTTTCCATGCAGAATCTCATGTCAACCACAAGTCATGTCTGATTCTGTTTTTATTTTACGATACGATACGATACGATAAGAATTTATTGTCATGTATACATGAAATTTGTTTTGACAATTACGTGTAAACGATACAAACAAAACAAATAATCAAATAAGTACATGAACAATAATAGTGTGATAATAATAATAATACAAGTTACTGGTTATTAAAAAATCGAATACTAGCAGGAACAAAAGACATATTATACCTGACAGTTCTGGTTGGATTTGCTCTTAATCTTATGCCAGATCTTAGGAGGCAATACATATGGTGTAAAGGATGGTTCACATCTGATCTTATAACCTTAGTTCTTTGAGTGACATAAAATTTATACAAATATAAAAGTTCGATGATGTGAGTTGAAATATAGTCGCGGTAAACAAACTGCAGCGTTTGAATGTGAATAGTTACAGATTTTACAATGTCACACATCTTTGAATTAAATTCATACATCACCCTGAAGTGTATGTTTACTTTTGACCCCAACTGTCGGCCTTTAGAAGTGGATTTGCTGGAGATTACGACAAAAGGTCTCTAGATACATGTTAATTTACTTCTTGAAGAATGCACTGTAGGTACTATGCAGGTGAACATCCTTATCAACAATTGCCCAACGTCAACATATATATTATTGTGATCCACCTGTCTACAAGTGGACTGCTGTTACATTGCCACTTCTTTTTCTAGCCTTGGCAGATCAGAACATATGCTGTCATGTGTTGCCACAGGTGACTAGTGTGCTATTCCACGAACTCCTGCTAGCGGTCCACATCATTTTAGTCTGAGGAACTCACACAATTTTGTCTGGAAGAAACCGGGGCTGTTTCTGAGTGTGCTAATGGCCTTGTCTACTTCCATAGAGAATATGATTGCAGAGTCTGACTCTGGTATACATCAATGTTGAATAGAAATTTTGTGAATGTGCAATGAAATTGGAACTATTTCTTGGGAGCAATGCTGTAGCATACAAAATCAACTTTTGTGCCAGGTGGCAGCAGCATGCAGTTCTCATTTTCACCAGACTGGTGATCCACTGAATAACTTAGAGACAGGTACAAATTTTTAGAAACACAGACGCAAACAAGTTCTGAGTGATTTTCAGAAAAGGGAATTGTATAAAGGGTGAAATTGTTTTAAAAAGGTCAACATATTAATCAGCAATAAACACTTCGTAAGCTCCGTACACAACACTGTAAAATTTTAATTTTGAGACAGCCCAATTCCTTTGAGCTAGCATAGCTTCTTGTTTTAGAAAAGACAACAGAAAGATTATCATAACTTAAAACAACAAGCTATGTTTGCTCAAAGGAATTGTGCAACAATCTCACTCAATCATTTGAGCAGGCTCAAAATTTCAAATTTTACAGTGCAACCAAGCATCTTCGCTCTACACTCTTCAGCACCAACTGCTATGGCACGAGCTACACCTTCAGCACCATCAACAGAAGCAGCAGAAGCAACAGCAGCATCTCCCCTCAGATGGGCCAGCATCCAGCGAGCAAGGGAGCAGGGATATGTAACGGCATTCGGTCAGTGGCTCCATTACTTGCGCCAGTGGTGCCAGGCCAGAGGGACTTCTGGAGCAGCAAGCATCCTACTTGCTCAGTACCCTGCAAACTCTAGCAGCACCAACAGCATCACTCACAGTGCCAAGAACATTACCTACCTGCAAAAAAAAGGGAAAATGGAAAATGGAGTATAGGCATTGAGCATCGGATAACCAAAGTTCAAAACTGTTACATATGAACAGTTATTGCATAAACAGTTATGCAATGACTCTGACTGGTATACCATCAACAGTGGAAGATTAACAATAACACTACCAACAGAAAAGGAGAGAAAGATAATATTTTGTGTCAACAGCAGAAAAATCAACAGTCACACTAGAAAGAGCAACAGAAAATCAACAACATTACATAACCGTTGCATCATCTGCAGCATGGACAGTTAATGACAAAACAGTTCTGTGATTGTATCAACAGTTCATGTGCAACAACACCAAAATCAAGATGATACTGTCATGCATTTTCTGTACTGTTACCTGAAACTTGACAGGTGGATAACAAACTGACTGTACAGGAAGGACAAAACTGAAACCTCCCATAAAACTCCTTGTAATATCTCCTGCTGTATCTCTCAGCTGTATCTCCTACCTTGGATATCACACAGCCCCAACATACAATGGCTTTCTGCAATAATCCAATTCATCTCCTCACCATCTGCATTCTCATCTCACTGGTCAAGACAGGTCAGTATCATGAATATCACTTATCAACACTCTCCTCTGTCTTTGCTGTCTGTGCTGTCTTTTCTGTCTTTCTTATGATTGATTGCTTGGCAATAGTTGCCTGTATCAATAGATTCAATATTCAATTGCTCAAATAGATCATTTTAGGTATTATATATGGCTACACAGCCTATTTCCACGTTTAATGTGATGTTGAGAAAAACTGGATTCTGACCAATTTTAAAATGCAAAAACTTAATCTGATAATGTAGATAATTTTATACACGCAGCTTATGGACAGTTTGATGTTGTAATATACATATGGAACAGTGGGAGTGATTTTTGTCAAATTTATTTATTTTTAAATGAAATAATCATTTGCCCTTTTTAGCTGTATCACTCTTGTTTTACATTTGGTGCCAAGGTGTGGGAATTCCTGACGGTTCATGTTCCACTTTCATGCAGTAATCATCACACAATTTTATGCATACAAATCTTAAACTTTGATACATTGTATCCCATGTTGATGCCATTACACACACGTAACGTAAAATTGATATAAATCACGGTTTAAAAGTTTGCTATTGAACCTGGACGATTCACTGCAATAAGCACTGATTGGTGCCAATAATGTAATGTGAATATGTTGTATAATCATGAGGAATTCAGAAAATACATTCCAAATGAGACAGTTTTCTTCCACTTGAGAAGAGGTATGAGCTGTAATACTGTGAACAGCCAAAACAAGAATACAAAAAATCACAGCGACCTTGTTTAGTGAGAGAAACCAAGGATAGTGATGCATCTTAATAAAAGAAAGTGGAAATTCCACAGCCTGGCAAATCAATTTACATTTCTCAAGCTCTGGAATGACAAGTATATCTGAAGGATAAAAAAAGGCAAAAAGTGTACATGGAAATCATTAACACCAGTAGATCATTTGGATGTTTTTTTCTCATTTTATATTCAAGAAATCCAGTATCATATCATTTGCCCCAAGATAAGAATTTATCACAATAATTCTTCGAACATTGTCAAGGATTTCTTCCCTATTTAAGTAAAGTGTAAGTAATTTGAAATTAACTGAATCGACCTTAATTATGGAACAGTTTATGTGCTTTTTAGCAGTTTCTATTAGCTTTGCAAAATAGTTTTGCTGGGATAGGCCTGCATCTTAATTGTATACGGTACATGGCTTTTCATGAATTATGCATATAGCTACAGTTTAATACACTGTTGAAGATAATGGCAATGAATGCTTTAAGCGTTTAGCTTCTTTAGTAAAACTTTTAACTTAAAAGAGTATTGGCGTAGTATAATGGAAATTTACTTTAACTTTTTCTCAAGAAATGTAACTTCTGGGTTCTCTTGAAAAAAAAAGTAAAACAGGAAAAAAGCAACCCACCCAACATTGCCCTGTGAACAGTAATTGGCATGGCATAGTTTGTTTTACCAACCTCTTGCCTGCCCTTCTCAAGGCTCAGGGATACGAAGATATGGCAGGGTGGGAGATAAAAAGTTCTTGCAGGATGTTGGAAGTGGGAGAGAAAAAATAGAACTGAAGGCAGGTATTCCTCTGTGTAAGCCAGAAACACCATGACCGTGAGAGCATTTTGTGATTGTGTTGGTGGCAGCTGATCTTCTTTTAACTCAGTATTTCTAAAGATCCTGAATAAAGTTTTTCTTAACACTTCAGGTTAAAACAGTAGAATTTTTTGTCTGGCATTTCCTACTACAAAATACTTTTCAGACATTTCAACTTACTACTCCGTCTATATTTCTTTGGTTTTTTGGTGGGTTAGTCATGAGTTTAGAGTAAAGTTGGTCAGAAAAACGAGATTTAGGCGTAAGTAGATCTGTGCATCCATGGATTTTAAAGAGGATTGCACAACAGATTTCAACAACCTTTCTACCATAACTAGCAGTACCAACCCTCTGTTGGAGTGAACTCTCATTGGAGATCTTGTATAGATAGATAGATAGATAGATAGATAGATAAATAGATAGATAGAAAGATAGAAAGATAGAAAGATATATAGATAGATAGATAGATAGATAGATAGATAGATAGATAGATAGATAGAAAGATAGATGGACAGATAGATAGATAATTACTTCACTCCCCAAAACTCACAATTAAGCAATGGTTTTCCAGCTGCTCTGGAGAGTTGGTGGATTGGCATAGGCCTATGTGAAAGAGGATCCAAAACATGTTGCCACATCTTACCTATACCTTTTGTGTAGGATCTCAAACTGGCCCACCATAGTAACCAATGCAGTAACACCGTCAACAGCAGCATCCTAGCATCCTGTAGCAGAATGATGACCAGATGCTGGAATGCCGACCTTCATAGCAGTAGCCTTACATTCTGAAATTGATAGAGAAGTTTACTTCCAGTCAAGGAAAAATAAAACTTAATTTATTTGTTGCTTATGTAGCTCAGTTGGTATATGTGGGGCTCTGATCTGTTCCGGGTTCAATTGCAGCTCTTGCACCTGGACTTGTGTTCGATGGTACTTTCATTTATCCTTCCACTCACTGCCATGGGTGTATTTCTCCTGTCCTAATCAGCTTACCACAGTGCATTAGTATATATATATATATACATGATATAAAACCTCTATCAGCCACCAGTTCCTTTGAATGTAATATAATCTTTAGTCTACCTGGCCAGATTTGTAAATCTTTAGCAAAAGAAACTATATGACTCATCAACTTACTCAGAATATTCCTGAATAATCCTAAGTCCTTGAATTATCTGCTGGTTTTGAAAGCAACCGTTTAGCCTCCAAATCCTGTTTTGCTGATCATCCAGCTTTGCTGTTATTGTGGCCTCAAAAATGCTATATTGCAGTTCTGTCATAAACTGTCAGTCCCAATAACATACTCAAGATTGCAGATGGCATGAAGTTATGACTTCAGTTCAATAACTTTTAACATGCATGCATGTATCGAAGTTTGTAAAGGATGCAATCCAATCATATCGACAACAAGTTGGTCAATTATTGTCTTTGTAATAATTACAGAAGAAAAAATAAAGGAGTTGTGTATAATGCACAACCCTGTACATTATATTACATATTTAAACCAAAGACAAGTCTTACACTGAGCTTGGACTTCTTTTGCGACCATGCTTCATCAAGAATTCAGGGTGATTAGCACAGCTGGCAGCACTCTGGAGTCCTGCAATCAGTGGATCTCGAGTTCAACTCCAAATCTTGCAAGGTCACCATGGACCTATGTTGAACAACAATTTCAATCATCCTTTGCCTTGTTTTGTACTGTTTTCCTACTGTCCTAATTAGCTTACCAAGTGTATAAATACATAAATGCATGACATAAAGCCCCAATCATCATCCATCAGGCAGGAATTGAACCGAAAGACAGGCAGTATGCCAAATCAGATACGTACCATATCAGATTAAGCCCATCCTGTCACACTTAAAAAATCAAGCAAACCCATTTAGTTGATCCAGGTTATTTAGAACTTTACCCTGAGTTACCCTGGGTTGGCCTCCCATCACAGCATGGCATCCGGTCCCTGGGGTGTGACAAACAAGCTAAGACAGCCTGACCCCTTCCAAGGGTGTTTATTGCCCAAGATCCAAGCCCTCCTAATCGAATCACAGCCTTGCTGATTACTCCTATCAACAAAATTATCCCAATTACTGACATGGGCACCTCGATTTGTTTACCAGATGCATAATCATGTTTGACAATTGTACTGAGTTATCTGAATCAATACAAAACTGGGAGAATCGGGGAAGATCCCAGCACTGAAGCAGAGCTATATCTTCCCAATAGGTTGTTGCTGTGATCCATTTTTGCCCATAGAATCCAAACGATGCCTAAAAAGAACCATTTTGGACTCATAAAGATTAGAGAGAGAGTTGTATAATGCCGTTAATGTCTGACAGCAATTGGAGCGATTAGCAACCACAGCTTCGCTCCAGACGCCAATAAGACCACATGATTCGCTGGGCCCAGAAGAATTGCGCATTGCGATGAATAATTAAGCTAATTACAAAAACCGACTTGATTGTCAGGCCGGTGAATTTCGATGAAGAGTCGATGAATCGGAGAAAATGAGATTCCCGAGAGTTCATTGTAACGTGAGGCCATGATGAGGCAAGCGACCCGGGTTCATTTGGGAAGTTGGAGTCAGCGACTGTTGGTGATTCACAGGAGCTCCGGCAAGCAAGAAATTGATGGACTCAGGGCCAACATAATGCCCCAATGTAAATCCTGATATACATAAGACGCAGCTGAAACTGAAGCAGTTAGTCGGAGTCAGGTGGAAGGACGCTGGTCGGATAAATCTTCGGGGACTCATATCTCCTCATTACCTCAGCAATAAGGACTTGGAATACTTTGCTAAGCAGGCAGCCAGAGGTTTTCTCTCTGAAATGTCCAACAAACTGGATAAAAGAGAAGTTGTGAAAGGCCCGGGCTGCGTGGGCAGTCGACTGAAAGGCTCTGACGCCAGGCCCTACGTAGTTAAAGCAATGAAGAAATCTGTGGGGACAGTTCACACCTATTAGGAGCCATCACATGGGGCCACTCGTTCGGAAGACACGACAAATGAAATCAAGCTCTGGGCAAACTTACTGCTATTGATTAGGTTGGGCAAGAGACAGGCACACAGTCAGCTTGGAGCAGTGGGCTCTTTTCTGGGTTCCCCTCACTTAGGCAGGGCAGGCTTGGTGGCAGACCTGGTGGTAAGCTTGGTGGCAGCTGGATGGCAGTTGGATGGCAGTGTGAATGGCAGTGAGGATGGCTGGGAAGACCTGGCCCATGACCGTCAACCTCTTCATTAGGGGCACCAGGGGCAGATCACTTGGCAACGGCTGCTGCAGCCATATAATTGGGAAGGGGGGGGGGGGTTAGCAGAAACTGTCTTCCTCAACACCCAGGCTGCTAATTGGTGGTCTGGGCCGAGGGTCGTTGCTAGCACTTCTTATCACCTGCGCCGACTGCCCTTGCTAGATAAATGCCCCAATAAAATAAGGCATAGGCAGTTTTCTACCCTAATCATCCTAGCATAAGCCCTAACACCAAGCCCTGATCTCATTGTCCCCATTGCCTTGCCAATTGCTCCATACATAAAAGACTGCTTCAGAACCTTGTGGACGACCAAATGGGGGCAACTTCTTTCCTTTTCTCCCCTTTAGGTCATTGCAACGTCCAATCCACTCGTTCTAGGCACTCGTTTGTGGCAGCAATTCTCTCTTTTTCTTGGATGCCCAAAGCTTGCCCCTCTCCCATGCAATAAGAAGCAGCATTAGCCACCTGGCCAGCGAGATTGCTCAGCCATGAATAATGCAAGTCTAAAACTCAAATCCAAGTCCAATGGCATTTGCTAATCAAAGCAGACAATGATGTTGCTATACTCAGCCACAATTGTCTGGAATACATCAATCCTGGCAGACAAATTAGCCATGCCAGCCAAATCCACCTCCCACACCACTTACCAAGTCCCATCAAAATATCAAGGTGTGTGGAGAATGTTGCTGTGGAAACATAATAAAGGCAAGTGAGGCAATCTGCTAGCTACTCGCACAAAAACAGGATGAGAAAAACATAGGCTGCACAGCAGCAAATCTTCAGCGAACAACTTCACAACACCCAGTGTCGCACTCCGTTGCACTGCACAGAGATGATAGAAAGACAATACTGCTTGCAACGGAATCGTCTCATTTTAGCGTCATTACGAATTTACAAGGTATTGAAGACACCTTTCAAAGTGACCTTTGTGCGAGAAGCAGAAGTAAAAATACTGATGTTTATAAAAGCTGGTATTTGATTATTATATGGCAGCTATACAAAGTTTGTTATAAGCCAAGAGGATTGTACTTTTCAAACACCATTTATCTGAAGTAACACTTGATCAACAAGATATTTTTGTGTTTGTGCTCCCTCATTTTACTTATGATGCAAAGGGAGAGAGCTAATAATATTATTGTACACAACTTTACTGTATACAAAACTTGTCCAACCACAATTTCCACAAGAACCATCACACACATCATCCTTTCTGGATTGCAATATTCCTGACCATTTTTGACCATGAGGGCCAAGCACAAATGTGACCTAATCAAGTAGCAAGGACCAGAGAATGCTGGTTAGGGCCCCAGATGTCAGATATGACACAGTGCAATACAATGGTGCAAACGAAGGTGAAATCAAGTGTGAAGGAGGTGAGGGTGCTGTGAGCTGATGCTGGTTGGGTCCTTCACAAGTTCCTCAACGGTTTGATGAACTGTCGCTTTGATCTAGTTATACTGGCAGCTCATAAAGCACTGTAAATGTGGCTGACGTAAATCCAATGAGTTGAATTGTGACAGTTACAGAATGTTGCTATGTATAATGAAGTCAAAGTAACACAAACAAGCTTAAGGATGCTTCTGAAAGCATTCAAAGCAATTTGCCACCGATACACACTATGCGGCATCTGAATTTCCATCAATAAGCTGAAGAATCCTGGACGCTGGTTAACTTTGTCGTTTGGATGAGATTCCGACTTGGCGATCACTCGTATCTGCAAGTAAAGATCCCACACAAGGGTAAATGTTTTATCACGTTGTAGAATCCTCTACCTCTATTTTTCATCTCATCAGTCTATGTTTGTGATCAGTGAGAACTTACATAGAATGGTCACACTGTCCCTGCCAATGAATGACCAGTTTCAGTTTTGTGGAAAAGTTACATATATTTGTACAGTAGATTTGAAACTATGTCTGCCAATTTCTGGGTATTTTCCTTGAAATATTTTTTACTTTACGTGTATGGCGCAAATTACATAGATATATAACAGTGCGGCGAAGAGAGTCTCTTGAAGAGACCTTCTATTTACGGCAGTGTGATTTGTGCACGCGCAAGTGACGGTCAATCACACAGCGTATCGATCTCACTGACCAAGACGTGTTGGTTTGTAATGTGTCATAGCAAGAGTGTCGTTGGCCGGGGACACACTGATTGCACTTCCATGTTGAAGTCCTGTCAGATCTTCTTCTTGATGACAAGAGTCCCCTTTAATCAGAAGACTGCAGCTGGGTCAACCAGTAATTGCATGCTGAAGGCAATCTTGGTATTATAGGACTTGTGTAAGGGTCTGGTGCTTTTAAAGAATGGCGGATAACTATTTCTGAATGCCACAACTAACTATTCAACATATGATCTAGGCGTGTGGACTGAGGTTCTTAGCTTAATTACATAGCCAGTGTCACATTTGATAAAAGACTGATACATTTGTACGCATGTTACACAGCTGTACTTCACAACTGCAATACTCAGTTGATGACAAGCCAAATGAATCTCATTATTCATTTTGCCAGGATTTCAATTCTGGACTTTGCATTGTGTATTGAGGGATGGTGTGTGCATGTTAACAAATATACAAGTAGGCCTGAATGTTCACTGTTTTTAATAAAAAAGGTCTCAGCCACACAACGTGCACATGGAAATGGTAAGAAGTGATGATGATTTGCTTCAGTTGTTGGTAGGAAATGACAGTAGTAGATCAAGTCATATTTATGCACGTATATACCTTAGGTTTATAAGCAATGAATACATGAATGAGGAAATGAATAAGGCATGCTGGATAGGCTAGCTGGTTTTCTGGGGAGGTAAAGGGAGTGTTGAAGAACGAGGTGGTTTGTCTGGTGTCGCGATCTTCTACCATCAATTTGTCTATTGATCGCAGACAAGGTCGCGGATGTCGACACTGCGCAATTCCTTGGGTTTCTAATACACAGCGTATGTGTAACGCGTAGCCCGATTGGGCCCAAGGGCAGAAGGAGGCAGCCGTGGTAGACCAAGGCGTTGTCCAGGAACAGTCCAGCAGACCCGAGGTTGGCGAAAAGGCTTGCTCCGGGCTGCCAAGGATCCTTCAGAAATTGAGCCTGCGGCTGTAAAAGGCACATGAAAAAAGATGAATGGTATGCCATTGGTGGGAGAAACACCACAGAACTTGAGAGCTTTTACCTCTTGTCATTTCCATCAGTCCTTCCTTCAATTTGTTGCATCTCTGCTGACTGGAAACATCAACCACGTCTTCCTGATGTTATTATACTATTCCTCAAAATGGGACGACACTATTTCACCTTTTCATTTATCTTATTGGAGTATCATCCGTAATCAAATACAATTTGTTCATCACATCTATTTTATTGTCAATTTCTGTTTGTTTTTCTCACCATGACCCTTCATTTTTTAATGTCTTGATGTATTAAAAAGGCTTTGTTAATTGTCCAGTATTTGAATCTTTTTGGAGCATACAGGGACTATACTTGTGAAGAATCAACTTGAGGTTGAAACTGATATTTCTAAATTTAGATGCAGCTAATTTTACCATCTGTAAATCAAGGATTCTTACATTTCAGCTGTTACAAATCTCTTTAAGATTCTGACTAGGAATTCTATAGTTAACAGCTGATCAATAAGGCATTGGCCTTTTTTCTATCTAATTGAACGATGCCAAATGCAGAAGGTTTGGTTCAGCAAAAAGACACGCACCAACCCACTTAGTTGCAACAAACATTTCCCAAGAAGTTTCTGTTTTGAAACTGTCTTTGTTGCTGTAAGGTTTCGTGCTGAGTTGATATTTGTGTGCAGTTACGTGTTAATTATTCAAACCTTCGTGAAGTGAAATTCCAGAATGGTCCCCACTGTTGTTCCCTTGCCTCTTACGAAAGATTCAGACCAGGCAAGAGTGCATGATTGCTGCAGCCCAAATGCTAAATGTTGCATATCAATCTACTTTTAACTTCACATACCAATAACTAATGACCTGTTACACAAGGTCGAATATGTATCATTAATTCGCTGAAGTCTCTGTTGATGGATGATGGCAGCTTCGCATCCTGTATTTATGCAATATGCACATTGGCAGGAAAATTGGGACAGGGAAAGATACAGCAATGAGGCTAACGATGATTGAAACTGCTGTCTGATGCTATTACGACAGCGGCTTGGTATCATCAAGAATTAGGAAAAGGGCATATATAATACACGATTCAACCAAAGTTTCGTAATGTTCTCAACTGAAAATTGTTAAACTTTTCAATCCCCCTCAAGAAACTAAGGGGTCATCCTTATTTTATGAGCAAGAGCTTGTTTGAATGGACTGTATTGGTCTGTCTTGGTCTGTCTGCTGATAAATTTAGATCTGACAGGATGTGGCGGACACTGACAGTTTGTGACAGGTTAAGAATTGGCGTGACTTGACTAACTGGACCGTCTGAGGTTTATGTGTGAAAGTCACATGTGCACTTCACACCCCCACATTCCCACATCCCCTCTATGCACCCAATAGGGCTAATAGCTCCCCCCCCCTCCATACACACCCCATGAAATCAGCCAGGCTATCAGGGGTTATTGATGACAACCACATCAGGACTTGAAGCTCTTTCCTAGGCTGCCAAATGGTACATGAATCTGGCGAATGATGTGTCCCCCCGGTGAAGTTGTCTGTCCCCAATCCACAACTATATCTGGATTCATGGCCCCACATAAGCCTGGACGTGCATGTATTAAGCCAGACCTGTGTCGCTGACATCCTATGAACACCCTCTCCTGGGATCGTTTCTATGAAAGTAAACGAAGCATTTGCCCCAGCCAATATCTCCAGGGTGATTCTTTCTGATTTGTTGTAAGCCAACACCCTTCACATTGTGGTGCACAAAGCAGGATTACAACCATGTTCCATATTTCAGCGCCTTAAACGATTGCACATCCACCCTTGCTTCCCCCATGCATAATCACACCGCTCCCTCACACTGCTCAGCATTGCTCACCGAGGATGGCCACATCATTTCAGCATCCTTTAAGCTTTCTCCGCATAACTAGCCTTGTGGCAAAACACAATACCTTGCACACAACACATCAACCTTGTGGCAAAACACAACAGCATGCAACAGCCTAGCCAGTGGCCAGATACAATGGTTTTGCAGCACAACACAATGACCTTATGGTGAAAGACAAGAGCTTTGCAGTTAAACACATTAGCCTTGTGGCAACATACAACATCAATTTATTTTTTTTATTTTTTTTATTTATTTAGAATATATTTAGGCAGGGTGACAGATTCAGCGAAATCACTGTTTTTAAATCTGGCCCTGTATAAAAGACAATGTACAATTGTAATAAATATAATAACAATTATAGTATAACTATATATGAAGTTAAAAACAATCAAACATTCAAAAAATACATTTTGGCTTTACATTTAAAATCATCAATATTTGGCTAAGCTTGTGGCAAACACAACAGAAACAGCTAAATTTGTGGCAAAACACAACAGCAATGGTTAGCTTGTGGCAAAACACAACAGTAACAGCTAGGCGTGTGGCAGGCACATCATCAACAGATTAGCTTGTGGCAAAATACAATGCAACAGCAACAGCTAAGCTTATGGCAAACACAACAGAAACAGCTAAGCTTGTGGCAAGACACAACAGTAACAGTATAGTTTAAGGCAAGACACAATATTAGCCTTATAGTGCTCAAACACTTCAGCGTTGTGGCAAAAAATTACCTTAACAGCCCAACTTGTGGCAAATAACACAACAACCTTTTGGCAAACACAACAACCTTGTGGCAAAACACAATAGCCCCATAGCAAATCTTACAGCAAGCCAGCAACAAATGGTTCAGCTCAGAAAATCACATCGTTTCATTCACAGAAAATATACATAAAGTAGAAAGAGACAATTGTTTAATAAAAAGACACAATCACCACATTGGCAAAGGAATGCATTAATGCATTTGATGTAAAGACACATTACATAGTCTGACAAAAAAAAACTGAAACATTTCACAGAAAAAGAGCTACATTTAGAAGAGAACAAAGACGCATTCCAGTGATTCTACAATGTAAAAGACACCTTTGAAATCTGCATCTTGCAACAGGCAATCAGTTCCCATTGTGTTCAAGGTTTGACTAATGACTTCTGCATTTGTGATGAGTAATTGGGAGATCCTCAGACATCTGACAAACCGACAATAAAGATGCGGCTTCCAATTACATCTCGCCTTAAAATGCAGCTATGCATTTTACGCGCAAACACCAATTTGCCGAAAGCAGAATTGGCTTCAAATGAATCAGCACAATCTGGAAATCGTGTACAATGATGCCTGCAAATCTCAATGTCACCATTTGTGAATCCATTCATACTTCAGAGCAGCTCTTTTTCGGATCTGTTTTTATCCTTTGTAATTGCGCTATACTTCCAACGTCGTAAAAAGATTGGTGGCTTGTTTTACATGTATTGCGTTTAATCTTTGTCTCAAATTGAGACATTGGGTTGTCAACAATTGTGTAATTCTCAGTAAACACAAAACTAATTTTGACTTATATAAAACCAATTACAATTTTTTTCTGTGCTAAAACTCTAATATGACATCTAGTTAAAATAGACAATCATCAAAAACACATGCACTTTCTTGCATTAATTTTGTGGTCTTTACTCAATGTAGGCTACTGTAAAGCCATGTATGCTGTATGTTTTAAGCTGAAGTGCACAGCAAAAATTAATCTTCACAGCTGTCAAGTGTGCGTAAACCCTTCACATTCTCCAATAGACATTTTACAAATTAATATATATATTCTTTTATTGACATCTACAAATATCACAGTTGATACATATGTCATTTGTAATGGAAATATAAAATATATACAATCAAACAATATTAATTATATGCAATATTAACTATATACAAAACATTAATTATATATATATGCAGCAAATAGCTAAAATTCAAGAATGAGTAATAAAACTTTCAGATAAAAGAGTACCAAACACATGATTAAAAGAAATGCAAACTAGGTTCCAGCCACCCAAATAGTAATAAAGTAAAATTCCAATTGATTAAAACCAGAGCAACAGACATACAAGATAACAAATATAGATTAATTGACCATGCATGATATTTCATATTCCAGACATTTACAAGACAGGCATCAAATAACATACACTGTTGCTTTAACAATACTATAATAAGGAAAAAAATAAATAAGTTCATTAAATGTTAAAATTAATTCCTTTAATTAAAGTGTAAATTGTAAGCTTATTATTATTGTTTTCATAATAATCACGATAGTGTTCTATGACCGTGTGGATGTAGGAGATATGTTGCTTTAAACGTCAGCCTGAAGTAAAAATTTCCCTAGTATATTTAGTAGGTCAGGTTCCTTACTTTTCATTATTGATGTAAATTTGTCAGTATCATTTAAAGACCGAAAATTGTTGATAAATCTAGCAGCTGTCGAGAATAAATTTTCACGGAAAGATTCATTAGCAGGGCATACTATAAGGCAATGGATTTCATCCTCCACCATATTTAATGGACATTTTTCACATATTCTATTTTCTGCAGGAGTCACTGGTTTTTGATGTCGACCTGTTTTCGTAAACTATGAGAGCTAGTCCGGAATCTGGCAATCTTTGTTAACATCTTACGGTTTTGTCGCAGCCTGAGATATGGCTCTAATCTACAATCAGTCTTAAAAAGTTTATAGGTCCTAAGTTTTGGTTGTTGTGTACTATCATTTATTGAAATGAATAATTGTTCCTGTTCTAATTCGTAAAGTTTTGATTTCACCTTTCTACAAATACTGTCGATTGTTAAGTTTGTATTGTTACTGGTTTCATATTCAATATTACAGGTGCTTAAAATGCTTTTTACTTTACTGAACCAATTAGTTTCATTAGCATCTTTCTGAATTTGTAAACATCTCCTTAACAGGCTGCCATCTGGTGCATCTTCTAATCTCATCCAATAATTGATCATCCTAACTTTTTGTCTAACATGCAATGGAAATCTACCACTTTCACCATAAACAGCCAGAGATGGTGTTGGTTTTCTTACGCCTAACATACGTTTTAGATAGCCAAGCTGCACAGCTTCTAATTCAGATGCAGGTTTTTCACTATTCCATATTTCACTATTGTACTCAAGAATTGGTAGAACATAAGTATCAAACATTTGCAGAGATATAATTGGGTCAGTATGTCCTAGGACTTGCTTTGAATCACTTTGCAGGGAAAAAAGTGCCTTGTTAGCTTGCACCGACAGGTATTCTGTCATCTTGCTGTGCACTTTACGTTTGTTAGTAAGCATATGACCCAGATATTTGAAACTGTCCACCTTTTCTAGTTCCTCACCATTGCAAAAGAAGGAGTCAGTTGCTTTGGTACCAATTTGCATCACCTTTGTTTTACTAACATTTACTATAAGATGCCATTTTTTACAGAAATTGTGCACTGAATTTATACTGTTCTGCAGGCACTTCGGCGAATCAGCAATAAGTACAATATCGTCAGCATACAATATGTGCATTAAAGTGAAGTTGTTCAATTTTATCCCATCTGATTTGTCAAGATAATGGGGAAGGTCGGACATAAATTCATTAAATAGCTTTGGACTAAGAATTCCCCCTTGCAAGACACCACATTGACTGTCAATTGTGTCGCTGGTATTTCCACTCTGGTGAACTCGAGCTTTTGCCTTGTCAAACATACTTATAATAATTTTGAGCATTTTTTCCCCAATGCTCTGCTGCCTCAGTTTGAAATAGAGAGCATTTCTATTTATGTAGTCAAATGCTTTGGTAAAATCTATAAAACACATGTACACAGGCTTTTTCTTTGCTTGTTGATAGCTTAAGACTGTATCCAAGATGAAAACACAGTCCGTGGTGCTGGCTCCCGGTGTGAAACCGAACTGACAAGGGTCATCAAGGTTCAGAGCCTCATTTTTGAAATATAACCGACTATTCAGGATAGAGTCAAAAATTTTACCCATTACTACATTTATGGTAATTTTCCTGTAATTATCTGGGTCTGCTCGGCTTCCCTTTTTATGGAGGGCATTGATAAGCCCTTCAGACCACTGAGATGGATATTCCCCTTTATCAAAAATGTGATTAAACACAGCACAGAAGGGCACCACAAGTATCTCACTAGCATATTTATAGAATTCTGCTGGTATCCCATCAATACCACAAGCTTTATTACTTTTTAGTTTTCAGAAGTGCAGCGCGACTTCCTCCTCCGTTATTACATCATCACAGATATGACAGGCAATGTCATTATAGCAGTTATACTGGGAGTTTTGAACTTCATTGATTGTAAGAGTCATACTTTCAATATCAAAATAATCTCGTTCAGGAGGGAAAGATTGTTGTTTAAAATAGTTGTGAAAAGTATCTAAATTAGGGCTGTCAATCTGGTTTTTTCCAAGAGCTTTTAATTTATTCCAGTATTTCCAACAATCTGATTGATTTTTACCCATGAGTTTCTGCATTTCATCTCGATTTCTTTCCTGGAACTGTCTTTTTTTCATTTGAGTTATTCGTTTATAGTTTTTGAGCATGCTACTATACTGAGTTTTATTATAATCTAGAGTCAAGTCATTCAGTTTGGCAAAGTCGTTTAATGACTTCCTAATAGTTTTGCACTCATGGTCGAACCATTTATTTGTAGGAAATGTGCTTTTGGCAGATTTTGAATTCTTTTTCTTAAATGTTGGCAGTATGCAATCTGTTATATAGTTATATACAGTTTCAATGACCATGTCAGTATTAACATTGGATTCAATGTCACAGCCCAGCTTATACAATGTGCTCTGAGCAGTTTCGCTGTCAAAATTGGATAAAAATTCATCAATTTTGCAATGGTCAAACACATATTTGAACGTTTTTGAACTTCTCCTAGAGGTTGAGGTAACAATGTCTGTTTTCTTTTTTGCGGGAAAACTAAAAGAGAAGGTGAGTGGCGTATGGTCCGACTCTGTGAGTTTATCGCTTATGACAAAGTCTTGAAGGCAGCTAAATGCAGTTTCACTACAAAGTAAATAGTCGACAACACTATGTCCATTTGCTGTATGACATGTAAATTGGTCTGTATTACTCTCATTAAATAGACCGTTCATAATTCTAATACCACTAGCCTTGCATAAATTTATGAGATCTTTCCCATATGTGTTTATCTTTTTATCTTTAGAAAATCTAGGTTTAGTCGACCAGCTGGAATGCATGCTTTTCATTGGAGCATGACTTGCCTGGTATAAATCAGAAAAACTAGGGTTTTTACCATTGACAAGTTCTTCAAAGTCTTTCAAATCACCAGTCCTGCTATTGAAATCACCACAGATTGAAACAAATGGTGTTCTCTCAAGGAAACGGGCAAGGTCTTCCCTCAGTTCATTCAAAACATCATATCCATATCTGCTATTCATGTAAATCATGCTACCTTCAGGCGGAACATAAGTGCCACCAATGAATATTTCACAGTTTGATCCCTTAACTTTTAACCATATCACATGATCATTGGCCTTTTCAATAGTTATGATTTTAGATTGAAAGTATCTGACTTGATCATTACAGCTATCCCACTAGAGGGCCTCCTAGCTCTAGGATGTTTGTACTTTCTCTGACAATGGAAATAGTGGTATCCCTGAATTTGTGGGTCATAGGTATCTAGTTTCATAGTTTCATACAAGAAGATTACATCGTAGGATATTAGCATATTTCTAACCTCTTCTAACTCCAATTTTTGACCTATTCCCTGGATGTTCCATGACAGTACTTTAAGATTATGCGATCTATTATTCATACTTGCACTATAGTTATAGGTACCTGGCTTTAGGTTGCATAATGGAACCTGATTAGGATCTACAGCTGCGTTTACATATTTACTAGCAAGTTCGCCTGAGTTAGCATTATCTTTAGTGACAGAAATGTTTACAACATCAGAAACACAATCATTTTCATAATATTCATAATCACAACTATTTTTAACTTCAGAATCACAATCATTTTGAGTTTCAGAATCACAATTATCTCCTATTACCACACAGTCATCAAAAGATAAATCGATTTCAGTTTCAACATTGAGACATAGTAAAAAAACAGGAGATTGACAGTTGTTAATCTCACTGGGAACTCGCAAATAGCACTTGATGTGTCACAATGCTTAGGAGAAGGAGCTGCGGGGAAATGCGGGCACTAGATAATCTGCCGTGAGGGCAGGCAATACGTTAGGAGGTCACAAGTGATTTCATGTTGCTGCGAATGGGTCACGACATGGTGCCGGCATGCCTTGCGACTAATGAAGTACTCGCCTTTTGCTTTGCTTGACCAGCATTGCTCGATTCAAAATGGTGGCAGAGGTTATGACGGAAAATCTTTATTTTCTTGCGTAAACAGCCGTTATTGATCTTAGACATAGAAAACAAAATAAAATTTGAGTAATACTATTTTTACAGCATCCCCTTTTCCTCATCATTGTTGTGTTTAAAAATGACTCGCATGAAACATGACAACTGATGAATAAAGATGGCAAGCCGCCCTTGAGGATTTTAGCTTAAAAATTGTAAATCTGAATATGATGAGCATAGAGAACCTTCACTTTACACATATGAACATTCTTAAATGTCTCATGGTCATGCATAAACTAATTACCTCTGTCCAAAGAATAAGATGCTTTCAAAGAATATACTTATACTTAGCAGACTAAAGAAATCACAAGTTATGGTCAGATGTCAGATATATCCCTTGAAAGTCCATTGAGGATAAGTTACAGGTTTGTGTCGCTTGTGTAAAATTATTCTACTGAGTGAGCATCACACCTCAGTTATCGTCTTCATGCCAACTGCCAAAGGCAGATGTGATTGCCAGAGAGAAGGGTTGGCTTCTGACCCACATTACATATTTACTGGGCACAGTGCCTAATCTGAACCCCAAACAAGAATATACCATTTCAAATGAAGTCCATAAGCCGACAAGAATATGATAATGAAAAGTGTGGTCTAGTAACTGGTTTGCATCATCTCATTTCAAGGTGGTATAAAACACACCAGTGTAATACACTGCTCTGATTTCATCTACATATCTTGTGGCCACATGTTGCTTTGGCCTGAAGGTGGAGAATGGAGACGTCCTTCTTTTGTCTCAACTGGAGCCTTTGAATCTTTGCAGGAACCTTCGCTGGAGCCCCTATACAGGAGTACAGGAGCCTTCATTCTCTGTTCTGTCTGCCAGCAGTTTGTAAACATTGCTCATGATCCTTCTTGTCTGTTTACTCACAAGTGCAATGAAAGCTGATCTCGGCTGATCTGACAAAATAGTCCTTGCTCTATGTCAGTATTCCTCGCGGTGGCCCAGCTGAGATGCAATTGGATCACAAAGCCTCGTTTATGGTTCGCCATCGCATGAATTGTGAGGATTTTCTTTGGCTCAGAGATCAGTTGTGACAGTGTCTGATTTTGTTTTTGCGTGAGCTAGACTGTTGTCTTGTGCATGCCACTAGCACTGAGGCTGCCAGCTTCCCATTTCCCCCAGAAACTCTTGGTATGTCCATCATTTCTTCACGGTCTTGTTGAATTTGGACGCTCCTCGCCGCGTCTTGGTAAATGGAGCTTTCTCAATTTTGATGAATGATCTGGTGCATTGGCGTCACTCTATGACCTAATTTCAACGCTCTAAATGTGTGTTGCCCCTGAATCTCTTACGAAAAAAGAACTGTCTTAGAATTCAGGATGGCGAGGGCACACATTTTCATGACAAGAAGCAATAACTCCTTGGGTGATTAGGAAGTTTGGAGCACTTAAACCGAAGGCTACAACCTCTTTGACAGACATGAAGTTTAGTCGAATGTGTGTCAGACCCTGAGATTCAGCAATGAATAGAAAGGGAATATTAGCAACGCTTGTCTGCAGTTGTGAAATTTGCATTATTGCGGTGCGGGTTTCAATGAACCCGCATTTAGAATCGCCCACAAGTCTGCAAATATAACCAACTGATAGCCCTTTGAATGAAGGTTTGTAATTCAATATGAAGCTGATCCTTGAGGCCAGAGCCTTTGGACATGAGAGCAGAGCACTCCGTCCCCCGGGGCCTTTGCTTTCTGGCTGGCTCTCAACTCTTTCTACATGCAATCACTTCCTAGGGACGAGGTCCTTCATTCCAGCCTGTTTGATCTGCAATCGATACACATATCTGCCCTTATTTCCAGTGTGCATTCCAAGCCAGTATAAAACAACTCCGGAGTCTGTGAGTATTGTTGACAGCATAGCAACCATCCAACATGGGTGGCTTCGTCGGCGCCATCTTTGAGCGATACGTCTCGGAGGAAAAGTGCAATGCAGCAAAAAGCGAGCTGATGCCTTTGCTATATGTATACGATTTTATATGTATATGATTTTATTGTCAAAACTGCAAAATGCTTAAGTATATATACAAATATATCAAATAAAGAGGTACATAAAACTTAGGGCTCTACTGCAAGGATTCCCGACTAATCTTATTGTATCAACGCGTATGCCAGGGAGATATGTGAATTTCAAACAAATTCATGAGATGGAGAGAAGAGCTCACCTCAAGGATGATGTGCAGATAATCTGCAGTATGCAGAGGATGTTCCTCATCCATGTAAAACTGCTTTATGTTTACATGAAGCAACTTCTGCTTGCTTACCTAACTGCAGAGTTGATTTATGTGAGTGGATTCCTGCTTGCTGTTACATAAAGCAGCAGCTCTTGTAAAATATCATTGGCTTCAGTTACTTAGCTCTCAGTTTTAAACAGATGTGTGTGAAGTTCTGGTGTAGAATCACTGGAAACGTTTGTTTTGGGTGTCCTTTTTGAGGTAATCACAAAGAAAGCTGTCAATGCTTTTCAAAGAACAGCTGCAAATCTGCTCAATGAAACTAAAGTGGTGGGCCACGTCTTCTAAAAGCTGAAACAAAGCGATCTGACAAGAGGAAACCACAGAAGGACCATTGTAGTGCCAATGTAGTGGCTGAAAAGTGTGGTCGTGATTGTAGCCTTTACAGTTCCCAGGATATTCCAATTTACACAGAACTTGCTGCAGTTCAAAACAAGGGCCAGGGATCAACCGAAAAGAGGCAAGCGGATCGATTTGACTTCCCCACGAGGGAGGTCCGGCCTGACTAGGGACCACTTCAATGGTTTTCGTCAAGACTTTTGCAGACGTTTAAGCTGTAAAAAGCATGCGGAATGAAGGGGAAGAGTCTAGATTGTTAATATTGGTAGATGTACATTCAGAATTCCACAATACAGTGTGTCGGGTTATCTGTACCTTTAGTGGCCATATTTATGCAGTGGTGACAGCTCTTCCTGCTTCCCATTGGTCTGCCAGTGCCTGCCACAGAGTGAGCAAGTACATGGAATTAAGCCATCAAAGTGGTGTAGGTAAATATGGATGAGAACTAATATGGATCTGCAGGAATCTGAAGAGTGGTTCTCCCTTCATTCATTGGGTGACATTTAGGAGGTTTGTGCCAGTACAGAGGGGTAATTCGGGATGGGGAAACATCTCAAGCAAAGTGTAGAGAACCAATTGAAGGGGCAGCAATGCCGCAGCATCTCAGCGAAGCAGAACCTTTGACCGAGGGTTCAACAGCCCGAAAATACAGCTCGAATTTGATCGATATTCATCCTGTGTGTCACACTGAGGTCTTCATCAAAAAATGTCACTTGAGTGTTAGGTGTTGGAAAGAGGCAAATGAGACGGAGCTGAGACTGACCTGCTCAGCCTGACTTAATCAATAGCCTTATTTCCCCAAAGACTGGCCTACCCTGCCAGGGCCCAGTGAGGCTGGCCCTTTGCAAGCAAAGAGGCCTGTCCTCTATGCACACCAGCCTTAAAATGCTCCCCGATTTGATTATCATGCTTATTATTCTCTAATTGTCGCCAGGAATGTGGATCCAGATAGAATTATGATTAATTAAAAGAAGAGCTTTTCAAATCCTGCCTGCTTCTGAGGGATCTCCAGGCAAATAAGGAACTATTAAGGAAGCTGGGAAGGGTTTACAAGCACATCAAAGGCAAAGGAAACATTTTCCATAGTGTAAGCCAGTTTTACTACAGACACATTCTCATGGTGCTTCTCTATCTAAATGCCCACCATTGTCATTTGCTTTTGCTACAAGTGTGGAATTGCAAATGTGCTTGGAGACTTCTCTGGAGAGTTCATGAATATCCTTCGTTGCTGCAATACTGTGCCATTGGAACAACAGTTTTGTTTTGATCTTGAACCATCAAAGAAAAAGCCATACAAATTCAATTATTGTCATAATTCAGTCTGTTGCAACCATGTAATTGCACCATACTTATGGTTTAAGGTATTGTACAATGTATGCTCTTTATGTAATAATCAAAAGATCATGTGACTGTTGAGTGTCCAAAGATCTGTTGAAGTGAAGTGACTGACTACAGTGATTGATTGAGATACATATTAAAAGTCATTACATGAACATCAATTTAGTAGTTTCGTGTGCCTTAATATTTTAAGATTGCAATGTGGACATGGCAAAAGGTAATTCATCATAACCCCATTGAACTCTGATTCAAATTCTTATCACATCCTGTGATGTATCAATTTCAATAATCCCAAATAGTCCATCAACTGGACTGATACAGTATCATCATAACTTGGCGTATTCATGTGATGACTGGCAATATATCATTGCTAATGGCCATTTATCATAGTCAGAGTACCACAGAGTACCTCAGATCACCTCTATACTTCCAGTGGGTGACTCAGCGGGTGTTAAGTGTTGAGTTGAACTTCAGTAGAATCTGAAGAGTTATGTAAATGATCCTTGGAATGTACATGTGTCTCATTTTGATGGTCAGCATCTCCCTACATCACCTAAACACCTGGTTAATGTGCCATCAATGTGCTACCAACATGCCAAGAATGTGCTTTAGATGTGCCAACAATCAATTCGACACCTAAGAGGGTGTGCTGTTGTTACCAATACTATGCAATTATCTGTGGCACTTCTGATAAACTTAAATGTTGTTGGTCAGTGATAGGAGATTGCATAGCAGCTATAATGGAGGTTTTCTAATGAAAATGTTCAATACATACATATCCACTGTTGTTGGTTGATGTAATGATGACATGTGATTATTACAATTCAAAACTTCCAAAATCCACATGAAAGGAGTCTTCGTGGGGTTGTAAGGAATGAATTTTACAACCGCACCACTTATCAAAGAGACATACGTGCAAGACTATGATTCTGAGACGGATTCCAAAACTTTCTGACCATTTCAATAATCTGTAATTTCCTTAATCAAAATCTATTAATGCACTGATTGCATTCATAGATTAATTTTTTTAGTCATCATATCTAACTCTAAAAATCAGGGATGCAAAACAAGATCAATTTTTACAAGTAACAAGTTAAAGTGATAAACAACAGAAGATTTTGAGTTGCAGAGATTAGTCAATTGTTGACCCCATCAATCACAGGCTGGTCAGAATGCTGGTCAAGAATGAGCAAAGATCGATCATTTTGGCAGTCAGAGGGGAGTAGCAATCAAAGCCATGACCATTGCACCACATTTTATCACCACAGGACCATCACTTGGACCACCGGACCACCTCTGGGTGTAAGGTCCACTGTGAGCAACACCCCGCATGACCCTTACTCACTCCACATAATTAACCACACGATAACATCACAGTGCCCAGAGTCCAATAATTATTATATATTGGTCGTTTTGACAGCATTTCGACTGCCTCTGACCTTTTTATAGGTCATTTCTATATATCAATAAACTGATTTCTCAGGAGAAAACAAAGCATTTTTGATATGAGTGATAACATTTTAGTGAGCCTTCGTGACGCACTATGCGTGATGTCATGATAAATTCAGTCACACAAAAATGTAATGCTGACTCTGCGCTACAGTCTACTCTACAATGTACAATTATATCATGGTTGCAGGTGGAAGTCATCCTTGCTGAAAAACTCTTGAAGTATCATGCAAATGCCACAATTGTTTTGATAATTCTTTTTGGTGTGACAAACTTGATCATACTTCTTGAAACAAGTTTATCACGCCAGAGCAATGAGAGGATATCGTTTGGTGTTGATGCAATCGTACCACTTTAAAAGCGTTTCTTACTATACTGCACTATTTCATGGAACTATAATTCGAGATCAATGGTTGGTTCAAGTAATTTTGAATGTTAATTACAACATATATACACATCCGGTTGTTCACAATCTTCCCTGATATCACAGATTTGAACAGATATTGCTGAAATCTCAGATATTACCACGGTGATGTCGATACCAGTCCTGACATGCACCGCAATGCAGCGAATGGCATTTTGTGATATTTGTGGATGACCACCACAGGGCTGAACTGGCCTCAACTTGAGGTATCTGCAGTCATTAATAGCCTTCCTTGATTCTGATTCCTCTTCAGTAGGTGCATGTAGATTGTAGATGTATGTAGGTTCACTGATTTACTGGTTAGAGCTTTCGCTTTGTCTTCCAAAAGATCTGTGAGTGATTCCAGAGTTTGGTTTTTGGTGGAGGAACAATTTGTCGGTACATAGACATTCATGGAGCAACACTCAGCTTGAGTATATGTCGGAATTGTCAGATGAAAGTCAGATGAAATGCTAAGTTGGCGCTTCCTAGGATCAATGTTTAGGCGTTGAACAGGTACAGTCTTTCGTATAGACTCACTCATCTTCACGATATCACCAATGACAAGTGCAGCAAAAACCTACCTTGTAGGGATGCACTATCCTTAGCAGCTCACCTATTTAAGTTTGTGACATTTTTGTTGATTCATAAGGGGCTTCTTGATGGTATGGGTAATGAAGCAAGTAGATCAGTTTAATGAAACTAATGAGACACTTTAATTATAGAGGATCCTGTTTCTAGCTGGAGCAAAGAAAGTTAGGAAGTGCTAGAAACTGAGTCAGTGTTTTACAATCTGAATTTCACTCATGATTTGCAATCCAGAGATGTTTCCAAAGGAGCATTTTTAGCAGTCACTGTGTATTATGAAGATCTGTAGCCTCCCAGTCTGAGGATATGTTCAGCTGTATTTGCATTACCTGCAAGTCTTACATAGATTCTCAAGCATTTATTTATAAATAGTTCAACCCTGGCATAATGTTATTATTGCTACATATTTCTGGTTTCTTTTACAAAATCTGCATGGATAGACAGAATCTGCAGGAAAAAGAGACTTGAATAAACAGTGATGTGCTCCACATTGATAAGATGATATAAAGTTACAGAAAAATATAAATTTGGATGATAAATGGTACTGAAAAAATAAAGATGCATATATAGTGACTTTTTGGTGATATGAAGTGATGTAAACTGCATAAAACATATGGATGAACTATAATGAGTAGTGTGACACAGTGATGTGCACCCCTCTGATAAGAAGATCTAAAGTTACTGAAAAAAGCAAATATCACAGAAAAAAAAGATATAGTTCTAAGGGAGTATGGTGGCTCCTGGATGATATAAAGTTACATAAAAAGTATATGGATGAACTCATGTGTAGTCTGACTCTGTGTCATACATCATATACCCTTTTAGATTTGGTAGCTTCATATTATGTGGCACTTTTGCTTCTGGTGAGGGAGTGTTAGACCTCTGGCATCCCTACCACTCATCACACTGTGGGCCTCAGGGGTGCAGACCACCAGCATGATGGGACAGGGCAGAACTGAGACTATCACAGCGATACACATCCCTACGGAAAGCTTATCTCCCAAAGCGATTGATGGCGATGGCGGCACCTCCGCTGTCTTTATCTACCAATGATTGCTAGTGTTTCGACAGGAAAGGGGGAAGCAAACATTGACTGTTTTAGTTAAGAAGCCCAATTCGATAACACAACAGATCGAAAGAAATACAGATGTACACAGATGTACACATTGTAGTAAATGCATTGCAAAGTATAATCATAAGAGTATAATCATAAGAGAAATGCATGCACATGTCTTTCTAGGCCTAGAATGGTAAAGATGTGGTTCTAATGAGAGGCACCTCAACTTTGATTCTATACAAAAAGCTCTTTTTACTTACATTTTATATGTCAAAACAACTTTAGTACAAGATTGTGGTGGGATTGTCTTTTCCTTGCAGGCAGGTCATATCTGCTGGCCCGAATCAACATGGTTCTTTGTCCCATTGCAGAATTGGTCATTGATTGTTTAATGATCACTGATCGTATCTTTCAGAGAACGTATTGAACTGTGCATTGACCTTAACTATGGTGGTTATGTCAAGATGGCAATCACAGCGGCCATCTTGGCCCTGGCTTGGTGGTCACTCGCTATTCATCACATGGTCTGCGTCGATCCTTTGCGCAATGTCGATCTGGCAAATACTTCCCAATTATAGCCTCAAAAGACATCACTTGATTATAGTTTGATTCCCCTTCCGCACATCAATACATTTATCGCAGGGAGGAATACCATTTCGATAATAACATTTGGGTATCAATGGAAGGCTTGTGTCTTCCCCCGCCTAAATGAGACAAAAGCATTGATTACATTGCTGCATGCAGAATAGCAGCCATCTTCAGAAGATAAACGAAAACAATGTTTTTCCTTCGTGTGTGGTGCATTCCTGGCTTAGGATGTTTCGCAGGCTCGCCTCCAAGGCCTTTGTAATTAAATACCAGTCCAAAGCAATTTACCATAGTCTTACAAAAGCAGCAATTCAAATAGATTTTGACTCTTTCAAATCATTTAAACTCACAATGGACTCATTAGTGTGGATAGTGTGATATGGTGTTCGTGTCTAAATCCAAGTCAAACTGAGATAATTGAATTATGATTTAGACAATAACTGATTGTTATGCCTTCAGCTAACTGCAGAGAGCAGCAAATGGGGAATAAAGCAGTGGCAATTAAATGTTTTTGTTAGGGGTGAATGCAGTTAGATGATTTCCTTGTCCTATAGAAGGTCTAGTCTTCCAGGTCAGATGGCTTGGGCAATAGATTACATTGGGGGAGGGGTGGTCTGATTGATTCCTTTGCCTCAGGTTAGCTGCCTTCGTCCTGTTCCAGGCGAGATAAACAAATAATTTTCTATCAGCCTTCTTCTATCAGATGTGCTGCTGTAGAAGTTTTTTCTTTACTTGGGATTCCCACTTTTGACAGTTCCTCACAGTCACCCTGCTGAGTATGACATGGCTGCCATGCTTTGATGTTGGTGTGCAATCCTGGAGGCTTTTCACACCCCACTTGGGCCAGTACAGAGAAGGGAACTCAGAGTAACCTAGCTATTGGGTCGTGAAAATGTCTAACGTATCAATAGAGGCACAAAGCTAAGGACCTATGGCTGGCTTGCTAAGGCTATGGCCTGCAGCAGCAGAGAGAGGAGACCAGAGATTGGTCACAGCAGCATCAAATACAGCCAACTTTATGCTTCACTGGAATGCCAAAATGACCAAATCATACACTGGGTTTATCACAATGTGGAAGTGTTTCTCACAACTCACGAGAATGAAGCGGGGAGTAAATGACCCTGCTAATCAAAAGCAATCGACATCAACCCTGATAAAAATGAGTATTTTAATGGAAAAATGGAACTATTTGGGACCAAAAGGAGGTGATGCTGCACTGTAAAATCGGACTCACTGATTCAGCTCAATTGATTGAGTGAGATGGTTGCACAATTTGATTGAGCTGACATAGATTAATGTTTTAAGCTGAGATAACTCAAAATACCAAGCTGAGACAGCTCAAAATACTAAGCTATGTTGACTAAGGTATTCAAGCTGAGAAAACTCAAAACAATGAGTTGTGTTGACTTACAGCTCAAAATATTGAGTTTTGTTGACTTATTGATCCAAGCTGACACAACTCAAAATTTTGAGCTGTATTGACTTATTTTTAGTTATTTTTTATTTTTATTTATGTGACCTGTCTTATAAAGTTATTTATGAATGTGGGCTGTAATCCCGAAATATTGTTCGATCTCTCAAGGGGATCCACCTGATCCAGTATGCTTCATTCTAGCACATCATGGACAGGCCCAAGATGCATTCAACACAGACCATTGCATCACGAGGAGATTTAAAAATTAATTTCTTGTGAATAAATCCCAATGGCCTCTGGCTCATCTCAGTTGGTATACAGTGCTAGAAGCCTATATTTGAACACACTCTGACTTGGAAATGTTTGTTGACGTGTGAAAGCATGCATCTAATTACTCCCACAAATTAATTTAAGAGAGATAAAAATAAAAAAGTAACCAGCTTAAGTGGTGTGCTACTCATTTTTTCTCTGGGATAGTGTAATATAAAAGTTCTTTTTTCTTGTAAGTAAATAATTATTTAAAACTAAATGCAGTCTTATGAGAAGTGCTTGTTATAGATGGCGCTATATGTGGCATGACTGAGATGTCAAGCTATCTGCAACAACTGAAGCTTTCATGTTTTCACAGCTTAATGTTATGATTTGTTTGGACAACTTACAGCATTGAGCTATCATACCTTGAAAACTTATAGGATTGAGTTATCATAGCTTGAAAATTATAAACATTCTCAGACAGCTCAAATTATTGCTTTAACACAGTTTTCAAAATTTACAGTGTGCTTTACATCTATAGAAAATTTAGAATCTGTATAATACACCTATGCTCCAATTTGCGACATCCTATCAGCATATCCTGGCGGTTTGATATTGGTCGAAAGCCGATTCGACCTTGCCTATTTAGGCTCAATATCAGGCCAGCTTTAGGCCACCACTGCATTTGAGGGGCTACACCGCATCTGACGAAATTACGCAAGCAGGTTATTTTACATTGGTATGAAAACATTTGGGCCAAATGTTTTATCCTTTTCACATAAGCATTGGCTTGCTATGAGACATCTTCCATGTAACTTTCATCCAATTCCGTTGGGGCAAAGTTGAGTTATGCCATATATTCAAATATTTTGGTGTCTTACGAAATTACGCAAAATTGACATATTAAGTGGAGGGGCCTTGAAAATGTTGAATTTTCAAATTACTGCACTCCAGTCATTAGCATCTGATCATATAGCAACTATTCGCATTGAAAAAATGTGCTTACTTGCTGCCTCTGCCAAGCTGTACGCATTAGTTGTCTCCATTGGAATAACATAGGATTTGCATACATTTTTTAATTTATGCTCCCCATAATCTCAAAATGATTCTGATTCTTTTGAAAATGACTTTAAAAATAACCTTTTTCTATCCGTTTAGTTCAGTGAAACTGAGTGATAAGTTATGCATTGGGAATTGACAAAATATTGAATAAGGAACAGTACATTCTGATCGCAATGCTATTCCAATGGCAAGTCATAGATGTGATTTTTGATTGCTAGCCAGTTTAAAGGGAGACAAGTAACTTTAGTGACCTTTGAACTGAGGTCAATAGATAGAATAAGGTAACTGGTAGTAACATGTTTTTAAAGATCGGAACCTCTTTGAGGTTTTCAGAGGCATTCATTCGAAAAATATATGCAAAACCAATGTTATTCCAATGGAGACAATTAATACGTACAGCTTGGCAGAGGCAGCAAGTACGGAAACTTTTTGATATGAATAGTTGCTAATTGATTAGACGCTAATGACTGGAGTGCAAAAATTTGAAATTTAACATTATCAAGGCCCCTCCACTTAATATGTTGATTTTGCATAATTTCATAAGACACCAAAATATTTGAATATATGGCATAACTCAACTTTGCCCCAATGGAATAGGATGAAAGTTACGTGGAAGATGTCTCATAGCAAGCCAATGCTTATGTGAAAAGTATAAAACATTAGGCCCAAATGTTTTCATACCAATGTAAAATAACCTACTTGCGTAATTTCGTCAGATGCGGTGTATATTAGCTTATATTGCCAAAATAATGTAAAAACCAAATGTATTATGCATTATGATATTCAGAGGCAAAGTCCATATCCTAACAGTCAAAGCTCAGTTATATTACAAATTAATCTTCACTATTTTGACTATATTTTGTCGCCATTGAATAGAAAACAGTTGAGAATATGAAGCACAGTGTTCTGCAGCAGGTTGAAAATGACACGACCTTATGAGGAATCCTATGAAGATCGCCCTGCCATCTTCAAGGGGCCTTTCTAGCCTGGTAAGACTAAATCCTGTGGACTAAATCCTTGGCCAATAATTCTCCATCAGAAAGACATCTGTGCTCCATGGCCAAAATGCAGCTGCTGCAGATCTAAGGGAGCTTATTAAGTGACACCATGGAGAAGCTCAGTGGCATTAACAAGGTAATGAAGAATAACAGACACTGCCCTGGTCCCTGGGGTGTTGTAGGCCTGCAAGACCAAATCCTGACAAAAAACAGGTGATGTTAGGCAAATAAAGAGAGAATTGTCACAGGGAAGCAGCTAAACAAAAAGAAACCTATCCCTAAGGGTGCATTCAACTGTGCAGATTTACCAAAACATAAAACAAAACAAATTAACAAAGTTATCTCTTAAACTGTCTCACTAAATTATCTCAATTACAAGTTAATCTAGGGTCAGTTATATCTCATCAGAAGGGATTCGACCCTCTTAGTCACTAGCAAACTAGATTTATCTTATAAGTGTCCTATTAGATTATTTCTTTATCAAATTGACAATTATAAATTGATTGAATAGAATGTACTTTTGCAGCATTTTCCAGAAGAAAACAAAGGATTGCTTTGAAGCAAGAGTGCTCATCTGAACAAAAGAAAACCTACACATCTTATGTTGGTGTTCAAGGTCAAAGAGGGGCTATGGGGCAACTCATACATTTGTCTTATCAGTATTGTGAATCAGCAACAATGGACAATACCATTGCACAGCATACAATGTATTGGAAATGGTGTGTCCCAAACACATTCACACTTGCTTTATGACTTATGTGGAATGATATTGATAAACTCGATGGGAGTGTGCGCAATTGGCTGGGATTGTGTTGTGCACTTTGTTCACATTTATGCATTCTTTGCCGAATATTGGCCAGCATGGTTTTACGTGTTATAAACCTTCTTATTTCAGGGGCAATAGCTCAAAATGTTATTGGGCATTGCACACCAAAATGGGAAAATGATCAATTAGTGGATTTAAAAGTGGTGCGCTTTCATTACGAATTTACCGTCACAATATTCAAGTTTAATGTCATATCATGTAATCATTATCAAGGTCAGGTCAAAAGACTTCACACTCTAAACACAGGGTTGTCAAGATGACAACTCTAGAGTGGTAATTCCTGGTGCCTAAACCGACAACTCCTTGGGTCAAAATTGCTAAAGGGTTGTCAATGTGACAAATATTGGATTAGTAAGCTGTACCACTCTCATAATCAAAGCTACCAAATGGTGATCAAATTGACTACCTTTCCAATACTTACATAGTCAACGTAGTCATTTTGATTATGATAGAATAGTCAAAGTGATTTTCCAGGGAGTCACTACCCAATTTTTGCAACCATTACTACCCTAAAGTAGTCATAAACTAGTCACAGTGACAACCAAATGCTTAGAGTGCATAGTTGCAATTTTTAATTTCAAAGGTCCACCATATCCTTAGTTGCTGACAATGTGGAGAATACTGCAGTGTCAGTATCATTCGCAAACCGAACTTCAGCAAAAAGGCAATGATTTGTAGCGGTATCCAGTGGCTTCATTGTGCTTATTCAGTTTTATGGGCCAAAATCTTATGAGCAATTCAGAGGAATCTTTGCATGTGATCATGATGTGTTGTCGGCCGGCGGAAGGTTGACGCTGGAGCGCAATAAACACGGCAAGACGGAGAGGAATTGAATGAGTGAGGTGCGCCCAGCAAGCCAGATGCCAAACACGAAGATATCTTATCTTGGCTTTTATCAGTTTTTCGTGGTGTGTATTGACAAAGAGGGATTCTATAATGTAATTATGGGAGGTTGCTATCATTCTTATGCAAGACGCTAATTCACTCAGTCAGTGCTCATCCATTTGTGAGTCAAATGCAAAGGGCCTAATTCCCCTCTCAGACTGTCCTTGTGTAACAGACTTGGAATCAATACCATGAGGGACTCCCATCATCTGCATCTTGTACTGGTGGACAGCTACAGACAGTTCAGAGCCTGTAAGGACCGAGGCAGAATGCATAAAACTGTTGGCCGACCACACCTCCTTGTCGCAAGCCACCATTGCAGCCTTTTGCCGTATCGGATAATGGTGCAAGGATTACTGCCAACCATTGTTTTGGGTTGATGTCACAGACATGCAGTTTGTTATTATTCTTGTGTCCTAAAATTGGTTATTAAAAGGGTGACTCATGATTCTGTTTCAGTTAAAATTAAGGTTATGTCGCCAGTACCACAACTGACCCAGTGGGCTTTGCTATCTATCTATCTTATCTATCTGTCTTATCTATCTATCTATCTATCTATCTATCTATCTATCTATAGGCCTATATAATATCTATCTATCTATCTATCTATCTATCTATCTATCTATCTATAGGCCTATATATCTATTTATCTACACATACATCTTGCCTATTTGTCAGCAGGTGATCACACATTCATTCCTTTCAATATATATATTCTTGTGTTATAGGTTGTACTGCTGTCCTGACATCTTCAGTTGCCAGTTCCACATTGCTCACATTGCAGCATTCTGGCATTCTGTCTGTGAGCACCTTGTGTCCTGTATGTGAGCATTGTGTGCTGATCTGATGAGAAGACCCTCTCAAAGAGTGCAACAAAGCTACAATTTCTGAGATCAGAGCAAATTAGCAGGCAGATGTCTAACCAATGGTTTGCCATGGCACTCAACAGTAACTCCAGACAGGTTTCCATTGAACCCTTTGAGTTGCCTTATTATCAATTGTCCCCAGATACTATAGCTATGGGAGAGAAGAGCAGCTATACTATAACGCTGCAGAATTGCTAAGCATACCTTGGATCACATCCAGACTCCTATATTCAAAACTATGCCTCTTCCTGCAATATTTCTTTGATGTACATTCTTAGATTTTTAAACAACAGGCTTAAACACCTGGTTGTACAACTCAATCACATGCAGAAATTCATAACAGTAAATTATGCATACTCGTTGGGATATTGATCCTCGCTCAGACAACTGTGTCTTTGATGCAATGTTCAATTAACACAAGAATGAGTTCATTACACATAAGACTCAGCAACATTTTTAAAGTATAAGAGAATGAGTGGGTGTGTATACTTCAATAGCATTGTGTTAAGCACACAACAAGGTTTAGAGCAGCTAAGCACACAGACTGGCTTCAGTGTACTAACAAGTCATATGCAAATTTATGATGAATTTATTCTCTTGAAGCTTGCATCAAAGACAGTTCTGTCTTGTAGCCTTGGTCAAGGCTGTCTTGATCAACATGGACTTCTCTTGAATAGTGTGCATGTACTTTCATATCTTGATGACTTGATGATGACTGTAAAGGAAGCAACATGTGGTATCTTAATCTTCCTTCCTCTTTGATTGTTATCAGTTTAGTGAATAATTCAGAGCACTATGAATCAGGGAAAGCTAAGAGATGAAAAGCACTTCAAAGAGCAGAAGAGACTTCTATTCTTGTCTCATTTACATTTGCCTAAGCAAGGGATGTTCTGCTTCTTTCATAAAATAATCAGCTGATATACAACATGTCTCAAGATTTATTTTGGCCAGAATGTGGCTAAATGAGGTGAATGACCCATGTTCCAGCAGTTAGAAGGTCAATTATAGCGATAGTTGGGTTGAGAAGAGCATCTGAAGAAAGGGCGATTAAGCGAACAACTTTTGTATACTAACCATCAAGCTCTGCATGCTGAAGGTCCAAATCTGAACCCGAGTCCAAGTGAACAGAACCTCAATACTTACCGTTCTTAAAGATGCAGTGTTATACTTGCCTAAGGCTCAATTAACAATGACATATTGACAATCAAGCAAACATTTGATGATGGCGATTGAAAGAAAAGCTCACCAACATTCTGACCCATCTAAAATCAGATCGAGACCATGCGTCGAATGGCTATCCCTTTCGTGAAGAGCCCTTCCCGTCTAACCCTTTACTTCCTGGCTCAGAAAGTATCTTCTGCTCCTGTAAGTACACTCTAACCTCCTGTCTCTAAGTTTGAAATTTTCAGAGTCAGGCAACGCAGCGGCCTATGACTCGCATATCAGTTGTTGACAGATATTTCACAAACTTAACGCAGAATATATCAATTTTGACAAGAGGCCACAGTCGGTCTATCTCAGAGTACCAACAGCAGAGCAGAACTGGATAAACTCCAAAGCAAACACTCCACTATCACTCAGATGTGTTAATAGAGTTATAGGTGTACATGAGTTGACTTAGAAATGAGTATGGTTATTCCTCGTCTAATAAAATGCTTTTCAGAAAAACTCTTTTCCATTTGCATCCATAGACGTATGGTTATCGCCTCATCATAGATAGATCTTGTATACTCCGAACACTTGATGTTATTTTCCAATTTATTATACTAACATATTTATGAGAAAATGGTTATTTTAAGACCGATCTGTCATGCAATGCATTTTAAGTTTATCATTGGCCCTTACTTCTGCATATGTCCCACTATATAAATCAATATCTCATAATCATATGATCTGCAAATACAAATATTTGTAATTTTGGCATTGAATTTACTGCATATAACATGTTAACATCAGACCTCGGATAGATACACCAGAGTCACTCAAATGTAATATAAACGCCAACTTAAAGTTATACTCTGCCTTTGTCAGATCCTTGTTTCATATAACTGGATGCTAAATGTTCTCATCCCTTCTATGCCAATTATTATTTACTTTTGCCAGAAGTATCAAGCAAAGTATATATGTATACATATCAATTTATCAAATTTAATCAGATACGAATATGATACGAATGGGAATGGACCCACATACTCTTTACAAAAAATTATCAACCTCAAATAATCACAAAGGCCATAGAGACCGCACCGTCTATGAATACTTATTATAATGGACATAGGGAAGGAGGATCCGATATATACTTGGGCTTGTGTGTAATTTGTGTGAAGGTTACATTAACAGCATAGACGGACGTTCAAAAGCAGCGATCCAAGCTTCAAACACAATCTAGAGTAGCCTCAGCGAGAGGCCAAGCCAAAGTGCTATCTAGGCAGCATGGAAGAAATCTCACAAAGCCATCCATACTTCCATCAAGTTATTGGTCAGAAGAATTAAGGTAAAGGAGAGGTGAGATAACTTGAAGGGATCTTTGGGGCTTGGTGCAGGCTGATGTCTGGTTGTCGTTTGGCGAAGCACTGAACTTTCATCAGCTCAAGCTGGCTTTTTTCTGCATAGCAATATCTTTACAAGTTTGGCTCTTTGCAAATTGCTTTGTAATTTTACGTTAAGGTCTCGCTTAGTGTTAGCTGCCATCTTTGCAACCTTTGCAACGTTTTGCAATGTCTTTTCAATGTTTCATCAATGACGTCCATTGCCTTGGAAATATTTAAAAGGTCACAACAACATCCTTTAACATTCATAAATTAACAATCTGCTACATTTAAGAAACATCTCTGCAAACCGTGTTGCTGGTTGATCAACATATAAAAGGATCTTATAGGGCTTGGTACAGGCTGGCCGTTGTTCAGCAAAGCGTTGAACTTCCACCTTCAGGTCATCTTGACCTTGATTATCTTTTAGCTTTGACTTATACAATGATGTGGTATTCTGAGATGATTTCGGCAGTGATGTCACATCACCTTCAAATACAAACTTCAATATACATTAAGTATTTTGTTTTGCAACATCCTCCAATTGTATCCAAAGATTTACATGAAAAGCTACTAAACTGTCTTAAGAAACCTTAGAATTACACCAATGCTACAATGCCCATGTGATGCTGAAACCTCTCAGAGCTTTTAGAAAGAGAAAAGCTGATGAATAATTTAACACTCTAATGTATTACTACCTTAAAAATCTTAGAGTAACATTATCTTGTCAAATCTTCAGAGCTGAGACACAATTTTATGTATATATATATAGAATTTTATTGACATTAAAAGCATCAAACAGATACATATGTCATCATAAAAGAAAAAAAAGAAAAAAATAATAAATATATATATATGAATGTGAAAAAGCATGAAATTTAACAACTACAATAATTATGTATCTAAAAATGCTTTTCTCTGCAAGCATTTTATCAGTTTGAAAATTGGTAGTTCTTTTCTAATTGCATGTTTGTTGGAATTCTTAAACCCTTACATGCGCAATGTAAAGCATTCCTCTGTAGAGTTAACAACAATCAAGGATGTAAGGCTTACAGATTAAGATATATACCATTTTTGCAATGTGTTCGCACATGATTTGTAGTGCAATATACAGTTCTTCTACCTCTTATTCAAGTTCAAGTTCAAAGATGTTGCATCACAATTTGGTGGACAGCTACCTGATGGAATGACTTTGGTGAACGGACTCAGTGTATATTTATTTTTGACTTGAATTAAACAAGTCCAACAATATAGGGTTACACCAAAGCTAATTTGCTGAAGGCTGGTGAGCAGTGAGCTGCTAAAGCTGTTAAACAGCTGAGTGAGTAGTGCTATGTTTAAGAGATCCCTGGGCACCCCCTCTGCAGCAGGGTGCAGCAACAGCCTGTCTAGTTGGTTGGATGAGGCAATTAAAGAAGCACCCATCCATTGGACTGCAGGAGTTTCCACTGGCCTGACAGGAGCAACACTACAACATGCCATGCAAAATTAAATGGACACAGGCCTGCACCCTGAGGCAATCCTGAGGCAGTCCTGAAGCATTTCTGCAGAGATCATGAGCCCTGAGCCCTGAGTCTTGAGCCATGAGCAGCCTGGAGTCTCATGGAGCAACATTAGAGTTAGCCTCCAGGTTTGTCTTCCAGAAATCAAAGATAAACCACTCATGTAATGAGAACAAAGTAATGAAAGCAGCAGTTGAGAGCACATAGCCAACAACAACTAAATGGGTTGTGATCACAAGAAGGCAATCTTAAAGCTTGGTGATGACACTGCTAATCTCATAGGATGTTTTTATGCCTTGATGAAATTACTTCACAACCAACAATGTCAGTTAACATGCCACTTCACAATGAGCGAAGCCACAATGAGACAACTAATTAATTGGCTCTGCCTGATTTAACTTTAACAAGAATGGCCAACAGGGCTCTTGGGACTTGACGTCAATTCGTCTGCTCAAAAGATTTCGCGAAACGCTCCATACTGATGTGATGCGTACACGGCATGGGATTAGGAGGGTCCTTGTAGTCTGTGAAGAGCCTTGAAGTAAAATGTGATGTTTCTCTTTTTCCTCCTTTCCTTCTTCTTCTTCTTTTCTCAGTTCCTTCGAGTTTCATCTCTCCTCCCAGCGCATCACCCCGTTGAAAGATTTATTCCGATAATGCAACCTTGGGAATCCTCCAACTTGTTATAATTCTGTTTACTCGGGAGTGGTCGGGCAAATTCTCACTCAAGCAAACTCTACAGATCTGTAGGTTGAATCTGCTCGATGCCGGCTAGTAAACATGCTTCGGTGTTAATGTTGTGTTCCTGGCCTAGGGCTTGTTGGTGAACATCAGAATTTGTTGGCTCAAGGCAGTGTGAAAAGAGTTAAAAACAGCGGCTGAAGAAGGATTAGCCGCGAATGAGTTCATTATTCTCAACCTTGAACTCGATCCGGATTGTGTGAAGCTCCTGCTTAAGATTAATCCATCTCTTCCCTTGGTTTTTTTATAACACAAACTGACAAAGAGGTTTCCAGGCTGATTGAAACAAGGTGATTGCATCACCCTGGCCCCACTTTTATACCATTTGTCACTGATGCTTGGTGAAACGAATTGACACTCCGGGACCTGAGGAGAAAGATGTAGAAGACAGAGACAATTAATGAAGCTGCAGAATTACCAATGGGCACATTTATCATCCTTCATACAAGAAACAAGAGAACGTTATATATTGTCTGTAAGTAAGAGCTTCAGATATGTGGCATGATAAATGAGGGAGAAAAGTTCTTTTACTTTCAATTTCTTTATATTTTTATGTTAAAGATGGTCAAATGAAAATAGGCTTTGGGGTTTAGGCCATTAAACAGAGCTATTATCTGTTATAGCAAAATTAGGATGGCTATTGTCAAAGAGTGTCTAGTATGTGACACTGATAACAACAAAGGATGACATTTCATTTACAAAACAAGGAAAGAAAGCCCCAAGGTGACACATGAAAATAACCTACTTCTGTTCTTTTCTGTGCAAGTGCAATTTGTGTACAGGCAGTGGACACAGAAGCTGACACATCATTTGTAAAAATGACAAATGAAAAGTACACCACAACAAAGTGTACACTGTGCAGCGGAGTTCGGTATATTTTCATATATTTCTGTTCAATTTGCACAAATAGCCATAGGACATAGGATTGGGTGCCCATCATTTTGACTTAGAGGACGTTTTCCCATTTAAATGGAAACTGACCGTGAGTTGTCCCAATAGACTAACAACGTGAGCAGCACAGGGTCGAGGATTGCCGAAGCTTCAGGGAAGACTTTAAAGGGACCTCATTAGGTCCGGTACGACAGGATGTCCGTGAGAGGTCCATCGGGGCTTTTTCTAGTAATGGAAATGTCCTGCAAACGAAAGGTTTGGTCTCAGCGGTTGGCCCTGTTGCAGTCCAGCGGAGCACACACACTGTTATACCACTTCCCCAAACTGTACAGCAACTTGACAGCCACAAGCCAAAGTGCCCAACAATGTTACAGAACATTTTACACCATACATTTCCCAGCAATCTTGCATTGGCAGAATCAATAGCTATAAAAAAAAGAAAACAATAGTTTGAAACGAGTCAATCTATTATTTGTTGATAAAGGCTGCCTTACAGTTTTTCTAACTTTTTGAGTGAATTGATGAAACACAAGTGACAGAAATGAGAAATTTCAAGAAAATATGTTACAAGCTAGGCTACAAGAAGATCCCAATTTATATAAGTTGTGCAACCCAGCTTAAAATTTAAGAATAACATCTTCTCGCATCCAGAAAATCTGCAACATGAGGTACATTGCTTAGGTAACAACCTAGAGGAAATCGCTTCAGAATTTCTTTTTGCAAAACCAGTTTATTTCGCAACTCGCAGTACAAATTACTGGAAACTTTTACAACGGAAGACCCCGAAGCACAGTCAAGCATGGTAGCTCATAACCAGCACAGCCTTAAGGCTAAAGACCGGTCAACAGTGCAATTTACTGCGATGTCTTTTTTATTGTGCCCCTTCCTCACAATAAACATTATCAGTCCCTCCGAAAACTGAACGGACTCAACATATTATCATGAGATGGTCACATAAAGATTGCCATTCAGTAGTTGCCAAAAATAGCCAGTTACAATACACTCACAATACTTCATTTCTTGGGACTCAGCTAGCACTAGCAGGACCTTCCTGCACTCACTGAGATAGAAAAATATTTATTTCAAGATGATGAACTGTAAATGTATTTATCTATTTTTGTTGAAAAAATTACACTGTTATTCACATTGTCCAAGGATTTGAAAAAATGGTTTAATGCACTTTTTTTACCACCATTAATTAAAATCTTGCACAAGAAAACAGTATACAAATGTTGACTGGTACGAGGGCAACAGTGCAATCTGTTTGAACTGAGGGAGTGACAGTCACCTTGCTGTTTCACGAGGCCGAAGGCCGAGGGAAACAGCAAGGTGACTGTCACTCCCGAGGGTCAAACAGATTGCACTGTTGCCCGAAGTACCAGTCAATAATTGTTTTGTTATACCTTAAATGCAATTCCAACAAAACAAATATAACTGACATGATGAAAAATTTCTTTATTAAATAACAACAAATAGTTTTATATATATAATTTTTCTTGATCAATAAATAGTATATATATATTAATTTAGTAAAATTTCATTTATATATTAATTTATTTCATGTAAAAATTGAAAGTGCACTGGTTGAAGTGTGCAGTACCAGTGGTAGTTGCAGTGGTTTCTGGCCGGGTGACGCAGGCAGTATCCATGGACTGAGGAGGCACATTTTCCTCTTCTGCGCTGTTCTCCTGACCAAGGCTCGTGATAACAGAGCTCATAGCCCTGATTTTGCTGCTACCTACTCTGTTGTAGATTTTCAGGCTTGACTCGGACTTGTGGCCACTCACAGCCATGATATGCCTTGCTGCAAACCCGCTGTCATCAAGAGCTGTGATACACGTGGCTCGAAGGCAATGATTCGTGTAGATGGACGCTAATCCTGCCTGTTCAGAAAGGGTTTTCATTAAGTTTCCCAAAGTATTTTTACCAACAGGAACTCGATCATACCAAGAGCCATTTTGTGGCGCAACGGACTTCGGCTTCTGCCAGAAAAAAACACAATCAGCATTTAATTTCGAAATGTACTGCTCTAAACTGCTCACTGGACAAGAAGTATTACCAGTTGCATACATCCGCGCACTAGTAGCATTGTCATTGTCAGTTGTACCGCGATGATTCTTTGTCAGCTTGTCTCTCATACTCGCGTACTTTTGTCCATGCTCATCTGTGATGACAGTGAAATCTTCTACAACCATTTCCCTGAGGTTCTCACGACCCCTGTTGCAGAAATGCAACATAGTGTCGATGAATACTTTGTTCTGCAAACCTTTAGGGGTTCCAGTATCCAAAGCAGTCGAATTATACAGTTTCTTCATCTCACCACTTGGAATCGGCGCTTTATGATTTACAGCAGCTAGTCCTGACTTTTTCATTTTAGTGAGCATGCCCTTGAAGTATTCATTTGATGACTTGAAATCTTCGTCATTGACAATGTCAATATTTGCAACCGCCTGGAAATGCCTTTGAAGTCCATAACGAATAGACACCAGTGATTTCTTGTTGTACATGTCACCATTTTTCTGAAAAATAGACAAGAGGGATTGGTCAATATTTGTTCAACAAGAATAACTAAAAGCCAAATGACATGATAATGCTGATAGTTTTAATTTATTTGATTATGTACCTGTCTTACTTCCACGTAGAATCGCTTCAAAACATTGGCCAACTCTGATTTTTGACAGCTTCCTGACATTATGTCCTTGATGTTATCCATTGATTTCACGATGCAGTACTGGTCCAAGACTTTCACAGCACCTTTGATGATATTTTGAGTTCGTTTTGAATCTTTCTCCTGTAAAAATGCTTTTAACTCCTCGTCAGATAGCTCAGCAAAACGACTTGTTGACTCTGCCATTGTGCTCAAGAAGTGCATTGATAAAAAAGATCCTGCAAATGTGACGTCATAGGTGACGTGACGTCATGTTTACACAGTTAAAAACACATCCAGCAGGTGGCACTTTCCATCAGATAAAAATAACTTATACCCCAGATGTCACCAGTAAACCCAACACCTGCTTCTGTCCTGCCACCTTGATGTACAGTGACCATGTGACTGATAACGTCACGAACTGATGCCCTCTGAGAGGGCAACAGTCTCTTTTGATCCCTGTCATGTGACGTCATTCTGACGAATCACAGAAGAGGAATTGCATTTGAGGTGTAACAATATACAAATGTTGACTGGTACTTCGGGCAACAGTGCAATCTGTTTGACCTGAGGGAGTGACAGTCACCTTGCTGTTTCACGAGGCCGAAGGCCGAGGGAAACAGCAAGGTGACTGTCACTCCCGAGGGTCAAACAGATTGCACTGTTGCCCGAAGTACCAGTCAATAATTGTTTTGTTATACCTTAAATGCAATTCCAACAAAACAAATATAACTGACATGATGAAAAATTTCTTTATTAAATAACAACAAATAGTTTTATATATATAATTTTTCTTGATCAATAAATAGTATATATATATTAATTTAGTAAAATTTCATTTATATATTAATTTATTTCATGTAAAAATTGAAAGTGCACTGGTTGAAGTGTGCAGTACCAGTGGTAGTTGCAGTGGTTTCTGGCCGGGTGACGCAGGCAGTATCCATGGACTGAGGAGGCACATTTTCCTCTTCTGCGCTGTTCTCCTGACCAAGGCTCGTGATAACAGAGCTCATAGCCCTGATTTTGCTGCTACCTACTCTGTTGTAGATTTTCAGGCTTGACTCGGACTTGTGGCCACTCACAGCCATGATATGCCTTGCTTCAAACCCGCTGTCATCAAGAGCTGTGATACACGTGGCTCGAAGGCAATGATTCGTGTAGATGGACGCTAATCCTGCCTGTTCAGAAAGGGTTTTCATTAAGTTTCCCAAAGTATTTTTACCAACAGGAACTCGATCATACCAAGAGCCATTTTGTGGCGCAACGGACTTCGGCTTCTGCCAGAAAAAAACACAATCAGCATTTAATTTCGAAATGTACTGCTCTAAACTGCTCACTGGACAAGAAGTATTACCAGTTGCATACATCCGCGCACTAGAAGCATTGTCATTGTCAGTTGTACCGCGATGATTCTTTGTCAGCTTGTCTCTCATACTCGCGTACTTTTGTCCATGCTCATCTGTGATGACAGTGAAATCTTCTACAACCATTTCCCTGAGGTTCTCACGACCCCTGTTGCAGAAATGCAACATAGTGTCGATGAATACTTTGTTCTGCAAACCTTTAGGGGTTCCAGTATCCAAAGCAGTCGAATTATACTGTTTCTTCATCTCACCACTTGGAATCGGCGCTTTATGATTTACAGCAGCTAGTCCTGACTTTTTCATTTTAGTGAGCATGCCCTTGAAGTATTCATTTGATGACTTGAAATCTTCGTCATTGACAATGTCAATATTTGCAACCGCCTGGAAATGCCTTTGAAGTCCATAACGAATAGACACCAGTGATTTCTTGTTGTACATGTCACCATTTTTCTGAAAAATAGACAAGAGGGATTGGTCAATATTTGTTCAACAAGAATAACTAAAAGCCAAATGACATGATAATGCTGATAGTTTTAATTTATTTGATTACGTACCTGTCTTACTTCCACGTAGAATCGCTTCAAAACATTGGCCAACTCTGATTTTTGACAGCTTCCTGACATTATGTCCTTGATGTTATCCATTGATTTCACGATGCAGTACTGGTCCAAGACTTTCACAGCACCTTTGATGATATCTTGAGTTCGTTTTGAGTCTTTCTCCTGTAAAAATGCTTTTAACTCCTCGTCAGATAGCTCAGCAAAACGACTTGTTGACTCTGCCATTGTGCTCAAGAAGTGCATTGATAAAAAAGATCCTGCAAATGTGACGTCATAGGTGACGTGACGTCATGTTTACACAGTTAAAAACACATCCAGCAGGTGGCACTTTCCATCAGATAAAAATAACTTATACCCCAGATGTCACCAGTAAACCCAACACCTGCTTCTGTCCTGCCACCTTGATGTACAGTGACCATGTGACTGATAACGTCACGAACTGATGCCCTCTGAGAGGGCAACAGTCTCTTTTGATCCCTGTCATGTGACGTCATTCTGACGAATCACAGAAGAGGAATTGCATTTGAGGTGTAACAATAAACTCTGCTGGTTTCTGGCTCTCTTAGAGATTTATACAGTCAGCGACCATCACAAAAAGACAAATTATACAACTAGACTAAATTTAATCTGATAAAATAAAAATACCGAGAATCCATTAACAGTTGTTTCAGCAGAAATTAAAGATTAGCTTGCTTGACTGCCAGTTTCTTATCAAAATGAAAAAAGTATCCATGCATACTGAGATGGTTGGAGATACAATTTAATACATCATCAACATGACCTGGAGCAGGTGAACCCAGGTCATGATGTCTTAGTACACCCAGGTAAACCAAACCAAGTGTCTGATTTTTCTTGCTAGGTTTCCTGTTGCTAGTTTGGTTTATTAGAAAAACACCCTTGAGGTCATAGGGGATCTTTACTCTGGATCCAATGGACTCGCTGAGGAAGATAGCATCTGAAATGAATGTACTGCAATGTTGGACCCCTGGGTATATTTTGGTGTTGTTCTAATCTCTGGAGTATTTAGATATGACTTATCAATCATACATAGTTTTGAAATTCTAGCACTTTCCTTAGATTCACTCTCAACAGCATGCAAGATGCTCACCATGCAATTAAAAAAGAGCACATTTGTACAAGTTGCTGTTAAGATTACTTGCATGGCTGAAACAAAATCTTCCTAAGTTCCTATTCGAAAACAAGACAGATACCACTGCAACGTGATGGTAAAGGTGAAGCGGTCAATTCTTGGCAATGCAATGAAACTATATGATGGTGGATTGGGTTGAAATATCTTGAAAGCAAGTTTTAACTCTATACTTTCTAGTTTTCTTTTGGAGGAGAGTCCAAGGCCTATGTTCTACTGCTGTTTACATTTCCATGAAATGGAATACCTTGCAGGCATGCACGTGTGCTAACTCCAGTGCAAACTGCCAAAACTGCAAGAATCAGCAGCAATTTACCACAGCCATTGCAGACCAGCAGCAGCCCCAGGAACAATAGTAAAATGGGTATATATATACTTGACTTTATTGCAGTTGAGCACAATGTAGTTACTAGAAGTGATTCGATTGCAACCGTGAAAAATTATTATACTTTTACGTGTACCAGAGCATATATGAAAACAGTAACTTCATCTGAAAGTGTAAATTTCTATGTAATTTTAAATTCTACTACCCCCCCATAAAATAATCTATTTTACTTCACTTTAGTATAGATCTGCATTTCGTACAGCAGCTGTAGCAGCTATAACAAAGATCTATCAGTAACATCAGCAGCTAAATATCAGCAGCAGCAATATCACTATCAGGAGAACAGCTTCATTAACACTATCTACTGCAAAGGCAATAGAGTTAGGCTACAACACAACAATTACAGCATCTAAAGTATTATCAGTAGTATTAACAACATTAGCACCATCATTAACAACAGTGCAGCTTGTACAATTTATCAACAACAGAACACATCAGCAAAATCATTAACATAAACACAGTTTTAAAAACAGCTGCATCTCAAGTAAAAAACATCATTAGCATCAATCGTAAATTGAGGTGTAGTATCAGTATATCATAAGCACGTCAATGCATCAACAAAATCAATATATGTTCAAGTTCAAATCAAGTAGGAGTACCTACCAGCAGAATCAACAGCATCATTTCAGAATCTACCCAGTGCTCAGCTAGAAATATTAATAGTTATATCACGAACAATATTATAACAGCTGAAAAACTCCAATATTTATAGCATATCATCACCATCAATAGCACCATATGTATTCAGAAGCCAGTAGCAAAAGGAAGCAAAAAATGAAGTGACAAGCAGCTGGTGCTAAGCACTATGCTGAAGTGCTTATGGCAAGCTGCTGCTGAATCTGAAGATATTAGTATTCTACTCACAAAACATGCATAAGTATATCTTGGTCTTATGTAGCCTTGGGCTGAGCTCTTCAAGGTGTCCCAGCCTAAGTGATTATTTGTGGATAAATCTTGACCCTCAACCTTGCCAATTGGCGGAAGGAAACAGTCATCAGCTGTATTCATACGCACTTCCTCCCAGTGTGATGTGGTCAAAGTGATTACTGCTCAACCCCGGAATACAAAGTAGTTCCATGCATGGTAGGCCTTAGCTTGGGCCGGGTAGATCTAACTGCGCTTCTTGAAATATCCATGGTATTTTGGAATTATCTTGGTTATAAGCAAAAGGAGAAGGTAGATTATTTTATAGCTTGATAACATGCAAGAAGCTTACATATTTCATTTATATGCATGGTGCGGCATTATGTTGCCTTTAGTGTCAGATTCAGGGCACCATGATCTATCAAGAGAATCTGCAACTGTGGTTGCTTATGCTCGATTTGGGATGTCATTGACCCACATGAAAAGCCTAGTGGCCTCAAAATCGAAATGATGTGTTGACGGTTAATGCAAAATAAAGAGAAATTGTGTTCTTCATACAGCTTATGCCTAGATCACACGAGAGTGGTTAAGTGACGGCGAAGTTGTAGAGGTTCCAGGAACTGCAGATTCGCCCACTTTCGGCGTTTCAAGCCATTTTTGGTCAATTATATAATCAATTAGAGGTTCTAAATCGTCGTTGATGGTTCCTATTACGACGAGGCTCTCGTTTTTTACGCCGAATCGCTCGTAATTACGGACGAGGCAAGAAGACACTTGTGTCGGCGAGTTGTCAGGAGCCTCGACGCAGTTCCATTGCTTCAATGTTAAACTAGATTCGCCCAAGGAGTCTCTTTCTTCGCCCTAGCATGCTCTTTCTTCGCCCTAGCATCCTCTTACTTCGTCCTAATGTTCAATTACGCCCAAGCAAATACCTGTTACGGCCAAGCAAGTAGCTGTTTCGGCGTTTCAACAGCCTGTTTGTGTCGGCGAGTTGTTGTCTTTTTTCGCCGAAGTTCCATTGACTCAATGATAAGTAGCCTCGCCCAAGCTGTCTCTAACTTCGCCCAACCTGTCTCTAACTTCGCCCAAGCTGTCTCTAACTTCGCCCAATCATTTTGGGGGGCTTTCTGGTCTCTTGCATCGTGGTTTCTTCCTTCGCAAAGATTCAACCGGTTGAATCTTTCGTGAAGCAAGTTCTTGCCTCACCACAGGGTCATGTGACTTCTAGGAACTTTTGGCGAGGAAGTTTAAGAAGCGCCGTAGACGAAAATATCGTCGCCGAATTGTTGAATCTAGCTTAAGAACCTCCCACTTTCCTGGAAAAGCAAGAAGCGACGCAACAAGAACCCTCTGTTACGTCTCCGTGAGAACTAGCCATTAGTATTCGGCGAATCTGAACCACATGTCTTAAATTTGAAGATATATGCGGCAATTATGACTCCATAGAATTCTTGGAAATGTGGAGCCCAATTGATGAATCCATGGTCCATTGGAAAGGCACAGGATCTCAAAATTGGTGTAGATTATTACAATGACCAATAAAAGCAAGAATATTAGTGTGATCGAAACAACATTCACTACAGTAAAACGTGTAAACATATATTTCCCCAAGGAAGCAAGAGACCGCATAACTTATATAACATTACATAAGTTGCAAAAATGCAGTACAGAAGCAGAACTAGCAGGCAATTACAAGCAAAGAAGTGAAACAAAAGATCTTGAGTTTATTGGTACTTGTGCATAAGCTAGATCAGATAAGAGAGATGAAGTGGACCACACTCTAAAAAATTTCAGACAAAATTGGTTTTTTAGATTCAAAATGGTTTTTTGAAAAACCAAATTTCAATGCAAAAAACCAAAATGGATTTTTTTAAAAATCCATTTTGGTTTTGCATTGAAATTTGGCTTTTCAAAAAACCATTTTGAATCTAAAAAACCAATTTTGTCCCGACATTTTTTAGAGTGCATTCATCATTTTAGTAATCTCTTGGTTATAACATCCTTTAGGTTGGTTGTATCTGGAGCTGCTTTTTTCAATGCTTATAAATTGCCTTAACACAAACAAAGACGATCTTTTAGATAGTGAAGGAAATGTGGTTCAGCAAGATGGTAGAGCTACAGATCCTATGATTCCAAGCAGCAGTCAAGGCACCAAGGAGGAAGATCCTGTCATCACGATATTTGGACGGGCATTGCACTGGAAAGTGGAGGGGGTGTTAGCCAGGGATGCTGGCTTACCCTTCTCTGCTTTTGGCTCAGCAGAATTGAGTGATTGATGGTTTAATTCTAAGGGGTCAACAAACTTTTCAATGTCATGGGGTGATGCCATGCAGTTGCCAACATCAGTCATATCTCTCTGAGGTACTTGAGGTATAGATATCACATGTAATGTATTACTGCCACTCAAGTCTAGAAGCTAAAATTTTTAGACGACAGATTTATGTATTCACCATATGTATGAAGGCACTAATATAAAAAAGCATTCTTGCATGCAGTCAAAAACATTTCAGAGGAAGTAGAATTAATCAAAACTTATCGCGGTGAACTACATATATATATACACTGTCATGATGCAGATTCCAAAAAATACTTGCTTGGCCTCAGCTTGCAAACTCCTGAGGCTACAACTTACATTTTCAATGTATTCATGCACATTTTTATTCTGTCCACTTTTCCTTTAGTTTACTACTAAAATTGGCCTTGTTTTTTATGTCTTCTCTTCTCCACTTCTTCAAAGTATTAGAATATTATAATACCTCATTCCTCAAACCTTTCAGGCACAAATGATCATTCTGCCATAGAGATGTCCCCAAGAGAATTGGTGCACCAAACCTTATAATTCCTCCCTCCTTTATATACATTGGATGCTTGACCCATGTGATAGTTCAGCCAACAAGGTCTATGCAATGATTTATGTTACATTTTTCTCATCATTTCAGCAGTTTTTTTAATGCATTGGGGTTACATCTGACAATTTGATGTCTGTGACCTCCCTGCCACCTCAAGCAGTAAAGAAACTGATGATATTGCAATTGATAATACAACTCCATAGCATCAGAGTGCCATAACTTGCACAAGATGTATTGCACAATTTCAGGATGTAATAGGTTCTATCCTTAATGTCTTCCCAATGCTTGCTTTATCTTTCTCACCAAGTAGTTGCTGCACAGAAGTAATAGCAAGCAAGTAAAATCTGTACCCTGCAAAATGGTGGTGAAAATTGGAGGGGAACTATGGCAGCATATCAAATTGTGCATATTTTTTAATTACATGTATAATTCTTTGAAAGAAGCTAACACTATTAATGAATTAGGCACACATCTTCCATGGCTGATTTAAGTCCAAGTAATTAATTAATCAAATGTAAGCACAGTATAGTATATATAGGTACAGAAAAAGCATAGATACAAGTGCATCACATACATAATTTAAAGACCTGGCCTCTGGTAGTGGTATATTCTATGGTATATGTCTTGTGACTTGGTGCAAAGTTAGTGTAGCTGATTTTATATCTCTTGTTATTACAGACTTTTAGACGTTTTGATGGCTTTTTTGAATGGAACTATAAGTAGGCATATGACTTGGGAATGATGTGTGGGAACCTCATAAGATTGTCTGACTGGTGCTCCTAGAATGTGCCCCTTGGCAGTAATTATCACAAACAGACGGATGTATTGTGCAACTGCTTGGGGAGATGCTTTGTTTATCAATATACCCCACAGGAATGGCTTGTGGAGGCATTTGCCTAGAAATAAACTGCACTACAAAACCATACTACAATTCTCAGCTATCTTACTACAACAGCTGAGTACAATGGCCCCCATCATATGTGGACTCAATTGCAAGGCCAGTCTGCATTATGTTACCAGCAGTCAGATTAACCTGCTTTTAAAGAATTATCACCCTATGTAATCCCCAATACATCATAGAAAGACTAGGCTGCCATGACATCCAATGGTAAGACATGAAACATGGTACCTCTAAGTTACACTGAGTCACTGACCTGCAATATATAACCCCACTGTAAGACTGACCTGCAATATTTATTACCTTATGAAATGATTTACATTAAGTGACATGCAGTAGGCTACCCTGTTGTACAACTGACCCGCAACATGTAACCCATAGTAAGACAGACCTACAATATGTCACCCTATTGCAATACCAACCTGGAATATGTTACTCCATTGTGTGACTATATATAACCTACTTTATATCATCCCGTAAAAGGACTGACCATCTCTGAGTTACCCCGTAGTCACCCAACATAAGAAAGACCAATTTAGTCTTAATACTGCTCAATAATAAGACTATAATCTATGGTCTCACAAGGCATGGAAAACTGTACAGATGAAATAGAGGAGACACCACAGCATCATTCCACTGTTACTTTCAACAAGGGGACAGGAGGCAACACATCTTTCAGTGAATTCTCAGCACAACATTGTTGCTACTTACCTTTACTATACAGTAAACCAGTACCCACATGCACTAGAGTTTGAGTAGACTTTTATACTCACCAGGTGACTGGCAAGTATAGGAACAATGACTAAAGGAGTCAAATTACCAAATGACAAACTGACAAGAGAAATAAATCAGAAAGTGACAGATTGACAGCTACCTGACTCGAAGGTCAGTCATCAAATGCCTCTCTAAATAAAGTGGCAGGTGTCTGCTGAGATAAATTGAGGTTCAAATATTTAGGATTTTAAGGATTTTATCGATGGCATATAAAAGATTCTTCACACATAACAGAATGTCTAATCAATATGCCAGTCAGTCACTCAGTAATTAAGCTAATCAGTCAGTCGGTCAGTCAAAGTCTGCCACTTGAAGTCAGTCAGTTAAACCCAGTTTAGACAGAAAGCTATTCAGTAAATTGGCACTAACACCTATAGTCTATATATATATATAGTTTAGTATACCACTAACCCATCTTCCCATCTTAAACCTTAAATTCCATTGGGCTTCTTTAACGAGTAATACAATATATTGAAGAAGTGTGTTTTCAATTTTCAGTTCTGTTGCCATTTAAGTTCAATTTATTATGCAATCTGCTTTGAATCTTAGTCAGTTGAAGAAAGGTGAACCAAGGTCTTCCAACTTCCTCTTCCACACATGCTAGGTGCAGGGGAAGGTAATCTGGTGCAGGTTCAAACATGCATGCCGAAGAGTCTTGGAGGAGATGCAGGAATGGAGAACTTGCTAAGAAAGGATTGGAAATATACCCTTGTTAATTTATGAACATTAATCTTATTTTACTAACTACGATTGTTATAAAAAGAGCAACATTGCAATAATAATTGATTCAAATTTTGTAGCTTCAAATGCACTGGACATCAAAAGTGCTCCTTGATTGGCGAGGGAATAAAGGTGATCTCTGTTTCATTCCATTCAAACTCTATCTATAAGAGATGATGATGCAAGGCATGCATACTACCAATACATTTCTCTTGTTTATATCCCATAGTTTTTCATTCTTGGAGGCTACAGGAACTAGAACGAAAAGGAAACCATTGCAAAAGAAAGAGAAAATAACTACCGAGGGCAAGGTGTTTAGGCACCTGCATGGGTACTGTAGAAGTTCTCTCCTGGTGTAAAAAGCAGCAGGTGAAGCTGGAGGCACGCACATGTTGTGGTGGGAACTTTCCCATGACTGCTGTTTGCAGACTGCTGTAGTAAGAACACTGCAGGAGTGCAGGAGTGCGACTGTGAGAGCTTGTGAGGATGGAACATTGGCTGCTCAGCAACTAGTGTACTGGCCAGCAATCTTGTTGGGCTTTGAGTGTTAAAAAAAACAATATGCAAACAGCAGCATTATGCTTGGTATATGCTCATTTTAAGAAGTAGCATCGCAACAGGAAGACTTGCTTAATCTACTGATTCTGCTACTGTAGACATTCAAACTTATATTGCAGACCGACTGACTGTTCCCTTAAGTTTCGCTCTGACAGATCAGTTGATTTTCATTATTTCATACTGACAAGTCTATGAGCAAAATCTTTTTTAAAACACCAGGTACAAAAAAATAACTGTGGGTCAGTGACTGTGGGAGGTCTGAAACTCAACTGGGGGAATTCAGCCAATCTTATACCTTACCCCACCTTACAACTTAGGCCCTACATCATTGCTGCTGGGACTACAGGGCAATGCTGGTCTGTTTGTCTACAACTGGCCTGCAAGAAAGTGCTGCAACACAGAACTGCAGACACAGAGTACACACATCCTGGCTGCTTCTGAGGCCATGTGTTGAGTTCAAGAGGTAGCTTACTAAGAGCAGCAAAACCTGAAGAGAGCACTAAGACTCAAGTGAGGGCATCTGTCAGGTGTGTTGACTGCAGGAACAGGGGTCAGACAGCTTCCTTCTTGATGTGGCCATCCATCAAGAATGTATTGTATCCAAACTCAGAAGCATTAGGCAAAAGGCAAAGCAATTTCTATGGTGGAACTGCAAGAAGTAAAATGTTTGTTTAACCCCCACTTGGAAGAGTTGTAAAGTTTGGGGTCATCAGAACAAACTATAGTTTATACAGTTAAAAACTAGACCATCACTATTACGGCACAAGTCCAGGTATTTTTCTGTGGCAAGTGAAATATTTCCGTCTGTATGTCACTTCATCATGGGGATATACCGACTTCTATGTGATGAGCAGATATAGGCCTGCCATTGTTATTTTGACAACTGGACAGTTAATTTCACCAAGACATTGTACAGCTACAGTTTTGAGAACACTTAAAATCATATCTTGAGTGTTCTTCGCCAGATTCAATTTCATCCAATCCATAAAATGGCATGGAGAACAATGGCTTGGGATCTGTTGGCAGACTGATAGATGCATCTGAACATAAAGCAGAGGCATAAAACAGTGGTCAACAGCAGAGGGTCTGGTCTGAGGGGGTGAAACAAAAGCTTGTGTAATGACACAGACTATACAGCAATGAGAAGCTCAGAGTTAGCCGTCTGTAGCCAAAGGGGATGCAGACGGGAAGCGAAGGAATATCTGGAGGTCCCACGAGAGACTCCTTGGCGGAGGAATACAGCACGGCCCATTTGCCAGTGGCAATCCTCCCATTGTTGTCCTCCGCAGCGGAACATAGAGCCAGCAAGGGAAGCCTTAAGCAATTCCAGCCAAAGCCCTACACAGTCATGTCAGGCCGGCATGACGGAGCCACAATAGAAGGGCTTTGCTGATGAAATTAAACCGGACTGAAAGAGCTTGCCGACAGAGATGACTTGGAGTTGTTGCAACGGTGCGCACCGCACAGCTCCGACACAGTTCCACACAAAGCAGCAAATTGACCTGTCACGGAATATTGGAAAAAAGAAGACGGAGGTAATTGACAGTCTTAGCATTGAGGGAGGAACATTCAATTGTGTGACTTGCATCATCCCCGGAGAAAGATTTTGCAAGCTGTACATGCAGCGTACAAGTCACAATGAGAGTAACTATGTCTATTGCCTCTGTTTCCTCAGAGGTTACCAGCAGTACATTCCTGTGCGAGACGGCATATCATTTGTCCCGTAAAGCGAGTCCCCAATGAATCTTGTCCTGTCAGTGTCACATCCACTCATGTTCAGAACACTCAGTGAACAATATCCGCCCTGCCATCTCACATACGTGTTGTCCATGCGGCAGGTCTCAAACAGTACACGCAAAAGTATAACTGTGAGGAAGACCCCCACAAAAAAGACACAAAGTGGTCTGCGGCAAATGGCAACCGGGCATTGCGGTGGGCAGGGAGGCAAGAAAATTGGCCGACCTCGGTCAGATAACAGGAAGAGATAAGAGCGCAATCTGCTATCTGGGCTATGACGACGAGGACCAACTGGACTGATTTATATTCCCCTGATAGCAGGAGGTGTTGCCTCTGTGGAATCAATGAGCCACTGCCTCAAGCATTGCAGTGCTACTGGCTGCAGACAGGCCAACTCAGACAGCCACAACAACTAACTCTAGAATCATCCCAACTCCCAAGACCAGCTGAACAGGCTCCAGGAGCAAACCAACTGAGGAGCCAGCCCAACTGACATGCATCCCCCAGAGCAGGCTCCAGTCACCCAAGCAAGACAGATCAAGTTGGAAGTTTTTCCTGTGTACAAAAAATTACCCATACAAGCAACTTGATATGGAATTATAGCAGCCTTACAAGGCTTGTATATGTAAGAGAACACAACACCAGATAACAGAACACAAGCACCATCAGTCACACCAGCTTTGTCTGCTTTTTGTTTGCAACACAAAAGAAGTAGTGAAGAAGTGGAGAAGTGTGGGTGGAGCATAAGAAAGCATGGTGATGCATCCAGTCTCCTCCTCACCTTACTCCTCTTGTTGGGATATCAAGCATCACTACTTCAGTGTATAGGACACATATCCAAGGATATGCCCTCCAATCTAAACTGGAAAAGTGTACAGTCAGTGTAATACCATCCTTTGGATGCAGAAAAAACACCGAATGTTGTTGGAGTTTTTTTTCCACTCCTGAATATTATCTCCACCGCTACACCCAAAATGTTGACTAAATGTCACCTAAAAAGTACACTAAAAATCAGGAATGGCAAGCATATCATGAAATCATAAAAAAATTGCCATCAGAAGGTTGACTGAGATACACCCAAGTGGTAGATAATGTCCAACCAAAACACAGACGATTATTCATAATAAAACCACCTAAGAATGAGACTATCGTCAGATATATAGGGAAAGAATAACCTCAAAAACCCAAGAAGTGAGGTCATATCCCAATCCATGCCATGTTATTCTCTATGACTCACATATAGTTTGTGAGGTCATATCCCATATCCAATGCATCACAACAAGTCACCTACTGAGTCCCATGCAACATTCATCACTGAGGTCACAATTAAGTTACTCGATGACAGAATGATAGTTCATTTCAATGCGATAGATAGGGCTGTAGTGAGGTCATTTACGCAAACAGCTGAATGTAAGTACTCGTAATTCCTCAACTGTCACTGGGCTTTATCGGCGTCATCCTGACACAAATTACACAATAAATATTGGTGAGGCCTGGTGCCTGTTCCTCTGCATCTTTAGTTACTCGTTACCTTTTTTTGTGGAGTTGTGTATTGTAGTTTTACAAGAACACCAGGGAGAACCTGCAAGAATCCTCAGTCTATGGAACTAATTCGTCATTATTGTTGGCCTTTTCTAAACTCCACCACCAAGAGGTTGACTGGTGGGAGGCTATTTTGTCTAAATGACAAAGGTGTAAGGAAAATAACATCTCAAAAGTCAGGAATGTAAACCTGAACCAGTGAACATTGTTATACTGGCTTTAGTTTCCAAAGCAGATGTTGAAACACTTGTGTAACATATTTATATTGGGAATATTGGTATGCACCGTAAAATATATAGCGATAAACTTCAATCCGCTAGAGTGGGTTGAAACACAATTCAGTAACTTGGTGGTTCAGTTAATTTCCAATAATAATTTCTGTGAAAATGAACAATTTGCTATTGAACTTAGTGCGCTTTCTGTAGATGTTGATGGGTTGAGGACGAAACCCCGCGGTAGTGTCCTATCACTTTTGGATTAGCTCATTCTACACAACACTTTTCCAGTATACAACTCACTACTGGATAGAATGAAGAGACTGGACCACATTGTCATTAGAGAAGTCATTAGGGAGAACTGCTTGGTATTTCGCAACAGTTCAGTAATCCTCAAAGGTTCTCGGGTCATCGGATTGTCAAACAAGAAAGGGGAGAGGCAACCTGAATGTGTTTGAGGAAACTTGCCATCTCATTCTTTAGTGTTAACTTCAAGAAGCTGTTCAAGTTTGACTTGCAATCATGGAATGTAAAGAGAGCTGAAGAAGGACCCTGTGGCACAAATTGAAAGGTCACTGGCATTTAGAGTCAGATTGATGCAAAACACATCCCGTCCTGTCTCAACATAGGATATGTAGAAGGTTGAGGAGACTATGTCAAGCCTTCATATGCTGTAAATCTTTACTCTGATTGTATATAGCACTGCAGAATGAAGTTATGTTGCTGTGATTTGAATACATTGTTGAACAATCAATGGGTTAACAAAAAACAACAGGCGTAAAATCTGCTGGAAATGGCCATCAAACATAACTAACATAATAGTTTTAGAAAGGTTTCATTTGACACTAATTTCAGACTAGTTTGCTAAAATACGCTTGCCGTACTACATAATCTTTGAAATTTTTACCATGTGCTTCGCTTTTCCCTTTAATTAATGCAAAATATGCCACTTTATTTTAAGTGCATGATATCAGAAATTTCCATGATTTTGAATGAGAAGCTACAAAGATTTTGTTGATCAAGTGCGCATCGACACCGCGTCATGTACATCTTTTGCGGCAATATAGGTTCGACTCCTTGTACAAAATGTATATACCACACAGATATACACGAACTACAGTCAGCCAACATGTCCATTACAATGTAATGTAACCACAAATTTGTAGAGGTGAGGTAGTCATTTCATAGTGAGGGCACCCCAGGACTCATCCCTGTTTACATATTAGTTTCTACCTTCGATGAAGATCGCCAGAAGATGGCTAAACAGCTGAAGTTAGCCATACCAGACCTATACCAAGAGGGCTACAGTTAGTTTAGCTGCATGAGGGCAGCAAGCTGTGCTACCCTTGTCTGATTATCATAACAGATAGCAGTTAGAACTGTGGTCATCTTATTTGACCAGCATCAGGCAAGGACTTGTGGTCAGAAGCCAACAGAAACAGCTGCAGTTACTGTGTATTACATCAGCAGTCAGTAGCACTGTAATAGTTGATGTGAATTATACAGCATTTTGTTCTGCCCTGCAAAATTGTTTCCAAAAAACAATGTTATAAATGAATTACAATTTCCTCCAAATTTCACATTAACATTATCTAATACAAGGTTTTCATAAAATTAAGATAATATATGAACACTTATCTGCCAACTATGCACTGCTGCATCTCCCTGCCTTTATATAATCTGTAAAACCCTAATTGTAATGTCTTCGTCTAACATCGTTTGCAACAAAACGTGAACAGGAAACTACGAACTTCCACAGTGCTACATGATAAATTCAACAGGCTTCATGCATAAAACCACAGCAGTGTAGCCTTGGCCACTCCATGTAACACTGTTCCATCAATAGAGATTTGATGGCATGCAAGATACATGCTATAGAGCACCTTGGTTCTAGTGGCCTAGGGCACTGGCCAATATAGCTGACTTAGATGCTCAGTATATGAAATGGCTTTACACTGGAGAATTGTGCAGGTCATGAATTGATCTATACTGCCCTGACCACTCCTGATAGCATCTATAGTTTCTGGTTCCGATGTACAATAATGTTCATGTGCAATGCCCTTGTACAATGTGGCTTAACAGGTAAACATTAAACAATGTATGGATAGCTATGGACAATGCATAATCGACGGGAAACTGCAAATACTCGTATCCGCTGTGCATTTAACCAGTGCATTGGTCTTGAACTTCTTGATCAGCTTAAAAGTCAACTAAAAGCAAATTGCACTTTTGCATATGAAATCCATCTTAGTAAAAAACATGCTTACTATAAACCAGATTACCTACATTCCTTCTTTGAAAATAAATGCAAATCTTGGCTCAGATTACAGATATATAGCTGGGCATTAATCTTCTCTCGTTTGGAGTCATCTTGTGGTTCGTTATGCCTTTCTTTCATATTCCGCTTATTATCATTTTTCAAGGAGATAATTGGAAGCAGCGAAAAGCATAACTAGAGCTTTCGATTTTTCTTACAGATTAAATCTGACTAAAATAGCATAGGAGTCATCAGTGAGAAAACGGGAACAAATATGAAATATGTTTTTATCTGCTGAGGTCATTTTCAAATGTGCCGCTGCCTGATTTGACGGGGATCTGATGGTCCGACGGTCACTGCAAGCTTCCACTATACTGTGACTAAACATTGTATGAAAACATTTCTGTGCTGATGGGCATGTCTAGGTTTTCAAATTAGGCTCGTTATACATTCTACACCTGGATCGAACCAGAACCGGACCACCTGGGAATATGCTTGACAACCCATTTGAAGTGGTCTGGTCCCTATATAATTATGAGACAAAAACATAAGCAAAACTACAAGGCAGTGCAACAGATTGCCAAAATTTCACCCATGTCTTCATAATCCTTATAGAATACGTGACAACTTCAAATGTCAATCGGATACTAATGAAAAAGTACTATACCTATTCCATAAAACAAACTTCCACACTAAATTTCTTTGTGATACCCTTCTTAAGTTAAAATAATTTTTAGTGCATAAAAAATCACAAGATTGAAAAAGTGTTTCAGGTGACATGAGCAGTCCTTAATCAGTTCTTGCAACCTGTCTTGAAATGTCTTCCTCCAGTAGGAACGGAGCATGAAGGTCACTATCACATAGTAACAGCAAGGGTGCCTTTCAGGAAAACTATCTCGTCACTCCCCCAGCGAGATAACGTCAGCCGCCAGTAAACAGCCAATTCATCTGAATCTTTTTTTTTTCACCCTTCCTCTCTTTTTTTGCTACTACTTTAAGGTCTGATGTTAGTGATACCTGTTGGATCTTGGTGTTTGTATCTTCTGCAAACTGAATAAATTTCAGTGATTCAGATGGTGCATAACCACACATGTAATAATCATGAGTATACATTATCACATGCAATTTTTCAAAGAATCATAGTTGCACAGTATAGGTTCTTGAGACACCATTACTTTGTAAGAATGTTTTCATTCATTAACTGCCTTGGATTTCATCCTACACGCCATTATCTTTCTTTAATTTAGACATCTTGGTTCAGATACACTGGATGCAATAAATTGTATACAAAAAAATTAGAACCAGGAGCTACTCTATAAAGTGCCATAATTCAGTGTAAGCTTTACATTAAAAGTATGAAGGAAATATAAACTGTTTTCTGGAATCTGAAAAATGATCAGTCCTGAATTCAAATGTATCACTTCAATCCTTGCCTTTTTGCAATGTCCTAAGCTTTTCAGATAGCCCTATATTGTTCTGGAAATATATAACATCACTTCTGATGCACCCAGACACAACTGCCCCCCTCAATCAAACCATTGTGTGATTAATTCATGGAGTACCTCATTCACTTCACTATCTCTCATGCTTATACAAAGTGTATACAAAGTATTACACACATTAGTAGCCACATTTTGTTGCTCCTCTTGACCACTTGACCACATGTTATCAGAAATGCCTAGAAGGGCTAAGAGTGACCAAGTGTCTAGAGGTAATAGTAGCTGCTACAGCTGACCACTGCCCAGTGTCAGTAGTGCCAGTAAGGCCCAGTATCAGTAGCAAAGGTTATTGTGCAGGAGTTCTCCCCACTGTTAGTTTGCTGCTTGCCCTATCCATCAAAGGGGTGGGGGGAGATTACCCAAGTCAAATGATCAGACACCTCACCATATGCCACCCAGTCATGAATCAATTACATCCAAAGCAGCAGCTTCATCATTTCAGGAGGTAGAAGCATCTGTATTAGTCTGTCATAGATCAAGAGTCAAATAAGCAGAACCGACTACAGAGTGTGTATAACTGTAGATGATTCTTTTATTCGACATCAAAATCACGTTCAGATGATATCAAGCCGATAAACCGCATCTGGACGAAGTTCATACACAGCACGGATGTGCCATAGCTGCTTCATAGCTGGTGCTTGGTTCAATGTTACAAATGATGGTTTAGCATCTACTAGCTATCTACCCCTGGAACCAAGGAAAGAAATACCTCTAGCTTTCCTAGTAGCTTCTGATACTGTCCCATGCCTGCTTCCGGAAACAGAATTTGTTCTTTGTAATCTTTACTTATGATTCAGTAAGTGGAAAGCCATGAACAAATACAGATTTAGGATCTAACTGAAAACCAAAGGATACCAATAGTTTCTTGGAACCAGCTGAATTGGCTGTGATGCCCCAATCTGAAAGGGCTTGCCCCTGTACTCTACCACTCTGACAAGTCATCTCTTTGCTTGTCCTAGACTGCCATGTAAAACTCATTGCAGTAAAAGTTACAGAAACTTGTTGTAAAAGAGTCATATCAAAATTGGCATAATACCTTTTGAGAATGGTAAAATTTGGTTTATCTTACATTATATAAATACAAACCTCTACTGAAAACCTCCAGTACAAACATATATGGTCACAACACAACTTGGAGTAAAAACAACAGAATTTTTTTAATATGTGTCGTAGCTTAATGCAGAGCTAACAGAAACTATTGTAAAATATTATTATAGCTTGTCATGCATTTTACAGATTTGTACCTCAAATTTCAAAGGCAACCTACAAACCACTGTGATATTCTACAGTGCACCCAGCTCAAGTCTGATCACAGTGTGATCTGGGTGAGGCTTCCAATTTTGGTGACATCAGTCCGGCATTGAACCGGTCCTGTAGCCTTGACACGGGGTGAGTTCGGTCAATGCTCTTTTATCCCGGACATCTGCCAGAAGATACGGCGGAAAGGCAGAAAAGCTTGATCCTGATTTACTCAGCTTTACTGGCTTTTCCGGATGTTTTCCTTTCTTTTAGTATGTCTCTGTAGCCTTTTCATAAGCACCACCATGGCTTACAACAGCTCCTCCTGTCACCCATTATTCAAAAAGGATTTACATGTTGTGCCCCTATTCAGCACATCACAATTTCTGATAATAACCTTTAGTTTGGCAAAATTCCACAAGGAACAATCCCAAAAATACATTATATTATATTATCAACCCCATACACAAATACTTGGGAATGAAGTTTTAATTTTAGACCTTATAATGAAAATATAATTATCTCATACTGAGATTGACGAGTAGGGCAACTTTAATTCTATGAGTTCAATGAGAAACATAGTCTCAGGAAGAACTGTAGAAAATTATATATTAACTAAATTTTTTTAAAAATCCATAGAATTTTTAAAAACTAACACATTTCGGTAGGGTGGCCCGCTTCAGCTTTACTTCCCATGAGATGCCAAACAACAGACTGCAATATAAAACACAACTGTGCTGATTGCCATAACTCAAAATCAAGTTGCCTTTGATTGGAAGCAGGGATGGCTTTCTTACATCTATAGATATGTATGTGCACTTACTGTAAAATAAGAAAAATACACATTTATATTACCTTCATTGTGTTTATACTATGACATACCTCAGTATTACCTCTACAAAACTATTTTCACTACTACAGTATATCTCTATCACTGCATAGCTATCAGTTCACAGTCAGTGTGGTCCAATATGTCTTGCAGCTTACTTCCCATATTCATTGTTATTTACCAAACAGCTGGAAATATACGCATTGGTGTCCTTTGTGTGTCCTCATGTCACACCTATGGAAATTCGTTTATCACTGAAACCTATTATTTTATTATCATACTAAATATTTGTTATCTTCTGCAGCTTCTTGCTTCAATAGTCTCATCTTGGGAGTCCTGTTGGTTATCATATTATGCTCTTTTTGTTTAGTGTTATCTTGGCTAACTATTGCATTTAATCTCGTCTGACTATTGCATAGTAATGCATACATAATACATACAGTTTCTCATATTCTTATGTGGAAATAGCAGATGCTTAGTTATTGCTTGGGGTGCACATATTTGTTGCAGCAGCAGAAACAGCAACATAACTTCTGATGGTTCCGTAGCTGAGGCAACTTCTGGCAGTGAGAACTCCAAGCAATGTTAACTAACACTGTGAAAACTTTTCTGCAGGTATCAGCTAGGTGTGTAACTTATATAAGACCTGACATCCAAGGCAAGTTATTGGTTTATGAATTTTTAATAATGGGATGAAGGATACTTCCCTTATTTGTAAAAGAGTGCGTGGAGAGTTTACTTTTCCAGGCACTTGCTTGCCAAGAATAGTGATAATAGCAGTTCAAGAAAGCGTTAATAAGGTTTGACATACATCAGAGTTTCATACACTTTACAGCAGCTTTTTATCCAGACAATAACTAAGTCTTACAATTTGAGACAAATTTAAGGTAACGGCAAAAAGGAGCTTCAATAAGCAAGCTTCGAAATTCAAAGACATTTACATCCCTTCCAACCTGACAATTTACAGTGGCCAATGCTTTCGACATATTACTGTAACTTCCATAATTTACAGTACAAATGTCAACAATGTACCTGGGCCATGGAAGGGATTGGTACGAACACTATAGGAGGTAGTGATAATGTAAGGAAGCAGTTAGCATTTTTTCCTTTTTCATTTCTATCTTTTTATTGAGGGTGGAATTTTCTGAAAAAGAGACTTGTGTTTATCATCATTCTATTTTGTCAGATAAAAGTAAGGCCAAGGTACCTGATAGTGGCTGATAGTGGCTTTTAGTCTTTTTTCAAGCCTCCGACCAGGGCGGGGAGTAAGCGATGTATCAGGCACGCCGAGAAGTTATGTACAAGCCGAGCTTCGGTGGTCTTTTTCACAGGTCGGGATGACAAGGGGAAGGATAAATAGGTCTTGCAGTTAACTCTAATTGCTCGTGGTGGACCCCGCCTATTGGCAGGCTGCCTACTGATCTGACAGTTCTGAATAGGTCTGAACAGCCATGAACTGACAGTTTTCCCAACTACCAGCCAACCCACTGCTACAGGCTGAGCCTACAGCCTGCTCACAGCAGCAACCCCCTGGGCTGGATCAGCAATGGAGGGTGCCAGAGTGACCCCATGATTCAGGAAGCTCAGGCAAACTCAGGCAAAAGGGTTACTCCTCACGCCCCTGACAGCGAAAGATTAATCCCCGGCAAAAAGTAATTGTATGGGCGCAGACGCCTTACCTGAATGTACGGCATGTTACCAACTCTCCCCCTCTTCCTGTGTTGTTACTATAGGTGAACACTGTAAACCACTTGGCATAAATGCTACAGCAACTTGTTAAACAATCACTGTGGATTACATATGCCACCTGGCAGAAGCCATTAAATGAATGTGTGAATTCAGTAGTTATGCATTGTAAAATCATTGTCCGATGTCCAATGGTAACTGCATACAGAACTATGAGTGACACATTAAACTAATGCAGGACTTTAAATTCTGAGAGCTAGCTGTCAAACTTGCAGTAGGTATAAAAATGTCTAGTCTAACTTATATTATTGAAGTACAGGAAGAATTTTTGTCAACTTGCTGTAAAATTTTCATTGTATAAGACTTACGGAATATCAGCAAAATCAATCCTTCCTTATTGCTGTACAATTAAAGGCAACTCAGTAACCGTTCTTCACAATGTTACTGGAACCTCTACAGCAATTACGGGTATAAATTACAGTTCTATTTTACAATGTCCTTTTGTGAAGTTAATGGAACAGGAACCAATAACATTCAGCTATTGAGAAAGCATGTAGGATATGGTTTACTAGCTGATTTACTATGCAGTTATGACATCGTATACAATCTCGGCATAAAAGAATAATCAACATCTCATACAGTACGAAAATGCATTGCTCTATTCTGATACCACAGGGGCCAGGGCAGTTGTAAAATGGCTGTATAACTGACAAAAATCTATTGAGCATGCAGTTGTGCTAAAATGCATGGAAAATCAGAGGTCAAATTGTCACTCGTAACATACCGTCTTTGTTAAACCGTTTTTGCAGAAACAGAATTGATATAATCTGTCAGCTCCTAAAAAAAATCATTTATTGAGCATTGTGATATTTGTAATATTATTTTACCAACTTCTGATGCTCTCCAGATAACTTTGGCTTCGCGAAATAATTCAAGCACATACCCCAATGATAATGACCATCAAATATTCATTTTATCAAAGCTTTGGAAATGTAAGCATCTGATATGAAGGTTACATGCAGCAACTAGGATTTTTTTTTTTAAAGTTTACACCTGGATGCTGGTAATATAAACTCAGCCTCAGACAAGTTTTTAAATTTCACAGAAAGATATGACAGTGCTTACGGCATCAGATATATACAACCCATATAACCTCATAGACAACAGTAAATAATGAATTCTTTGTTTTCTTCAACTTTTTTGCAACGTAACTCTCTCCACTGTTTGTTTATACCTTAAGGATGTTCTGGGAGTCATGACTGTAAACAAATAAGTTCCACCATGATCCTTCTTCAAAGTTCTGCTTGGGGAAGTTTGTTGTTATACACCTGAGAAAAGGAAAGAGTAAAGAGCAAAAAAAAAACCTTTCTCAGGTGTAACTTAACTAAATAGGTTGGGGAGGACTGTCAGGTATGGAGCATGGGAATAACACCAAAGTTCTAAAGCACACACTTGTTTTACTTTTTTTTTGAAAAAAAAAAATACAGTAAGAAGAGACCCCTTAAGATAATTAATAATTAATCCGGTTGAATTAATGATAATAATCATACAGATGAGAAAATATTATGACATCGTCCAGAAGAACACCACAACTCCTTGTCAAAATTAATTAACATAACTTAAAGTTTTACCTTTTCATCATGTGATGCCTTGAAACCTCAAACATTTTGAGTGAGTTATGTCAGAAAACTGGACAAGTGTAACAGGGTAGAAAGTCAGAAAGAAAAATTGCAAGAATAGATGTCTACTTGATGTTGATAGCTTCTGATTTGAATAATTTATGGGTTTGGTCAACTGATTACTGTATATAACATGTTTTAGAAGGTAAGTTGTTCTGGTCTTTCTGGATTTTGTGGAATTGAAATATAGGCACTTTGAAAGTTGTATATGTAAAGAATCTACCTCCTCAAAAATAGGATTTATTGACAAACAATAAAGATCAAGGTTTAGGAAAGGGAATGTCAAAAAGCTCTGATAAATGATGATTGTGGCCAAATATGAAATTGATAAATATCATTATGAAGCAGAACCTTTCTAGTCCCTGAACACTTTCTGTATCTCAGTTATACTAATACACTAAGTTGCATATAGCCATACATCAAATCGACAGGGAAAAAGTATCAATCTAACTACTCCAGGTGTTGAGAACTAACTTTTTTAGAGGCAGAAAACCACATAGTTTCTCAGCTAACATAGTTGCATACATTTTGTGAACCAAAAATTATGCAGAGGTCTGGGGTTTTTGCACTTTTTCCCTCGCCTTTTTTTCTTTCTTTTTTTTTTAACCTTTTTTCTGCTACCACATCTTATACATTTACTTCCTCAATTCCTTGGTCAAGAAAGATTTCCTCCTGCAACTGTGCACTACATCTTTCCTTTCATTTGCGGTTACTATTCAAATCGTCATTTTACATGCGTAGTGTGCATTAAGCGAACCCGCACTCCATCCAAAATGCCAAAAGCAAATTGGCAGCTGCCAACACCCAAGGAAACTCATGATCCAAAGTGTTAGTTTTTTTGTAATGGCATTCGCAAGAAAAATGCTCAGACTAATTTTCTCTCAGTTTTCTTGTCATTAATTTGTACAGTAAGACAGTAAATTAATCTGTGTACGGTACAGCATCAGACAGACATTTGGCCACCAGAGCATGCCTTTGGGTAGACAGTTTCAAACTCTTTCGATTTGTTAAGAAGCCCGCTAAAATATTAAGAAAAATGCTCTATTTAGTTTTATCAACTGTTGATATTAGAACTTGTGAAATGTGGAACAGAACTCGTCATCCAAAGTGTTTCTTTCCAAAATGCCATTTGCCAGAACATTCTTAACCTAATTTTTTCTCTTTCTCCTGTCATGGAATTTGAATTTGTCAAATTCAGACAGTTAGTTATGCAAAGCAGCAAATATAGAATTATGTTCCCAACGTTTACTTATTTTTAATATGTGCCATTTGTGAGGGGGATGGCTGATAGGGCATTTTATATCCACTATTGTTGCACCGATCAGGCTCAACATCACCTGGTAGGCACTATAATGAGACAAGGTACATCCTAAACACAGAATGAAACTTCATCTAAGATATATGTTACCGAAGCCAAAAAGCCATTTGTGAGGAAAAGACTCAACTTATATCAATTCTTACTCAGTAACAGTTCACTGGCAATAGGGGTATGTGTACAAAAAAATCAATTTGTCTTTGACACAAACATGTTGTGCAATTTCACATTCTCGATTCATTCAATGTTTAATACTTCATCTCGTAAATGAGCCAAAAGCAATTTATACCATCAACCCGTTGATGTAAGACAGTTTTCTCCCAATGCCATTTGCACAAAAAACATTCAACCTACTTTTCTCCATTTTGCCACATTCCTTCTGCTGAGCAGTGTCAAAATTTTCCTTTAACTTCATATAATCTAGTACAGAATAAAAAGAAATCCATCTCATCCAAATATTTTTTCTTCAAATGCCATTTGCAAGCAAAGTAGTACTCAACCATTTTTTCCAAATTTCTGTTTCTTGTTTTGAAGAGCAGAGATTTAAAACAGAACCGCCAACACTCTTTGAAACCCACATGTAGCCACCAGAAGTCCAGCATTATTGCTGATCAAAACAGTTCATCTCTTAAAACGCCTTTTCTGCATATAGTATAAACAATCTTTCGGTTGACCTATTCCCTCTTTTGCTTGTTATTTATAATCTTCTCATTTGTATTCTTTGATAAGAATATCTCCGAATTCTTGATCGTCAACGAGACACAACAAAATCAGTAAATCTATAACCAAATACCAGGGATGAAATGCAATCAGCACAATCACATTAAAACTCCTCAGTGTCTGGAATTCAAATTGATGTCTAGGCCCTCAAGAAACATAAAATATGCATTGCAATGTTGGCGATTCTTTAATGTCAGACAGTAATGCACAAAATGCATATGTATGTTATGTTTCTGGACATCATTGTATGGAGAAGGATGTCATCTCAAAATTGCATTTGAAGCTAAACAAAGATTACTAATGCCTTCAGAATAGTATCAACTCATTGCACAACTTCTGTAAAAAATGGCATCTTATTGTTAATGTCAATAAAACCAAAGTAATGCAATTTGGTTGTAGAACATCTAGCAGCATATTTTACAGTGGTGAAAAACTTGAAAATGTAGATAACTTTAAATATTTAGGTCATATGTTAACAAATAAACGTAATATACACAGCAAAATGACAGAATATCTTACAACACAAGCTCAAAAAGCGCTGTTTGCATTACAAGGAGACTCCAAGCAGGCACTTGGATGTATCAACCCCCAACTATCTTTGAAAATGTTCGACACATATGTTCTCCCTATTCTGGAATACAACAGTGAAATATGGACAGATATAAAACCTGTTAGCGAACTTGAAAATTTACAACTTGCATACCTGAAGTGCTTGTTAGGGGTAAGGAAACAAACACCATCTTTGGCAGTTTATGGTGAGACAGGTAGATTCCAATTACATGTCCGTCAAAAAGTGAGAATGGTAAACTATTGGTCTCGTTTAGAAAGACTGGGCAATGAAAAAATCCTGAAAAGATGCTTAAACATCCAAAAAGACATGCTTAAGAATGGTAACAGAAAGAATTGGTTAGGAAGAGTGTGTCACATAATAAATAGCTGCGAGATTGAATATGACATCAGTAATATCGAAAACCCAGAAAATGTGTGTAGTAATGTTAAAACTAAGCTTTATGGTGGTGAGCAAGAGCAACTAATCGCTTCAATAAATGATAGCATACAGCAGCCAAAACTTAGGACATATAAACTCTATAAAACTGACTGTCTTTTAGAACCCTACCTTCTCTTAAGAATTAGCCGCAAAATGTTAACAAAAATTACTAGATTTAGAACTAGTTCACACAGCTTAAGAATTGAAACAGGGCGACATCAGAGGCCAAAATTGCCAGCCCCTGAAAGAATTTGTGAAAAGTGTACTTTGGATATGCCTGAAGACGAAATACATTGCTTGACTGTTTGCCCCAGCAATGCAAGCAATCGACATAAACTCTTTTCAACAGCGTCTAAATTTGTAGATAACTTCCAGTCATTAGATAATAAAAATAAATTTGTTGAAATAATGAAATGCAAGGAACCTGAATTGCTAATTAGTCTAGGGAAGGTCTTACAATTAGCCGATGTGTAAAGCAGATTTCTCCTACATCCACATGATTATGCTTGTAAATAATGCTCTATATGTAATAGATGTTAATGAATGCTTAACTTGATATATGCAATTTTGTTATATGTCTATTTACCTATCTGCCATATCTTTGTATGTATATATTTGTAACAAATAACAACAGTATGTGCAGTTTGATTCCTTAATTAGTTATTCTAAAAACACCCTGTGTAATGTTCTATATAACTCTCCTAAATAGTTTAGTAATAATTATGTATTTAAGGGTCAATGAAAGAGATTTATAATGCTATATAATATATGTATCTGAAGTACAGGACCTGATAAACATTGACTAAAAATGTATATATATATATCTATATATATTTTTTTTAATTATTCGACTAACTGGGTGGCTGGAACCGGGATTAACTAAAAACTACAATTATTTTATATTTTGTATGTATTGTATGTATGTGAACTTTGTCGATATATTGATGTGTATTCTATGTATTTATTACTATTTTAGCCTATGTTTTTCCTAATTGCTTTTGCCTGACATATGTATCATTTTTGATATTTGAATGTCGAATAAAATTTATATATACTAAATAGGCGATGCCAAATTCCTGCTATTTTATTAATAACAATGATTTGACATTTGAAATATCCCCCATAATGTCTCACAAATTAAAGTACAACAATTTTACATCCAGACATTGCAAGTGTGTGTATAAACAAATTGATCTAAATTGATAATATAAATCATCATTGATCATATAAATCATCATATGCCATTATATACAGTAGCATGTACAATGCAATATTGCAATCTGACCTTATGGCATTTAACCTTGACCTTGCTCTTCCTAAATCCATTTGTCTGAGCCAATGACAGATTGTGACAGTCTGACACAAGCTCATTTGATCAAAGGATCAGCCTAAAATGCATAAACACATGAGGACCTTGGCCCATATAGGTTAACATGATAGGGTGACATTATGTGCATAAGGACAACTCAGGATATGGGCATATTTCTTGGGTACATTTCCACCCGATACCCAAAATGCTGTAACCATTAGCATGCATCATTGAATCAAGCTGACCTTTGACATGAAATGCTCCCATATGGGTAATATTGTTGATCACACCCAGGGGAAATTTAGCCCAAAACAAGCAGAGCTTAATGTTCAACCATGTGGCTTATGAAATGGTTCTCGTGTGTATCATTCATAAACACGTTCTAATATCCACAACGATTATCACGAAAGATTAATTTTGTGACTCACTAAGCATGTAAGCATAATCAGTGTAATGCAGGGTAACACCCACAGGGCCAATAATAGGGCAAATAATTAGGCCAAAGCAAAGGAAAGCAAAAGAGGATAAACACAGGCATAAGCTACTTACAGTCGAGTCAATCCAAGTGATTATTTTTAACTTCTTCGGAATGATAATAAGTCATAACAGTTATGATTTTTTAAATCGAAGTATAAGCGCATGTCTCTTCTTTTTTGGATTAAAATACAAGCAACGAACAAAAGTAACCCCTTTACCAGGTTTGATGCAAAATTTTAAATAGCTTTGAAAGATAATTTATCAATGTGCTTTCACCAAACCCAGTTAATAATCAACTGAAGAATGTAATTCCATGTATCAAAATATATTTAAAAAAGTTTGTTATTATCTGAGTTCAATCCATGCAAAGCTATTGAAAAACCCAGTATTTATCAAAGAAGACATCATAGTCCTTAGAGCTACAGCCTAAACATATGACCAATGTTAAATGGAAATACCTTTGTCACATAAATCTGTAATCGCCAAGGTTACCGGATCATCTTACAAATTCACAAACGTGATCTACGATCCTTCCCAAACTCACCTTTCCATTATTTGATCATAAAGACATGTCTGTTTTTTCTCCATGCAGGAGCTCCTGGGTTTTCCATTAGTTTTCTTGCCAAATACTGAGAGGATCAAATGTAGAGGATGGAAAGTTAGCATTGCAAAACAATCACCGAGTGCAAATTTGCAACTGTGAGCAACCTTAAAACTGTATGGTTGGATTAAAATGCCAATCAGTATCTGGATGCAACAATGAAAGTTTATAAGTGAGGTAAAATTTAATCAATCGAAAGAACTTGATGGCATATTATAATAATTCAAAGTAATTCTGATTATAGACGTTCCATATACATGGTCTAGACAGCAAAAACATAAGATGAGAGAGATAGATTGAAGCAATATGTACAATGCATTTTATCCACACGGGAAGATCACTGCTTTTTCAGACTATACGAGAATCTTTAATCCAATTGCTTCCACAATTTCCATGTCATTGATGAACCAGTTTCTCAATATTTGTAACAATATCTAAGAAGAATGTAATCTTTGATAGGCTTAATAGTAACGACTTCCTTTTTGTCTTTTTCAGTATCTCTTGTGAGCATGATCACTCCGTCCGGGAGGCATTCAAAACTTCTTGGAGAGAATTTGGTTTTGGGATGTGAATTCAGAGCTGGCCAGTTTGACTTATTCAACAATCCTGTGATTTGGAAAAAGCAGCAACATCACGAAGAGGTTCCAATAAACATCCAAGGGACCATCAACCAGCCGTTTGCAGACTCAGACAGATTCCGGGTTCGATTCATCCAGACACGGCCAGTCTACAGATTCGAGCTCTTTGTTGAAAGTAAGTACAGAAAAACATTTTGCTGTCTTCTCAGATCACATTCAATATTATATTATTAATACCTCTGATAATAAAAAATAGAAAAGTAGACAGCAGGCATTATCTTGCCTCCCAAAAACTAGATCGATAACATTACAAATTTACGTACCATTACAGTATGAGTATAGCACTCCAAGAAGCGGATACCAATCTCAGGAAGTTAGGAAAATATAATACAAGATGAGACTTGGAATGCTTACTCTCAAATACTCAATTTAATAAGATCTGTCTTTTGCAATAGAAGGGTGGAGAACTTATCAAGTGCCATGCACACCAAATACCAGGCAGAGGTGTCTAAGTGTGCTTGCAAGGAGGATTACTAACACCATGTATATCGTTGATACCTGTGATAAGAGTTTGATAATGTGGTGTAGGTGGCATGTATTGTAACAGTAAAGCTATGGTGCCTGTGAAGCATTAGCACTTGCTTGTACTTGTACCAACTAAACCCACATTCCAAGGCTTATAACGGCCATACATATTCACTGAATATATCTGCAGATGGGCCATTTACACTTGAATACAAGCAGGTATGATAGAGATGAAAGGTGGGCTATTTGTTGTGGTCTTCTGGGTTGTTTATGGAAAGGTGTAGGTTTTCCTTGACCCCTCCTCCTGTGCTATTCCTCTGTTTGTTACGATTTACAAATTGGCCAAGAGATTCTAGGGACATGTGAGAAAGCAGAACCAGCTACACTGTAAAATTATACCGCTAAACGCACAGTAAATTAATAATTGCTGTAAATGCTTAGCATATATAGAGTTAGGGTGCACTTGATTTCAGACTGAAAAGCAAATAGAAAAAACATAGAACTTACAGCTATATCATCCACCACTTTACAAGAAATTGGGCGGGGTGGCTCTAATTGTAAAGCCCAGACTCTACTAAATTTGCCAGTCATCCCGTAGACATCAAGCCTGGATATTGTTCATGAAAATCCTGCATTACACATGGATTAACTGTTCAGGAGTCACATCAGGGTCCGAGACTCAGAAAGGTTCGCTGTACAGCGTGCTACACTGTAAAATTTGAAATTTTGAGTCAGCGTAAATGATTGAGTTAGATGGTTGCACAATTCCTAAGAACTTACAAAGCTTGTTGTTTAAGTTATGATAACGGGCAGATATTCATAACTTAAAACAACAAGCTATGTCAGTTCAAAGGGATGGTGCAACCATCTCACTCAATCATTTAAGCAGACTCAAAATTCACATTTTCCAGTGTACCCAATGAGCTTCATGCATAATACACACATTGATGAATTACAGTCACATTTTCCTGTACACATGTAGCCAATAACTGGTACAAATCATTATAGACACCATGCAGCCCAAGCAGCCAGGCAAGTGGAGTGTTGATGCAGGATGAATGCTACCACCTGAGAAGGTCTGAAACTTCTGTCACATGTGAGTTGCTTCAGGGCAGACACTGGAGTGGGGTGCTAACATATGATGCTTCAAATTGCATACCCCCTCTTAGCACACTGGCTGTTGGGCCAACTTTCGATCCTCTTAATAGTAGAACATAAATATTGATGCTATTAGTATGAAGTAGCATGGACAGTTCTCTCCCCCTCATTAGCACTCATCTTGTACCACCCATGACCTCATCTCAACAATGGCTCTACGGAGATAACCTGGGCTAAAACGGGAGGTTTGGACCTTAGGATTTCTGAAACCGCATGCTACCAAGGCCAGTACAAAGTAAAGAGTACGATTAATACAAGCCGGGTTACAAAATTTATGCCACTGCAAAAATTAGTGTCATCCATAAATACCATTTCTAAAGGACAAATTTCAGACAATATATTAGACAATTTTCAGACAATATATTGGTTCTAATATTGCTTTGTCGATTTTAGATCTTACGTGATGTGCACACTCCTTCCCAAATCTTTTTTGTGCAATAGTGAATCATCATTTCATAACATTCGATGATAAGAGATTTAATTCCAAACTGATATTTTATAAGAAGCATTACGACCTAGGTTTAAAAAAATCTAAATTCAATTTCATAATATGCAAATGGTAGCCCTGGTATAGCTTGCTTGAAATATATTATCAATATTAATGTTGTGTGGATAAGTCCTTGACTAGCAAGTCTCACAAGTGATTGAGCACAGGGCAGTTCTTGTGCCAAGTCTCATGAATATGATTTTGGAAAGTTTTTTCCTCTTTTTGAAGTGGAAATATTACTTATAGTGGTCTATATAGACTTCTTTCAGAGATTAGGGACTTGTGTAGTGGCACCAAAAATACTATCTTTTTATAGTTCTGACACATTTCAACATATTTGCAATTGACAGAATGTCTGGCATCTTCTACATCCAATGCAAGATTCCAAATTTAAGATCAGCACACACACTATATGGAAATTTGTGAATAAAGCTCACTACTAAAGAAACAACAAAAATTAAGGCACAAACACCAAAATTACCACATCGACACAATTTCCACCATCCAAATGAATATCCGAATACTCCACCGCAGTGTTACCAATTTGAGAGTCAAAGGATAACATGGCATTTAGGCATTGGTCTTGCTTGTTGAATCCGGGAGGAAATCCTACAGAAGCTGAGCAAGGCATCATTAGAGATGGTTGGATAACCACATCCTCCTGTCTGCTCTAACATGAACAACTAGGAGAGAACTAGGATGAAACTAACTGGGTGGATAAACAGACATCAGAGAAGAGAAGCTGTGATCTGTGAAGAGGATGGCGAGGCCAGAAAGATCCAAAGGCATGCAATGAAGAAGTAGAGAATGGAGGTTTGAAGGTGGTTTTATTCTGTCTGTGTGTAATTTCAACTTTAGACTTGTTGAGCATTATGTCTGTCTTCTGGAAATGAACGAACATATGTTTGACTGTATTATAATTATTATCCACAAAATGCTGCTTATAAATCATCACGGACTGAAAAATACAAAATCCAATCCATGATTATAAATATTATCAACATGACCTGAAATTTACAAGGCTCATCAAGCAGAGCTCATGGAGTATTTCAAAAGATCATTTTTGACACAAAATGTTTCATAATTTTAAAAGCCAGGCTGGGGATACATTGGATATTTAAGACAGTATTTGCCACCGACAAGACAACGTGTCTATACATGCTCGAAGTTAACATACAATGTTGAACATTTACCAGCTGCACATGTAACAAGAAAGGGTCATTTCCCAACCTTGACAACCATATACCTTCCTACTTTATTACACCATAGGCTCATGACTACTTACACTCATTACCAAGTATACATGTCACAAGGCCAAGGCTAACAAGCAGAGTTTTTACTAACCTTTCCCAGAATAACTGAACATGTTATGGTCCCACTACAACCTATGGCCCAATCAGACAACACAAAGAAGAAAAACTAAAGGACCTTGTCAAAATAAGACAACTTCTTCAGCAGCTGCCTGAACAATGTGAACATGGCAGTCGATGGGCCTGGATAATCTTATACAAGTAAGGGAGTAAACGCTAATCGGTTAAGTGTAGAAGATCTCATTATCAACGTAAGTCAGAAAAAGTGCACAATAAGTGTGTTCTAGTTTTCAGATTCTGAGACTTGTCATCACTCATCACCACATAATAGCTGGCACTGGAGGGTGCTGTAGTTAAGGTCATGGTATGAGAATCTTGGGTGATGTTCTCTCAGTCTCTGCCCATGGGAACTCTTCTATGCCAGCCCTGTGCTGTATCAGGTGGAAGCCTCATTACAAAATTTAAATTTCAAGGCCGCTTGATGGTCCGACACCAATATAAGTGCAAATCATGCAAAACGATAAAAATGTAGTGGTCCCCTGTGTAATGTATAACTGTCCCTTTTCTGCCATGAAGCAGTCTCTCGAAGGCATGAGTCGGTCTCTTCTCAGAGGCGAAACGGACAAAAATTATCACGTGGCGGAGAAAGAAGGAGATCATACTAGGCAATTTGGTCTTATTAACAAGAGGTCTCATAATTCAGAGAGCTGCAAGGTTGATCCGTTGTATCTTGGCAATGATCTCAAGAGCATTCTAGACAACTAACAAAATCAAGTTACAGCAACCACAGAGCATTGAGAGTAAGCACCAAGTTAGTTGCAGACTCAGTGGAAACTGGATAGGAATGACAAACACCCCAATGAACTAAGAATTAGTCAGATTCCTTTAGTGTTTGGGGTAATTACCTTGCTCTTTCTTGTGAAATATTGCTTGGTTTTTACACATGGCATTTATGTTAACTTTTTTGCTTGTTTTCTCTTTTTAGACAACATAGTCTGAGAGATCAGTTTAGACAGTGTAGTTGATATTGTGAGCTAAAATTAGGGAATAACCCTTCCCATGGAACATAGAATAACATCCACACCATTCCACCATCCCACAGGGGGCAGCCTTGTTGTGCTAATGTTTCAGAATGCCATCTCTTGAGCAAGATTTATTCAAGAGAGCAAAACACACAGCCATGGTGTAGTGTTCTGGCTGGGCCTAAGCACTGTAGATGGAAATACAGTGAATATCTACTTTGGTACGCAGTTGGTTTCATGGAAAATTATAGAAAGGTAGATGACATGGTTCTTACTGCAGCAACCATAAGCATTAGACAATACAGAATTATCGGTTGAGGTCTTGAGGAAACATATTTTTATTTTAAGTTATTTTGTAAACCACACATTGCAACAAAGTCATTAACATCGTTTTGTAAATTTATGTCATGGTAAACATTTTTTGTAATCATATCGGATAACGCTGTGATTACACTATCCAACACAACTTTACTGCCAAAATGCAACGTTGTCGAGAACATTGCCTGAACATTTAACTTTGACTTCAATGGTAGCCGATTTTGCTTTACGGAACAGTTGGAAGTTCATGGTGCTTAAAATTATGTGTACACAGAGACTTATCTGCCTTTGATGCCTGTTTTTAAATCAACAACAAAATCATCTTCAGTATATGGCATTTTGGAACAAATTAATGCATATGTAGAGTAGGTCGGGGCATGCAGCCCCCCTTAACTTCGAGGTGCGATTTGACCTACTTTTAATGGTCGATTCTTCGAATGCTTATGCTGTCAGGAAGATATCACTTGACTCTATTTATAACTAGTGAAACAAATGTCTACAAATTTTAATAAAGGAGTTACGGCCATTTTTGCAAAAAAATGAAAATGGCCTTCTTACCCCACCCATCGGTCAAGAAGCCCTCCTATTATAATCCTATGGCAATTTATTTTGCGAGTGCATTCAGCTTGAAAGTTATTTCTTGGGGTTCTTCTATCATTTTTAAGGCATTCTATGCACTTTTTCAGAATTTCAGAATTTTTCTGTTCATACATTCATTTTTTTATATTTTTTGCCCTGTTTCAATTTTGACCCATTTTTTTTCTATTTTAATTAGCTATTCTATCAAGATTTAAGGTAAAGTACACATTATTAAATGGTTCTTGAAGCAGGCTCCAGTGTAGGGGGCCTCATGCCCCATGCCATCCGGGGCCTCTCGCCCCAAACCCACATATTTTAATTTGACCTCTATATTTCGAACTAAAAGGCAAAAACCATAATCCAAATCATATTTATGTGATGGTCCTAAAGTGAAGCAATGCAGATATCCATTATACTTTTTAAAATTTTAAAATTTATTTCTGACAACCACTTTCAAAGAATTAGTCAAAGTTACAAAAACCATGCACATTTTTTTGTTTCTTTAATTTCTACTATGGTTGGTGCTGTTCGCCTTGAAAATTTGTGATGTCACCTAAAATGCCTATAGCTTCAACCCTAACAATAAGAAAACGCACCAAAAATGTAAGTTTAGATATAAACCTGGGGGGGCCTCTCACCTAACCCGGGCTTTTTGCCCCGACCTACTCTATCACTACTTCATCCAACTACAGTTCATGGAACTGCATGCACATTTCAAGTAATGCACAACTGAACTTACTGAAGACCCATCATTAAAAGTTACAACAAATAAAATCAGATTGGTCCTCAGCCTTTAACACTACCAATCTTAATACTCTTCGGTCAATACCACCATTTTCAAAGAAAAAATACCCTGTGAATAACAGCGGTGGTTTACAGTGTAGTTAGCACATCTCTGCCACACACTCCAGGAGATTCTGGGATGAGCAAAAACATCTGGCGTGATGGGAACAAATGCAAGTCCACATGCTGGTGAAAAGAGCAAATTGATCACTTACAGACTATAAGTATAGCCAGCCTATTTTTCATTAACCTGCTGTGATAGTACTGTGATGGGAATTAGAAATTTAGAATATGTAACTCCAAGGGAAAAAGTATACAAGATATTAGAGCCATGATGCAGACTGTGACCCCCGAAGCATAACTTATCCAAAATCATAAATTATTGCTACCTTACTACAATAGCGTCTACAGTTCTGGAATAAGTTCTGTCGCTAGCACATTTCACATATACAATTGTCAATAATTTGACTTGTACTGAACAGATTTTAATGGGTAATGGCTCAAATGAAAGCCAAGTCCTTGTACGACATGCTTATATTGCGAAAATGAAATTTTGTCTCAATCTGAATATCATAGAAATTAATATTGACAGTGTGTCCAAAATGTGCCTGGACAAAAGTCCTGTCGCATGCAAGAAGTTATGCTGAATAATTGTCTAAAATAATAGTAAAATTGCTAGAATGATGAGAAATTGTCAGAGCATTTAGTCATGATGTTGGAGAATTAAAAAAACTAACTTTGTTCAACTTAATGATCTTGTAGAACAATATCCATGGGGTTCCATGGGGACTCATGTGAAATATCAACACAGTATCAATAATGATCATCAAACGTGATATAAATACAGACCAATGCTTTCTAAAATTTATAAATATTCTTTGGAGTTGTCTTCCCTGCCTACCAACATAATTTGGAAGACATGGGATCATGGAAATTGAGATTATAGCATTCCCGGTGGGAGAACAGGTATAATGGTACATGCCACATTGACTAGAAAAATTGAAGTGAGGGCTGCACCAGTACAAATTATGCCATTTGGCTTCAAAGCCTCACCATATCAGTAGTTTACAATAATTTAGGACAAACATTTATTCTTATCTAATGCTACTGTGAATTATATTGTCCCCTTGCCATCTCGATCAATTTCTTGCTCCGATCCTGTATTTTTGTTTTTCATTATCATGGTCAATTTCAGTCAAGTCTGGATAAATTGTATTCATGTAAGTTTGAACAGAACATTTGCATTATTGGTGCAGCTTTTGTGCTCTTATGATGTTGTTTTTGAGAAAAAAAATTAAATTCTGTACAGCTCGGACTGTGTCACCTTGAGGTACCATGCACCCATGCGCAAAAAGTACAAAAACCCAATTGATCCCTAACAAAGTACATAAAAATGTTCCTTATCACAAGCATCATCAAATGCAGGCCAAAAATAATGATCATTGGAATACATCAGTTCCAACTTGGCCCCTATGTTGATTTTTTGACCGATTATGAAGCTCCTTTTGCATCTGCTCCATCACCTGAAATGATGTACGCTCATCAAATGCCCACCAAAATTGGACAGGAGGTAGGAATGATCATTCCGAAGGATATTTAGGAGCTTTTGATGATATTTTCCTGCATTGTCTACCATCCTTGGTGATTTTTACTCATAAAATATTGATATTTTAAACAAACCCCATATATATTTTCTTCAAAGATCAAGAATTCATGCGAAGTGATATTTTTACATTCAGTTATACCATGACTAAATTCTCCAACATTTTTGCATCCTTTTTACACTTTCACTATTCATTAAAACAAATTTTAAGCATTAAGTTGTGCATGCGACAAGACTTTTGTCAAAGCACTTTTGTGACAGACTCTTATTATTAATTTCTAGAATATTCAGAGTAGGTTGAAACTTTATTTTTGCGATATAAGCAAGTTGCAGAACTTTTGGCTTTCATTTAAGCCATATCTTGCCAAAATCAGTCAATCACAAGCCAAGTTATTAACAGTTTTGTCAATAACATTTGGATGCGACAAGACTTTTGTCCAGGACTGTATTACAGGTCTTCGAGAACTGCTGATCCGTCATCATACACTTTTGCAGTAGCTTATATTCTTCATGTTTAAACAGAAGTGCATGAAAGTTAATCCCGAAATCATAGCATTACTAACGTTCCAACTGTCTGATTGAAATCTCTGATGCGAGAGTGATATGAAATTCAGCCTTTCTTAAAATTGGCATACATTTGTACTTCATTATGTAGATTCCGCTTCGTTCTTACAATAATAATATCACAAATATAATTCATCATTAGATCTACACTCATACACTAGCTGCATAACTTTCTTTAATGATGACACAGTAGTCAGTGGTGAGACGTTCAACAGTCAAAGTGCCATTTTCAATTCCACAAAATCTTGGAAAACGAGAACAACTTACCCTCTAAAACACGTTATACAGTAAACAGTTGACCAAACCCATAAATTATAAAAATCAGAAGCTATCATCATCAAGTAGACATTCATGCCATTTTTCTTTCTGCCTTTCTACCCTGTTACACTTGTCCAGTTTTCTGACATTTATAACTCAAAATGTGATGAATTTCTTTCAGCGTTAACCAGGGCAGATAACGGAAACTATACATGCGAAGTCCGAGGAGGGACAAGAATTCTTGCGAATGTTTCACATGAAGTTATCATTAAAGGTAAGTCATTACATTTCTTTGTTTAATTAATTTGGAATTAGCTTTTCCAAACAAACTTTCAAGATTAGGGTGAATAATATTTCATCATGCATGAGAGATAAACTTTGATTGAGCAATTCAATAAAGAATGGTATCCGAAACATTTTAAAATTGAAAATGATATACAATGAAACATTCAGCATGTTATATATATGAAACATTTTCATTGAGATAAAGTGATACAGCCATGTTTCCGTTGCAAAAATGTAATTGGTCAAGCTATTGTAAAATTCTAAAAAAAACTTCTATACAGTAAGCAGTAACATCAAGTGAAGGCCTATGGGATACAGCTTGAATGCTTCTTGTCCTTCAAAAGTCATAAATTCCCATTTGAAAATATCTGGACTATTGATTTTACAGTTCTTCTTAATCCTTCCCATGCAGTAGAGTCAGTAGACTGAAGTTAAACTTTCAAGGTCATCATTACTTCAAAGTTACGTAAAGCAATTTAGTAGGAGCGTTAACAAGCTGTGCCTTGCTCTGGAATTGGTTGCACATTGGACGGTTGGGAGTCTCAAAGACAGGATGGAAAGCCACAGTTCTTCTGAGGGGAGATACTGCCTGAAGATAATAAATAGTATACTGCAGTTCCATTTGTTTAACTTACTCAGCAGTTTTATAAGCTAAACAAAACTAAGTTTTGTGGAAGTCGCTTTGGCTCTTATAACCGACAACTTTGTTGGATTAGGCAAACAGGACCACAACAAACTAAACGACGTCATTTGCTGCAGAATTCCCAGGGAACCAACTTATTGCAGAGTATCTGGGAGCTGTATATCTCAGAGGGGCAGACAAAGTTAGTCTCTTGGCGGGCCTGCACGGGACGTGACCCGAATACAGTTCACAAATCCCGCTAAGTCTCGCTAAATGGCGATGCCGGTGAGAAAAGGCGAGGGAGCATCGGAATGAGAATTTGAGACCCTCTTGCACGTGCTTAGGCTGCTTAAGATAAACACACAACAATGGCCAGCGCCAACATTGGCCTAAGTAGAATTAGTTTTCTCATCGCTTGCCAGAAGGAAATCCAAGTACATAGGAACGAGGAAAATACCTGAATGGCATAGTAAACAAAGTGCACACAAGATACCAAGAGTGGGTGCTTGACTGTTGTGTATGAATTGCATAGAGAAACTGCCGTTTGTCAACAATTTACAAAATTTCCGTCATCCAGACCCTGAAGACAAATATTTGGTATTCATCACTTGAAAATGACACTCTTCCTCAAAGATTCCTTTCTCACCAAAACATAACTGATACTCTGACCCTCGTGCATTCTGTATCTTAACTGAATTCCAGAGAGTTTTGAAAAGTTAATTCCCCAAAGTTGTCACTATTTTGATTTCTTATAATTTTCGACATTCAGGATTGTTTCTATTGTGCTACATCTCACATGCGCTAATTACAAACTGAAGTTACTTTGAACTTAAGATTCCAAATATCTACATCTGTGCAGCACCAGAACCATATGCAACTGATTTGATAGAACTCTGATCACTTTCCTGAATGTCTTTCTGGCAGTTTTACCCAATTCTGACAAAAGATGAAGGTTTATTTACAGAAAAAAAAAGATGATGGTTTTGTTTACTTGAATTTACCTCAAAAGTTGCCCTGGCAAGCATCTGTCCAGCAATTGATTTAATTGAACCCGTCCCGCATCATTTTCCTAAATGTGGCAACCGTACAGATTTTCTGACATGAAATAAAAGTAGTACTTTCAGGAATCTACTGCAAAAATTCACCGACATCTGTCCGGCAGAAGAACCATCCAATCGTTTCAATTGAATACAGATTCCTTTCGTGAATGTCTTTGAGGCAATCGTAATTATCGTATACATGTCTCTGACAGAAGATAAAGTTTTATTTGCAGGAATTTGTCAAAAAAAGTTCCCAACATCTGTGCAACACAGTAACCTTGCAACTTATTTATGCCAACACCCACCTCTTTCCTGAATGTCTTTGTAATTAGCAATCCTACAGATGTCTGAATTAGAAATAACCACCAGAGCTAATTCAGCAAATATTCTTGTCTTTGCAGCGCCGGTTGAACACGTATTTATTACAAATGTGAACCAGACGAGTCAACCTTCTCCAGCTGAGATCGTCTACACAGAGAATGTCCCAGGAACTTTGAAGTGTGTTTCACATGGGGGATACCCTGCTCCTGATGTTCAGGTAGGAATGGCTCCCATCGAGTTCCTTGTGGTACATATTATAGATCTGCATAAATTCTTTGTAATATAAATTGGACATAATTGGTGTAACTTTTATGGTAGACTTATGTGATTTCTGTAAAATCTAATTAGACTTATAAAACATGTTGTTAGACCAACTTGCCTTATGTGACCACCTGCCTTCTGCACTAATTAGTATTTTTAATGCCTTTTGCATTCCAATGAGAGAACTGCACCCCTCCCCCCCCCCATGAGAGACCGCTTCATGACCACAGAAGGGGCTGTCTTGTAACGCAGGGACCACTATAATTCCATCGAAGATTAGTGTAAGATATATTGGAGATCTCTGCATTAGTTTATAACTTCAATTGAAGATCTGCTTGAGATTTTTGTGCCTTCCGCTGGCCTCTATTACTGAAAACATGAGCAATATCAACACATGTTTTGCAGATGTTTTCGTCTTCTCTTTTTTACACATAACTCCTCTCAGATCAACTAATAAACATCTATGGCGTAAAGGTGAAAACACACTAAGCCAGCCAAAGTCACTCTAAAGAGCGCTTATCTTGTCATGAAATGATTTTCATCGTATGATATCATATGGTTTGGTTTATCCACATCTTGTGTAGTATGAAGCAGCAGATAAAGATTTGATGACAGACATAACATTTCCATTGCTTTGCACTAACTTGAATGTAACAGAATAATTGGAATCATAAGGTTTTTGTACTAAGGAAGATAGAACTTTCTACAGGTAATCTTAGGATGTTAAGTGCACAATATCAAAAGAAAATTCATACTATCGCCTGCAAACCTTATAAAGAGTAAAGCAAAACATAAAGCAATGAACGATTATTGCAGCATAATCAAAATTCAGACTTGCTATTCCTATTTATAAGGTACTATTCAAATACAATAGTACGTTCATCCAACTTAAGTACATATTGCAAATCCAGAAGTATCGAATGTAGTATTACCAAAGGACCCCAGAACGGGGTAGAAACAAAAGAACTTTTCTGCAGTTACAGCACAATACAAATGGGTATTTTGTCCTCTATTGGCCTCTGCTGCATTTAAGTACCGGCCTCTGGGGCTCTGAGCGTGTTAACAAATTACCAGTTTGCCACATCCAGCCAACCGAGCAGACATTTATTGGTTTCAGGTCACCATTGGCGAGACAGACATTGGGGACCTACTATCGTGGACCTACACTCCGAACTTTGAGGGTCCCAAGGGGTTGAGGGCCCTCTCATATACCGTGGAGCGCTGGAGTCATACGTTTTTGGCCCAAGCAGAATACGACGGAAAAGATATCATGTGCGCTGCAGTGGTTCCTGGGCTCCCCGCTCAAGCCACCGCTATACGCATCCGTGTCAATTGTAAGTATCATACAGATTGCTTTTCAGTTTCCATTCCTTCTTGTATATAAGTTCTTTGTTTCACAGTCACTCCAGTCTTTAAATGTGCTCTTTTCAAAATGAAAATACACAAATTGCCACACATATTCTGACCTATGCACTCTGTTAAAACCTTCTATTATGAACTTGCAGTAAGATAATCATAATAGAAGCATCACAAAGATATTACAAAACTTCACATCATATATTAATCCTATTTCATATTTATGAACATATCTAGCAAAAGGGGTATACCTCTGACATTGACCTAACATGCAAATTGATATTCCACCCACAGATGTCTAAACATGCAAGATCCTCATTCATCAAAAGAAATGTCCAGACGGATTTAAACTAACACTGATGACATGCGATAATGATCAATTTATATCATGATTTGACCATAACCTGGAAAATCAGGTTTAAAGACTGGAATTAACTGCGCAAACATCAAGAAAACAATTTCAAAATCATCCGATCCATTGTGATTTGTTTCGCCAACACATGTTGATTTAAATGTAGACATCTTGTATTTTGTTTGCATTTTGTTTCAATTCACAATTCATGTTTTGGCCATTTCTTCTTCCACAAACTTTCAAAAACATCTTTGCTTTTTGATTTACCATTAGTCTTAATTTTAGAAGGCAGTAGTATGAGGAATTAACAACAACACAAACTACTAAAAAGTTAATTCACCTCTTAGATTTAGTTTAATTTGATTAGTTTAGTTGGACTAAGTTGTTCTGCCAATTGAAATTTTGTGTGGCATCTGATGCTGTGGATTTGCTCAATTCTTGCTTATGATGCATTTACTGAAAACTTTGCTTTTTTTAAACACAGAAAAAATACCAAAGAAAAACACAAGGAATTTGAAGGAAAGTTATCGGAAATGATGAATTTTGTTTATTCTGGCGAGTGACTGTTTAGACAAAATCTTTAGATAATCTGCTCCACCGCGAGCTTATATTGAGAGATTTCATCATGAGATTGTTTCACGAGATCAATCTTGGGGATGTTGCCTCCAAGCACACATACTCAAGAACATGACTTCTTTAAAATGAATATATAAATTCTGTCTTATCCAGGCTCTGGCTCTTGTTATGCCTTGGGCGCTTCTACAGCTCACACCATCTACAATAAATCAATAGGGGGTGGTATGTAAGTGTTCTAAAACTTTAAGTGTCTGGTATGCCCCAAACTTGCACCTTTGCGACTTCTTTGTAACACGCGGTCATCATTTATTTTTGACTCTCAGCACAACGCTTTTTGATTGGGCGCATCGAACGACTCATTTGCATGACTGACAGTCTCTGAGCCAATCACATTTCAGCATCAGGGACACTTTGTTATCCGTATGTTTTTTCAACCTGTTTTTAATACGGTCCTTTGCCTATTTTGCTTACACGCACAGTTTGCTCTCTTTTTTTCCTCAATATATTTCTTTCCAGTCTTTTTCTATATGCACACAATGAATAACTCGTTTCTAATTCTCTTTACAGGAACTGTCCCAAGGATCTGTTGTGAAAAAAAAAAACCTCCAAAATATATTTTAAAAATTGATGCTTCGATAAACCACAAAAAACATGTGATAATGTGTAATATTTGTCTAAAATTGTATTTTAAAAAATTCAAAATTTGTCCTGCAAGGTCATGAACACAGGCGTCACAGCACTTGTTTTTTCATCAACCTTCTCCACATTTGATGATGAAGCAATTTTCAATGACATTAAAAATTTTAACCAACAGATCTGAAGGACACTGCCTACCTTTCTAAATATTGTTGGATTCAATTGTCATATATCTGGTGTGTCTTTTGTTTGTGAAACATCCACTCAATACAGAAAGAAAGATGGTATACTCATATTTACAGTCTAGGCAAGGTCAATTGTGGCAGAAGAAGTTATAACCTTGTTAACCTTACACATATTCTGTTATGTCATTTTAAGGCACAACACTGACATTCAATCGTCATCCTTCAAGGGTATACCAAAAGTTGCTAACCGCAGGGAACACAAACAGTAGAGGATAATTTAATTGTCCTGGTCACTTAGAATATAAATCATGTTCTCCTTGGGTTTTTAATAAGGCAACACCTAACTTCCAAGACAAACTACTATCAAAGATCCCCATGCAATGGGTTGTCACCAAAAGAACACTGTATAATATATTTGATGATGACTATGTTGCCAGCATGTTGAGTGGATGTACCAAATGTTGTGAAGTTGATCGTGTTGATGTTTCGTGTTGTTTCCCATGTCCAGCAGTTATTACCAGGGCAGTGCTCGATCGATCAAAAACTGGACAATCGAAATCGCAATCTGCCTGCTTCATAGAATTATTTTTCATAACATCCTCACTGTAACAAGTTACTTTAGTTTTTCGAAATGGTTTTCTCTTCAGATTTACCCAATATAATGTGTGATACTGCAACAGCATACGAAGGAGAGAGAAATGTCACGTTATCATGTTTGGTGACCAGCAGGCCAAGAACGATGTCCGTTCGATGGTTAGCGGCTAAAAATGGATCTTTCTTCGACGTCATGTCTTCTACTGCATATTGGTCAACAATGAGGGTAATGAAATCATCAAAGTTTCTAATTTTCAGACAGAAAAATCTGAATAGTTCAGGCTTTTAAAAAATAAGAACATAAGGCAACTGCTTCTAAGAGTAAAAATAAGTTTCAAGAAAATCTTGTGTTATTGTCACCCAGTGTGGCCTATACGATTTCAGTTATAAAATTTGAAAACGAACCATGTCAGCTTTACTTGCAGATAAATTGTGAAAACTTAACAAAAATATATGCAAGTTTATACTGTATAATCATCGGTAAAAATGTGATTTTTTAAAGGTGATTCAACATTCTATCAGCTTAAGATGAGACACAGATCCATTTTGAATACTGACAGACAATAAAAAAGTTAATTTCGAACTTTACTCTTTCAGATCATTGACGACAGGTCAATTCAGGCGACACTGCATATAAGTCAAGCTGGTCCTCATCGATTTAAAAAATATACCCTGGAGGCCAAAAATTCTGTTGGGGTTTCAAAAGGAGTGGTTAATCTTTTACAAGGTAAGAACAATTGGAACTAAGTATTTGCCTATGAGAACGCCTAGATTTAAAAATGCCTTCATTCCCAATGCCATTATTTTACTTAATCAAAATAATATCGTTATATAAATTAATTCTTGTTTTCAGATATAATTATATTTAATATTCCAAACTGTAATTTAATTGAGCGTAACATTTCAATGACCAACCAAAATTTCACATGTATACTCTGTTACGAGGTGACCAATAACACTTCTTATTCGTATTCTTTACTCAAGTAATGGCCCAAATCAATAGGATCCCAGTAATTTTTTCTCATATAACGAAAACATCAACCCATAATTCATCCAAATTTTACAGACATATTGCTGAAAAGCTAACTTGGTATATTACGGAATTGATTTATACATACTGGTAGTCTAGCAATATATACCATTATTAAAGTATCTTTGAAGAAAAGTGAAGTCTCAAAAATTGTAATATCATATGGACATAACACATATTTGTCAGAATTGTATGGACTTATTTCAAATCAATGATTACTGTAGCAAAATTTATGTACTATTGGATTTTGAGACAAAATGTAATTGGACATTGAAGACAAGTCAGACCCGATGAGCATTCACCGTGTGATATTACAACTTCCAAACTAATATTATTCTCATGCTTTTTCTATACAGGGAGACCGCCACCTCCTACGACTGCTCGTCCTTTAAAAAATGGCTCAACATTAGTGGATATATCCGGCCATGAGACGGGGAGCCATTATATTTTCATCATTTCAGCATCTTCAACAAATACATTCCAATATATCTGTCTTCTTGTATCAATATCTGTAGGAGCTCTGTTTCATTTATTAAACACTAGGTGACTCTTCTGTCCAAAAATATTACTTTAGGAGGACCACTTTAAAAATTTAAAATCATTAAATTATTTGCTCAGTTAAGTTCTTGAAATCATGCCACATACATGTATTCAACTTCATACACTGCATTTTTGTGAGATTGTATATTATACAATTATGGACTTCGGTTGAGGTCAATATCAGGTTTTACGGACCTGACCGGTGATATTCACCGAGGCCGAAGGCCGAGGTGAATATCACTAGGTCAGGTCCGTAAAACCTGATATTGACCGAAACTGAAGTCCACAATTGTTTTGTTCCATGATGATTTTTTTTGGGGAAAATTTTTTTTTTGGGGGAAAACATTTTTTTTTGTGGAAATTTTCTTTTTTCGGCATTTTTTATTTTTTTTCGAATTTTTTTTTTTTTTGGAAAAAAAAAATTTTTCGGATTTTTTTTTTTTTTTTCGGAAAATTTTTTTTTCCGGAATTTTTTTTTTTTTTTGGGAAATTTTTTTTTCGGGAAATTTTTTTTTTTTGGAAAAATTTTTTTTTTTGGAAATTTTTTTTCCAGGGAGGTCAATAACAAATGTTATATTCACTGATCAGTGAATATAACATCAGTTAGGGAGGTCAATAACAAATGTTATATTCACTGATCAGTGAATATAACATTTGTTATTGACCTGCCTGTCACACACCACCGCACACAGGTGAACATCACATTATGCAGGTGGGTTGTTGGCCAATCAGGAAGCTTGTTACATAGGGGTCATGGAACAAATAATGTTGTTTCTCGTTATCATTGATCATAAGGTTGTTAGCGTCCATTGAAAATGAAATTCACCAAGTTGTAAGTTTCTTATGACATTAGTGCATTTGTGAATTAATGTAGTTGCTGTTGCAAAAGTTGTGCCTTCGTGAAAATTTGCATTAATCTCTTTCAAAATCATGTGCAGGAGTCAAAATACTTTTAAGTCATTTTCCATAAATCACCCATTAAGATGCAGCCTACAATGTAACAATGTAGACAAGATGAAAAACACTCAAAAATTTTCAGAGATCAATATATGTTATATATTGTTAACTCTTATGACAAGAGAATTCAATTCATATTAAATTATAAATCAGGCTAGTGATCAACTTCAAACAAAATTAAAACTAAAACATAACAAAAATATTTTTGTGCTAATTTTGAATTTAGCCCCTTTTATTTTCAGAAATGCATAGATAAAACTGCTGATATATTGATGATCTTGCCACAAGTCAGTTTGCATTGCAATAGAAATGCTTTGTCTTTCATTGTGGCTTAGTATATAGCAGTAGTATCAAATGACCGGATTCCTTTTGGAAAAATAGTATACATAGATAACTCATCAGATTCTTCGTCTTTAAACGTCTTGAAACTTCATGTACAAAGGTAATTCTGTATCGTTCAAACGCTGTGATAGTCTTAAATCGCCTACACTAACATTAAATTGGTTAATTTTTCCTATGTTATGTCAATTAGCGTAATATCTTAAAATCTATTTGAAATCAGAATAGCCGATATGAAATTGCAAGGAGGTTTTTTGGTCCAAATAAGCAGCTTAGCAGCAGTTGCATTTGATGAACTGAATTTGCCAAGACATTATTGGAAAGGGCAGTTTCACAATAAAAGAGTCGGTATGTTTTCAATATCAAGCTTTGATGACTCTACTGCTGGATATATAATATGCTTTCAAAGTGAGTGAATCAGACAAGACTAAATGGTAGGTACATTCAGTAACTCTTTCGAAAGATGCCTTAGTTAATAGTACTTCTACTAGTACTTAATAATAGTAATTTATTTTGCGCCTTTTCCGCAAATCAGAGGCGGGAATTAATCAAGGATAATAAGCAGAAGCTCCCTATGTAAGTAAATACCTAGTCACAACAAATAACAAATTACTACAGTATTTCTTGTAAATAATCATTTTTTTTAATTTTAGATATTCTTATATTTATTTGATGCATTTATGAATCTGGGAACAAATGGTTTTGGAAGGATTTTATACACGAGATATGCTAATTTGTTGTACTGAATTGTTTTGCTATGCTGTATATTAAGTTTGTGAACTGTCTTTTTATGGTGTAAAAAATGTACATATGCTGGACAAATGATATGATATGTGAATAAATTCTGTTTCTTAAAATTCCTCGACATTTGTCTTTGAATATTTGCGCCAAACAAAAAGAATCACAATTTTTTTGGGGGCAGTGAGGCATCATCAGAAATGGTTTTGAAATGTGCAGTCCCAGCCATAAATGGTAATAAATGAGCCTTCATTGCATTAATTGATTAATAAAGTATTAGTTAATTAACTTGTTTGGCAAGTATTTAAAATGCTCTCACGGGAGGAATTATTCTGAAAACACTGGCCACAAGTAGACCGCTGTTACATTGCCACTTCTTTTTCCAGCCTTGGCAGATCAGAACATATGCTGTCATGTGTTGCCACCTAGTGATTAGTGTGCTATTCCGCGTGCTCATGCAAGCGGTCCACATCATTTCAGTCTGAGGAACTCACACAATTTTGTCTGGAGGAAACCGGGGCTGTTTCTGAGTGTGCTGATGGCCTTGTCTACTTCCTTAGAGAATGTGATTGCCGAGTCTGACTCTGGCATACATCAATGTTGAATAGCAATTTTATGAATGTGCAATGAAATTGGAACTATTTCTTGGGACAGCAATGCTGCAGCATACAAAATCAACTTTTGTGCCATGCGGCAGCAGCATGCAGTTCTCATTTTCACCAGACAGCAGCAAACCATCTTTTCTGTATGTATTGTAAAATACAATTTTTACGAAACTAGTAGGTCTATTTTTACTCAAGAGTTTTAAAAAACTAGCATTTTTACTCAGAGCAAAGTCTACTGTGACTCTTCGAGAATCCATACTTATTTGAGGACATTTTGACCTCTTCTGATAGAAGTTACTCACATCTGAGAATTAAGCGACGACAGATCGTTTTTGAATATTCGTTCTGAAAAGGTTTTATTTTTTTTGTGGCAAACATTCAAAAAGGTGAAAAAACACTTTATAAGATGTTCAAATGGTTCATATAAAATAACAACATAAATTTAGAATAAACTTCTCTTTTAGACTCCCCTAAACATAGCTGTGGACAATGCTGTACATTTGCCTGTTGGCCTGTTGGAGAAACTTCCATGAAGTACAGATTATGAGGCCCTCTAGCAGAAATTGTTCATAATAAAGGTCGAAACCACTCACATGGGAAGACTGTAGCAGTTTCCTTTTATAGCTGTTTGCAGATTAGGGGTCCAAACAGTTTCAAAACGAACATTCAACTTGGTCTTGTGATGTCACTGGCTTAAGAGCTTTTTAATGATTTGTTAGCGGCAGTTACTCTTTTTTAGTTCATTCAGCAAGTGTCATATACCTACGTATGAGCATAAGTGTTAATAAACTGTTAACTTTTGTAAGGAGTGCATTTGATAACTATAACAGGTAACTGTCAATGACGTGATGAAGCCAGTTTGGAAGTTGAAAATGAAAAAAAAATCACTTTCAATGGGCTGCTAATCTGCAAAGAGCTCTTACATGACTAGCACCCTGGTTTGCCAGAAAAAAGAATTGAACACATTGAATTGCAGTCAGCTGTGGTTGCCGAATTGCAATTCCGGTTGACCTAATTGAATACTGATCTTTTGAAAAATCCAAACTTCCAAAGAGAGGCCCTGACAAACTGAAGCATATACCAGGTATATGTATTAGCAATAAAACTCGCATTCAGTCAATCCTATTGGAGACGAAAACAGTATAGTTCAAGCCCCATCACAGCCATATGCTTTGCACATTGAATTTATAGTTTAATGATGTACGTATGAGTCTGTTAGCAATTTCTTCTTAAATCTTTGAAATGTCTTGTGTTATCTGACCATGCCAGCTGCGAGAGTGGTCAGTGAGGGACATTATATATCCTTTGAGTGACTGTTAGTGACAATGTCTGACAGGGTTTTTTATTGCCTTTTCTAAAAAGGCCAATATCTAGTTTATGAATATGTATACATGGCCTGGCCTATTATACATATGTACACGGCCAGACTGGTAGATTTGCTGAGGCTAGTTCTTGGCTAGAGAGGGTGCATGGAGTCAAGGTATCAGTATAATAAAGCAATCATTGAAGCCATTACTTAATTGGAATAACTTGTAATGATTATGCAGTTTGCAGTAACATTCCATTCTCTTCCTAGTACCACACATGGACCTGAAATTAGAAAAAAAAGAAGAGTTACATTATATGGAAAAAATGCCAGAAATTTGGTCATTCTGGTGTCCTTATGGTGAGGCACATGTCTTCACATATTGGGCTAGTGGCGACGCCAGGTGCTCCACATATGAAAATTGTAATCCTTATGAGGCTTCGGAGTCGCGAAGTAAAGAACTGACTTCGACTCCTGAATACTTTGGCTTACTGAAAAACGACTCAGACCCCAACTTCCAACTTCTTAGTTCTCCTGAATATCGACTCCTCCTCCAACTCCCAAAGCCTCTTATCAGCATTATTTCACAAAATATCACATGCATGGTTAGTAAAATAAAAAATTGGATATCAGTGACACATACTGCAACCCAAAATGAAGTGAGAAAATTTCTGTCAGAAGTCCTCTGTTTACCTATTTTGCCCTCCTTTCTCCTCCCCACTCCAAATCTGCTTACAACTACATTTGACTCCTCACCATAACCTTATCCTTATTTAAGAACTTAATTAAGACAGCTAGCAATTTAATTGCAGTTCGCAAAGGGACACAATATCGAAGAAATCAAACACAAGGAGGGTGATGGAGTTTGAATTGGTGTTGGTTTAATGTAAATTTAATGTAATTTTAAAAGGTAGCTTATAGCAGGTAAAGCTAGGAACTGATTTGGGGGTAGTCCAAAGGTGTGAAGGGTAAAGTAGTGGCTGATTCTTCCTTCCTGCCGGGGTAGTCATACATTATCTTGGGTTGTGCTGTATTGCATTACAAACCACGACCCTGTCACCAGCAGCCAGAAGAAGCTCACTCTAAAAAATTTCAGACAAAATTGGTTTTCGATTCAAAATGGTTTTTTGAAAAACCAAATTTCAATGGTTGGTTTTTTGCATTGAAATTTGGTTTTTCAAAAAACCATTTTGAATCTAAAAAACCAATTTTGTCCCGACATTTTGTAGAGTGCTCATCAAAATGAGAATGGGCAAAAACTCCTTGATGAGTCTAATAGTAGACCTTTTAAATTGCAAACTTCCAAAGGTCAGAGACAAGTCTACAAATTTATAATAAACTTATCAAACTTCTGCGCCCTTGACTCGTAATACTCACAAAGTCAGATTCACAAACGGCACGATGGTGTTGCTTACAAACAACATCATGCCACTTGAAGGAGGCTTCGCGACTCACTGTGATGCACTGCTGGCTTGTCGTTCCTGGTTCTCCACGGTTGAAGTCTGAGTAGACCATAGTGGAATTGTCTACCACCCACTTGTAGCTGCTCAGCTTGTTGTCTCCGATAACATCTTTTAGTCCAATGTAAATGAGTCGACTTACATAGTTTAACCCTGCAATTAACACCACAAGATTGATGAACAAAATTATATAAATATATAGCATATTTGTCTTCAATGTTTTGTAACAATAATTGAGGGAAAGTTTTCACAGTTAAAATCTCCTTCATTAATCAAAACATCGAGCCTTACATCACATAATTTCAAGCCAGCCTTTGAATGTATGTAAAACTTTTTAGTCTCCTGTTGAGGGAAAATTTGTGGCGAGCCCTTGAACTGGTTAATATTACAGCTCAAGGCAGCCCAATAACAGCATGCACGGGCAGATTATATGAATAATGATGATAGATGAAGGCCATCGTCCAGAAACATAAATCTTTTGGCACAGCTGATTACACTCATGATCAAAATGCTGGAATAATTTGGATTTTCAAGGAGTCAGAACTTCAAAGTTTTAAAATTCGTGATTGAATGTGAGGAATTGCAAAGATTTTTTCCTCAGACATTAGACTTATGTATAAATGATATCATAAACCATTTTTAGTGGCTGAGAATTGTTTGAAAATTTTGTTTGGGTGACCCAGAAAAATTGACAATTTTTAGTAAAAAAAATCATCAAAAATTTTATCATGGCTTAACAACATGGGCACAAAATTTCAACATATGCAAAAAATGCCAACTTAATCTTGATGTGTACAACCAAAAAACATCACAATTTCATCTTCAATGCCATATCCATTGACCTTTGCCTTCACTTGACTAGGCATGGATTCCATCAAATTGTTTTGTGCTTCTTTTTGACCAATATGGCCATTCTTCAGTGAAAGTCTCTTGCGCAGGGTCCAGATCAGTTGGCTGAACCTCCGTCTCATGTGCAATATGGTCCAAGATGTCCCTATAGTGTAATTGAGGTCCAAGTCTGGTGAAGTTGCCAATAACGGCAAATTCTCCATTTTCTCAATTTTCCAGGTTTTGAGGGATTTGTGGTGCCCTACAAGCTTGAGCACAGCCATAAATTAATGAAATGTTTCAACTGGAGTGTTCTCTACACCAAGGTACCATTTCCTCTTCCAACAAACTTAGATAGGAGATAGCCGGGACATTTCTATTCTTCACGACATGACGCAAATTTCGGTCATAATGGATGACACACCAAAAAGGCATTGAACTGCCACCCTGAACCCTTGTGGCCATGAGGCGGTATTCGGACAGTATCTTGCCACCCTCCCATCACACAAACATCTCTGATATATTGATTGAGATGGAATTAACTTAAAAATTCTCAAAATATTCCAGCATTTTTGTCCAGAGTGTCCGCTTTTTGGAAGGAAACAGTGCCTCAGCATATAGAACACTTCAGTTGAGACATTTTATTCATTTATGACTATGCTCAAGCTTGAAGGGCACCACAAATCCCTCAAAACCTGAAAAATGAGAAAATTGAGAATTTGCATTTATTGGCCTCTTGACCAGACTTGAGCCTAAATAACACTATAGGGACATCTTGAACCATTATGCACATAAGATGGAGGTTCAGTCAACTGATCTGGACCAGGTGCAAGAGACTTTCACTAAAGAATGGCCATATTGGTCAATTAGAAGCAAATAACAGGTTGGCAGAATCCATGTTAAGTCAATGGACGACAGAGGTCAATGCATGTGGCATTCAGTATGATATTGTGATGTTTTTTGGTTGTACACATCAAGATTAAGTTGGCATTATGTTGAAATTTTGTGCCTATGTTGTTGAGCCATGATAAAATCTTTGATGATTTTTTTTACTAAAAATGGTCAATTTTTCTGGGTCACCCAAACAAAATTTTCAAACAATTCTCAGCCACTAAAAATGGTTTATGATATCATTTATACATAAGTCTAATGTCCGAGGAAAAAATCTTCGCAATTCCTCACCTTCAATCACAAATTTTAAAACTTTAAAGTTCTGACACCTTGAATATCTAAATTATTCCAGCATTTTGATCATGAGTGTAATTTTACACAACTGACATGACATGCTATTCAGGTGCCACACATACAGTTAAATATGCTGATGACACTTCAATAATTGGTCTTATTCTCCAATAATGACGATATCGACTATTGCAGCTGTATCGAGCATATCAGCACCTGGTGTCGAGACAACTTTCTGGATCTCAATGTGACAAAAACTAAGGAACTATAGTGGAATTTTCGTCGATCAAAGTCTGTTACACCTCAGTCGATTTTAATCAATGACATGACAGTTGAAAGGGTTCATGACTATCAATACTTTGGGAGTGATTTGGGAATATAAGTTAAGTTTTGCTAAACATGTTGTGACTGAGATCAAAAAAGCAAACAAGCATTTACATTGCCTTAGAGTTATGAAGATTCTTAATGTCAGCAAGGAGATTGTGCTCACTGTTTTTCAATTCTACTATGGCAACTGTACTTATGTATGCAAATGTAGCATTCTACAGATCAATAACTAAGAGGCTGTGCCACATACTTACAGGCCTAGAAAAATCTTTGTACGATTAATTGGTCAAACTGAGAAGCATCATGTTGTCAGTAACAAAGAACTCTTCAAATCAAAACTTAAACAAATGGCTAAGAAGGTACAAGGATGTAAGCCACCCTCTGAACTGCTATTTTGAACTCTTGCCTAGTGGCCATAGATAAGAGTCCCAAATATACAAACTTGTAGATTTGGCAATTCGTTTGTTCCAGCAGCAATCGATTCACTGAATACTAATGCATAATGTATACATTTTATTGTTACTCATGTCTATGGCCGAGCTAAATTTCATGCAACACATAACCAATAATCTATTATCTGTTATCTGTTATGAACTTATGAGAAGACTGGGAGACTGAAACAAACTTCATTCATTCAGGGATGTTCAAGGTCTGCCAGTTGCTAATATAAGCTCAGAATTACTGCCCATGCAGACGTCTGAATTTTACCGGTTAGCATTATACAGACAACTGAGGAGTGCTCAACATACACACTGTTCGTCTGTTGTTCATTTCACAGATGTCTGCACAGTTGAGATTTAGTGCACTTACAGACATCTTGTTCTTCCTCTTCTAGGCTTTTCACAGACAACAGAGGATGTTTCACACTCACTCTATTTGTCGGTTAGCATTTCACAGACATCTGCACCATTTAGATTAGCTGCTCTTACTACAGACGTCTGGTTCTTACTGATTAGATGACATGCAGACGTCTGGTTACTGAATATAACCGGATACAGACGCCTGCTTAATTTGGAAAAATGAAAGATACAGATGTCTGGTTGATCTGGGAAAAATACAAGATGCAGTTGCAATAATATTTATGTAAATGACAATACATCTTGTTCGTGTCTGCAAGTTCCGAATTTGTTTGTGTTACAGACTGTCTGTAAGTGACCATTATTTTACATTACCAGACGTCTGGTAGCATTCTAAAATCGATCTTCTCCAGACGTCTGCGAGTAATTATACAAACTGTCTGCATTTACAATCTAGACCATCTGTAACAGGCTAATAATTGATAAAACCAGACGTCTGCTACAGGCAAAAAAATGCAAAATACAGACATCTGGATGTCTGCTAAACCATTTTTGGACCTGTTTCATAGCTTGTTTTGGAGGGTTTGTTGTAATTATTTTCAATTCTTACATTACATATTTTAGCAGAAAAAATATGAAGTAATGCTTATCCTGTGTGAATCCTCTAACTTCTGTTACTCCGGGCTATTACAAATTTATTTAATCTAACTAATCTCTGCATGTATGGTTGTAAAGATACACTCCTGCTCATAATATGGAATACTTTTTTGGGAAAAAAGTGTCACATAAAAGTCAATTTCAGAGTGTGAATGTAAGCAAGGTCCATTGTAAAGGACAAGTCATCTTCTCTAATCACTCTTTAAAAGCCTCAACTACATTTTTTGCAAGAATTTTTAATTTTTGGTTGATTGCACCTCAACCTAAAAAAGCCCCTGAATTTCTATATTTCATGCTACTGTAACTTTTACTAGGGGTGACGCTGCAACATGCGTTTTAAATGACAGCATGTTCTTCCATTCAGCATTCATTGGAAGTAGTTGCCATTGAATCAGACTATCATGTGCTCCAACAGAAATTTCTGAAGTTGCCAATTTCAATGGAGAATGTTGCAGTATTCCATATTTATGAGCAACGGTGTACATATTTGCAAATAATACCCATACAATTCAAAACATACCAACCCTTTAGATAGCTTTGCATTGCTAAAGCTTTTTCAGCAGAATCAACTTTAACAAGGAATCCTCCATGATTGAAGCAAGAAGAAATCTTTTCGGTAAAATTACCATATGTAGCATCATAGTAGAAACAGTAATCTCCAGATTGGATGAATCCAGGTTTGCATTTCTTGTGTTTCCTGTCAACTGAAAGAAGCAGAATGGAGTAGGTCATGTGGATAATTATACTGCAAAGTAGTTTAATGTCTTTTATAAACAATAATAGAGACCTAAAATTAAGTTAAGCAGCCCGGACTAACCAGGGGAGTATGAGGTATATATTTTTAAATATTTAGCATGTGGACGAACTTCTGAACCTGACATTACGAACAGGTACATGACAGGTATTTGTGCACATGTCAAATATTGCTTTTCACAATACAATTTTTTCTATGTTTGTAGTTACCAATATTACAAACACAAACTAACTCTAACCCTAATTCAAACCCTAAACTATAATTATCTAGCACTTCCACAAATGTTTTTAATAAAGGCAGTTACACTAATAACAAAAGAAGCACATACACGAGTGTTAGATCTTACAAATAGAAGAGTGCTTACGGTCGTTTTTTCAGGTCCACAAACTCGCGAATGCTAATTTTTAGCAGACTATGGCCTGCTTGTAAGTTATTAAGGTGTCAAGCTTTTTGGCTTTTTTGGCATGGTTGTCATAAGGGACCGTTCAGACTGTATGACTGGGGGGGGGGGGTGGGAGTTTTGCTGGAACTTCCCGTCAAAAATTGATACCCCCAACCTTGAGTTTCATGCGGATTTTTAGTACCCCACCCTTAGGTTTCACGCATATTTTTATTACCCCCCCTCGACATACAAAGAAATACACACATATATACTGTTATACACGGCCACGCGTACAGATTCGCCTCATTTCGCGGACTTTCGGGTAAAAAGTCCAAAAAAATTGAGTTTTAATTTCTTACCCTCCTTGGAAGTGTTCTCAAAAATTAATATCCCCCCTTGAAACATGTGTGAAAAGTTAGTATACTCCCTCAGCCAAAACTCCCACCCCCCCAAGTCATAAATTCTGAACGGTCCCTAAGCCGATGGTTTGCAATAGAAATATGTTGAATTGTCTTATTTTTGTGTTTTATTGATTATTTGGGTCGGCAGAGCCTAAATGAGTGAATTGACTTGGTTTGGGAGTATGGGCTTCTCAAAAATTAGACTACCTTTAACAGCCCTGCAGTTCACTTTCAAGGCCATTTTGCAGAATCTGGTCATGTGACACGTGTTTAAAACACCAGGTGTATCACTAATCAATGCAATCATGGCACCCAATTAAGTGGCAAAAATATATTACATTTTACTTAGATTATATCTACCCACAGATTCTTGTTTGGGTGATATGACAAAAATCACACATCAATGCAAGGATAATGAAAGTCTGTGTGATTACAGAATAAGATTTTACTTATCTAAAGGCAACAGCAATTTAGAGTGGCTGATTACTGAGCATTCTTTAAGTCCTGCTGGTGTGAGAGAAATGTAGTGCCTACCCTAATTCCGTGGTACTTTATCACATATATTGTCTCAGGGTTGACATATTAACTTTGGATTTGAGACACACAAGCTTTTATATGCTGCTTTACTCCATTCTTTTTTCTCTGTCTTCTTATCTTGACAAAGTCCTAGTCAGGATGTCTCTTCTGTGAGTGTATACAAATTAAAAAAATTAATAAATTGTATTGACCAGAATAATTTTTTGGTAAAAGCAATTAACTAAAATGAATTTATGGGTCAAGGTATGGTTCACAGTCTTTTCAGTCTTTATTTAAATATTTATTACACAGTCAGTTATGTTGGAAAGTACATGAGGGAGAGTGATGAATGTATAGATGATGATGATGATTATGCTGGCATTATGCAATGTCTTAGACCTGGACCGCAGTGCGACAGGGGTCATGAATCGTCCCATGGATTGGAAAAATATTATGAGGTTTGAAGACACACTTTAGGAGAATTTATCTAATCTCAATTTTTAATTCATGCCAAAATCAATGACACTTTGAAAAAAGGACAAAACTTTCTCTTGACGGCAGCTGCTTTCATCACCGTAATATAGACATATGCTAAATAATCAACTAAACTTCCTTGGTAATAGGAAAAATTCCTTTTTTTTATCCGTCAATAGGTGATGATGTCACAAGTACCAATGGAGCATCAAAGCATAGCACTTGTGAAGTCATAGCAGTGATATCACAATCCAAAATGAAGCTGGATGAAACTTTTTTGTTGAGTGGCTGTGTGAAATCATGCTTTTTTCCTAAATATGAACTTTTTGGTAGTAAAAATACTCACTTCATTGAGTGCAAGAGACACGTAGAAAACTGGCATTTGAGCGTAGTGATTTTCAATCTTTGAATCCAGAACAGGAAGATTATGACCTTACTCACCACATTGGATACTACCTGGGATGTTAAAGAGTATGTGAAATTTACTGTAAAGGCTTTTCTGAAAAATTGATGAATTCCGTTTGTGCGGCCATTTTGTAGGACCAATATCACCAGATGGCATACTTGCACGGGGGCTTATCAGTTCAGTTTCCGAACAGGCCAAGTGAGCATTGATTCATGAAATGACCGAAAAGTGCACATGGTCATTCAATAATTACCTAAATCCAAATTTTCAAGTTTTTACAGATGAAGGCTGTAAATCAGACACCTGCAAGTTTGCTGGTCAGTAAAAAACAAATTGTCATGCACTGGATTTGAACCCCAGACCACTCAGCCACGGAGGCGCTTGACACTCTAATGAAGAAAAATCTTGAGACCAATATTGATCTTAAACAGTTACGTAATATTAAATCGAGATTTATGAGTAAGAATTGGAGGCATAAGGCAAGACTGATTGGTTCAAGTCCAATATAAGGACCAAATAGTTCCAAGTGTAACAATAAGTGTGTTGTTTGGCTGATGACGTCATCACAACAACAATTTCAACCAATCAGCGGGGGTGTGGGGGCAGCAGCCCCCATGTGACGTCATGACAACGGTTGTGACGCAATGATTTTATGAAGTAAACAGTCCCTCAGGAACTTCTTATCCGTATATTGGACTTGAGCCGACTGATTTAGGGTCATTGAACATTAGCAATAAGCAATGGAATATCGTCAAGAGACCTGCAATTCCTGTCTTGGAAAATAACAGCCTTTTTAAAAAAACTCATGACTTAAATCAATGGCTGTATGATGTAGTTTTCCACCAGGGCCCCGAGTTTTGCATGATTGCTTGTCCTGTGTGTGAGAGGTAGTCCTTGGCCTGTGTAGCATCCCTACAATAAGGAAATTTCACTTTCAAAGATTAGAGCCACACAATGCAGTGCAGGTCTGGTACTCTCCTCTCAGTCCTCAGGGTTGAACACCTCTTGTATACATTTCAGATATTTAATACAAGAAATCTGTAGAAACCGCGCTTTTAAAACTGAGACTCAAAGCAAGTAAGTCGTCCTTCAAGAATTTATTTGAACAACACGGTAATTGAGATTTTTTTTCGTAGAAACTTAACAATCCATCTTTATCTTAATCAAATTTAATCAAATTCCATCTGACTAAATACTTTGTTTAATCTGATTTAATTAAGATTGTAAAATGGCCTTTATTTAATCTGATCTAGTCAAGCAAAGTCTCCATTTAATCTAATCTAATCGATTTAAAAAAATTCAATCGCCCAAGCCCTGCTGCTCTGAAATGCTTCTCTATCAGTCAAAAAGAATGCATTCACTCATTTCCTCTAAAGGATTGCGTATCATTAGACTGTAAATGCACCACTGATTTCCATAAAAATACAAAATTCCTTGGGTATTATCCACTTGCTTCTCACTCCTCGCTTTGTGGATTACATATCATCCACAACTCCAATGTTCCCTTAAAATAACAGCTTTCTCAGCTCACTCTTACAATACGCACATACAAAACATTTATCCAAGGTATAGCCTGCTTTTGAATACCCGGTTTCTTGTAACATCTGCACAAATTTGTGGACATGCCAAATATTGAAAAATATATGCAAGATTACTTGTAAATAAATAATTAAAGGAATCAATTGACCACTCATTTGTATAAAAAGTAACTATGTAAGATCGTAACCTGCATGCAATTTTTGAATGTTTTCACATTTCCTTTATTTTTACCATGCTATCAGGTGACTGATTTGCTGCAGAGATAATATTAGCATTTTCCTGTGAAAATTCACAAATTTTTGGGAAAAAATCCAATCAGTTGATATCAGCTGTGTTTGAATTTATTTCATATATAAGTGACTACACACATGTCACATTATGTTCATGCAGTATTTTGAGAACACTAATAGAAACCAAAGAATTTCATATGCGCACACATAGCAAAAAATTATACGCTTGTAATATCATTATTATTGTATAAAAAAATTCAGTTCTTTCAATTTTTCCACTTACCCAACATGTAGATCTTTCCACCAGACAGTGATGACAAAGTCACTTGACCGCTTTCCACAACCCTTGGGTAGCACAGTTGCACCGCTTTATTATTAATTTTGTATATTCCAATGACATCAGGTGTGCTGATAAGATTGATTAACTCTGTGTATGTCGAAATGATGTATATCTTCAAAGCGCACAGGACAGCAGTTTTGTTAAAGACATCTTCCAGAATTAATGTATAGCCATTTTCCTTACAAGGAAAGACGCAAGTCATCAAAGTGACATATGCCAGAAATCTTAATAACCACCTTGAAAACGACATTGCAGTGTAAAAATGTAAGAATGTAAGAATGTAAAGTGAAGAATATATGAAGCTCCTCTGGGGAAAAAATTGTTATCTCAGAAATTTTTTAGTGAACCAGAGGAGCTTCATAAGAATATCATTTCAGAGCTCCACACTTGGCATTTCAAGAAATGATTAACTCTTTTTTACTGTTTGTCTCCATGGGGATCGGATAATGTCAATAATAAATTGTTTGAAGAGCAGGAGAATAACAACTATAAAATATTGCAATAACATGCTGCAAAGTTTGGTTAAACCAAAACAATTAATATTTAATGAAAAAGCCAGACATTGTTTCACTGGGCAGCCACCTTGTATTACAGGAATTGGCGTAGAAGTAGATTTACTGTGTTAGGCCCCTTGCTTTATATCATATTTGCAAATGATATGCCAAAATGTCTCAAATTTACAAGTAGTATTATGTTTGCAGACGACACCACCATATTCCTATCAGGTAAAAATCTGAAATTTCTATTTAGAAAAATGAATGATGATCTGAAAAGGCTTCATAAATGGTTTTCCAAAAATTCTCTTTCCCTGAATATTGACAAGTCGTATCTGGTATTGTTCAAAACAAAGAAGAAACTTGTAAACTATAAAGGTAATATTGAAATGGGAGGGGTTAATGTGAAGCAAGTAAACAGTGTTAAATTTCTTGGTGTGCATCTAGATCAACATTTAGATTGGGATACCCATTGTCAATACCTATTGTCAAAATTAACCATGGGTGCTTTAGTTTATTCATGACAAAGAACATGTTACCAGCATTTTCTAAAAAGATTATTTACATGACCAATGTGGAAAGTCATCTTCTGTACGGAATAACTGCCTGGGGTCCGATGATAACTGGAAGTAATTTAAGGAAGCTAGTAGTGAAACAAAACCATGCAGTAAGAGCAATATCAAATATTAAGCGTCGGGTTCGAATTCTGCCATACTATAAAAGAGACAGACTTTTGAAACTTGAAGACTTAATTGAAAATGCATTACAAAAATTATCTTATAGATATATTAATGACTATTACCATCAAGAATAGTGAATATTTTTGAATTCAACAATCACCGTTATAACACTAGAAATAACAATAATCCTAGAACACCCCATCATAGCCTAGAAATCTACAACAAAAGTTTTTTGGCCAGAGCACCTCATTTATGGCAACATATACCCCAACATATTAAAGATAGGAGAACCATAAAGTCATTTGCTAAATGTATTACGAGCATGAAACTGGAAAATTATTAGTCTTTAACCACATGTGTACTAAGTATTTGTAATAGATGATTGTCCTCGCTATTCCAACTCTGCTGTTCAACTTTATTATACTATTGTTTATCTTGGGTACATCTAAAAGGGGGAGGGGGTGCACCTACCCTTTGGGTTACAGCAGTTTTCTGCTCAGGTGCCCTCCTGTACAACATTTTACTTTAGTTATATATATATTTATGTATGTTCAGTTTTCATTATATTGTAAGTGCCTACGTTGTGCAAATAAAGTATCCTATCCTATCCTATCCTACCTATCAGTTTGGTTCTACGTGACGTATAGTGGAAAGATAATCATGTGTGACTGCCCAGCTGACAATGCACGTGAAGTTCACGTGATAAACACGGGGGAAACTGGTGAACATGACATAACTGAGAGTTATCACGTGTTTGTGTTCACGTGAGAAAAACTCCCAAATTTTCACGGGATAACCACGTGATGAATGTCACCAGATTAACGCTAGCCCATCTTCATGACATAACTGAGAGTTATCACGTGTTTTTCTTCACGTGAAAAAACTCCCCAGCATTTTCACAGGATAACCACGTGATGAACTTCACCAGATTATCACTTCACTATCTTCATGACATAACTGAGAGTTATCACATGTTTTTCTTCACGTGGTTAACTGGTGAAGATTGCCACCCAGAAATATAGATGGAGCCACCTGTACTAGAAACACAGCTGTTTACCGAGTTCCGCACTAAGTTTACTTTAACTGAGTTTAAACGAATTAAACAAATGATTATGATTTCTAAATCTGAATTAATGCACAGTATATGGCGGATTGAAACTTATTAGCTCAAAAAGGAGCACACATTGGATATTATTACAAAAGACTAGTTATCCGAAATGTGAATCATGTACGACTACAATCCTTGATTCTGGTAACCCATTAAGAAAACTGAAAAGAGACTCACTGCATCACACTGATTGTGACAAATTTTCAGCAAGTTCTTGTGGCTTTACTTCAGTCCCACAGCTATTGAAAGCCCAAGATATTGCTTGAAACAGTCCAAGTTGACTGGCTTGATGAAGAGCCAAGTTAACAAGTTGGAGATTTTGCCTCTTCTCAAATAATTTTAACTGGTGAAGATTGCCTCCCAGAAAATCACGTGGTTAACTGGTGAAGATATTCACCAGAAAATCATGTGGTTAACTGGTGAAGATTGGCCCCCAGAAAATCACGTGGTTAACTGTTGAAGATTACCCCCCAGAAAATCACGTGGTTAACTGGTGAAGATATTCAACAGAAAATCACCTGGTTAACTGGTGAAGATTGCCCCCAGAAAATCACGTGGTTAACTGGTGACAAAATCACGTGGTTAGCATTTGCAATAACCTATCAGTTTTCCACGTGATAACTGAGGGGCAATTTCACGTGATAACTCTCAGTTAACCACCAGTTTTGTCAGCTGGGTGATACCCAGTCAATTTTGTACACACAAACAAGCTGTGATGTTCAGATATATTTTGTCAGTTTGTCTGTTTATTTCAGTTTATTAGTTGGTTATTGATTGATTGCATGATTGATTGATTGGTGGAGAGATGGATATTTATAGCTACAGTTTAGAGGCCTATCTTTGCATTTTAGTGACAGCACAATGGCACCATCATCGATTTTTGAACTGTTGAAGAATTGTTGATTATTTTGTTGATTAAGCCTATGAGATATTACATTTTCTTTAAATGATAAATGATTGACGTGTATGCCGTCATTGGAATAGTTCCTTCTTTAAATTCACTAGCAACAATTTGGCATAATTTCACTCATTTGTTACGGATTATTTTATATGAAAATTTAACTAATTGATCTGTATCTGTATCTGTCTGTAGATAGAACCATGACAGTTACCATACCTATATCGGGTAACTGTCACGGTAGAACTTAGAAGATAGATAGTTTGTTAAATGATGAACTCTTATATTGACATAACAGATTGCCAATTTCAATTATCTGATTTTGAGATAATATGCTTCTGTTGTTAGAATTCGGAAGGATGTGTCAATTTGGGAGAACTGAAATAGGGAATTATAACATAGTTATGTAATTGCCATGTTTATGAAATTAAACTTCTGCAAATATGTAAACAAATCGTTTTTAATGCCGTGAAAAGTCGTGTTTTGTTTGCAAAAGAGGCATTTTAGAGCTATCCTTAAGTATTATTAAGTTATAAAAGAATTTAAACTCACTTAATTCTAGAAAACATGCAATTCTGGTGATTAGAAGTATATATATATAGATACAATATCATAAAATGTATCAGTTTATGAGCCGACTGTCAGTTTAATTTTACTTAGAATCGGCAGACGTACTGTTACTGGCTTTAAAGATCTTTTTCATAATGTGCCTTTTTTTCTGTGAGTTATATAGGCCTACTTGAAAGGACTGAAACAGGCGTGGGATTGAACTTTAACATAAGAGCTTTAGATAAGATAGGCAGATAAATGGATAGCTAGAACGAAATGAAATTAATAACTTTTTATATTCTCCACTCGGATTGTGTCAGCCAATCACAAGCGAGTATTCTTGGATAATATCCTTGCTGTATTAGGCAGAGAAAAAGTTATATTGGACAGTGAAAAGTTATATTGGACAGTGAGAAGTTATATTGTGCAGTGAGGAGTTTTATTGCCATGTTATAGGTCCATGAGGGAGGACCTGAGAGGAAACACCTTCTGCTGTGCCCTGCTGCAGCAACAGCAAGAAAACATTTTGTGTTTTTCTTTTTTAGTAAAAAAATTAATTGCACGCCAATGGGAAGACACAGAAAAACACAAATGATGTCAAAAGTTGCGTATTGATCAGGACAACAACATTAAGCAATTGTAACATTGCTTACATAGGTTATGGGACCATGGTAGGACATTGAGTGACAAAAAAATGCACTTTTTCACCCATTTTTCACGTAAATGCCAATGTTTAAAGAAAAACATTGTGCTATAAAATTGAAATAAAAAATATCAAATATAAAGAAGCTTCTTGGTTATAGAATACAGAATCAGAATATGTGAATTTTATATTTTTGTGGCTACCCATTGCTGAAATAGGACGAGATACATTTTGAAGAGAATTCTGCAGTTAAACAAAAAGAAACACAAACTGGCTTTCCAGCACAGTCAAAGTGTTTAAACCTATTGCTTTAAAAGTGGGTTCATTTATGGAGAATATAACAAATATTAGATGGTAAGTCGTCCAATATAGAGTATAATTGGACTCAGAAAAACTATATTGGACTCGGCGCAAGCGCCTCGTCCAATATAGCTTTTCTTCGTCCAATTATACTCTATATTGGACTCCTCACCATCAAATATTTATATAATATTCTCAATTGTTTTAAAGTTATTTTGTATTTCGGTACGCAAATAAAAATATGTTTAATGTTACAGTGGAATAACACCATTAGGCCCTATATAACTGATGAAAATTATTTAATAAGTATTTACATTGCATCAAATATGTAAAACATGGCCAATTTTAAATACAAATGCAATGCTAATTTATGCTCACATGCTTTCAAATTGAATTTACAAGAATTAATATCTCAATATATCTTGCAGTTTCGAAATTAGAGCCAATTAAATCTAAATAGCACTAAATATACCCTAATTAAGTCGGAATTTATGCATACAAAATTAGGGGTTAATTGAAAACCCTCATGGTTGAGTGCTCAGGCTGGGAGATTCCATACAATTCTGCCATTCTGATTTTGTATGTTGGACTGTCAACAGGACACGTTTGTAGGAGCATGGATCTATAACTTAACCCCTTATAGCTCTATGGTAGGAGTAAGTATTTTTCAGTAATTAACATGACTTATATAAATGGAATTATAAATTTCAATGATGCAATATTACCTGAATTAATCAATTTATACTTGATTTCTTTTCAGATTGTAAAAAAGAAATTCTTCCGAGGGTAAGTGTGACAACAGGTATCTACCTATCTGTCTGCCTGTCTGTCTACCTATCTGTCTACCTAATGTCTACCTATCTGTCTACCTGTCTACTCATCGGTCTACTTATCTGTCTACCTATCTGTCAACCTGTCTGCCTGTCTATCTCACTGTCTTTTTTCTCATGATCTGTCAATCTTTTATAAATCACTTATCTAGCATGACATACTCTGGTAACTGCCGTTGATCTAGTTTTAGATTCTCACTGTTAAAATATACGAAAATAGAACACAAGAGGTGAGTGTTATGCAACACAGGTCTCCTCTATCTTTCTCCTCTTTCTCCTCTTTCTCCTCTTCAACCTCTTTCTCCCTCTCTCCTCTTTCTCCCCTTTCTCCCCTCTCTCCTCTTCCTCCCCATTCTCCCCTTCTCCTCTCTCACCCCTTTCTCCTCTTTCTCCTCTTTCTCTTTTGCTGTCTTTTTCCTCTTTCTCTTTCTCCTCTCCCTCCCGTACTTTTTCTCCTCTTTCTCTTTTGCTGTCCTTTTTTTCTTCTTCTTTTTCTCTTTCCCCTCTTTCTCCTCTATCTCCTCTTTATCCTCTTCCTCCTCTTTTCTCTTTTTCCTCTTTCTCTTTTTCTCTCATTCTCCTATTTCTCCTGTTTCTATCAGTCTCCCTTCCTCCTCTTTCTTTGTTTCCTCTCTCTTTTTCTCCTCTTTCTCGCATTATCTTTCTTATCTCTCTCTCTCTCTTTCTCCCTTCTCCTCTTTCTCCCATTCTCCTCTCTCTCCGTTTTACCTCTTTCTCTCTTTCTCTTCTTTCTTTCTGTTTTTCTCCTCTTTCTCTCATTATTGTTCTGCTCTTTCTCTCTCCTATCTCCTCTTTCTCCCTTTTGCCTCTTTTTATCTTTCTCCTCTTTCTCTCATACTTTCTCTCAGACCTTATCTCTTTCCGTCTCCTACTCATTTTCTCTTTATTTTTCTGTTTCTTTCTCTTTCTTTATCTCTTTCTCCTCTTTCTTTCTTTTCCTCCTCTTTCTCTCATTATCATTTTGCTCTTTCTCTCTCCCTTCTCCTCTTTCTCCCTTTTGCCTCTTTTTATTTTCCCTTTTTCTCTATCTCGTTCTCTCTTTCTTTCTTTCTTTTTTTCTTTCTCTCTTTCTTTCTCTTTCTTTCTCTCTCTCTTTCTCTTTCTCCCTTTTCTCCGCTTTCTCCAATTCTCTCACTCTATCTTAAATTATTTGTCTGAGTTATAGAACAATTCATTTGTAAATGCGATGTATTCTAAATTTCTGAGATTTTTAATGTGTTTCAGTTTGTTTCGTATAAATGTAGATGGATTTAACATTACCTGTATGTAATTACAGATTTTGGATCTGACCTGTCAACAAACCTGAAGACTCCTCCAGCAAAAGCAGACACCAATGGAGGCTTGCCATGTTGCGGATGCCACGAGGATCAATGATCTTTTATCACATATTGACAATTTCTTTAACAATTTGTGAAACAATTAGATTTAAGAGTGATTTTCCTTAACCAGAACCGCAAGCGGTTTCAACGCTCGTCTGTTTACGTGAAATCTATCAATGTGTATCTGATAATCGCCTACAGGCTAATAACTCGATCTAATTTTATTGGCAATCCATACCAAGAGGCCAATACCGGTACCAAATTTCATAACTCTAAGCGAAATACTAAGGTATTTTTGGGCCGTTTAAGAATGCAGAAAGATCGCTGCCAAAATGGCTAACACAAAATGGCCACCATCTTGGATTTCTCGATATGTTCCAAATCATAGCTACAGGCCAAATTTCATAACTCTAAGCAAAATATCAAGGGCACAGTGGGCAGTTGAAGAATGAAAAAAGATGGCTGCCAAAATGGCCGCCATAAAATGGCCACTATGTTGGATTTCACAGCAATTTCCCAATCCATACCCACAGGTCAATACCTGTACCATATTTCATAACTCTAAACGAAATATTAAGGGCACAGTGGGCAGTTGAAGCATGAAGAAAGATCGCTTCCAAAATGGCCACCACAAAATGGCCGCCATCTTAGATTTCTTGACATGTTCCCCATCCCTACCCACAAGCCAATATCTGTACCAAATTTCATTGCTCTAAGCGAAATATTAAGGGCACAGTGGGCAGTTGAAGAATGAAGAAAGATGGCTGCCAAAATGGCCACCACGAAATGGTGGCCATCTTGGATTTCTCAATATGTTCCTGATCCATACCCACAGGCCAATATCTGTACCAAATTTCATAGCTCTAAGCGAAATATTAAGGGCACACTGGGCAGTTGAAAAATGAAGAAAGATGACTGCCAAAATGGCCGCCACGAAATGGTGGCCATCTTGGATTTCTCAATATTTTTCTGATCCATACCCACAGGCCAATCAATATCTGTACCAAATTTCGTAACTCTAAGCGAAATATTAAGGGCACAGTGGGCAGTTGTAGAATGAAGAAAGATGGCTGCCAAAATGGCCGCCACGAAATGGTTGCCATCTTGGATTTCTCAATATGTTCCTGATTCCATACCAACAGGCCAATATCTGTACCAAATTTCGTAACTCTAAGCGAAATATTAAGGGCACAGTGGGCGATTGAAGAATGAAGAAAGATGGCTACCAAAATGGCCGCCACGAAATGGTGGCCATCTTGGATTTCTCAATATGTTCCTGATCCATACCCACAGGCCAATACCTGTACCAAATTTCATAAGTCTAAGTGAAATACTAAGGTCACAAATGGACACTTACACAAACCTTAACCGGGACAACGCCAACGACAACGACGCCGACGATCGAGTGACGACAATAGCTCTTCGTTTTCAAAGAAAACAGACGAGCTAAAAATGCATTTCAATAGTTTTTATTTTCTGTAATTTTACTGACTTGTTGTAATCTGTTGAAGACGGTTCTAATAAAATCTAAGTTGCCCCCAATTCAATTCCAAATAACCTAAACACCAAAGCCTAAACCCCAAAACTGAACCCCAAACCTAATGCCAAATCTAAACCCCAAATCCTAAACGCCAAATAAATTTGAACGTGACTAATGTGTTCCAAGCCTGAACATGTTGAATGTGTTCTCAGGCTAAACATGTATAGATTTCTAAACACATTTTGACCTAAACACTTCAATTGATCACATGTTTAAGAACTAAACGCGTGAAAAAAGTGGGACAAGAATTGTGTTGAGGATTGTGTTTAGACTCTAAACATCGTTTTTAGAGTGTATGTTTGCAGACGACACCACCATATTCCTATCAGGTAAAAATCTGAAATTTCTATTTAGAAAAATGAATGATGATCTGAAAAGGCTTCATAAATGGTTTTCCAAAAATTCTCTTTCCCTGAATATTGACAAGTCGTATCTGGTATTGTTCAAAACAAAGAAGAAACTTGTAAACTATAAAGGTAATATTGAAATGGGAGGGGTTAATGTGAAGCAAGTAAACAGTGTTAAATTTCTTGGTGTGCATCTAGATCAACATTTAGATTGGGATACCCATTGTCAATACCTATTGTCAAAATTAACCATGGGTGCTTTAGTTTATTCATGACAAAGAACATGTTACCAGCATTTTCTAAAAAGATTATTTACATGACCAATGTGGAAAGTCATCTTCTGTACGGAATAACTGCCTGGGGTCCGATGATAACTGGAAGTAATTTAAGGAAGCTAGTAGTGAAACAAAACCATGCAGTAAGAGCAATATCAAATATTAAGCGTCGGGTTCGAATTCTGCCATACTATAAAAGAGACAGACTTTTGAAACTTGAAGACTTAATTGAAAATGCATTACAAAAATTATCTTATAGATATATTAATGACTATTACCATCAAGAATAGTGAATATTTTTGAATTCAACAATCACCGTTATAACACTAGAAATAACAATAATCCTAGAACACCCCATCATAGCCTAGAAATCTACAACAAAAGTTTTTTGGCCAGAGCACCTCATTTATGGCAACATATACCCCAACATGTTAAAGATAGGAGAACCATAAAGTCATTTGCTAAATGTATTACGAGCATGAAACTGGAAAATTATTAGTCTTTAACCACATGTGTACTAAGTATTTGTAATAGATGATTTTCCTCGCTATTCCAACTCTGCTGTTCAACTTTGAACCAGATGAGGGATAGTGCAGGGAGCTTTTTACTTTTTTACGTTAATGTATAGTGTATATAATGATATAATGGTATAATATTCATATACCTACATACAGTAAAGGCCTGGGTTGTCCTGGCTATTCCAACTCTGCTGTTCAACATTGAACCAGACGAGGGATAGTCCGGGATACTTTTGCATTAGTGTGTAAGGTATACAGTAATTTCATTTTCATACTATTATACTATTATCTCTGTTTGTATAATGTATTAGAATGTGTATACACATATATAGCTATTTTTGTATATTCATATAATTAGAACAATTACCTGATATATTGTATTTATTTACATATCATTGTTTATCTTGGGTACATCTAAAAGGGGGAGGGGGTGCACCTACCCTTTGGGTTACAGCAGTTTTCTGCTCAGGTGCCCTCCTGTACAACATTTTACTTTAGTTATATATATATTTATGTATGTTCAGTTTTCATTATATTGTAAGTGCCTACGTTGTGCAAATAAAGTATCCTATCCTATCCTATCCTACCTATCAGTTTGGTTCTATGTGACGTATAGTGGAAAGATAATCATGTGTGACTGATACCCAGTCAATTTTGTACACACAAACAAGCTGTGATGTTCAGATATATTTTGTCAGTTTGTCTGTTTATTTCAGTAGATTGCAAACCAAAATAAACTTACATGTACGAAGTGTGGAATTTTGTATATGACTGTCTTATAACACAGGCACACTCCTGTATTAGTCAATTGATATTCAGTATAAATGTCATTATTCAAACAAAATATCGTTATTTCAAACAGACTGTACATTCAGTCCAGGTGACTGCATGTGCTTATAATCCCATGCATGTCAACCATGCATACCTTATAAGCCTTTCATACGAACATTGATTGCATGACTTAGCCCACATTTGTCAATACCAGACCGCATTTTCTGAATGTCTTGAGCTCTCTCAGCTGAGCATTCCAGTTATAACATAAGATGCATTTAAATTCCATGGAACTTTGTGTTTTCCTGTGCATTGCCGATTAGTAGAGAGATAAATACCTGTTTATCAGGCAGGCAAGCAGGCCAATCAATGTACAGCAAAAGAATCTAGATTATTCTCAAAAAATAAAAATATTTACAAATATAAAATATAGAATCTGTCTATAATCAATCAATCAATCAATCAATCAATAATTAGATAAATGAATGAATGAATCAACCATCCATTCATCCAATAATCTATCTATCTATCTGTCTATCTATCTGTCTATCTATCTATCTGTCAATCTGTCAATCTATCTATCTATCTATCTATTTATCCATTATCTATCTATTTATCCATTATCTATCTACCCATTTATTTATCTATCCATTATCTATCTATCTGTCCATTATCTATCTGTCTACCTATCTATCTACAGGTCTATCTATCCATCTACAATTCTTGTAGTACAAGTCTATCTGCCTATCTACGAATCTATTTATCTCTCTATCCATCTATTGATTTACCTATCTATCCATCCATCCATCTATCTACCTATCTACAGTCAAACCTGCACGAGCAGCCACCTCTTTTAAGCAGCCACCTGCTGTAAGCAGCCACTTCCAATTCCCCCCAACTGATTTTGCATTGTTTTACACCTGGATTAACCAGCCACCTGCTGTCTGTGGTTAAAGGCCAGTGTTTTTATATTAGATTATTTTATTTTTTCAAACACAATGTACATACATATATAATCAGCAGTTAGTGTTGGATACATAGTGTGTTTGAAGTGGATGCATGCAAGTTTAATAACTGTTACAGGCATAGCCTGGCATGCACCCACATTTAAACAAAAGAACAAAACAACAAAATTACTACTATATACAACAGTCAACTTCACTATTTTTCGATCGGCCAAGATTGATATATATATATAGAAGAGTCATGAATTAAAGCACACTCACAAAATATAACATAGCAAACATATTGTATATAACAAACATACAATCTATACATCATACATGTATGACTAACATAAATATAATACACTGCCAGATGCAAAATATCAGTAATCATTAAGTTTTGTTTTAGTCAACCCCTTTATAAATGACCCAACCCTTGTTTTATTTTTTAAACCTTCAGATAGATTTATCCAGTAACCAGGTGCCTGTCCAAGGAAACTTCGATTGTATTGGAAGGTAGTGTGTTGTGGCGCCCTTAAACTATTTCTATTTCTTGTGAGGTAATCGTGATTACTTAGGTTAGATAAATTGGTAATTCGTACTGGTAGTTTATCTTGTGAATATCTATATGATATTTTCAACAATGCTAACTGAACTTGATCTTTGATTCTTAAAATGCCTGATTTCTTATATAATTTACTTAGGTTAGACCTTCTTCCTGCATTAAAAATTATCCTTATTGACTTATTCTGTTGTACTGTAAGTTTCTTCATATCACTCACTTTAATCATTGGCCCCCAGACACTCAAAGCATAATTCATGTGGCTTTGTACATTGGCGTGATAAATCATTAGCTTTGATTTCATTGGAAGCACATTTTTGGCCATTTTCAGACTATAGTTTCCAGCTATCATTTTTGTCATTACATTTTTCACTTGCACATTCCATTCTAGATGTTCGTCTATGGTCACACCTAAGAATTTAATATTATTTACACGACTTATTTCTAATCCGCTCATTTTCAAAATTCCGTGCTGTCCTAATTAAGAACTTCCCGTAGGGAAGTTCTTATTGATATTGTACGTATTCTTTATTAAGAACTTCCCGTAGGGAAGTTCTTCTTGATATTGTACGTATTCTTATTATAATCCCCCGCCGCTTGCGGGGGATTATATTGATATTGTTCGTTTTATTATTATAATCCCCCGCCGCTTGCGGGCGGGGGATTATATTGATATTCTTCGATTACCTTTTATTATTATTATTATTATTATGCAGCTCAGGAAAACTGCGATTACTTCAAAACTATTAAAGAAACTGCTTCATAAGTCAAGGGTAATATGCAACTCCGTTGCGCGCTACTTTCAACGAAATTTCATGATCAAATTTCATGACACTTCTGAGTTATGAGGAAAATATAAAAAAAATTTCCGGCGCAGGTTTCTCAGAACCTAAGCATAACTGAGACCTATTGATTTTTTCTAAGATACCTTGACTAAGTTTCCAGTGCAGAAAGGCGTCCTGTGGAGATTTCATGAATACACTTCAAGATATGATTTTTTGAAAATTTGACATCCCGAAAATTGACTGAAATTTTTTTGAAAAACAGGGAAGGAATGCTTGTAGAAAGCTGAAAGTGGGTACACTTACAGACCTACCCTAGTGTACCAACGTCACAAAGTAACGGATCCCTCGCACAAACGGTCTTGGCGCTACGGACGTCCAAAAATGCAATTTTCAAGTGGCCATATCTCGGTCCCTATTTAAGCTACAACAAAGTGTTACATATCACAAGAAAGGTCTGTTTGTCAGCTTTCCAATGATGTATAGCATGATAGTGTCAGACGCGCGGCGTAGAATCGCGTCAGACATTGAAAATTTGTTGTCACTTTTTGCACCTTTCGAAAAGTTTTTGGCTTAAAATCCAATGAAGTTCTTCATCAATGTCCATGAATATTTTTTCCCTAATACCCTTGTGGGGCCTCCATACTGTCCTAAAAGGAAATTTGACTACATCAAGTGGTGTCTGCCACAGAATTTTTTGTATTTCAAAATTGAAATGCACATAGCTCAGCTTCTACTTGTTCAAATTTCATGAAATTAACTCCAAAAAATGCATAAAATTATGACCTACGCTGAACTGCACGGGCATACAGCTCATAGTAATACTCAATTTTACAATGATGATTTTACATTTGCAATTATAACTCATGCATTAATGTTCCGAATCAATTAAAACTGAAATTACATGCTGCTTATTTTTTGCCCTATTTTGTGGTATAATCCTAGCTTACCAGTCTTTTTTCCTTTGCCTTGAAAAAAAAAGTTTTAAAATAATTCACAGATGCATCTTAGTCTGCTGTCGGGGCCATTCTGCCTCACTGCCAGGTTTTGCTCCCAAGCAGCAGCATTACGCCATGCAAAAAGAGCAGCATACTCAAACACGGTCATCAACAACAGGGCACAGGCTTAGGCCTATCATGACAGGGTTATAATATACATTGAAGGGAAAGGATTTTGTAAGCGTTGGCTGATAGGGCATATGTCCTCCATTAATGCACTTAACAACCTTAATAGTATGAGCGGACAGGCGAATACATACAAATTATTGAAGTGAATTGAAACAGGAGAATAAGCGGGGCTAGGGTCAAACGGGGCCCGCGGGGGATTATCCGATATTGCCGTACGGCAATATCAGTTATACTAGTTATAATCCCCCGCTCGCGCAGCGGCGGGGGATTATATTGATATTCTTCGATTACCTTTTATTATTATTATTATTATTATTATAATCCCCCGTTATAATCCCCCGCCGCGAGCGGGGGATTATATTGATATTGTTCGTTTTATTATTATTATTCTTATTCTTATTCTTATTCTTATTATTCAGCTCAGGAAAACTGCGATTACTTCAAAACTATTAGAGATATTGGTTTACAAGTGAAGGGTAATATGCAACTCCATTGCGCGCTACTGCTTACGAAATTTCATGATCAAATTTCATGACACTTATGAGTTATGAGCAAAATATAAAAAAAATTTCCGGCGCAGGTTTCTGAGAAACTACGCATAACTGGGACCTGCTGATTTTTTCTAAGATACCTTGACAAAGTCTCCAGTGCAGAAAGGCGTCTCGTGGAGATTTCATGAATACATTTCAAGATATGATTTTTTGAAAATTGGACATCCCGAAAATTGACTGAAATTTTTCTGAAAAACAGGGAAGGAATGCTTGTAGAAAGCTGAAAATGGGTATACTTACAGACCTACTCTAGTGTACCAACTTCACAAAGTTACGGACCGCTCGGACAAACGGTCTCGGAGCTACGGACGTCCAAAAACCCAATTTTCAAGTGCTCATATCTCGGTCCCTATTTAAGCTACAGCAAAGTATCACATATCACAAGAAAGGTCTGTTTCTTAGCTTTCCAATGATGTATAGCATAATAGTCTCAGACGCCCGGCGTAGAATCGCGTCGGACATTGAAAATTTCATGTCACTTTTTGCGCCTAAAAAACCTTTTCGGCTCAAAAAGTCGATGAAATTCTTCATGCACGTCCATGAATATTTTATGTGGGATACCCATATCAGCCCTCCATATTATCCCCAAAGATCAATTACCTACATCAAATAGTTTTTCCTGGAGAATTTTTTGAATTTCAAAATTGAAATGTACATTGCTCCGCTTCTGGTTATTCGAATTTCATGAAATTAATACCAAAAGATGCGTAAAATTATGGCCTTTACTGTCCTCCAAGGAAAAACACCTCTTCTGAATAGCCAATTTCAAATAAATGATTTTATATATTCAATTATAACTCATGAACTATTGTTTCAGATCACTTAAAACTGAATGTACATGTTGCTAATTTTTTGCCCTTTTTTGTGGTATAAGGGCATCCTCATATCTCCAATACTTTGCTGGTAAAATAAAGCTAAAAGAATTATTCACAGATGCATGTAAGTCATATACTGTCTCACTGCCACCTTTCCCAGCAGCTGACCTTGTGCCTGCCACGACATTTCATAGGCATATGCACCAGCAAGATTACTACATTCATACATGGTATGAAGAATTCATCATGACGGATATGAACTGGAAGGACGGAGTAAGCAGGGCAGGGGAGATAAGGGGGGGCGCGGGGGATTATCCGATATTGCCGTACGGCAATATCAGTTATACTAGTTATTATTATAATCCCCCGCCGCTTGCGGGGGATTATATTGATATTGTTCGTTTTATTATTATAATCCCCCGCTCGCGCAGCGGCGGGGGATTATATTGATATTCTTCGATTACCTTTTATTATAATCCCCCGCCGCGAGCGGGGGATTATATTGATATTGTTCGTTTTATTATTATTCTTATTCTTATTCTTATTCTTATTCAGCTCAGGAAAACTGCGATTACTTCAAAACTATTAGAGATATTGGTTTACAAGTGAAGGGTAATATGCAACTCCATTGCGCGCTACTGCTTACGAAATTTCATGATCAAATTTCATGACACTTATGAGTTATGAGCAAAATATAAAAAAAATTTCCGGCGCAGGTTTCTGAGAAACTACGCATAACTGGGACCTGCTGATTTTTTCTAAGATACCTTGACAAAGTCTCCAGTGCAGAAAGGCGTCTCGTGGAGATTTCATGAATACATTTCAAGATATGATTTTTTGAAAATTGGACATCCTGAAAATTGACTGAAATTTTTCTGAAAAACAGGGAAGGAATGCTTGTAGAAAGCTGAAAATGGGTATACTTACAGACCTACTCTAGTGTACCAACTTCACAAAGTTACGGACCGCTCGGACAAACGGTCTCGGAGCTACGGACGTCCAAAAACCCAATTTTCAAGTGCTCATATCTCGGTCCCTATTTAAGCTACAGCAAAGTATCACATATCACAAGAAAGGTCTGTTTCTTAGCTTTCCAATGATGTATAGCATAATAGTATCAGACGCTCGACGTAGAATCGCGTCGGACATTGAAAATTTCATGTCACTTTTTGCGCCTAAAAAACCTTTTCGGCTCAAAAAGTCGATGAAATTCTTCATGCACGTCCATGAATATTTTATGTGGGATACCCATATCAGCCCTCCATATTATCCCCAAAGATCAATTACCTACATCAAATAGTTTTTCCTGGAGAATTTTTTGAATTTCAAAATTGAAATGTACATTGCTCCGCTTCTGGTTATTCGAATTTCATGAAATTAATACCAAAAGATGCGTAAAATTATGGCCTTTACTGTCCTCCAAGGAAAAACACCTCTTCTGAATAGCCAATTTCAAATAAATGATTTTATATATTCAATTATAACTCATGAACTATTGTTTCAGATCACTTAAAACTGAATGTACATGTTGCTAATTTTTTGCCCTTTTTTGTGGTATAAGGGCATCCTCATATCTCCAATACTTTGCTGGTAAAATCAAGCTAAAAAAATTATTCACAGATGCATGTAAGTCATATACTGTCTCACTGCCACCTTTCCCAGCAGCTGACCTTGTGCCTGCCACGACATTTCATAGGCATATGCACCAGCAAGATTACTACATTCATACATGGTATGAAGAATTCATCATGACGGATATGAACTGGAAGGACGGAGTAAGCAGGGCAGGGGAGATAAGGGGGGGCGCGGGGGATTATCCGATATTGCCGTACGGCAATATCAGTTATACTAGTTATTATTATTAAGAACTTCCCGTAGGGAAGTTCTTATTGATATTGTACGTCTTTATTATTATTATTCTTATTATTATTCTTCTTTTTCTTCCGCCACATTTTGGTCATTCCTTAAATGTTAAATAACTCCTGACCAAATTACTAATTCCACGTAAAAAGGAAAACACTATTTTGACAGTGCAAAATTCCTTCTGTGCTGGGAATTACGCATGGGAATTCCGTTTGGCATAGGAATTACAGGCAATCTTGACCAAAAATTTCTGGCTCCGGTTTAGAGAAAACTGTTAGTCAGAATGACATGAAATTTTTTCCTGTTAATCTGTAAGGGAATATGCAGTGCGGAAAGGAGCCTAGTGGTAATAGGATGAACAGTTATGGAGAAAAAAAAGTTCAAAATTTGAGCAAACCGGAATTTCGAGGGGTGATGTCATGGAAAACCATGATTGGAATGTCAGATTTGTATGTCCTTACAGGAATTGTTAGTACTACCAGGGTATAGTGTCTATGCAAAAGTATGGCATCCCAGGTCCAATACTTTTGGTGCCACAGGGCCTCAAAAGTTGAACATTTGAGCGGCCGTATCTCCCTTAATATTGGTCCTAGAAACAAACCAGGGACATTTTTGGAAAGCTCTGAATGTCAGCTTTCCAATGGTGTATAGCAATATCCTGTGCAACGTCCGGTTTAGAATCGCGGTGGACATTGAAAATTTTATGTCACTTTTTGGGCCAATCAAAAAGTTTTTTGTAAAAAAGTGTATGAAAAACAACATGGATGTTCATGAATAATTTATGTAGGGTACCCAGGTTGGGCCTCCATATTGAATCAAAAGGAAATTAGCATACATCAAATAGTTTTTCCTAGAGAATTTTTTAAATATCAAAATTGGAACGTAAATTGCTCTGGTTCTAATTGTTCAAATCTCATGAAATTCACACCAAAAAATGCATAAAATTATGCCCTCTAGTGTGCTACAAGGATATCTTCCTTTTACCATTAACCAATTTTACATGTAACATTTTATATATTCAATTATAACTCATTAATTATTTATCAAAATGAATTAAAACTGATTTGACACATTCCTAATTGTGTGCTCTATTTTTACATGTAAGCCCAGCTCCATAACTCTGATGGTTTGTCTACAACAAGCCATTAGGGTTAGGGTTTCACCTACCACTCACCCAAATGTATTGCTTTGAGGGTGGTACCGCTGGCCACCACACACTGGTCTCCATGCTCAGCGATGTGTCATTTCAATATATGTGACTGTATTGCAAGCAAATGTCTAGTGATAGCAACACTTACCTTTTTGCAAATGAAACAGCTTCAGCATGGAAGGCAACGGAATGGAAGGGGAAGGAAGGCATGTGAAGGGTGGGAATTGGAAGGGAAGGGATTGGGAAGGAAGGGAAGTTCTTCCTTTAAATTGCTGTGCAATTTAGTATACTAGTTATTATTATTATTCAGCTCAGGAAAACTGTGATTACAGCAAAACTATTAGAGATAACATCCTGAAACCTCAAACACAATATGTGACTCCATTGCGCGCTACTGCTTACGAAATTTCATGATCAAATTTCATGACACTTATGATTTATGAGCAAAATACAAAAAAAATTTCCGGCGCAGGTTTCTGAGAACCTAAGCATAATTGAGACCTGTTGATTTTTTGTAAGATACCTTGACAAAGTCTCCAGTGCAGAAAGGCGTCCTGTGGAGATTTCATGAATACATTTCAAGATACGATTTTTTGAAAATTGAACATCCCGAAAATTGACTGAAATTTTTTTGAAAAACAGGGAAGGAATGCTCGTAGAAAGCTGAAAGTAGGTACACTTACAGATGTACCCAAGTGTACTAACTTCACAAAGTTACGGACCCCTCGCACAAACGGTCTCGGCGCTACGGACGTCCAAAAATGCAATTTTCAAGTGCACATATCTCGGTCCCTAATTGAGCTACAACAAAATGTTACATATCACAAGAAAGGTCTGTTTGTCAGCTTTCCAATGGTGTATAGCATTATAGTGTCAGACGCGCGGCGTAGAATCGCGTCAGACATTGAAAATTTGTTGTCACTTTTTGGGCCTATCAAAACGTTTTCCCTCAAAAAGTGTATGAAGAACTTCATGGATGTTCATCAATAATTTATGCGGGCTACCCAGGTTGGGCCTCCATATTGTGCCTAAAGGAAATTTGCCTAAATCCAATACTTTTTCCTAGAGAATTTTTCTAATTTCAAAATTGAAACGTAAATTGCTCTGGTTATAATCGTTCAAATCTCATGAAATTAACACCAAAAAATGTGTTAAATTACGCCCTCTAGCAAGCTACAGGGATATCTTCCTCTTACCTTTAACCAATTTTACATACAACATTTTATATATACAATTATAACTCATTCATTATTTATCAAAATCAATTAAAACTGATTTGTCATGTTCCTAATTTTTTGCTCTATTTTTCCATGTAAGCACAGCTCCATAACTTGCATGGTTTGTCTACAATAACCCATTAGGGTTAGGGTTTCACCTACCATTCACTGCAAATGTATTGCTTTGAGGGTGGTACCGCTGGGCACCAAACACAGGTCTCCATGCCAAGCGATGTCTGACTTCAATATATGAGCCTCTTCAAGAATTCATCATGAAGGCCATGAACTGGTTGAAGGGAGTAAGCAGGGCAAGGGAGACAGGGGGGGCGCGGGGGATTATCCGATATTGCCGTACGGCAATATCAGTTATACTAGTTATAAATTCCCCCGTTAGGGGAATTTATATTGTTTTTGTTCGTTTTTTTTTTTTCATCATCTTTTTTCCTCCTCTTCTTATTTTTCATCACCACTTTTGAGAGCTCATATTTCTGGAACTATTTATGATATCTTCATAAAAATACATACCTATAATGCACTTGCAAAGTACTGTAACATCCTGGAATTACAGAGCGTAATTACTAGTACTCTGGAAATTACGTCCAAAATTCATAAAAAATTTGTGTCAACGGTTCTGGAATAACCGCAATACGAAATTACACCAAATTTTAACACAATAATCTCTAAAGATATACGCAGTGCGGAAAGGGGGCTTTTGGCAATATCTCTAAAAGTTTTTTTTATATGAATTTTTCAAATAAGGGAATTCCCAAAATTGCTACAAAAAATTTCCAAAAACAAGGAAGAAATGCTCCAATCAAGCTGAAGTTGCATGTAGTTACAGTCATACTATAGTGTAACAATCCACTAGAATTTCAACTTTCTAGCGTTAACGGTATCGGCGCTATAGCACCACAAAAACGCTGTTTTTCAAGCGCCGATAACTCGGCTCCTATTAAAGCTACAGAAAAATAAAAAACACCATCAGAAAGCTCTGTTTCTTAGCTTTCACATGGTATATAGCATTCTACTGTAGCGCCGTCCGTTAAAAATCGCGGTAGACCCTGAAAATTGTATCTCACTTTTTTCCTCCCCAAATGCTTCTTATGGCTGGAAACACTTTTTCCTGGCCATATGCCAATTTCATAGCTTCTCATACTTCACTGGCTGCACATTTTCTTTGTTGAAATAAATGCTGACCCAATTACATTTCTGTGTGAATCATCGGATGGGGAAGGTAGAAGGGAAGGGGCAGGGGGATGTAAGGGGGCAGGGGGATGTAAGGGGGCAGGGGAGAGGAAGGGAAGGGGGGAATTTATCTTTGTAATTGTGCACAATTACAGGTGTACTAGTTATTATTATTATTATGAATTCCCCGTAGGGGAATTCATCTTGTTATTGCTGGTTTTATTATTATTCTTTTTCTACGTTTTTTAAAGTCATTTTTAACTGCAAATTGTGGAAAAACTAGGGAAGATAAAGCCAAAAGAACACCATAGGTTTATGTTTTGGTGCTAGCACTATTTTAACCTGGAAGTACATACCGTAATTTCCTACCATTGAGGAGTAATTCCCAAAAAGGTGTTTTTCCATTTGGTTAACGGTTTCTCAGAAACTGTGACAGCAAAAGACATGGAAATTTTTTTCAGGATACCTTAGACACTTATCCAGTGCGGAAAGGAGCCTAAAGGAATTTCGTTGAAAAAATTCCAAGTTATGATTTTTTACAGAAACGGAATTCCCAAAAATCAACTGAAAAACTGTAGAAAAACTAGGAAGGAATGATCAGATTATGCTGAATTTAGGTGTGTATACAGCCCTACCCCAGTCTAACAATCCACCAAAATTTCATTGTCGTCGCGTAAGCGGTATCGGCGCTATGGCCGCGCAAAAACTCAATTTTCAATCGCCGATATCTCGGTCCCTATTAAAGCTACAAAAAAATTAGAAACACCATTAAAAGGTTCAGTTTCTCCTCTTTCAGGTGGTATATAGCATTTTACTGTAGCTGGATTAGTACAAAATCGCGTGAGACATTCAAAATTTCATGTCACTTTTTGGGTGCATCAAAACTTTGGGGTCCAAAAAAACTATGAAGGTTTTCATGGATGTTCATGAATAATTTTTTTGTGGTGCCCACTGTAGCCCTGCATAATGTGTCCAAAGAAAAACTTTCTACTTCAAATAGCTTTTGCTTGAGAATTTTTTGAATTTCAATATTGAAATGTAAATTGCTCGGCTTCTACTCATTCAAATTTCATCAAATTAGCACCAAAAAATGCGTAAAATTATGCCCTTTTATGTGCTGCAAGGGCATGTAGCTGTTACCAATAACCAATTTTACATGTATGATTTTACATATTCAATTATAACTCAATAACTATTCATTAAAAATCAATTACAACAAATTTGATATATTGCTAATTTTTGGGCTTATTTTTCCATTTAAGCACAATTTCCTACTTCAAGTACTTTTGCCTTGAGAATTTTTTTAATTTCAAAATTGAAATGTAGATTGCTCAGCTTCTACTCATTCAAATTTCATGTACTCAACACCAAAAACTGCGTAAAATTATGGCCTTTTATGTGCTACAAGGGCATATACCTCTTACTTATAGCAAATTTTACATATCACATTTTACATATTCAATTATAACTCATTAATTATTCATTATAATCAATTAAAACTATTTTGGCATATTCCTAATTTTTTGCCCTATTTTTCCATTGAAGCACATCTCCCTACCATAAAATTTATAATCCAATTAAAACTCTTCCAAAACTGTTTCAAATCCGTTAAAATTGATATGATATGTTGCTAATTTTTTGCCCTAGTGTTTGCAAATAAGCAGAACTTCCTACCATTAAATTTATAATAAAATTATCACTCATGAAATAATGCTTCAAATCACGTGAAACCACTTTGACATATTGCTGACTGTTTGCCCTATGTATGTATAAAAGCACATCTTCCTAGCTCTTATGGTTTGTCCGTAACAAATCATTAGGGTTAGGGTTTCATCAAAGTTAATGTTATGGTTAACTTAAATTGTATTGCTTTGAGGGTGGTATCATTGGTCACAACACACCTGGCTGCATACTAAGCGCTATATGAGTCTGAGCAACTCTACACTTGCATGCACTGCATAGCATCCAATAGTGGCCTGGGTATGGAATAGAAAGGGAAGGGAATGCCAGATGAGGGAACGGAAGGGGAGGGAATGGAAGAGGAGAGAATGGAAAGGAAGGCGATGGAAAGGCAGGGAATGGAAGGCAAGGAAAGGGAGGGTAAACAGGGAGGGAATACGGGGGAGGGGAATTCATATCTTAAAATTGCTGTGCAATTTTAATTATTCTCTAGTTATTATTATAATCCCCCGCCGCTTGCGGGCGGGGGATTATATTGATATTGTTCGTTTTACTATTATTATTATAATCCCCCGCTCGCGCAGCGGCGGGGGATTATATTGATATTGTTCGTTTTACTATTATTATTATTATTCTTTTTATTATTCAGCTCAGGAAAACTGCAATTACTTCAAAACTATTACAGATACTACATTACAAGTCAAGGATAGTATGCGACTTTGTTGCGCGCTACTTTACTCGAAATTTCATGATCAAATTTCATGACACTTATGAGTTATGAGGAAAATATGAAAAAAATTTCCGGCGCAGGTTTCTGAGAACCTAAGCATAACTAAGGCCTGTTGAATTTTTCTAAGATACCTTGACTAACTCTTCAGGTCTGAAAGGCGTCCTGTGGAGATTTCATGAACACATTTCAAGATATGATTTTTTGAAAATTGGACATCCCGAAAATTGACTGAAATTTTTTTGAAAAACAGGGAAGGAATGCTCGTAGAAAGCTGAAAATAGGTATACTGGCAGACCTACCCTAGTGTACCAACTTCACAAAGTTACGGACCCCGCGCACAAACGGTCTGTGCGCTACGGACGTCCAAAAATGCAATTTTCAAGTGGCCATATCTCGGTCCCTATTGAACCTACAACAAAGTGTGACATATCACAAGAAAGGTCTGTTTGTCAGCTTTCCAATGGTGTATAGCATAATAGTCTCAGACGCGCGGCGTAGAATCGCGTCGGCCATTGAAAATTTTATGTCATTTTTTGGACCTATCAAAACGTTTTTCCTCAAAAAATGTATGAAGAACTTCATGGATGTTCAGCAATAATTTATGCAGGCTACCCAGGTTGGGCCTCCATATTGTGCCAAAAGGAAATTTGCCTACATCAAATACTTTTTCCTAGAGAATTTTTTTAATTTCAAAATTGAAACGTAAATTGCTCTGGTTATAATTGTTCAAATCTCATGAAATTAACACCAAAAAATGTGCTAAATTACGCCCTCTAGTGTGCTACAGGGATATCTTCCTCTTACCTTTAACCAATTTTACAAATAACATTTTATATATTCAATTATAACTCATTCATTATTTATCAAAATGAATTAAAACTGATTTGACATGTTCCTAATTTTTTGCTCTATTTTTCCATGTAAGCACAGCTCCATAACTCTGATGGTTTGTCTACAATAACCCATTAGGGTTAGGGTTTCACCTGCCATTCACTGCAAATGTATTGCTTTGAGGGTGGTACCGCAGGCCACAACACAGGTCTCCGTGCCAAGCGATGTGTGATTTCAATATATGAGCCTCTTCAAGAATTCATCCAGAAGGCCATGAACTGGTTGAAGGGAGTAAGCAGGGCAAGGGAGACAGGGGGGGCGCGGGGGATTATCCGATATTGCCGTACGGCAATATCAGTTATACTAGTTATTATTCTTTTTATTATTCAGCTCAGGAAAACTGCGATTACTTCAAAACTATTACAGATACTACATTACAAGTCAAGGGTAGTAAGCGACTTTGTTGCGCGCTACTTTACTCGAAATTTCATGATCAAATTTCATGACACTTATGAGTTATGAGGAAAATATGAAAAAAATTTCCGGCGCAGGTTTCTGAGAACCTAAGCATAACTGAGGCTTGTTGATTTTTTCTAAGATACCTTGACTAAGTCTTCAGGTCTGAAAGGCGTCCTGTGGAGATTTCATGAATACATTTCAAGATATGATTTTTTGAAAATTGGACATCCCGAAAATTGACTGAAATTTTTTTGAAAAACAGGGAAGGAATGCTTGTAGAAAGCTGAAAATAGGTATACTGACAGACCTACCCTAGTGTACTAACTTCACAAAGTTACGGACCCCTCGCACAAACGGTCTGTGCGCTACGGACGTCCAAAAATGCAATTTTCAAGTGGCCATATCTCGGTCGCTATTGAACCTACAACAAAGTTTGACATATCACAAGAAAGGTCTGTTTCTCAGCTTTACAATGGTATATAGCATAATAGCGTCAGACGCGCGGCGTAGAATCGCGTCGGCCATTGAAAATTTTATGTCATTTTTTGGGCCTATCAAAACGTTTTTCCTCAAAAAATGTATGAAGAACTTCATGGATGTTCATCAATAATTTATGCAGGCTACCCAGGTTGGGCCTCCATAATGCGCCAAAAGGAAATTTGCCTACATCAAATACTTTTTCCTAGAGAATTTTTTTAATTTCAAAATTGAAACGTAAATTGCTCTGGTTATAATTGTTCAAATCTCATGAAATTAACACCAAAAAATGTGCTAAATTACGCCCTCTAGTGTGCTACAGGGATATCTTCCTCTTACCTTTAACCTATTTTACATATAACATTTTATATATTCAATTATAACTCATTCATTATTTATCAAAATGAATTAAAACTGATTTGACATGTTCCTAATTTTTTGCTCTATTTTTCCATGTAAGCACAGCTCCATAACTTGCATGGTTTGTCTACAATAACCCATTAGGGTTAGGGTTTCACCTACCATTCACTGCAAATGTATTGCTTTCAGGGTGGTACCGCTGGCCACAACACAGGTCTCCATGCCAAGCGATCTGTGATTTCAATATATGAGCCTCTTCAAGAATTCATCATGAAGGCCATGAACTGGTTGAAGGGAGTAAGCAGGGCAAGGGAGACAGGGGGGCGCGGGGGATTATCCGATATTGCCGTACGGCAATATCAGTTATACTAGTTATTATTATTATTCTTATTATTATTATTCTTATTCAGCTCAGAAAAACTGCGATTACTTCAAAAGTATTACAGATACTGTTCTGCAAGTCAAGGGTAATATGCAACTCCATTGCGTGCTACTTCATACGAAATTTCATGATCAAATTTCATGATGCTTATAAGTTATGAGGAAAATAGAAAACAAATTTCCGGCGCAGGTTTCTGAGAACCTAAGCATAACTGAGACCTGTTGATTTTTTGTAAGATACCTTGACAAAGTCTCCAGTGCAGAAAGGCGTCTCGTGGAGATTTCATGAATACATTTCAAGATATGATTTTTTAAAAATCTGATGTCCCGAAAACTGCCCAAAATTTTTTTGAAAAACAGGGAAGGAATGCACGTAGAAAGCTGAAAATGGGTGTGCTTACAGACCTACCCTAGTGTACCAACTTCACAAAGTTACGGACCGCTCAGACCAACGGTCTTGGCGCTACGGACCTCCAAAAATGCAATTTTCAAGTGGCCATATCTCGGTCCCTATTTAAGCTACAACAAAGTTTGACATATCACTAGAAAGGTCTGTTTGTCAGCTTTCCAATGGTGTATAGCATGATGGTGTCAGACACGCTGCGTAGAATCGCGTCGGACATTGAAAATTTCATGTCACTTTTTAGGTCCAAAAAACCTTTTCGGCTCAAAAAGTCAATGTAATTCTTCATGCACGTCCATCATTATTTTATGTGGGCTACCCATATCAGCCCTCCATATTGTCCCCAAACATAAATTACCTACATCAAATAGTTTGTCCTAGAGAATTTTTTTAATTTTCAAACTTCACATATAAATTGCTCAGCTTCCGGTTATTCAAATTTCATGAAATTAATACCAAAAGATGCTTAAAATTCTCGCCTTTACTGTCCTCCAAGGCCATACAGCTCATAGTAATAGCCAATTTTACATAGATGATTTTATATAAGCCACTATAACTCCTGCATTTATGTTTCAAATCAGATGAAAATGCAATGACATGTTCCTAATTGATTGCCTGATTTTTCCATGTAGGCACATCTCCCCAACTCTTATGGTTTGCCTGCAGCAAGCCATTAGGGTTAGGGTTAGGGTTTACTGAACATGCACTGCTTGCAGGGTGGTACGCTTGGCCACCACAGGTGTGTCTGGCAGTCAAGATATTTGATAGGCATATGCTCCAACAACATTGCAGTGTTCATACATGCTTTTAAGAATTCATCATGAAGGACATGAATTGGAAGGGGAGAGTAAGCAGGGAAGGGGAGACAGGGGGGGCGCGGGGGATTATCCGATATTGCCGTACGGCAATATCAGTTATACTAGTTAAGAATTTACCTATGGTAAATTCTATTTGTTTTTGCTATTCTTTTTATTATTATTATTTATTCAAAATGGGCTTACGTCTATGGAAGTGTTTTCAGTTGATAGGCCAGTAGTTGAGCATTGCGTAATTGCGTTCTCAATGTCATTTTCACAGTTGTCATTTTCACAGAGCCGTTCAAAGTCGAAAATGAGTAAACTTTAAAGGCTTATAACTCAAAAAGTATCTAAGATAATATGTCAAGAGTCAAAATCCTGTGATAAAAAGTTGTTGTCAACATTTTGTTTCCTGGTCATATGACAGTTGGTCTAACGGGTAAGGGGCTATTGACACATGAGTTGTTTTCAGTCTGTCACTGAGATCTCAAGTTATGTAATAGATAGGAATATGATGGTGGTGGCAAAAGTTTGCCAGTATCTGGGGCCAGTGCTGACTGTAATATGGTTTGGATTTATGCAATATATTTTGAAATATGGCAATTTTTCAAAATCGAGGGTTCAAAATTTAGGTGTAATTGAAAAATCTGCATGAAGGAGTAGTCTGAGGTGATCAAAATATATAATGAACTGCCCTTAATCTTTCCCGAAAAGACTATATTGACCAAAAAATTTGACCTATAGGTGATATTTGAAGGTGATATGAGCCATCAAAGTCAAAAAAGTTGAATTTTTCCAAAATTCTCAAAATTATGTTATAGTTCACCAATCCTCTTAAAAGTCTGAGGTATACTGGTCAGTAATATGGTTATCAAAAGCCCCCTATTTGAATTGTTTCATATCCTCAACTTAATTTGTGAAAAATCGTGAAATGTGGTACTTCGCAACTTCGATGACATTTTGCATAAATGATTTAATTTGAGTGGGAAATATTACTCCTACAGCTTTCTGTAAATTAAATGACCCCCCTAGATCACCTACTGGCAACACATGAGCACATTAATTTTCACTTGTGACAATTTCCGCAAGGTCAAATTTGAGGTCAAAGATGAAATGAAAATTGATCGTTCTCACAAATGATTTTTTTTAACTAGCAAGGAAAGTTCCAATTTTTTTGATTTTAATTTACAAGCTTGACCAAATACTTGCGGTAAGTTGTGGCAAATGACAAGTCTGTAGGTACAGTCAACTCGAACCAACAAAGGTCAAAAGGTCAGAAAAATTAAGAAATGGTCAGCCAAAAATTCATTTTCACATGATGCAGGTGACACGGTTTCACACTCCAACACAGGCTGGCCGCATATATTAGCATACATTAACCATATTTGGAAAGCTGTTTGGGCCGTTTCAGGTGACGGGGCCAGTGTACACTACTGTCTAATGTTTATATACATATTACAGTCTCAAATGACTGAGTCAGCAGTTGGAGTCAGGAGTTGAGGTCAGGAGTTGGAGTCAGGAGTAGGGGTCAGGAGTTGGGCTGTGAGTCGGGACTGTGAGTCGGGGACTGTGAGTCAGGTAGTCTACTGTCATGCTATTGGGAGTCAGGACTGTGAGTCAGGTAGTCTGCTGTCAAGCTGTTGGGAGTCAGGACTGTCAGTCAGAACTGTCAGTCAGGATTGTCAGTCAGGACTGTCAGTCAGGACTGTCAGTCAGGACTGTCAGTCAGGACTGTTCATCAGGACTGTCAGTCAGGACTTTCAGTCAGGACTGTCAGTCAGGACTTTCAGTCAGGACTGTCAGTCAGGACTTTCAGTCCGGACTGTTAGTCAGGCCTTTCAGTCAGGACTGTCAGTCAGGACATTCAGTCAGGACTGTCAGTCAGGACTCAGAGTCAGGACTCTGAATCGGGACTCTGAGTCGGGACTTTGCGTCAGGACTTTGAGTCAGGCCTCTGAGTTACGATTCTGAGTCACGATTCTGAGTCAGGACTGTCAGTCAGGACTGTCAGTCAGGACTGTCAGTCAGGATTTTCAGTCAGGACCCTGAGTCAGGACTCTGAGTGAGGACTCAGAATCAGGGCCTCTGAGTTGGGACTTTGCGTCAGGACTTTGAGTCAGACCTCTGAGTCATGCCTCTGAATCAGGTACTCTGAGTCGGGACTTTGCGTCGTGAGGCTGAGTCGGGAGGACTGTCAGTCAGGACTCTGAGTCAGGACTCTGAGTCAGGACTCTGAGTCGGGACTCGCAGTCAGGCCTTGCAGTCAGGACTGTAAGTCAGGACTGTCTGTCAGGACTGTCAGTCAAACCTGTCAGTCAGGTCTGTCAGTCAGGGCTGTCAATCAGGACTGTCAGTCAGGACTCTGAGTCAGGATTCTGAGTCAGGACTCAGAGTCGACTCTGAGTCACGACTCTTAGGCCGAGTTTAGTCGAGACAGGAATCAGAGGAAGGATTTGGCATCGACCGTTATAGTCTGAACCAGGAGTCCGGAACATAGAAAAGAGTCTGCGTTAGGAGTGAGAGTCAGTCAGATCGCTGAGTTGGAGCCCTAGGTCAGGACTCTGAGTCAGGACTCTGAGTCTCGACTATGAGTCAGGACTATGAGACGGGCCACTGAATCAGGACTCGGAGTCAGGCCTCGGAGTCAGGTCTTGGAGTCAGATCTCTGAGTCACGACTCTGAGTCACGGCTTTAAGTCACGACTGAGTCACGACTCTGAGTCACGACTCTGAGTCCTGAGGCCGTATTGAGTCTGAGGAAGGATTTGGCATCAGCAGTTGAAGTCGCAACTCAGAGCCAGGAGTCTTGAGTCCCGCATCAGAGAAAAGAGTCAGCGTCAGGACTGACAGTCAGTAGTATGAATTGCAGATCTGATCAGGAAGCTGCCCAGGATTCAGAGTCGAAGTCGGAGTCAGGCTGACGAGTCTGAGTCCGCACGTGTCTGTCAGTCCGTTGGTTTCATCCATCTGTCCATCCGTCCATTTGTCCGTCCGTTTACAGGCAAAGTTTAGCCCATCTGTCCATCTGTCCATTTGTCTGTCTGTTTACAGGCCAAGTTTACTTAAAAGTAAAGTTAAAGTCCATTTGTCTGTCAATTTACAGGCAAAGTTTAGTTAAAAGTAAAGGTAAATTCTTTGTAATTGTCCGTGATGACAATTACCGTGTTCTCTAGTTAAGAATTTACCTATGGTAAATTCTATTTGTTTTTGCTATTATTATTAAGAATTTACCTATGGTAAATTCTATTTGTTTTTGCTATTATTTTTATTATTATTATTATTATTATTTTTTCAAAATGGACTTACGTCTTTGTAAGTGTTTTCAGTCGATAGGTCAGTGGTTGGGTATTACGTAATTGAGTGATTCAATGTCATTTTCACAGTTGTCGTTTTCACAGAGCCGTTCAAAGTCGAAAATGAGTAAACTTTAAAGTGCTATAACTCAAAAATTATTTGAGATAATTGGTCAACAGTCAAAATCCTGTGATAAAAAGTTATTGGCAATGTTTTGGTGAAAAGTGATATGAGAGTTGGTCTAACGGGTAAGGGGCTATTGACACATGAGCTGTTTTCAGTTGGTGATTGAGATCTCAAGTTATGTAATAGACAGGAATATGGTGATGGTGGCAAAAGTTTGCCAGTATCTGGGGCCAGTGTTGACTGTAATATCATTGGGATTGATGCAATATATTTTGAAATATGGCAATTTTTCAAAATCGAGTGTTCAAAATTTAGGTGTAATTGTAAAATCTTCATGAAGGAGTAGTCTGAGGTGATCAAAATGTATAAGGAACTACCCTTAACTTTTCCCAAAAAGTAAATATTGACCAAAAAAAGTGACCTATTGGTCATATTGAAGGTGATATGAGCCATTAAAGTTGAAAAAGTTGAAGTTTTGAAAAATTCTGAAAATCATGTTATTTTCCACCAATCCTCTTAAATCTTTGAGGTATACTGGTCACTAATATGGTTATCAAAAGCCCCCTATTAGAATTGTTCCATATCCTCAACTAAATTTGTAAAAAATTGTGAAACATGTTACTTCGCAACTTAAATGACATTTTCCATAAATGATTTAATTTGAGTGGGAAATATCACTTCTACAGCTTTCTGTAAATTAAATGACCCCCTTCTATCACATGCTGGCCACATATGAGCACATTTATTTTCACCTGTGACAATTTCTGCAAGGTCAAATTTGAGGTCAAAGATGAAATGAAAATTGATCATTTTTACAAATGATTTTTTTTAACTAGCAAGGAAAGTTCCAACTTTTTTCATTTTCATTAACAATGTTTGCTGAATTGTTGTGGTCAATTGTGGTAAACAGCAAGTCTGTAGCTACAGGCAACTCTGAGCAGTAAAGGTCAAAAGGTCAAAAAATGACCAAATGGTGAGCAAAAAAATTCATTTTCACATGATGCAGCTGAGCCATCTTCACACTCCAACACAGGCTGGCCGCATAAATTAGCATACATTAGCCATATATGGAGAGCTCTTCTGGCCGTCTCAGGTGACGGGGCCAGTGTACATTACTGTCTATCGGATATATACATATTGTAGTCTCAAATGACCGAGTCAGGAGTAGGAGTCAGAAGTTGGAGTCAGGAGTTGTAGTCAGGCATTGGAGTCAGGGTCCACAAGTCTTGAGTCAGACTTTGAATCAGTACTATGAATCAGTACTGTGAATCAGAACTGTGAGAATGGACTCTAATTCAGGACTCTAATTCAGGACTTTGAGTCAGGCCTCTGAGTCAGGTCTCTGAGTGAGGACTCGGAGTGAGGACTTGGAGTCAGGACTCGTAGTCAGGTCTCAGAGTAAGGACTTGGAGTCAGTACTCTGAGTCAGTACGTTGAGTCAGGACTCTCGGACAGGTCTCTGAGTCAGGACTCTGAGGCAGTACTCTGAGTTAGGACTCTGAGTTAGGACTCTGAGCCAGGACTGTGAGCCAGGACTGTGAGCCAGGACTGTGAGCCAGGTCTGTGAGCCAGGACTCAGAGTCAGGATTCTGATGGAGTCAGGACTCGGGAGTCAGGCCTCAGAGTCGGGCCTCGAAGTAAGGACTCGGAGTAAGGACTGGAAGTCAGGCCTCGGAGACAGGCCTAGGGATCAGGACTCAGTCTTAGTCGGACGCCTCGGAATCAGGACTCGGAGTCATGATTCGGAGTCAGGAATCTGAGTCAGGTCTGTGAGTCAGGTCTGTGAGTCAGGTCTGTGAGTCCGGTCTGTGAGTCAGGTCCTTGAGTCAGGACCCTAGATCAGACTCGAATGAAGGCCTCAGAGTCAGACCTCTGAGTCAGGACCCTGAGTCAGAACTTGGAATCAGTACTCTGAGTCAGGGCTCTGAGTCAGGACTCTGAGTCAGGACTCTGAGTCAGGACCATACATGAGGACTCTGAGTCAGAAGTCAGGACTCTGAGTCAGAACTCAGAGTCTAGACTCTGAGTCTCGACTATGAGTATTGACTATGAGTCTCGACTATGAGTCAGGCTGCTGAGTCAGGACTCGGAGACAGGCCTCAGAGTCATGACTAGTAGTCATGACTTAGTCAGGAATCTGAGGCAGGTCTATGCGTCTGGTTTGTGATTCAGGTCTGTGATTCAGGTCTGTGAGTCAGGTCTGTGAGTCAGGTCCCTGAGTCAGGACCCTAGGTCAGGACTCTGAGTCAGGACTCAGAGTTAGGACTCTGAGTCTCGACTATGAGGCTCGACTATGAGTCTCGACTATGAGTCTCGACTATGAGTTTCGAATATGAGTCTAGAGTATGAGTCTTGAGTATGAGTCTCAGGTCTGAGTCAGGCCGCTGAGTCAGGACACGCTGAGTCAGGCCGCTGAGTCAGGACACGCTGAGTCAGAACACGCTGAGTCAGGACACGCTGAGGCAGGACACGCTGAGTCAGGACTCGGAGGCAGGACTCTGAGTCAGGACTCTGAGTCTCGACTATGAGTATTGACTCTGAGCCTCGACTCTGAGTCTCGACTATGAGTCAGGCCGCTGAGTCAGGACTCGGGATCAGGACTTGGAGTCAGGACTGGGAGTCAGGCCTCGGAGTCATGCCTCGGAATCAGGACTCGGAGTCATGATTCGGAGTCAGGAATCTGAGTCAGGTCTGTGAGTCAGGTCTGTGAGTCAAGTCTGTGAGTCAGGTCTGTGAGTCCAGTCTGTGAGTCCGGTCTGTGAGTCAGGTCTGTGAGTCTGGACCCTAGGTCAGGACTCGGAGTCAGACCTCTGAGTCAGGACCCTGAGTCAGGACTCTGAGTCAGGACCCTACCTTACGGCTCTGAGTCAGAAGTCAGGACTCTGAGTCAGAACTCTGAGTCTCGACTATGAGTATTGACTATGAGTCAGGCCGCTGAGGCAGGACTCGGAGTCAGGACTCGGAGTCAGGACTCGGAGTCAGGACTCGGAGTCAGGCTCCGGAGTCAGGCCTCGGTGTCATGACTAGGAGTCAGTCAGGAATCTGAGGCAGGTCTGTGAGTCAGGTCTGTGCGTCAGGTCTCTGAGTCAGGAGTCTGAGTCAGGAGTCTGAGTCAGGAGTCTGAGACAGGACTCTTGAGTCAGTCATAAGAGAAAAGAGTCTGTGTCAGGACTGAGAGTCAGTAGTCTGAATTGTAGATCTGATCAGGAAGGTGACCAGGATTAAGAGGCGGAGTCGGAGTCATGGTGAGGAGTCAGAGTCCGCATGTGCCCGTCGGTTTCATCCATCTGTCCATCCGTCCATTTAGCTGTCCGTTTACAGGCAAAGTTTAGCCCATTTGTCTGTCTGTTCATTTGTTTGTCTGTTTACACGCCAAGTTTAGTTAAAAGTAAAGGTAAAGTCCATTTGTCTGTCAATTTACAGGCAAAGTGTAATTAAAAGTAAAGGTAAATTCTTTGTAATTGTCCGTGATGACAATTACCGTTTTCTCTAGTTATTATTATTATTATTATTATTTATTCAAAATGGACTTAGGTCTTTGAAAGTGTTTTCAGTTGATAGGTCAGTAGTTGGGTATTACGTAATTGGGTCATTGGATGTCATTTTCACAGTTGTCTTTTTCACAGAGCCGTTCAAAGTCGAAAATTAGTAAACTTTGAAGGCTCATAACTCAAAAACTATATAAGATAATGAGTCCTAAGTCAAAATCTTGTGATAAAAAGTTGTAGTGAACGTATTGGTACAAAGTGATATGAGAGTTGGTCCAACGGGTAAAGGGTTACAGCAGAATGAGCAGTTTTTGGTCTGTCACAGAGATCTCAAGTTACGTAATAGATAGGAATATGATGATGGTGGCAAAAGTTAGCTGGTATCTGGGGCCAGTGTCGACTGTAATATCATTGGGATTGATGCAATATATTTTGAGATATGACAATTTTTCAGAATTGAGTGTTCAAAATTTTGGTGGAATTGTAAAATCTCCATGAAGGACTGGTCTGAGGTGATCAAAATGTATAATGAACTACCCTTAACTTTACCCAAAAAGACTATATTGACCAACAAATTTGACAAAAAGGTGATATTTGAAGGTGATATGAGCCATCAAAGTCAAAAAAGTTGAATTTTTCCAAAATTCTCAAAATTATGTCATATTTCACCAATCCTCTTAAAAGTCTGAGGTATACTGGTCAGTAGTATGGTTATCAAAAGCCCCTTATTAGAATTGTTTCATACCCTCAACTTAATTTGTAAAAAATTGTGAAAAGTGGTACTTCGCAACTTCGATGACATTTTGCATAAATGATTTAATTTGAGTGGGAAATATTACTCCTACAGCTTTTTGTAAATTAAATGACCCCCCTAGATCACATACTGGCAACACATGAGCACATTAATTTTCACCTGTGACAATTTCCGCAAGGTCAAATTTGAGGTCAAAGATGAAATGAAAATTGATCGTTTTCACAAATGATTTTTTTTAACTAGCAAGGAAAGTTCCAATTCTTTTGATTTTAATTGACAAGCTTGACCAAATACTTGCGGTAAGTTTTGGCAAATGACAAGTCTGTAGGTACAGTCAACTCGAAGCAACTGAGGTCAAAAGGTCAGAAAAATGAAGAAATTGTCAGCCAAAAATTCATTTTCACATGATGCAGGTGAGACGGTTTCACACTCCAACACAGGCTGGCCGCATATATTAGCATACATTAACCATATTTGGAAAGCTGTTTGGGCCGTTTCAGGTGACGGGGCCAGTGTACACTACTGTCTAATGTTTATATACATATTACAGTCTCAAATGACTGAGTCAGGAGTTGGAGTCAGGAGTTGAAGTCAGGAGTTGGAGTCAGGAGTTTGAGTCAGGAGTTTGAGTCAGGAGTAGGGGTCAGGAGTCGGGACTGTGAGGCGGGGACTGTGAGTCAGGAACTGTGAGTCAGGACTGTGAGTCAGGTAGCCTGCTGTCATGCTGTTGTCAGTCAGGACTGTCAGTCAGGACTGTTAGTCAGGACTGTCAGTTAGGACTGTCAGTCAGGACTGTCAGTGACTGTCAGTGACTGTCAGTGACTGTCAGTGACTGTCAGTGACTGTCAGTGACTGTCAGTCAGGACTGTCAGTCAGGACCGTCAGTCAGGACTGTCAGTCAGGACTGTCAGTCAGGACTGTCAGTCAGGACTGTTCGTCAGGACTGTCAGTCAGGACTTTCAGTCAGGACTGTCAGTCAGGACTGTCAGTCAGGACTTTCAGTCAGGACTGTCAGTGAGGCCTCTGAGTCAGGACTTTGAGTCAGGCCTCTGAGTCACGATTCTGAGTCACAATTCTGAGTCAGGACTGTCAGTCAGGACTGTCAGTCAGGACTGTCAGTCAGAACTGTCAGTCAGGACTGTCAGTCAGGACTGTTCAGCAGGACTGTCAGTCAGTACTGTTCAGCAGGACTTTCACTCAGGACTCAGGCAGGACTTTGAGTGAGGACTCTGAGTCAGGACTCTGAGTCAGGACTCTGAATCAAGGACTCTGAGTTAGGACTTTGCAACAGGACTTTGCATCAGGACTCTGAGTCAGGCCGCTGAATCAGGTACTCTGAGTCGGGACTTTGCGTCGTGACATAGAGTAGGGACTCACACCTCAGTGTCACACCTCAGTGTCACACCTCAGTGTCACACCTCAGTGTCACACCTCAGTGTCACACCTCAGTGTCACGACTCTGAGTCACGACTCTGAGTCACGACTCTGAGTCACGACTCTGGGTCACGACTCTGAGTCACGACTCTGAGTCACGACCCTGAGGCACGAGTCTCGACTCTAAGTTACGCCTCTGAGGCACGAGTCACGACTCAGAATCACGACTCAGAGTCACGACTCAGAATCACGACTCAGAGTCACGACTCAGAGTCACGACTCAGAGTCACGACTCAGAGTCACGACTCAGAGTCACGACTCAGAGTCACGACTCAGAGTCACGACTCAGAGTCACGACTCAGAGTCACGACTCAGAGTCACGACTCAGAGTCACGACTCAGAGTCACGACTCAGAGTCACGACTCAGAGTCACGACTCAGAGTCACGACTCAGAGTCACGACTCAGAGTCACGACTCAGAGTCACGACTCAGAGTCACGACTCAGAGTCACGACTCTTAGGCTGTGTTGAGTCGAGACAGGAATCAGAGGAAGGATTTGGCATCAGCCGTTACAGTCATGAGTCTGATCCAGGAGTCCGGGTCAGAGAAAAAAGTCTGTGTCAGGAGTGAGAGTCAGTAGTCTGAATCGGAGATCTGATCAGGATTCAGAGTTGAAGTTTCAGTCAGAGTCGCAGTCATGGTGAGGAATCACAGTCAGTATGTGTTTGTCAGTCCGTCGGTTTCATCCATCTGTCCATTTGTCCGTCCATTTACAGGCAAAGTTTAGTCCATATGTCCATTTGTCTGTCAGTTTACAGGCCAAGTTTATTTAAAAGTAAAGGTAAATTCTTAGTAATTGTCAGTGCTGACAATTACCGTGTTCTCTAGTTATTATTATTATTGCAGTCAGGAAAACTGTGATTACTTCAAAACTATTAAAGATGCTGTTTTACAAGTCAAGGGTAATATGCAACTCCATTGCGTGCTACTTCAGACGAAATTTCATGATCAAATTTCATGACACTTATGAGTTATGAGGAAAATATAAAAAAAATTTCCGGCGCAGGTTTCTCAGAACCTAAGCATAACTGAGAGCTGTCGATTTTTTCTAAGATACCTTGACAAAGTCTCCAGTGCAGAAAGGCGTCTCGTGGAGATTTCATGAACACATTTCAAGATATGATTTTTTGAAAAATAGACATCCCGAAAACTGGCCAAAACTTTTCTGGAAAACAGGGAAGGAATGCTCGTAGAAAGCTGAAAATGGGCGTGCTTACAGACCTAGGCTAGTGTACCAACTTCACAAAGTTACGGACCGCTCGGACAAACGGTCTGTGCGCTACGGACGCACAAAAACTCAATATTCAAGTGGCCATAGCTCAGTTCCTATTGCAGCTACAGACTAGTTTCACATATCACAAGAAAGGTCTGTTTCTCAGCTTTCCAATGGTGTATAGCATAATAGTGTCAGGCGCGCGGAGTAGAATCGCGTCGGACATTGAAAATTTCATGTCACTTTTTAGGCCCAAAAAACCTTTTCGGCTCAAAAAGTCAATGTAATTCTTCATGCACGTCCATCATTATTTTATGTGGGCTACCCATATCAGCCCTCCATATTGTCCCCGTAACAAAAATTACCTACATTAAATAGTTTTTCCTAGAGAATTTTTTTAATTTTCAAACTTCAAATATAAATTGCAAAGCTTCTGGTTATTCAAATTTCATGAAATTAATACCAAAAGATGCTTAAAATTATCGCCTTTACTGTCCTCCAAGGCCATACAGCTCATAGTAATAGCCAATTTTACATAGATGATTTTATATAAGCCACTATAACTCCTGCATTTATGTTTCAAATCAGATGAAAATGCAATGACATGTTCCTAATTTATTGCCTGATTTTTCCATGTAGGCCTATCTCCCCAACTCTTATGGTTTGCCTGCAGCAAGCCATTAGGGTTAGGGTTAGGGTTTACTCAACATGCACTGCTTGCAGGGTGGTACGCTTGGCCACCACAGGTGTGTCTGGCAGTCAAGATATTTGATAGGCATATGCTCCAACAACATTGCAGCGTTCATACATGCTTTTAAGAATTCATCATGAAGGACATGAATTGGAAGGGGAGAGTAAGCAGGGAAGGGGAGACAGGGTGGGCGCGGGGGATTATCCGATATTGCCGTACGGCAATATCAGTTATACTAGTTATTATTATAATCCCCCGCTCGCGCAGCGGCGGGGGATTATATTGATATTCTTCGATTACCTTTTATTATTATTATAAATTCCCCCGTTAGGGGAATTTATATTGTTTTTGTTCGTTTTTTTTTTTTCATCATCTTTTTTCCTCCTCCTCCTCCTCTTCTTATTTTTCATCACCACTTTTGAGAGCTCATATTTCTGGAACTATTTATGATATCTTTATAAAAATACATATCTATAATGCACTTGCAAATTACTATAACATCCTGGAATTACAGACCGTAATTACTAGTACTCTGGAAATTACGTCCAAAATTCATAAAAAATTTGTGTCAACGGTTCTGGAATAACCGCAATACGAAATTACACCAAATTTTAACACAACAATCTCTAAAGATATACGCAGTGCAGAAAGGCGGCTTTTGGCAATATCTCTAAAAGTTTTTTTTATATGAATTTTTCAAATAAGGGAATTCCCAAAATTGCTACTAAAATTTTCCAAAAACTAGGAAGAAATGCTGCAATCAAGCTGAATTTGTAGGCAGTTACAGTCATACTATAGTCTAACAATCCACTAGAATTTCAACTTTCTGGCGTTAACGGAATCGGCGCTATAGCACCACAAAAACGCAAAAACACCGCTATTTTCAAGCGCCGATAACTCGGCTCCTATTAAAGCTACAGAAAAATAAAAAACACCATCAGAAAGCTCTGTTTCTTAGCTTTCACATGGTATATAGCATTCTACTGTAGCGCCGTGCGTTAATAAACGCGGTATACCCTGAAAATTTTATCTCACTTTTTTCCTCCCCAAATGCTTCTTATGGCTGGATACACTTTTTCCTGGCCATATGCCAATTTCATCGCTTCTCATACTTCACTGGCTGCACATTTTCTTTGTTGAAATAAATGCTGACCCAATTACATTTCTGTGTGAATCATCGGATGGGGAAGGTAGAAGGGAAGGGGCAGGGGGATGTAAGCCTTAGGGGGCAAGGGGATGTAAGGGGGCAGGGGAATGTAAGGGGGCAGGGGGACGTAAGGGGGCAGGGGGATGTCAGGGGGCAGGGGAGATGAAGGGAAGGGGGAATTTATCTTTGTAATTGTGCACAATTACAGGTGTACTAGTTATTATAATCCCCCGCCGCGAGCGGGGGATTATATTGATATTGTTCGTTTTATTATTATTATTATTCTTATTATTATTATTCTTATTATTCAGCTCAGGAAAACTGTGATTACTTCAAAACTATTTGAGATATTGGTTTACAAGTGAAGGGTAATATGCAACTCCATTGCGTGCTACTTTACACGAAATTTCATGATCAAATTTCGTGACACTTATGAGTTATGAGGAAAATAAAAATAAAATTTCCGGCGCAGGTTTCTCAGAACCTAAGCATAACTGAGACCTGTTGATTTTTTCTAAGATACCTTGACAAAGTCTCCAGTGCAGAAAGGCATCTCGTGGAGATTTCATGAACACATTTCAAGATATGATTTTTTGAAAATTGGACATCCCGAAAATTGACTGCTTTTTTTTTGAAAAACAGGGAAGGAATGCACGTAGAAAGCTGAAAGTAGGTATACTTACAGACCTACCCTAGTGTACCAACTTCACAAAGTTACGGACCCCTCGCACAAACGGTCTCGGCGCTACGGACGTCCAAAAACGCAATTTTCAAGTGGCCCTATCTCGGTCCCTATTTAAGCTACAACAAAGTGTTACATATCACAAGAAAGGTCTGTTTGTCAGCTTTCCAATGATGTATAACATAATAGTGTCAGACGCACGGCGTAGAATCGCGTCAGACATTGAAAATTTGTTGTCACTTTTTGGGCCTATCAAAACGTTTTCTCTCAAAAAGTGCATGAAGAACTTCATGGATGTTCATCAATGATTTATGCAGGCTACCCAGGTTGGGCCTCCATATTGTGCCAAAAGGAAATTTGCCTACATCAAATACTTTTTCCTAGAGAATTTTTCTAATTTCAAAATTGAAACATAAATTGCTCTGGTTATAATCGTTCAAATCTTATGAAATCAACACCAAAAAATGTGTTAAATTACGCCCTCTACCAAGCTACAGGGATATCTTCCTCTTACCTTTAACCAATTTTACACATAACATTTTATATATTCAATTATAACTCATTCATTATTTATCAAAATCAATTAAAACTCATTTGTCATGTTCCTAATTTTTTGCTCTATTTTTGCATGTAAGCACAGCTCCATAACTTGCATGGTTTGTCTACAATAACCCATTAGGGTTAGGGTTTCACCTATCATTCACTGCAAATGTATTGCTTTGAGGGTGGTACCGCTGGCCACCAAGAACAGGTCTCCATGCCAAGCGATGTCTGATTTCAATATATGAGCCTCTTAAAGAATTCATCATGAAGGCCATGAACTGGTTGAAGGGAGTAAGCAGGGCAAGGGAGACAGGGGGGGCGCGGGGGATTATCCGATATTGCCGTACGGCAATATCAGTTATACTAGTTAAGAATTTACCTATGGTAAATTCTATTTGTTTTTGCTATTCTTATTATTATTATTCTTATTCTTCTTTTTTTTTCAAAATGGTCCTATGGCGATGAAAGTTGGTCAGAAGGTTAATCAGTCATTCAGTATTGTGAAAGTGGGTCATTTGATGTCATTTTCACAGTTGTCTTTTTCACAGAGGCGTTCAAAGTCGAAAATTTGTAAACTTTAAGGTTGAATAACTGAAAAAGTTGTTGAGATAATGAGTCAAGAGTCAAAATCATGTGATAAAAAGTTGTTGTCTATGTATTGGTACAAGTGATATGAGAGTTGGTCCAACGGGTAAAGGGCTAGAGCAGAATGAGCAGTTTTTGGTCTGTCACAGAGATCTCAAGTTACGTAATAGATGGAATCATGGTGATTGTGACAAAAGTTGGCTAGTATCTGGGACCAGTGCATTGTGCAATATGGTTTGGATTTGTAGACTACTTTTTGAAATATGGCAAGTTTTCAAAATCAAGGGTTCAAAATTTAGGTGGAATTGTAAAATCTCCTTGAAGCAGCAGTCTGAGGTGATCAAAATGTAAATGAACTACCCTTAACTTTACCCAAAAAGACTATTTTGGCCAAAAAATTGGACAAAAAGATGATATTTGAAGGTGATATGAGCCATTAAAGTTTAAAAAGTTCAATTTTCCAAAAATTCTGAAAATTATGTTATTTTCAACCAATCAAATGGAAAGTCTGGCGTTTACTACTCAAAAACATGGTTATCAAAAGCCTCCTATGACAATTGTCTCATATCCTCAACTTAATTTGTAAAAAATTGTGAAAAATGGTACTTCGCAACTTACATGACATTTTGCAAAAATCATTTAATTTGAGTGGGAAATATCATTTCTACAGCTTTCTGTAAATTAAATGACCCCCCTAATACCACATACTGCAATCACATGAGCACATTAATTTTCACCTGTGACAATTTCGGCAAGGTCAAATTGGAGGTCAAAGGTGAAGGGAAAATTGATCATTATGGCAGATGATTTTTTTTACTAGGAAGGAATATTTCAATTTTCTTGATTTTAAGGGCAGATGTAGACCAAATACTTCTGGTAATTTGCAGCAAAAAACAAGTCTGTAGCTACATCCATCTCTGAGCAGTGTGGGTCAAAAGGTCAAAAAAATGACAAAATGGTCAGCAAAAAATTCATTTTCACATGATGCAGGTGTGACAGGTTCACACTGTAAGACGTTGTGGCTGCATAAATTAGCATTCATTAGCCATATATGGAGTGCTCCTCTGGCCAGTTCAGGTGAGTGCTGGTTACAAGGGCAGGCCTACTGATTGGAACAGTAGTCTGCTGTCATGCTGTTGGGAGTCAGGACTCTGAGTCAGGACTCTGAGTCAGGACTCTGAGTCGGGACTCTGAGTCAGGACTCTGAGTCAGGACTCTGAGTCAGGACTCTGAGTCAGGACTCTGAGTCAGGACTCTGAGTCAGGACTCTAGAGTCACTATTCTGAGTCGGGACTCTGAGTCGGGACTCGCCGTCAGGCCTCGGAGTCAGGATTGTCAGTCGACTGTCAGTCAGGACTGTCAGTCTGGATTGTCAGTAAGGACTGCTCGTCAGGTCTGTCAGTCAGAACTGTTCGTCAGGCCTGTCAGTCAGAACTCTTGAGTCTGGCCTCTGAGTCAGGACTCTTGAGTCACGTGTCTGAGTCACTATTCAAAACAAATGACTCAGAGTCATGACTCAGTGTCACACCTCAGTGTCACGACCCAGTGGCACACCTCAGTGGTGACTCAGTGTCACACCTCAGTGGCACCACTCAGAGTCAAGACTCAGAGTCACCACTCAGAGGTCCGACTCAGAGTCCCGACTTAGTGGTCCGACGCAGAGTCACGACTCAGAGTCACGACTCAGCGTCACGCCTCAGAGTCACGACTCAGAGGCACGACTCAGAGTCACGACTCTTAGGCCGAGTTGAGTCCAGACAGGAAGGAATGTAGACCAAATACTTGTGGTAAGTTGTGGCAAAAGACAAGTCTGTAGCTACAGCCATCTCTGAGCAGTAAAGGTCAAAAGGTTAAAAAAAAAGACTAAATGGTCAGGAAAAATTCATTTTCACATGATGCAGGTGAGACAGGTTCACACTGTAAGCCGTTGTGGCAGCATAAATTAGCATACATTAGCCATATATGGAGTGCTCCTCTGGCCAGTTCAGGTGAGGGCTGGTTACAATTGCAGGCCTACTGATTAGAACAGTAGTCTGCTGTCATGCTGTTGTTAGTCAGGAGTTGGAGCCAGGAGTCGAAGTCAGGACTCTGAGTGAGGACTCTTAGGCACGTCTCTGCCGCAGGATGCTCAGTCAGGACTCTGAGTCAGGACTATGGGACTCTGATTCAAGACTGTGGGACTCTGAGGCAGGAGGCTGGTACTCTGAGTCAGGTCTCTGAGTCAGGTCTCTGAGTCAGGTCTCTGAGTCAGGTCTCTGAGTAAGGCCTCTGAGTCAGACCTCTGAGGCATGTCTCTGAGTCAGGACTCTGAGTCAGGCAAACTCAATCAGGTCTCTGAGTCAGGTCTCTGAGTTAGGTCTCTGAGTCAGGACTCTGAGCCAGGTCTCTGAGTCATGTCTCTGAGACAGGTCTCTGAGTTAGGTCTCTGAGTCAGGACTCTGAGTCAGGACTCTGAGTCAGTTCTCAGAGCAAAATTGCAATCGCTAAGCGATCCCTCCCACACTAGTCATGTACGTACTGAAAAGTCATGGTAATGTGTCCCTCTGCAAATTTCGTGTCATTGATTGTCCTAAATGTGGAGCTGCCATATTGTTCCTAAAATTATTTTTGTAAACAGATAACAACCACTCAGATTTCTTGCTTAAAGGCCCCTTATGCTACACTTACTATTACGAATTTTAAAACCTGTAATTAACGAAAATAATTCCCTATTTGATTTTACGACATCCTACTAATGGCAGTTGAGGTTGAACAAGAAAGGACCCCGCCCGTATAGACGCTGGCGCCCCTAGCGGTTGAAACAAAATCAGCAAAAATGTTGCGAAAATGTGTCAAAAGATATTTTCAACAGTGTTGTAGGTGCTTACCGCTCTCTCCTGCTTTGGCAGATTACAAATTAACACGTAAGTTATAGAAACTATTTCAATATAACATAAGTTCTACATATCTATAGGCCTATATACAGATTCATTTATGCCATGCCCACATAATACTCATACACAATATTGGGGGGAAAAGGTATTCATTAGCACTCTAACCTTGCAGATGATGCTGAAAACCTCACTAGGTGGCAGCAAGAGGCAGTTGTCTCAGAAAAAGTTACACTGCTTATAGGTACTCACTGCCTTGTGCTGCCATCTGTATTCTTTTTTGCATTGATTGATTAATAATTTGATTGCAGAAGCATAATACAATAAATTGTTTATTATTTTAAAAGCCTTGAAGTAAAGCATGTGTGTTGTTTAAGCATACGATCACCCTGAATACCCCAGATAATCAGTAACGATGAACTGGAGTCTAGTTCATTGATCAGTAATTCCAAGAAATTTGGTGGACAACATTCTTGAGACACCTCTGCACAGGAAGTCAGACTTCTAGAATTTTCCAAACTGCATGAGAGAGAAATCAGAAAATTGTCTTGAAATAATTTGTTCAGTTGTCAACAAGGTTAAAGACTTCAAGAGTTGATGGCCTGTGTTTGAGAAGATAACTTCAGTAGTGGTGTGATTACTGTACAGTGCTACAAATTCGTCTATTTCCTCAGGTAAGTGTTGCAATAACTGGTGTGCTAGATCAGTGGAGTGCTCAGTTTCCAATGTATTTTTGTGCAATGGCTTCGTCAATGACACAGCACGCTGAGGCGGCCTTAATATTGGCCGCAGCATCTTCTTACATGTATCAATAATAGGAAATTTAATATGCTACATTTTGATATGAGTTTTGCCTGTGTAAGCTGATTTTTTCTATGTGAAAAGTGCGTTTTGCATAGGGATGGACACCGGTTCACGGTATATCGATCATACCAGTTCTTTCCGGCGGTTTGATAACCAAAATCGATGTCAAACACTTTCGGTTCAATGCAATCGTACCCTCCACATGCTTAATTTACATGTAAACAGGTCAAAAACGACTTTATTTCACAAAAAAATGCGGAAAAAAACATTAATGGCCCTTCGCCCAGGTTGCAACCCACGTTGGACTGCCGAAAATACGTACCAAAATATTGGTTTTGCCTTGCGGATTTCACCAAAAATGCACTAAATTGCGGACCCGGGCTGAATTTACGGATCGCAATACGAACCGAAAACCGAAAAAACGTATCGACGGTACATATCGTATCAAATTTGGCAAACGGTGGCCATCTCTAGTTTTGCAGCTGCCTCAGCAAACGCAAGCAAATGTGTCCAGTGGGAAAGGGGCTTTCAGAGTCAAGATTATCCATCACACTGGAACCCTCTGCCGGAAAGGGTGGTCACGGCAACAACTTGAACAAGATTAACAGTCAACCCATCTCGGGACTACTGGCCCAGCCACTCCCCGCCTCGCCGAAATCCGCTCTGCCTCCTACCCGGCCCCGTACTACCCGCTCGGGCCCTGACCCGCTCCTATAACTGGTCAGTGAAACTCAAAGCCAGTTCTGTATCTGCAAAGTGCAACTTTTGCTTCGTTCACATATATACAGGCCTATCATTATGAGGGGTTCACATGCGTCTCAAAAACAAATGGGAGTGTCAAATGTCGGAATTTAAAGGAAAAATGAAAGTGTCATGTCCCATTTATCTAAACATAAATGATAAACAAATATATTGAATGTCGTTTGTAACTTTTCGTCAGTCAATTTGTCACTGTCTCTCCATGTTTAAGAGGGGCAGTGTCCCTGTGTCACTGTTTAAGAAGGGCAGTGTCCCCATGTCGATTTTTATCCTTGTCCACTCCTTTATGTAATATGTAGGCCTACCTGGCCTAGCCTACAGGCAGGACCTAGGCCTATAATCCTTATACAGACAAGCCTGAATGCAAATATCATGCAATTGGGCCTGTTATCATTTTCTTTAGTTGTGGCGTATGCTGCTAGCTGGCCTATTTTACTTTTCATGTCTATTTTATGTATTTACAGATAAAAATCACTTGTTTTATTTACATTAAAATTTTTTATCTATGCATCCCTACGCCTATAGATCTTTCTAGGTCTATAGAATCTTTTTATCTGTCTATCTATCTATCAATGCTATCTAAAGCTCCGTCTCTTAAAAATGTTTTCTCTCAAATCTTGCTTTTTTATGAGAGCCAAAAAGATCCATTAAATAGAAATATCCCTTTTTTTCCTTCTTTTGCTTTGTTTTTTAATTAAGAAATAAAAATTACTGATGAAAACGGGCCTGTAAACGTCGAATTGAGACGTTTTCTTGAATTATACGTAATGATTGGCAATTGAACAATCGTATCAAATACTATCAATGCAATAAGCCCACTGCCAATGCGTTCACTCCTTTAGGACAACAATGGATATATCGGTTACAAATAGGGCTTAGGCCTATAACCAGTTAAACAAAGTACTGACTTTCAATTCGTTTGAGAATTGAAACTGCATGATCATGCATTTTTGTATCCTTCCAAGGTTTCTTGGCAACGGACAGTCACATTAAATCCAGAAATTAATTATAGACTATTATAACAAGAAAAATTTTTCCAAAAAGAATAGAGGCGATTTTTAAAGCAAATTCAGCTTTTTCCACATATTTGACCCTGTTTGCATTAAATTACGGCCGATCCCGCAAAAAGCGTCCCATTCCGCAACTGTGCATCCGCGTTTTAATACGAAATCCCGCGGCCCGTCGTTCCGCGAATTTGGCCCGGCCGCAATTTTACTACGTACGACGCCAGCCCCTGAATCTGATGACGATTCAACACAGCTGAATTTCCAATTTTGGCCTCTGGTCTCCTGTCGGGAGTCTTGTACTCTGTATACAGAGGCGAGTGGCTGCATATAGAGTCACTAAGACTTTTCAGCGAGGGGCTGATGCATCGCCTCAAAAAATCTCAGAGGCCATCTGACAACTCAAGTTCTCTGAGAGGCCCAGGTATATTAATAGGGCAATATACGTGGTGGACCTAACCGAATTTCTTATTTCAATGAAGAAATCCATAAGATTAAACCTAGCCTATATAGGCCTAATATCAGTTATTATACAACATGTCTTGTTTCTGCCCTTCATAGAAACGTCACGGTGCGGACCACTGATTGACATGGTCTGATACAAAAGGTTAGACCCACTTCCTTCTTCTAAACTTATGAAAACATATATATTTTTTATAGGCCCCATGTCAATCTTTTAACTTATATTTGATTGGCCTAAGTGGACGAGTGAGCATTTCTTACCGACAAATATTAGGCTACATGTATGTATACATGTATATATGCTTTTTACCAGATTAACAGCATTCCTTTTAGAAACTCAGATTTTATAAAACAGCATATATATCATTTATGGGCCTATTCGTGTTATCCCCTTAATTTAATACATGCATTTCACAGCGTGTTTCCGATGTTTGGCCCTGTTCAGTTACATGGTGGGCAACAAGGCAGCGGCTTAGGTCTTCGTGTACGCCTAGGTCTCCTTTCACCAAATTTAAGTTACATAATGATAATATTTTTATTTATTTATCAAATATATATTTACAATGGGACACAGTGTTCAGTAACAACTGTTTTCCAAAGTGACCCATTAAGGCATAACACAATGATTAATAATTAATATTTTACAAAATAATACTAATTACAAAAAGCTCAAAACATGGATACAATTTACAAACAGTGTAATATATATGCATATACACTCACCAGCAAAAAGAAAAGCAACACTTGATTTTAGCTCATATTTTTGCAAATGAATTTTTATTGCAAAAACCAAATTGATGGCATTGATTCTATCATCAACAAGCATAATCGTACCAAACATCATTCAACTGCGACCATTTCCTGTCTTTCTCAGGCCCGTTTATCAAATTTGATATTTTGCAAAAAAGTATACGTTACGTTCAACTTATTACCGAAATGATAACGTCATTTGAAAGCATGCCTAATAGATGACTAAAAGCAGAAAAATCGCTTCAGCAACTTCATTTTCAGATTTTACACAAAATTTTGAAAATTTGCATTTCACCAATTTTGAAACACAGCAAAGGAAATGATGGAGTTTCATGCCTTTTGAATTTTTATAACATTTTCACAAGATGTTTCCAACATGTCTTAGAGATGCAAGGGAAAAATTCAAGGCAAAATATGGATTAGAAAAAGTCTATTGAAACATTGAAGGCCAAATTTTAAAATTGAAAGTAAAAATCACTACATAAAATATTAAAATCCCAAACTGAATTTATGATATCGCGAGATGGTTCTGAGAGCTCTGCTCTGACATGGACTTCATTGATATTCCAATCAAAAAGTTCAAGGTCGATATTTTGAAATGCATTTCTTGAATTACTAAGCACGAGACTCACTCTAGACATTTCCTACAGGGCGTGCTTGAGGCCAGACGCATTAATGACTTAACCATTGTGGGCATACTACAGGTTGATTAATGTAGACTGGAGTTGAGCACCACCTGTTGAATATTTGTTGAATGAGACTAACATTCTGATATAACAAATGTGTGTAAAAATGTGGACCTCAAACTTTGTTACAAGATTGTAAGTTAAGTGCACGTCAGGGCCGAGCTATCTCAAACATCTGGTGATATCAAAAATTCAGTTTTTGCATTTTAATGTTTTATTTAGTGATTGTCACTTTCACTTTAAAAATGTTTCCTTCAATGCAATAAAAGATTTTTTACCCTGAATTTTTTTCTTGTACCTCTGAGACATGTTGGAAACATCTTGTGAACATTTTATAAAAATTGCACAATTCAAAAGGCATGAAACTTGATCATTTTCTTTGCTGTGTTTCAAACTTTGTGAAACACACATTTTCAAAGTTTCGTGTAAAGTCTAAAAATGAAGTTGCTGAAGTGATTTTTCGGCTTTTGGTCATCTATTAGGTAGGCTTTCAAATGACGTCATCCTTTTGGTTATAAGCTGAACATAAGGTATATTTTTTAGCAAAATCTCAAATTCGATAAAACGGGCCAGAGAAAGACAGGAAATGGTCGCAATTGAATGATTTTTGGTACGATTATGCTTGTCACTGATGGAAAAAATCCCATCAATTTTGTTTTGGCAGAAAAGAATTATTTACAAAAATATGAGCTGAAATCAAGTGTTGCGTTTCTTTTGCTGGTGAGTGTATATTATGACTAAATTTAGAAGATTAAAAACAAAGAAAAAGGAAAAATGTAAAATCATAAAGAATTATGATGTATGTATGTCACCGAGAGAATCTACAGTGCTAGAGTGATATATGTAAGCCTACTGCTATAAATGGTCCACATAAGGTCATTTTAGCGCTATGTGCAAGGTTTTATGCATAGGCCTACATGCTCATGTGTAATTGGGGGGGCTGGCAAGACTGGCGTTGAGGTGACAACCTGGCTGGGGTAATGTCTGGCAATGTACCGGATGACCGACCGGGGGGGGCGGGCTGGCGCCGGGGCGAGTTTCTTTGAGGCTAGAAGGTGCGAGGCAGCTATTCTCATGGCGGATTGACCGGGTACCCTTGAACAAGTGTGAGCTCCTTTAAGAATCAATTGGAAAAGTTTTTGGAAAGAACACCCCCCAAAACATGACCCTCATATAAACCCTACCTCCAAGCGACAAACCTCAACTAAATTTCAAAATAGAATTAGATATACATTGTAATTTTTACAATACACCGCGTTCCCAATTATTATGCAACTAGGCTTTTTTGCAATATTTCAAGATGAAATAACACTATTTGGACATCCTTTACACGCAATGACGTGTGTGTCATGAAGCAAATATTCTGTCACTTTCGTCCAATTCCATTGTTTTAGGGAGGAGTTATGCTATATAATCAAGTTTTTGGGTATTCCCAATTATTATGCAATTTCTTTGAAAAGCATGCATTGCCACAAGAAATCGACAAAGTTCATTTTTCTCAATAACAAAGCCTCCAATGCTCTTAAAAAAATTAATATCAATAAAATCTCAGCTTAGAATATATCTATAGCACACTATACAGTGGTTAAGTGCTGGCCTTCAATTACATGTATCTCTATTTGCCCTTTGCCCTGCCATCTGCCGATCTGCTTGTCAGGGTTTGTTATACCAGGAAAAGCCCTTATTGGACCAATTTGCGCATATTATGGTACAGTTTCATGCATGTACAAAGTACAGATTATGAGCTGTTGGTTAGAAACCATAAAACATAAGGCTGTTTTATTTTGCTCAAGTTTTTCCAATCATTCAAAAAGTGTTAAATACACTATAACACTTCAAAAAGCGCTGCTACATTGCAAAGGTGATATGCGATATATGTGTAGAAAATGTCATTGCTGTATATGCAATAGTGGACAAGTTTTGGCTCCAATATGAAAAAAAAAAGTTCATATTTTTTCTCAATATATCAAAAAGTATAAAATATCTATTAGTCAGACCATGAAAATCCACAACTAGACCATGTAAGCCATATGTGCAGCAAACCTTATCCATGTACATGCAATAGTGACCGAGTCTTCAGCCAAAAACAAAAAAAAACATTATTTTTTCAATATTTCAAAAAGTTTATATTTCCCATTAGACCTTTCAAAATGCACAACTACTTATAGGCCAAATGTGTACCAAACGTTACCATGTACATGCAATAGGGATCGAGTCTTATCCCAAAAACAAAAACAAAAAATGTCTATATTTTTTCTAATTTTTTCAAAAAGGATAGAATATCTATCAATGAGCCCATCAAAAGGCACAAATAGACCAAAAGGCCACATCTGCACGAAATTTCATCTATGCGCATGCAATAGAGTCCTACACCGGAAACTAATACAAATAATTTATATATCTTTTTGATTATTAAAACAATTATGCGATATCTATCCATCACACCATCAAAAAAAGCAGAACTACACCATAAAGCCAGTATGTGTACCAAATTTCATCCAAGTACAGTTGCTCTCGAAAGTAAGTACACCCCTGCAGGATTATCGCATTTGGCTCATTAATTAATATCAGGTCATGATTAGTATCTCATTTTTGCAATAAAATGTATCTATTTGAAGTCTTGCATAATATGTAATTAGGATTTCTTGAAATATCAAGGTCACTTTGACCTTTGACCTCAAATGAAAAAATAACCCATTGCAAAAGTAAGTACACCCTCACAATATTTTACCTTTTTATTGAATTATTCCCTCTGTTTTGGTCAATCTGATTTTGCCCTGCAACCTTTAAGTGTTTCTTGTTCTGCCTGCTTGATTTTGGCACCTTCCTTTTAATTTCGATCCTCCTTAACAGTACTTAACAATTGATAATCCTTAAATACACCTAATCAAGTCATTATGGTGTGAGTGATGGATCAGTCACTATGCCACAAACTTAGGAACTGTCTAAAAGGCTGAGGAATTTTGTTAATTACACCTACAATTACAGATTTGGATATATAAGAACATTTCTGAACAGCTTGGGGTTCACATATCTACTCTCAGGAATTTTTATTCAAATTTAATGAGCAAAAAATAAACAGAATCATCAAGTGGGATGGGAATACCAACAAAGATAGCTTGCAGAACATCCAAGAAGTTATTACAAGAAGCCACCAAAAACCCAAGAGTTACATTCACCAAATTACAAGAGCTACTGGCATCATCTGGAATACATGTCCACACGTCAACTATATGGATGCATTTAGATGAAGAAGGTGTCACTGCCAGATGTAGCCAGAACGCCCAGAAACAAGGCCATACCGTTGAAAAAAAACACAAGGAAGCAGGCCTACCCTTTGTCAAGAAGCATTTTGATAAACCAGAAGACTTTTTGGCTGATATTCTTTGGACAGATGAACATAGAATGGAACTCTAAGGTCACATGAACAACCGTTGCATTTGCTGCAATGTCAACACGGCTTTTCAAAAAAAGAACCTGGTGGCAATACTGAAGCATGAAGGTGGGAATATCATGCGGAGTGGCTGTTTTTGCCACATTGGAAACTGGAAACTGGTTAATACGGAGGGAATCATGAATTCAAGGCCCTATTATGAAATCGTAGGAGATAATGTTGTCCAATTGGTGAAGTATAGCTTCGTTAAGAGTGCTCCTGGGTGTTCCAACAGGACAGCAATCCCAAACACACCAGTGTGTCAACTAACCCTAAATAAATTAAAATAAATACAAGCTTTTGGTATGACCCAGCCATATCCTAGATGTGAATCCCATGGAAATGTGGTTTGACCTCAAAAACTGGGCAAATGCAGGGAATTCCCCAATTATTCAGTGCTGACACAGTTTTAAATGGAGGAATGGTAAAAAATTCCAGTGCAAAGATGTAAGAACCTTATTCACAGAAATGCATCTTCAAGCTTTTTTATCCACCTGCTTACGAAACATTAGGTAGTGACTGACCGAAATTAGAAGGGTGCACTTACTTTGTCAATGACCATTTTTTCCATACTTAACTGTATTAATTTAATGGGAGACTGAATTTGTGAATTAGCAATATAATCGTATGCACATGTATTAAGTTGATGCCATTTTTTCCATACTTAACTGTATTAATTTAATGGGAGACTGAATTTGTGAATTAGCAATATAATCGTATGCACATGTATTAAGTTGATGCCATTTTATTGTTACTTTGTGAATATATAATAATTTGTACCCTTGAGAGACAAAAGTTTGAAAAATTGCATGGGGTGTACTTACTTTCGAGAGCAACTGTACATTCAATAGAGGCCCAGTTCCAGCCCGGAAACATCTGCCTGCCCGGCGGACGGACAACATTTTACCCAAGTGACAACAGTACCTTTTTTGAACTTCTTTTAGTGAAAGTAAAAAAACGTGTACAGATAGACCATGCTAGCAAGCCATTCCAGCCAAGTTCATTCAGGATAAATCATGTGGAAAATTCAGGGATATTATGGTGCCGAAAATGTACTGTACAAGGCGAGGTTAAAACTATAGACAAATTCATTGCATGAAGGCCCACTACATACAAATACAGCGCTGATATTTTTGATTTTGTACTGCAGCTGTGTTCACCTACACTGTTGCCAGATTTATTATGTTATGGCTAATTATGATATTTTTAACCATAAGAATGGAAACAATCAAATTATTTCCTATGGAAACAGGAAAAATTTTCTCCATTCTTTGAAAAATTACCACTTCCAGTCCTGGTTCTCCCGGTTTCACTTTTTTCATTCCCAGGTTTCCTGCAACAAACCTAGGCACAATATAATTGTCTTGTTGCACAGTGATCTTTACATATTTAAATGATTTCATTGTTCTTCTTCTTTTCAGAATTCCTCTTCAGCCTCGTCTTCCTCGTTGTGCACTTCAACATTTGACATTCACTGTTTATAGACGAGATATTTTGTATTCAAATCTCAACGGTATGTACTATGTAGTCATCAATGGGATAATTTACACTTTCAGTCAAGTGCATATTTGTCATTATTGGACATCTTATATGCTTTATGAATTATTGCCTTACATGGTAAATATATAAGAAGCAGGAGCACTGCAGAAACATTTTTGTCCACGTAAATGCAGCGGTTTTGTCAATAACTGATATACATCCAAATTCTCCAGGATTTCTTGCAATTTTCCCTAATAGATGTGTCAACTGCCATATAATCATATCTTCCATACTTGCCATTTATATTAAACACGACTGTCTCTGATGTAACTGTTGATTGAACTGGTCACTTCAACTATTAAAGATTTTCACCTAGCTATTTTCTGTATTATTTGCAGGTCTCTCTGAATCTATTCCTTGACCCCAAACATCTGGGCAAGAAGAGAACGACCCAAGTGATCATTACATGTGTCTTGTGTCTCTGTTTGCCTGACCGCAAACACCGTCGCCTTGCAAGTACCGGATACAATTGACCCTTACATTCCTCCTCTGGTCTCTCAGCGGGTTGATGTCACACATGTGAATTTCACCTGGAAATCAATGTTCAAGGTAATTGTAACTTAGAAAGGAAAACCCACTACTCTCATAACATAGGATATTATGACTGCTGATGTTCTATTTAGGATGGCTTTTGTAGTCTAGCATTCTTCGTGTGTGATTGTTTATTCCTTACTATTATTGTGGTATGAAAATACTGCGGTTTTGTCCGTCATGTTTCTCTGTACCCTCATTAGGGTGGCCCAAAAAACAAAATTTATGATTTTCCATTCGCACACCCCCTCATTTTAGGAGAAATAGTGAAAAAAACACACTCTAAAAATTTCAAGAAAATCGGTCAAGTCTTAGGGGTCTCTCAAGGCCCCTCCATTCTTAGCAAAAAGGACAATTTCGACAATTTTCACCAATACGCGGTTCTTTTTAACTTAGCCAATTTGTACAATACTGCATTTTTATTGCCATGGTTGGATAGGTCTCAAAAAGAGCTTCAATTTGCATACCAACATTATTGGTCTAAGACAATATCTCAACTCCCATGGGCTCTTCAGTTTACACTTTTCATGAATAAAATTGTTGCCGAACAACCGATCGTGATAAGAGAAATGCTTTTAATTTTTTTCACCAGAAATTGTTGTAATTCTTATTTTCCAAGTTCCAGAGTGACCAAATATTAAAAAAAAAAATTTTTTGACCTTGGGAATGCCCAGTTTATGAGTGATGAAATTTTATGTTGAAGTTTGTCACAAACTCGTAAAATAGCAGGGGGGGGATTGTAATATTTCAAACTCATATCTTCATCCAAATTTATTACATGGCAACATGATGGGTACCACTTGAAAGGCAATATTCTTATGTTTCACATGGTGTAAATCATGTTGTCCTATATTTAACTCTTATGAAGTTAAACCATGAAATGTGACAGCCCTTCTCCAATGTTTTCAGCACTTTAGACAAAATGTAACATTAAATCTTTACAGCTCAAAAGCCGGGTTTCTCCAATGTAAAAAAAATTGTTTAATGTTTTATCTGGTCATCCTGCACTTTTGGCGAATAGGAACATGTTACTTGACAGTGAAATTAAATGGAAATCTTTTCTTGAACAGATTTAATCATTCAGGAACACTTTCGCACATAAGCACTGTCAGCTGATGAGTCCATGGGAGCTGAGATATCGTCCTAGACCATTAATGTTGGTATGCAAATTGAAGCTAATTTTGAGACCTTTCCAACCATGGCAATGTTGTACATTACAAATTGACAAAGTTGTGACAAACCGCGTATTGGCGAAAATGGTTGAAATGTTTCTTTTTGGTGAGAATTGAGGGGCCTTGAGAGACCACTTAGACTTGACTGATTTTCATGAAATTTTAACAAGGTGCTTTTTTCCCCATTTCTCCTAAAATGAGGGGGTGTGCGATGTGAATTTCAGAAAAAAATATTTTCCTGTACATTTTTAGGCCACCCTAACCCTCATGGTGGCGAATAATTGGATTCTCCACAGTTGTGATTCCTGCCATTAGAGGCGCTGCAGTCACACATCTTTAACTTACTGATTCAGCAATAACAGACTGTGGAAAGCTGTGGTAAAGCCGTAGAGGCAATTGCACATCCAATTGATACACACAATAGATATTGCCTAATGGCGTTTAGCATTTCACCCCCTTCACTTCTAAAAGCAATCATATCAGCAAAACAGAAAGCACATACTTTTGACAATGAAAAAGAAGATTTAAAATACAATTGCAAAGCATATTGCCAACAATGCCGCATCAAATGTGAATTAGTTCATTCGAAATTGAGAGGTACTGAAAATGACGCTAAAATTATCTGTGCACAAGACATTTGAAGAAAAATATGGCTAAATGAGTAAATGGAACTTGTGTGAAAATACCTGAAAAAATATATTGAAGAAATATTGCTGTATTGGTCATCACATGCAGGTATACTAGGTCGATGAAAACATTTTTATTGCATATGAATGATACGTAAATTGACTACCACTTCCAACTATGCATATTTCAAAGTTTCCAAAATTTCTCCAGTGATCTGTGATAAAAAGTATGGATAATTTGTCGATCTAATAAAAACTGGAAAAAACTGACACCTGAGTCTCATACCGAAAACTACTGAACCATGAGGTAGTGAACCATTGCAGCCCTTATCTTTGCCTTCGTGGGTTCAAACCCATGATGGGGAAGGCAAAGTTTTCAGTGAACTTCCATGAGCAACATTCTCGCTGCAGGTCGTTTGCATGACACTCTAAATTAGCAGCCCTTTGTATCAGTCTCTGTGCTGGACAACTGAAACATCCACACTGTGGTGATTTTGGCATAACAAGGAATAAAAATCCCATGCCCTTTTGTCACTAAACAACATATAATTTGGTCTCCTTAAAATTGGATCATAATCCTTTCATATATATTCTCATGATGAATAAAGAACAATTTTAAATTGCTCTTCATTGACTACGCTTTCATATTTCCTTGTGCCTACTACATTGAAATATTTTCCTTTCTTTTGCAGGTGCAGTTGCTGGAAACACAGACGTGACTGCTGACATAATACCCCTGATTGTCACCGAGTGCCTCACTGATACTGACCTTATTGAAACTTTTTGAAAGATTGTCAGAAACTTTTGTAACTAAAAGAACTGTTTTAAGTCATTGAACTGATTGACCTGTTTTAAGGTCAGTGAAATTGATTTACCAAGTTGGCCTCATTTAATAAATTGATTTCGTTGAATCGATTAAAGTAATTTAACTGACTGATTCAATTAGCATTGAAAACTGGAAGTGAAACTGCAAGTGAAACAGAATCAGAAAAGAGATTTCAAGTAAAAGCGAGAGTAAAACGGAATCAAAAAAGAGATTCCAAGTGAAACTGAAAGACAAACGGGATCAAAAAAGAGATTCCAAGTGAAACTGAGAGAGAAACGGAATCAAAAAAGAGATTTCAAGTGAAACTGAGAGAGAAACGGGATCAAAAAAGAGATTCCAAGTGAAACTGAGAGAGAAACGGGATCAAAAAAGAGATTCCAAGTGAAACTGAGAGTAAAACGGAATCAAAAAAGAGATTCCAAGTGAAACAAACGGGATCAAAAAAGAGATTCCAAGTGAAACTGAGAGAGAAACGGAATCAAAAAAGAGATTTCAAGTGAAACTGAGAGAGAAACGGGATCAAAAAAGAGATTCCAAGTGAAACTGAGAGAGAAACGGAATCAAAAAAGGGATTCCAAGTGAAACTGAGAGAGAAACGGAATCAAAAAAGAGATTCCAAGTGAAACTGAGAGAGAAACGGAATCAAAAAAGAGATTTCAAGTGAAACTAAGAGAGAAACGGAATCAAAAAAGAGATTCCAAGTGAAATTGAGAGAGACCCGGAATCAAAAGAGATTCCAAGTGAAACTGAGAGAGAAACGGAATCAAAAAAGAGATTCCAAGTGAAACTGAGAGAGAAACGGAATCAAAAAAGAGATTCCAAGTGAAACTGAAAGACAAACGGGATCAAAAAAGAGATTCCAAGTGAAACTGAGAGTCAAACGGAATCAAAGAAGAGATTCCAAGTGAAACTGCGAGCAAAACTGAATCAAAAAAGAGATTCCAGGTGAAACTGAGAACAAAACGGAATCAAAAAAGAGATTCCAGGTGAACCTGAGAACAAAACGGAATCAAAAAAGAGATTCCAAGTGAAATTCAGAGAGCAACAGAATCAGAAAAGAGATTCCAAGTGAAACTGAGCGCAAAACGGAATCAAAAAAGAGATTTCAAGTGAAACTGATAGCAAAACGGAATCAAAAAAGAGATTCCAGGTGAAACTGAGAACAAAACGGAATCAAAAAAGATATTCCAAGTGAAATTGAGATAGAAGCGGAATCAAAAAAGAGATTCCAAGTGCAGCTGACAGCAAAACGGAATCGCACGAGATCACTGAAGTGCTCACTGGAAAGTGCAAGTGAAACTGAAACGTTTGAAAGGGGGACTGACAGATTTGAAAGAGAAACTGAAAGATTTGAAAGAGAAACTGAAAGCTTTTCAGGAGACATTGAAAGATTTGAAAGAGATACTGAAACATTTCAAAGAGAAACTGAAAGAATTCAAAGAGAAACACAGATTTGAAAGGTAAACTGAAAGATACACTCTTGTGTCAATTGGTAGCAATTATAAAATTATTCAGTTTCACCTAATAAAAGAGCAATTCTGCATTGAATGACATTTGGCTACATTATATTGCATGTGCATTGTTGGAGTGGTTGCACAAGATTTGAAGTGACATTTGAACTTATTCCGTTGTGTTTATACAACAACTATTATAAGCGATAGTCACTAACCACAATATACAATGCCTAAACTAAGGAAACAATCTGCAAGGACTAGAAGAGAAAAGAGAAAACTGAAACAAGCTCACCATATTGATGTCGACATAACTGATCATAAGAACACTGACAATGTTGCAGAGAAACCAAAATCGAAAAAACGCTCTCTTCATACGAAAGCTAGTCCTAGAAAAAGATTTTGTAAGGACCAAAACTCTAATGAAGCTCCCGTAGATGACAAACTAATAAAGGATGTGGATGAACAAAACGTCTGCCCTGTCAAAAAAAGCAGATATGACTATGATGAAGCTCATCAGAAACAACTACGGTCATCAAGCAAACGTAGATATGCCACAAATGCAGACTTACAAGAACAGGTAAAACAATCAAGCAGACTGAAATATGCCACAAATTCAGATTTCCGACAACAAAAGAAAGAATCCAGCAAACAAAAATATGCCACAGATTTACATTTCCGGCATGAAAAAAAGGAATCCAGCAAAAAAAGATATGTGAGAAGTCAAGATTTCCAAGAACAGCTGAAAGGATCAAGTAGACATAAATATACCACAGACATTGATTTCCGGAATAAAAGGAAGCAATCCAGCAAGCAGAAATATGCCACAAAAAAAGATTTTCAAGAAAAAGTGAAGGAATCAAGCAAAGAGAAATATGCCACAAATAAAGATTTTCAAGAAGCGGTGAAAGCATCAAGTAGAAACAAATATGCGACAAATGAAGATTTTCAAGCAATGCTTAAGGAATCAAGCAAACAAAAGTATGCGATAAATATAGCTTTTCAAGAACAAGTGAAGAAAGCTAGTAAAGACAAGTATGAGAATACCAAGCGGGATCGTAGCAGTGTAGAATATGTCATTCACGAATTTCGTGAAGCTTGCAAAGAAGTTGCAGAATATATCTGTTGTGTATGTGAAAGACTGTTATTTCGCAATCAAGTTCATTCATGTATCCCAGGTTCATATGAAAAATATGACTCCCTTGCTTCACAATGTATCACTCACAAATTTCGCCATGCCTGTTTGGATGATTGTCCTGCCAATTGCCCAAAGAATGACTTGTGGATATGCCCCACTTGTGACAAGCATTTGAAATCGAGGAAAATGCCGCCTCAGGCTGCTGTAAATAAAATGGCAATAGAAAAAATACCTGGCGAATTAGATGAGCTGAATATGCTGGAACAACAGCTTGTCAGTTTAAGTATTCCCTTCATGAAAATAGTGCAAGCACCAAAGGGCAAACAAGCAAAGTTAGAAGGTCCTGTGATATCAGTTCGGTCGTTACCAGAAGTTTCAACGAAAACTCTCCCTAGACCTATTGGCCATTCACAGATAATTGGGCTTAAACTGAAAAGGCGATTGGAATACCGTGGGTATGCATCTTATGAAATGATCGACACAGCAAAGGTAGAGAGGGCATTTATCAAGCTGCGAGAAATAAATCCACATTACAAAGATGTGAAGCTGCACCCAAGCTGGGAAGAACAGATCAATAATGAACTGGAGGAACTCAGAGAAACAGTTGACAATACTGACAAAGCCCAACACCAGAATGATACTGACAAAATAGAGCAAAGTGCCTCCTCTTCAGCAGCAACTACTGATGAAATTGTTAAAGAGACACCTGCTCAGGACTCAGAAAACAAGTACAATGAATACTCTGGATACGACAGTCTACTGCAACCATTGGACATGAGAGCTGATGTACTACATGAACTTGAAAACCATGTCTTTTCTGTTGCTCCTGCAGAAGGCCAAAAACCTCATAGTTTGCTGTCATCCAGCCATGATGAGGCCAAAGCATTTCCTGCTCTTTTCCCATTTGGTGAAAACAATTTCAACGACACACGAGAAGTTAGAATCACGAGAGGATCGTATGTGAATGCGCGTCTTTTCAGTGCAGACCTCAGATTTGCCAAACATTCTGGTTACATATTTTATTGTCAAGCTGTTCTAGAACTGGCTAATCTTCTGTCAGGTATTAGCATCCAGACAAGAAAAGGCTCTAAAGCAGGCAATATAACAGCATCCATGTTAACAGATTACGAACAAGTGTATGAGTTATGTAAATCCAATCTTGCATTTACGCACATGCAAACATTGAGAGGTTCACCGGAATACTGGAAGAAAACAATGAATGATTTATTTGCAATGGTACGCCAGATCGATATTCCAACTTTTTTTGTCACGCTGACTGCTGCTGAGTTGTCCAGATGGCCTGAGGTTGTAGAATCAATTGCAAGACAAAATGGAAAAGTTGTGGATTTTGAATCCCTCTCTTTTAATGAAAAGGCTGAAATCATTCGCAGCAATTACGTTACTACAATTCGAATGTGGTACTCAAGACTCAATCATTTCATGAGATTTTTGCAAAGTCCTGCAACACCAATGGGAAAAGTTACCGACCACTTTTACAGAATTGAATTTCAACAACGAGGCGCACCTCATGTTCATGCATTGTTCTGGATTGAAAATGCTCCAAAATATAATGTGCAGACAGATGAGGTTGTATGCAAATTCATTGATGATCACATCTCTTGCCAATTACCTGATGCTGCTACAGATCCAGAGCTCTACCAGATTGTGTTGGACTGTCAGTCACATTCGAGATCACACACAAGGTCATGCAGAACAGGAAAGAAAGACTGTCGATTCAATTTCCCAAGACCCATAGCACAATACACAACTATAGTTAGACCTATTGAAAGTGACAGTGGTGAGCCTGACCATGTTCAATCTTCTTCAGACAGTGGTGACACAGATGCAAACCAAGCAAATCAACCTACAATTAATTGGTCAAAGGGCATGGCACAAGCAGCACTTGAAGGTTTAGCTGACATCTTGCAAAATGATGACATTGAGCAGCTCTCACTTGATGAAATATGGTGCAAGGCTGGATTCTCAGGTTACAAGGATTTCCTCAATGCTCTGTCCTGTGTTGCTAAAAAGCCTAGCATTGTCATGAAGAGAGATGAAACAGACATTTGGGTGAACAACTATTGTCCAAATGTATTGCGAGCATGGAATGGGAATGTGGACATTCAGTACGTACTTGATCCAGAGACTTTGATCCTCTATTTGCTTTCTTATATTTCCAAGGGAGAACGGGAATTGAGCGATCTTCTGAAAGAGGCAAAAACTCAGATACAGCAAGAACAAAGCAACTCTGATTTACGACAACAGATGAAACAACTGGGCTCTGTATACCTGGATTCAAGAGAGGTTTCTGTCCAAGAAAGTGTTGTCCGTGCAACTGGCCTCCCTCTGAAGCAATGCTCCAGAAATACAGTTTTCATTGCTACAGATGAGCATCCAACAAAGTTGTCAAAGCCATTATCTCAGATTAAGAAAGAAGCAGAAACAAGTAAAGAGAGTGATGACATCTGGATGACAAGTCTGAATGATCGGTATAAAGCAAGGCCACTGACTGAAGAGTTTGAGACAATGTGCCAAGCTACATTTGCTTCAAAGTACAGGAATCTCACCAAAACTGAAGGTGAAAAAGCTATTGAGAATGGAAATCCAAATGCGCACCAACTGCTACATAATCTTGGTTATATTATGAAGAGAACGCGCGCTCCACCAGCAATTGTGAGATTCCCAAAGTTCTCATCTTCAAATGATTCGGAACGATATTACATGAATTTGTTGAAACTGTACTTGCCCCATAGAAATGATGCTTCTCTGAAACCTCTAGCATACAGTACATATGAGGCTTTCTACAACACAGCAGCAATTAAGATTTCTCCAACATCTGACATTACTCCAGTTCGAGCAATTGTGGACAGAAACAGAGCATTGTATGAAAAGATAGATGAGGAATTACAAGATGCTTGGGAAACAATACAGCAAAATGGAAACATACAAGATGCGTGGGCAGAGCTTTTACCGAGTAGTGAACAAGAGCGCCTTCAGCCCCGTGACCATGATGACGGAAATGACTTGTATGATGGACAAACTGAAGCTATTCCTGACTTACAACGTACTGACAACTCTCAGGCAGCGTCTTTGTGTTCTTTTGAATTGATTGGAGAACCACTGCGACCTATGTTGAGGAGAATGAATGACAAACAGCGAAGTATTTTTTACACTATAAGAGACTGGTGTATCAGGGAAGCAAGAGGTGAGAAACCCGACCGCTTTTTCACTTACATGGCAGGGCCAGGCGGTGTCGGCAAAAGTTTCTTCATTAAATGCCTTTACAATGAAGCTAGTAAACTGCTACGCAATGGCGAAAACCCCTCTGAAACCACCGTTCTTCTGACTAGTCCTACTGGCACATCAGCTTTCCAAATCTCAGGTTTCACTTTACATTCTGCTTTGAAAATACCAAACAAGTTGTACGAGCGTTATGAACCTCTGTCAGAGGAGACACTGAACAGTCTGTCAGGGAATCTCGGAGGTTTGAAATTGCTCATCATAGACGAAATATCAATGGTGAACCGCAGGATGCTAGGATACATTCACGGAAGGCTGAAACAGATAAAACGGATTCGATCAACTGATTCTACCGCATGGTTTGGGAATGTTTCAATTCTTGCAGTGGGTGACTTCTATCAATTGCCACCAGTGAAGTCCTGTTCTCTTTTGAAGCCAGATGCAAGCATGGGTATTGACCTTTGGTTTGATCTCTTTCGCAAAGTGGAATTGACAGAAATAATGCGCCAGAAAGACGATGTTCCTTTTGCAAAACTGCTTAATACATTAAGGAAAAAAGCAAAGACTGATGACCTGAATGAACAAGAAATGGCAATGTTGCAATCAAGGAATAATTTGCCTGACATCCCTGAAGAAGTTTTGCATGTATTTGCAAAGAACAAAGATGCCTCTGCACACAACCAAGAAATGCTCACAAAATTATGTAACAACCTGGAAAAAATTGAGGCAGTTGATTTCGTGAAAGATCCCCTTTCAGGTCAAATGACAAAGACTCGCAAAATCACAAAGGGTACAAATGATGACCTACCAGATGTTCTGCACCTTGCTATAAATGCACGTGTCATGTTGACTAGAAACCTTGATACTGGTGATGGACTTGTGAATGGTTCTTTTGGGACAATTGTTCACATTATCCATGATGACAAAACTACACAAGTCTTCGTAAACTTTGACAATTCCAGAGTTGGCAAAAATCAAAAATCTCACAATTCTCCACATGCTCCTTCCACTGCAATTCTCATTCCTGTACTTGAAGAAGTGATGGCAAATAGAAGAGATCAAATTACCAGACGGCAGATTCCTCTCAAACTAGCATGGGGTGTCACGATACACAAGACCCAGGGGCTCACGACTGACAAGTGTGTTTTTGACATGAATGGCGTGTTTGCACCAGGCATGTCATATGTTGCACTCAGCAGGGTTACGAAGATTGATGGTCTATTTATCAAAAACCTAGATGTCACCAAAATTTGGAGGCCAGAGGATGCTCACAAAAATTTGCAGAACATGTTGCCCATGCAGTTACTTCAGAGCCATGTACCATTGAAAACACACGAAGAAGCAATCACTATTGTCCAACACAATGTTCAAGGGCTTTTGTCAAAGATAGGAGATATTCAAAATTACCCAGAAATGCTTACTGATGTCATCATGGTCAATGAAACTTGGTTGAAGTCCACAATGAATGATTCGCTTGTCAGTCTACAAGGATATCATATGTATCGACAAGACAGATCAGGAGATACAGGTAGAGGAGGCGTTGCCATATATGTGAAAAGCTCAATCACATCTGAAAAATTGCCATCAATCATTCCAGGCATTGAACATGTGGCCGTCAAGATTTTGTCAAGCAGCAATGAAGAGTTTCTTCTTGTAACTTTGTACAAGATCCCAATGCAAAATATGTCTGCCTTCACATCACTCCTTACCAAAGTGGTGCATGAAATCAAGAATGTTTTGCCCAAAAATATCATTTTCGCTGGGGATTTCAATGACAACTTGCTACAGAACAAGCCTCATCCTGCAGCAACTTTCTTTCATGGTTTATCCTACAAACAACATGTCACCTGGCCCACTACAAGATATGGCTCGTTACTTGATCATGTGTATTCAGATTCAAATGTGACCAACAGGATTATATGTACACCTTTGCCAACATACTTCTCTGACCATGATGCCATCAAAATTACTGTTTTCACCAGTGAAATAGAACATGCCACTGAACATGTCACGCCAACAGTCCTACCAACCTCTACCTTTACACACACATATGACTGTAAGCCAGAGAACACAAGTGCCACCACCGTTCAGCCAATAATACTGAGTGATCCTCTTCCATCAACATCCACAAGTCACATGCACTCCATGCCAAACGGGCAACAAACACATGACATTGCAGCCTCCACACAAGAAATTAACTTGCCTTCTGGTGTTCGAAATATTGGCAACACATGTTATGCTAACAGTGTGCTCCAGCTGCTGTTTTCTGTCAATGAACTGGAGCCCATATTTGCACTGAATCAACCTGTGTCTGATCACCTGCTTGAACTGAAAGCTCGCATATACCTCTTGCATGATACCCCCATAGAACCACATTCTCTGTTTGCATTGGACCAATTGAAAGATTTCCCAAAAGGTGAACAATGTGATGCACATGAGTTCCTCTTGTCATTATTACAGACATTGCACACTGAACAGTTGGAAAACATTTTGCCACAAGCACATATTGAATCAGATGATATACCTGCCCTGACTCAATCAGACACCATTTCCTGGCTTGAATACCGCTCAGTTCACCCAACTACTATCACAGATTTGACAACAAGCCAATTCACAATGAAATATCTCTGTAGAAGTTGCCAACACTCATTCTCAGATAACGATCATTTCCGATGTGTCAATGCCTTTTTGCGAAGAGACACATTTCAGGTGGAACCTTCTGACTCTGTAGCAGACCGAGAATGTCCAAATTGCCACTCAACAAACATGACTTGCATGACAGAAATGACACATTGTCCACCATATCTATTTATTCTGCTGATGAGATTTGCGCGAAGGAGAAAAGACAACAGGAGTGTGAATCTGTCGCAACAATTGTACTTTACACTGAAGAACAATACACAATACAGACTCATTGGGGTCATCAATCATCTTGGAGCTACATCCCATGATGGCCACTACACAGCAAATATCTGCGACGAGGAGTCCAACAGATGGATTGAATGTGATGACAACACTGTGAAATTTTGCAACATCCCGCGAGAGTCAAGATATGCATACATTTTATTATACAAAAAAGCATCACATCCCGAATGATCATTACTTTTACTCATACTTTTCTTTTTGAATCTCAAGGAATTTGTCCAACTGGTATACACCAATCATAACAGTATGTGCCCAAGAGTCAGAACCAACAATATGGTCACACTTGCATAGAAGTAGCAGGCAGCAGGGCTGGGGTAGCTTTATGCCTCCGCCCCCAAGGAAAATTCATGGCAAAAGCCACATTTGGCAACTTTCCAGAAAATATTTCATCGAACATTCAGCCATTTAGCACAAGAAAATTTCAAAAAAGTTTCTGTCAACCACCTGTACCTTTAGTACAGTAATGTTGAAATTGTGAAAAAAATTGTTTGTAGATTCTTTACGAACGAAAAAAAACATTTGTCCCAGGGGTCAAATCCATAGCCACCCAACTATCATCTGCTCCGCCATTAAGCATACCTGCTTTTTGAAATCACCATAGGTATCCAATGGGATACCCCCTGTAGCAACTGTAACTGGCCGACCATAGCCAGTACACAGTGCTACCAATCTTGGTCAGATTTTCACGGACCTATAGAGAATTTATCACTAGGGGGTCACAAAGGGGGGGGGGTGGTCATTATGCCGCTTGGGGTACTAATTTTTCGCATGTATTTCCAAGTGGGCCACTCATTTTTCACAGCATTTTTAAGGAGGCGGGCCATGCACTTGTAACTGAAGTAAAATGTCATGAAACATGCATGCACTCAGATGGATACTAATAGTCCTCATGGAACTTAAGGGAGTATTAAACATCGGCTGAAAACCCTAATGCCTATCAATTAAAATCCACCACCCTCTAGTCATAAATTCTCAAGGGTGCTTTACTTCTTGCTGTTGGGAAACTTCGGATGTGTGCTGTGTAGGGGACAAAAGTCAACAAGGCACACACAACTATTTTGAAGGGTAAGTCAATAATTTCCCAATTTGGAGTAGTCCTAACCCGTCGACCCGCCTGCTGTAATATATATATCTATAATGGTTGCCAGGAGTCCCTTACACCGCACAAGCTTCTGAGTGTGCAACACTACACTTTTGCTGGCAACTACCTAAGGTCACACAAGGTAAGTGGAAAAATCAATGTCATGCCACATTGTCATCATTGCCATCGAAATATGCTGCCACTTATTATTCTAACTTATTTTAGTAATTTTAGGCACCAATTATTAATTATATAATCAAAACTATTATTGAGTCTCTATTTGAATTTTTTCACGCAAAATTGGCGCGAATATGATTTGGCCTTTTTCATACGACCGCCCCTGCCACCAGCATTTCCTTCCGTCACCCCTGCTATATAAATGATATGTATGGCTATACACAGCAGAATAAGAAACATGCCCTGTAATTTTTTCCCTTTTCAATTACAGGTGCAATTTTACTACAATCACTCAAGACCACTAGGCCAACCTTCTTCAATGATTGAGGCCACCCGATGCAGCCATTTCACAAGAACACCATTATATCAACGCCATCCAAAGGTGCATACCAATCACCTACTACTCCATAAACCATATGATACAAGCGTGACCTGTTCAATTCTAAAATTGATATGTAAGTATCTAGGAGGTGAAAAATAAAGCAGTCTCTTGTGTAATATTTAGAATACTGCAACCAGTCTAATTTCATTTAAAATGTGAAGTGCAATGCAGACCTCTAATAGAACACTTAGGAGTGTGTTCTCAGTAAAAAGCACACATCAAGTACTTTCAACCTCCATGATAATATATTTTGTACTCAAATATTCATATTACGGCACATTTACATTGTGTAAGCCTGTTATAACACATCAGGGGCCAACCATTACATCTCCCACAGATGGACTTTTTTAAACAAATATTTTCATGACTAGCTTTGTGAAATAAATGATATTTTCTGCCTCAGTTTAGGACCACTACTCAACAGTCACAAACACTTTTCCCTCTCACTTTCAGATACAACTATTATATTCCAAGCAATTTTCGATTGTCCTGAGATCATTTTTCACCACTCGCCTACTATCTCTGGCAATAGAAAAGTAAGTCTAAAAATTTGAAATAATGTCAACAGTGCTGCAGTGTCCCAATTGCCAGCGAAAGAAATACTTTACTTTCAAAGCCTTTTCATGTGACAAGGTACTATTCTGAGAAGAATTCATGTAAAATGCATTCTTGAATAACGCAAAAGACGTTAAATTGGTCTTCTCTGTCTTCCAGGTGCATCTCGTGTTCAACATGTGTACACTGACATCACATCAGTAGGCCATTTTACATTAATCTACTTGAAAGACACTCAATTGGCAGCCTTGATATAGCAGCATCAATGACATACAAGAGCGGCACAGTTAAACCTATTACTTATGATATTGATCATCATGAACATTGGCATAAATCCACATTCATGCAAATGCAGTGTTTATCCAGTATTGTGGTATACAAGTCATGTTTATATATGTGCTGAATATGATGTGACATAAAGGAAATCACATTTCCATTCTGTCTCTTCATTATGAACCCACTAATTACGCCTCTAAATGTTTTTGTATTCAAGATCTCTGTGTATTTAATGACAAAATCAGTGTCTGAAAAGAATTAACATGCTCAAAACCATTTATTACCCATGCAATAATTAATACATGTATAACTATTGTCACACATGAATTGACCTTTGTACAGAATTATATCAAAGTCATGGTACTATACTATAATGGCATTCCTCGTAATGATAATGTAAATGTCATTTATGTTTGTGCTTTCTTCTCTATTTGTCCCATTCACTTCTTGTTCAGATGCTCTAACTTCTCATATTGTGCCATTTCTTTTATAATAATACAAAGGATATGCGTATTGCTATTGAAAAATATTCAGATTCAAAAAATAAATTCCAATTTGACACAAACATTGAAAGTCTACTTTTCTGACAAATTGTTCATGGGAGAACCTTGCTTTTTACTCATGTTCGTCTTAATAGTAAGACCACTTAGCCACTCACGCAAATCTCACCCTGTGATCTCACCCATAAAACATTAAATGGAGCTAGGTTGTATCAACTACTCTATGCTGGTGCTACTGAAGAACCCTGCACATCCCTCAATCAATACGCCATGTGCTAGATTCCCATTCTTCTCACCTTGAGCTACTCCGGCTGATCCATGCAGTGGAGTCACATCATTTCTACCCAAGGTGCTAACACTCTGTAGAGGGCATAGACCAGCTGCCTTTTTGTCATGGAGTCACAGACATCTTGGTGGATTTGCAGTTAAACTTCATACTTCTATTGACACATGGTTGTAAGGACAGACGCATATGATGATAAGTATGTCTGTGTCTGTCTGTCCATCCATCAATTTGTATGTCTGCTTACAGGCAAAGATTACTTATAGGTAAAGGTAAATTCTTAGTAATTGTCGTTTTGACAATTACCGTCTTCTCTAGTTATTATTATTATTCTCACAGGAAAACTGCGATTACTCTAAAACTATTAAAGAAACCGCTTCATAAGTCAAGGGTAATATGCAACTCTGTTGCGCGCTACTTTGAACGAAATTTCATGATCAAATTTCATGACACTTCTGAGTTATGAGGAAAATATAAAAAAAAATTCCGGCGCAGGTTTCTGAGAACCTAAGCATAACTGAGACCTGTTGATTTTTTCTAAGATACCTTGACTAAGTCTCCAGTGCAGAAAGGCGCCCTGTGGAGATTTCATGAATACATTTCAAGATATGATTTTTTGAAAATTGGACATCCCGAAAATTGACTGACATTTTTTTGAAAAACAGGGAAGGAATGCTCGTAGAAAGCTGAAAGTAGGTACACTAACAGACCTACCCTAGTGTACTAACTTCACAAAGTTACGGATCCCTCGCACAAACGGTCTCGGCGCTACGGACGTCCAAAAATGCAATTTTCAAGTGCACATATCTCGGTCCCTAATTGAGCTACAACAAAGTGTTACATATCACAAGAAAGGTCTGTTTGTCAGCTTTCCAATGGTGTATAGCATAATAGTGTCAGACGCGCGGCGTAGAATCGCGTCAGACATTGAAAATTTGTTGTCACTTTTTTGGCCCATAAAAAAGTTTTCCCTCAAAAAGTGTATGAAGAACTTCATGGATGTTCATCAATAATTTATTCGGGCTACCCAGGTTGGGCCTCCATATTGTGCCAAAAGGAAATTTGCCTAAATCAAATACTTTTTCCTAGAGAATTTTTTTAATTTCAAAATTGAAACGTAAATTGCTCTGGTTATAATCGTTCAAATCTCTTGAAATTAACACCAAAAAATGTGTTAAATTATGCCCTCTAGCAAGCTACAGGGATATCTTCCTCTTACCTTTAACCAATTTTACATATTAATTTTTATATATTCAATTATAACTCATTCATTATTTATCAGAATCAATTAAAACTGATTTTTCATGTTCCTAATTTTTTGCTCTATTTTTGCATGTAAGCACAGCTCCATAACTTGCATGGTTTGTCTACAATAACCCATTAGGGTTAGGGTTTCACCTGCCATTCACTGCAAATGTATTGCTTTGAGGGTGGTGCCGCTGGCCACCAAACTGAGGTCTCTATGCCAAGCGATGTCTGATTTCAATATATGAGCCTCTTCCAGAATTAATCATGAAGGCCATGAACTGGTTGAAGGGAGTAAGCAGGGCAAGGGAGACAGGGGGGGCGCGGGGGATTATCCGATATTGCCGTACGGCAATATCAGTTATACTAGTTAAGAACTTCCCGTAGGGAAGTTCTTATTGATATTGTACGTATTCTTATTATTATTATTATTATTTATTATTCTTCTTTTTTTTCTTCCCACTTTTGGTCATTCTTGAAATGTTGAATAAATCTTGACCTGCAAAAGATATCTACATGAAACTTCAGCTGCATGATTACACCATAAAAGCCCTTCAATGTGTGGAATTACGCATGGGAATTCCGCTCGACATTGGAATTACAGGCAATCTTCACAAAAAAATTTCGGCTCCGCTTTTGGGAAAACTATTGGGAGGAATGTCATGAAAATTTTTCCTGTTAGTCTCTAATAAAATAGGCAGTGCAGAAAGTAGTCTAGTGGCAGAAGGCTAAATAGGTTTGGAGAAAAAAAAAGTTCAAAATTTGTGCAGACTGAAATTTCAGGGGTCATGTCATGAAAACCCATGATGTAATTATCAGAATTTCATCTCCTTACAGGAACTATGAGTACTACTTGGGTACAGTGTCCATGCAAAAGTGTGGCATCCCAGGTGTAATACTTTTGAAGCCACAGGGCCTCAAAAGTTGAACATTTGATGGGCTGTATCTCCCTTAATATTGGTCCTAGAAACAAACCAGGGACATTTTTGGAAAGCTCAGAATGTCAGCTTTCCAGTGATGTATAGCATTATTCCCTTGGCTATCCAAGAGAAAATTTCGCTTAACTGTGAAAATTTCATGTCACTTTTCGGGTCGAGCAAAACATGTTAGGCTACAAAAACCTATGAAGATCTTGATGGATGTTCATGAATATTTTTTCTGTTGTGCCCAGCCTCAACCCCCATAATGTGGCCAAAGGAAATTTACCTACATTAAATACTTTTTCCTGGAGAATTTTTTGAAATTTCAAAATTCAAATGCCAATTCCTCCTTTCCTAATAATTCAAATTTCACCAAAATAACGTTAAAGGATGTGTAAAATCATCTTCTTCATTTAATTTAATGTAACCATGTATCTCAGGGCAAAAGCCAATTTTACATGAATTTTTTTGTGTTTTCAATTATTACTCATCCATTTATGCTTCAAGTCAGTTAAAACTAATGTGACATTTTGCTGACTGTTTGCCCTATTCATGTATGTAAGCACATTTTCCTAGCTTTTATGGTTTGCCTGTAGGAAGTCATTAGGGTTAGGGTTTCATGAAAGTGTATTGCTTTCAGGGTGGTACCTCTGGCCACAAAAGGTATGCATCCATGCCAAGCGATATATCGCTAAGTACATATGTATGGCTGTTGTACTTCCATGGACCATGGGAAGCATAGTCATTGCCCAATCAAAACATGTTAAGCTCTGGAAGGCAAAGGAATGCAAGGAACTCGAAGAGAAAGGAAGAGATAGGATTGGAAGGGAAGGGAAGGAATTTGAAGGGAAGGGAAGTTCTTCCTTTAAATTGCTGTGCAATTTAGTATACTAGTTATAATCCCCCGCCGCTTGCGGGGGATTATATTGATATTGTTCGTTTTATTATTATTATTATTATTAAGAACTTCCCGTAGGGAAGTTCTTATTGATATTGTTGATCTTTATTATTATTATTATTATTATTATTATTATTATTCTTCCGACACATTTTGGGCATTCCTTAAATGTTAAATAACTCCTGACCTAATAATTATTTCCTCATGAAAAGTAATACACTATTTTGACAGTGTAAAATTCCTTCTGTGCTGGGAATTACGCATCGGAATTCCGTTTGACATAGGAATTACAGGCAATCTTGACCAAAAATTTCTGCTTCCGATTTTGGGAAAAGTGTCAGTCAGAATTACATGAAATTTTTTCCTGTTAATGTCTAATGGATTATGCAGTGCAGAAGGGAGCCTAGTGGCAATAGGATGAATGGCTTTGAAGAGAAAAAAGTTCAAAATTCGAGCAAACTAAAATTTCGAGGGGTGATGTCATGAAAAACCATGATTGAAAAGTCAGATTTTCATGTCCTTACAGGAATTGTGAGTACTACCAGGGTATAGTGTCTATGCAAAAGTATGGCATCCCAGGTCCAATACTTTTGGTGCCACAGGACCTCAAAAGTTGAACATTTGATGGCCTGTATCTCCCTTAATATTGGTCCTAGAAACAAACCAGGGACATTTCTGGAAAGCTCAGAATGTCAGCTTTTCAATAGTGTATAGCAATATCCTGTGCAACGTCCAGTTTAGAATCGCGGTGGACGTTGAAAATGTTATGTCACTTTTTAGACCAATCGAAACGTTTTTTGTCAAAAAGTGTATGAAGAACTTCATGGATGTTCATGAATAATTTATGTAGGATACCCAGGTTGGGCCTCCATATTGAACCAAAAGGAAATTTGCCTACATCAAATACTTTTTCCAAGAGAATTTTTTTTATTTCAAAATTGAAACGTAAATTGCTCTGGTTCTAATTGTTCAAATCTCATGAAATTTACACCAAAAAATGCATAAAATTATGCCCTTTAGTGTGCTACAAGGATATCTTCCTTTTACCTTTAACCAATTTTATATCTAACATTTTATATATTCAATTATAACTCGTTAATTATTCATCAAAATCAATCAAAACTAATTTGACACATTCCTAATTTTTTGTTCTATTTTTCCATGTAAGCTAATCTCCATAACTCTGATGGTTTGTCTACAACAAGCCATTAGGGTTAGGGTTTCACCTACCATTCACCTGAATGTATTGCTTTGAGGGTGGTACCGCTGGCCAACACACACTGGTCTCCATGCCAAGCGTTGTGTCATTTCTATACATGTGACTGTATACTACATGGCCTATTGCAAGCAAATGTCTAGTGATACCAACACTTGCCTTTTTGCAAATGAAACAGCTTCAGCACGGAAGGCAAGGGAATGGCAGGGGAAGGAAGGCATGAGAAGGGTAGGAATTGGAAGGGAAGGGATTGGGAAGGAAGGGAAGTTCTTCCTTTAAATTGCTGTGCAATTTAGTATACTAGTTATAATCCCCCGCCACGAGCGGGGGATTATATTGATATTGTTCGTTTTATTATTATTCTTATTCTTATTCTTATTCTTATTATTATTATTATTCAGCTCAGGAAAACTGCGATTACTTCAAAACTATTAGAGATATTGGTTTACAAGTGAAGGGTAATATGCAACTCCATTGCGCGCTACTGCTTACGAAATTTCATAATCAAATTTCATGACACTTATGAGTTATGAGCAAAATATAAAAAAAATTTCCGGCGCAGGTTTCTGAGAAACTACGCATAACTGGGACCTGCTGATTTTTTCTAAGATACCTTGACAAAGTCTCCAGTGCAGAAAGGCGTCTCGTGGAGATTTCATGAATACATTTCAAGATATGATTTTTTGAAAATTGGACATCCCGAAAATTGACTGAAATTTTTCTGAAAAACAGGGAAGGAATGCTTGTAGAAAGCTGAAAATGGGTATACTTACAGACCTACTCTAGTGTACCAACTTCACAAAGTTACGGACCGCTCGGACAAACGGTCTCGGACCTACGGACGTCCAAAAACCCAATTTTCAAGTGCTCATATCTCGGTCCCTATTTAAGCTACAGCAAAGTATCACATATCACAAGAAAGGTCTGTTTCTTAGCTTTCCAATGATGTATAGCATAATAGTGTCAGACGCTCGACGTAGAATCGCGTCGGACATTGAAAATTTCATGTCACTTTTTGCGCCTAAAAAACCTTTTAGGCTCAAAAAGTCGATGAAATTCTTCATGCACGTCCATGAATATTTTATGTGCGATACCCATATCAGCCCTCCATATTATCCCCAAAGATCAATTACCTACATCAAATAGTTTTTCCTGGAGAATTTTTTGAATTTCAAAATTGAAATGTACATTGCTCCGCTTCTGGTTATTCGAATTTCATGAAATTAATACCAAAAGATGCGTAAAATTATGGCCTTTACTGTCCTCCAAGGAAAAACACCTCTTCTGAATAGCCAATTTCAAATAAATGATTTTATATATTCAATTATAACTCATGAACTATTGTTTCAGATCACTTAAAACTGAATGTACATGTTGCTAATTTTTTGCCCTTTTTTGTGGTATAAGGGCATCTTCATATCTCCAATACTTTGCTGGTAAAATAAAGCTAAAAAAATTATTCACAGATGCATGTAAGTCATATACTGTCTCACTGCCACCTTTCCCAGCAGCTGACCTTGTGCCTGCCACGACATTTCATAGGCATATGCACCAGCAAGATTACTACATTCATACATGGTATGAAGAATTCATCATGACGGATATGAACTGGAAGGACGGAGTAAGCAGGGCAGGGGAGATAAGGGGGGGCGCGGGGGATTATCCGATATTGCCGTACGGCAATATCAGTTATACTAGTTATTATTCTTATTATTATTCAGCTCAGAAAAACTGCGATTATTTCAACACTATTACAGATACTACGTTACAAGTCAAGGGTAATATGCAACTCCATTGCGTGCTACTTTACACGAAATTTCATGTTCAAATTTCATGACACTTATGAGTTATGAGGAAAATATAAAAAAAATTTCCGGCGCAGGTTTCTGAGAACCTAAGCATAAGTGAGACCTGTTGATTTTTTGTAAGATACCTTGACAAAGTCTCCAGTGCAGAAAGGCGTCTCGTGGAGATTTCATGAACACATTTCAAGATATGATTTTTTGAAAATTTGATATCCCGAAAACTGACCAAAATTTTGTTGAAAAACAGGGAAGGAATGCTCTTAGAGAGCTGAAAATGGGTGAACATACAGATGTACCACAGTGTACCAACTTCACAAAGTTACGGACCGCTCGGACAAACGGTCTTGGCGCTACGGACGTCCAAAAACCCAATTTTCAAGTGCTCATATCTCGGTTCCTATTTCAGCTACAGCAAAGTATCACATATCACAAGAAAGCTCTGTTTGTCAGCTTTCCAATGATGTATAGCATGATAGTGTCAGACGCGCGGCGTAGAATCGCGTCAGACATTGAAAATTTGTTGTCACTTTTTGCACCTTTCGAAAAGTTTTTGGCTTAAAATCCAATCAAGTTCTTCATCAATGTCCATGAATATTTTTTCCCTAATACCCTTGTGGGGCCTCCATACTGTCCTAAAATTACATTTGACTACATCAAGTCGTTTCTGCCACAGAATTTTTTTTATTTCAAAATTGAAATGCACGTAGCTCAGCTTCTACTGGTTCAAATTTCATGAAATTAACTCCAAAAAATGCATAAAATTATGACCTACGCTGAACTGCACGGGCATACAGCTCATAGTCATACTCAATTTTACAATGATGATTTTACATTTGCAATTATAACTCATGCATTAATGTTCCGAATCAATTAAAACTCAAATTACATGCTGCTTATTTTTTGCCCTATTTTGTGGTATAATCATATCTTACCAGTCTTTTTTCCTTTGCCTTGAAAAAAAAGTTTAAAAATAATTCACAGATGCATCTTAGTCTGCTGTCGGGGCCATTCTGCCTCACTGCCAGGTTTTGCTCCCAAGCAGCAGCATTACGCCATGCAAAGAGCAGCATACTCAAACACGGTCATCAACAACAGGCCACAGGCTTAGGCCTATCATGACAGGGAAATAATATACATTGAAGGGAAAGGATTTTGTAAGCGTTGGCTGATAGGACATATGTCCTCTATTTATGCACTTAAAAACCTTAATAGTATGAGCGGACAGGTGTATTCATACAAATTATTAAAGTGAATTGAAACAGGAGAATAAGCGGGGCTAGGGTCAAACGGGGCCCGCGGGGGATTATCCGATATTGCCGTACGGCAATATCAGTTATACTAGTTATAATCCCCCGCTCGCGCAGCGGCGGGGGATTATTATAATCCCCCGCTCGCGCAGCGGCGGGGGATTATATTGATATTCTTCGATTACCTTTTATTATTATTATAATCCCCCGCCGCTTGCGGGGGATTATATTGATATTGTTCGTTTTATTATTATTCTTATTATTCTTATTATTCTTATTCAGCTCAGGAAAACTGCGATTACTTCAAAACTATTAGAGATATTGATTTAAAAGTGAAGGATGATATGCAACTCCCGTGCGTGCTATTACTCACAAAATTTCATGATCAAATTTCAAGACACTTATGAGTTATGAGCAAAATACACAAAAAATTTCCGGCGCAGGTTTCTGAGAACCGAAGCATAACTGCGACTTGTTGATTTTTTCTAAGATACCTTGACAAAGTCTCCAGTGCAGAAAGGCGTCCTGTGGAGATTTCATGAATACATTTCAAGATATGATTTTTTTAAAATTGGACATCCCGAAAATTGACTGAAATTTTTCTGAAAAACAGGGAAGGAATGCTTGTAGAAAGCTGAAAGTAGGTACACTTACAGACCTACCCTAGTCTACCAACTTCACAAAGTTACGGACCGCTCGGACAAATGGTCTGTGCGCTACGGACGCACAAAAACTCAAAGTTCAAGTGGCCATATCTCAGTCCCTATTGCAGCTACAGACTAGTTTCACATATCACAAGAAAGGTCTGTTTGTTAGCTTTCCAATGGTGTATAGCATAATAGTGTCAGACGCGCGGTGTAGAATCGCGTCGGACATTGAAAATTTCATGTCACTTTTTAGGCCCAAAAAACCTTTTCGGCTCAAAAAGTCAATGTAATTCTTCATGCACGTCCGTCATTATTTTATGTGGGCTACCCATATCAGCCCTCCATACTGTCCCCAAAGATCAATTATCTACATCAAATAGTTTTTCCTAGAGAATTTTTTTTATTTCAAAATTGAAATGTACATTGCTCAGCTTCTGGTTGTTCAAATTTCATGAAATTAATACCAAAAGATGCGTCAAATTATGGCCTTTACTGTCCTCCAAGGGAATATACCTCTCCTGAATAGCCAATTTCAAATAAATGATTTTATATACTCAATTATAACTCATGAACTATTGTTTCAGATCACTTAATACTGAATGTACATGTAGCTAATTTTTTGCCCTATTTTGTGGTATAGGGGCATCCTCCTATCTCCAATACCTTGCTGGTAAAATAGACCTAAAAAAATAATTCACAGATGCATGTTAGTCAGCCGTTGGGTATATACTGTCTCACTGCCACCTTTCCCAGCAGCTGACCTTGTGCCTGCCACGACATTTCATAGACATATGCACCAGCAAGATTACTACGTTCATACATGGTATGAAGAATTCATCATGACGGCCATGAACTAGAAGGAGGGAGTAAGCAGGGCAGGGGAGACAAGGGGGGCGCGGGGGATTATCCGATATTGCCGTACGGCAATATCAGTTATACTAGTTATTATTATTATTATTATTATTCTCACAGGAAAACTGCGATTACTTCAAAACTATTAAAGAAACCGCTTCATAAGTCAAGGGTAATATGCAACTCCGTTGCGCGCAACTTTCAACGAAATTTCATGATCAAATTTCATGACACTTCTGAGTTATGAGGAAAATAAATAAAAAATTTCCGGCGCAGGTTTCTGAGAACCTAAGCATAACTGAGACCTGTTGATTTTTTCTAAGATACCTTGACTAAGTCTTCAGTGCAGAAAGGCGTTCTGTGAAGATTTCATGAATACACTTCAAGATATGATTTTTTGAAAATTTGACATCCCGAAAACTGACTGAAATTTTTTTGAAAAACAGGGAAGGAATGCTCGTAGAAAGCTGAAAGTGGGTACACTTACAGACCTACCCTAGTGTACCAACTTCACAAAGTTACGGACCCCTCGCACAAACGGTCTTGGCGCTACGGACGTCCAAAAATGCAATTTTCAAGTGGCCATATCTCGGTCCCTATTTAAGCTACAACAAAGTGTTACATATCACAAGAAAGGTCTGTTTGTCAGCTTTCCAATGATGTATAGCATGATAGTGTCAGACGCGCGGCGTAGAATCGCGTCAGACATTGAAAATTTGTTGTCACTTTTTGCACCTTTCGAAAAGTTTTTGGCTTAAAATCCAATGAAGTTCTTCATCAATGTCCATGAATATTTTTTCCCTAATACCCTTGTGGGGCCTCCATACTGTCCTAAAAGGACATTTGACTAAATCAAGTGGTTTTTGCCACAGAATTTTTTGTATTTCAAAATTGAAATGCACATAGCTCAGCTTCTACTCGTTCAAATTTCATGAAATTAACTCCAAAAAATGCATAAAATTATGACCTACGTTGAACTGCACGGGCATACAGCTCATAGTAATACTCAATTTTACAATGATGATTTTACATTTGCAATTATAACTCATGCATTAATGTTCCAAATCAATTAAAACTGAAATTACTTGCTGCTTATTTTTTGCCCTATTTTGTGGTATAATCCTAGCTTACCAGTCTTTTTTCTTTGCCTTGAAAAAAAAGTTTAAAAATAATTCACAGATGCATCTTAGTCTGCTGTCGGGGCCATTCTGCCTCACTGCCAGGTTTTGCTCCCAAGCAGCAGCATTACGCCATGCAAAGAGCACCATACTCAAACACAGTCATCAACAACAGGGCACAGGCTTAGGCCTATCATGACAGGGTTATAATATACATTGAAGGGAAAGGATTTTGTAAGTGTTGGCTGATAGGGCATATGTCCTCTATTTATGCACTTAAAAATCTTAATAGTATGAGAGGACAGGCGTATTCATACAAATCATTGAAGTGAATTGAAACAGGAGAATAAGCGGGGCTAGGGTCAAACGGGGCCCGCGGGGGATTATCCGATATTGCCGTACGGCAATATCAGTTATACTAGTTATTATTATTATTATTCAGCTCAGGAAAACTTCGATTACTTCAAAACTATTGGAGATATTGGTTTACAAGTGAAGGATGATATGCAACTCCCGTGCGTGCTATTACTCACAAAATTTCATGATCAAATTTCATGACACTTATGAGTTATGAGGAAAATATAAAAAAAATTTCCGGCGCAGGTTTCTGAGAACCTAAGCATAACTGAGAGCTGTTGATTTTTTCCAAGATACCTTGACAAAGTCTCCAGTGCAGAAAGGCGTCTCGTGGAGATTTCATGAACACATTTCAAGATATGATTTTTTGAAAAATAGACATCCCGAAAGCTGGCCAAAATTTTTCTAAAAAACAGGGAAGGAATGATCGCAGAAAGCTGAAAATGGGCGTGCTTACAGACCTAGCCTAGTGTACCAACTTCACAAAGTTACGGACCGCTAGGACAAACGGTCTGTGCGCTACGGACGTCCAAAAACTCAAAATTCAAGTGGCTATAGCTCAGTCCCTATTGCAGCTACAGACTAGTTTCACATATCACAAGAAAGGTCTGTTTCTCAGCTTTCCAATGGTGTATAGCATAATAGTGTCAGGCGCGCGGCGTAGAATCGCGTCGGACATTGAAAATTTCATGTCACTTTTTAGGCCCAAAAAACCTTTTCGGCTCAAAAAGTCAATGTAATTCTTCATGCACGTCCATCATTATTTTATGTGGGCTACCCATATCAGCCCTCTATATTGTCCCCAAACATAAATTACCTACATTAAATAGTTTGTCCTAGAGAATTTTTTTAATTTTCAAACTTCAAATATAAATTGCTCAGCTTCCGGTTATTCAAATTTCATGAAATTAATACCAAAAGATGCTTAAAATTATCGCCTTTACTGTCCTCCAAGGCCATACAGCTCATAGTAATAGCCAATTTTACATAGATGATTTTATATAAGCCACTATAACTCCTGCATTTATGTTTCAAATCAGATGAAAATGCAATGACATGTTCCTAATTTATTGCCTGATTTTTCCATGTAGGCACATCTCCCCAACTCTTATGGTTTGCCTGCAGCAAGCCATTAGGGTTAGGGTTAGGGTTTACTCAACATGCACTGCTTGCAGGGTGGTACGCTTGGCCACCACAGGTGTGTCTGGCACTCAAGATATTTGAGAGGCATATGCTCCAACAACATTGCAGCGTTCATACATGCTTTTAAGAATTCATCATGAAGGACATGAATGGGAAGGGGAGAGTAAGCAGGGAAGGGGAAACAGGGGGGGCGCGGGGGATTATCCGATATTGCCGTACGGCAATATCAGTTATACTAGTTAAGAACTTCCCGTAGGGAAGTTCTTATTGATATTGTACGTATTCTTCTTTTTCTTATTATTATTATTCTTTATTATTCTTATTCTTCCAACTTTTTGACTTTTTTAAATTTTGAATAACTTCTTTACAAGAAGACATATGTCAATAAGCATCTATACAGCATTAAGACACTATAAAAGTCCTTCTATGCTGGGAATTACACATCGGAATTCCGTGTGACATAGGAATTACAGGCAATTTTCACGAAAAATTTCCGATTCCGGTTTCGGGAAAACTGTCAGTCAGAATGTCATGAAATTTTTCCCTGTTAATCTCTAATGGAATATGCATTGCGGAAAGGAGCCTAGTGGCTATACGGTGAATAGCTTTGGAGAAAAAAAAGTTCAAAATCAGGGCAAAGAGAAATTTCGAGGGATGATGTCATGAAAAACCATGATTGAAATGTCAGATTTTCATGTCCTTACAGGAATTGTTGCTACTACTGGGGTATAGTGTTATCGCAAAAGTATGGCATCCTAGGACCTATACTTTTTGTGCCACAGGGCCTCAAAAGTCGAACATTTGACGGGCTGTATCTCCCTTAATATTGGTCCTAGAAAGAAAAAATGACCCTTTTCGGAAACCTGAGAATGTCAGCTTTCCATTAATATATAGCAATATGCTGTACGACGTACGGTATAGAATCGCGTCAGACATTGAAAATTTTATGTCACTTTTTGGGTCTCCCAACACCTATTTTGCCTAAAAAACTATGAAGATCTTCATGGATGTTCATGTTGATTTTTTATGTGGTGCCCAATATGGACCTGCATAATATGTCCAAAGGAATTTTCTTTACTTGAAGTACTTTATCATTGAGAATTTTTTTAATTTCAAAATTGAAATGTTGATTGCTCAGCTTCTACTCATCCAAATGTCATGAAATTAACACCAAAAAATGCGTAAAATGATCCCCTTTTATGTGCTCCAAGGGCATGTATCTGTCACTAATAGCCAATTTTACATTAGCAATTTCATATATCCAATTATAACTCATTAAGTATTCATTAAAATCAATTAAAACTAATTTCACTTATTGCTAATTTTTTGCTCTATTTTTCCATGTAAGCACATGTTCCTACCATGAATTTTTTTATCCTATTAAAACTCTTCCAATAATGTTTCAAATCACTTAAAATTGATATGATATGTTGCTTATTTGTTGCCTTATTGTTTGCAAATAACCTCATATTTTTTCCATTAAATTTATAATTAAATTATAACTTGTGAAATACTGCTGCAAATCACTTAAAACTAATTTGACATGTTGCTGACTGCTTGCCCTCTGTGTGTATGTAAGCACATCTTCCTAGCTCTTATGGTTTGTCCATAAGAAATCATTAGGGTTAGGGTTTCATCAAAGTATTGCTTTCAGGGTGGTACCTTCGCCCACAAAAGGCCTGGCTCCATGCCAAGTGATGTATGAGTATGTGTGCCTGTTTGTGCAGTTCCATGGACTATTGCAGGGAAGATCAAAGCAGCAGTGATGTTTCGCTCCAGGACAACCTAAACACACTATTAAGCAATGGAAAGGAAAGGAACTAGAATAGCAGGGCAGGGAAGGGATTGGAAGGAAGGGAAGGGAATAGGAAGGGAAGGGAAGTTCTTCCTTTAAATTGCTGTGCAATTTAGTATACTAGTTATAAATTCCCCCGTTAGGGGAATTTATATTGTTTTTGTTCGGTTTTTTTTTTCAGCATCCTATTATTATTTTTTTCTTATTTTTCGTCAACACTTTGACAGGCCGTATTTTCGAAACTATTTACAGTAACTACCTGAAATTGCAAAGTGAGATTGCTTTTGGTAAACAATTTTATATTCCGGAATTACGCAGCGTAATTTCTAGTGAACTGGTAATTACGCAACAAATGCATAAAAAATTTGTCGTCACGGTTTTAGAAGAACCAATGAGTGAAATTACACCAAAATTTTACACAATCATCTCTAGAGATATACGCAGTGCGGGAAGGCGGCTTTTGGCAATATCTCTAAAAGTTTTTTTTATATGAATTTTTCAAATAAGGGAATTCCTGAAATTGCTACTAAAATTTTTCAAAAACTAGGAAGAAATGCTCCAGTCAAGCTGCAGTTGCATGCAGTTACAGTCATACTATAGTGTAACAATCCACTAGAATTTCAACTTTCTAGCGCTAACGGTATCGGCGCTATAGCACCACAAAAACGCTATTTTCAAGCGCCGATAACTCGGCCCCTATTAAAGCTACAGAAAAATAAAAAACACCACCAGAAAGCTCTGTTTCTTAGCTTTCACATGGTATATAGCATTCTACTGTAGCGCCGTCCGTTAAAAATCGCGGTGGACCCTGAAAATTTGATCTCACTTTTCAGCTCCCCAATGCTTCTTATGGCTGGAAACACTTTTTCCTGCGCCATATGCCAATTTCATCACTTCTCATACTTCACTGCCTGCACATTTTCTTTGTTGAAATAAATGCTGACCCAATTACATTTCTGTGTGAATCAGGGGATGGGGAAGGTAGAAGGGAAGGGGCAGGGGGATGTACGGGGGCAGGAGAGAGGAAGGGGGCGGGGGGAATTTATCTTTGTAATTGTGCACAATTACAGTTATACTAGTTATAATCCCCCGCCGCGAGCGGGGGATTATATTGATATTGTTCGTTTTATTATTATTCTTATTATGAATTCCCCGTAGGGGAATTCATATTGTTATTGCTGATTTTGTTATTATAATCCCCCGCTCGCGAAGCGGCGGGGGATTATATTGATATTCTTCGATTACCTTTTATTATTATTATTATGTAGCTCAGGAAAACTGTGATTACTTCAAAACTATTAAAGATCCTGTTTTACAAGTCAAGGATGATATGCGACTCCATTGCGCGCTACTTCACATGAAATTTCATGATCAAATTTCATGATGTTTATGGGTTATGAGGAAAATATAAAACAAATTTCCGGCGCAGGTTTCTGAGAAACTAAGCATAACTGAGACCCGTTGATTTTTTCTAAGATACCTTGACAAAGTCTCCAGTGCAGAAAGGCGCCTCGTGGAGATTTCATGAACACATTTTAAGATATGATTTTTTGAAAATTGGATATCCCGAAAACTGACCAAAATTTTTCTGAAAAACAGGGAAGGAATGCTCTTAGAGAGCTGAAAATGGGTGAACATACAGATGTACCACAGTGTACAAACTTCACAAAGTTACGGATCTCTCGCACAAACGGTCTCGGTGCTACGGACGTCCAAAAACGCAATTTTCAAGTGGTCATATCTCGGTCCCTATTTAAGCTACAACAAAGTTTGACATATCACAAGAAAGGTCTGTTTGTCAGCTTTCCAATGGTGTATAGCATTATAATCTCACACTCGCGGCGTAGAATCGCGTCGGACATTGAAAATTTTATGTCACTTTTGGCACCCATCAAAACGATTTTGGCTAAAAAAAGAATGAAGTTCTTTATGAATGTCAATGAATATTTTTTCACTTATACCGTTATCAGGCATTCATACTGTCCTCAAAGGAAATTTGCCTACATCAAATGGTTTTTCCTACAGAATTTTTTTAAATTCAAAATTATAACTTTAGATTGCTCAGCTTCTACTTATTCGAATTCTATGAAGTTAATACTAAAAGATGTGTAAAAGTATGGGCTTTCCTGTTCCACAAGGGCATTTACCTCATTCTCATAACCTTTTTTACATGCATGATTTCATATATTCAATTATACCTCCTAAGTTTACAACATTTCACAGGCATCTGCTCCAACAACATTATTACTACGCTCATGAATACAATAAGAATTCAACATGAAGGACATGAATTGGATGGAGGGAGTAAGCAGGGCAAGGGAGACAGGGGGGCGCGGGGGATTATCCGATATTGCCGTACGGCAATATCAGTTATACTAGTTATTATTATTTTTCTACGGCCCTCAAAAAAAAATTTTTAAAGGCAGATTATGAGAACAGTGATCAAAATAAAACAAAATGGACAGAACCTCCTTGCAGATTGACAGAAACACTATTACCAGAGGTAATTGCATGGTGCAATTACTTCTCAGTGAGACGTAATTCCAGAAATTTTTTTTTATATTGTATTCACCGTTTCTCATAAACTAAGACAGATAAAGACATTGGAATTTTTTTCAAAATACCTCAGACACTTATCCAGTGCAGAAAGGAGACTGACGGAATTACGTTGAAAAAATTCCAAGTTATGATTTTTTGTAAAAACGGAATTCCGAAAAAATGAATTTCAAACTTCAGAAAACAAGGAAGGAATACTCAGATCAAGCTGAATTTGTATGTGCATGCAGCCCTACCCTAGTCTAACAATCCCACAAAATTTTGTTGTCATCGCGTAAACGGTATCGGCGCTATGGCCGCACAAAAACTCAATATTCAATTGCCGATATCTCGGTTGCTATTCAAGCTACAGAAAAAATAAAAGCACCATCAGAAAGTTCAGTTTCTCCTCTTTCAGATGATATACAGCATTGTACTTTATCAGGAAGTTTTTATATCTCGCGTAAGACATTGAAAATTTTATGTCACTTTTTCGATCGAAAGAAGCCTTTTTTGCCCAAAAACAAATGAAGCTCTTCATGGATGTTCATGATTAATTTTTGTGTGGTACCCACTATGGCCCTGCATAATCTCTCCAAAGGAAATGTTTCTACTTCAAGTACTTTTTGCCTGACAATCTTTTTTACATATTCCATTATAACTCCAGAAATAATGCTTCAAATCACTTCAAACTCAGATGAAATCTTTCTGTATTTTTGTCCTATTATTCCATGTAAGCACATCTTCCTACCATTCATTTTATAATTCAATTAAAACTCATCCAATAATGTTTCAAATCACTTAAAACTAATTTGACATGTTCCTGATTGCCTGCCCTCTGCATGTATGTAAGCACATCTTCCTACCTATCATGGTTTGCCCGTAACAAATCATTAGGGTTAGGGTTTCATCAAAGTTAGGGTTATGCTTAAGTAAGATTGTATTGCTTTGAGGGTGGTATCATTTGTCACTACACACCTGGCTGCATGCTTAGCGCTATATGAGTCTGTGCAACTGTACACTTCCATCGACTACTAAGTGCTCAAAAGGGGCCTGGGAATGGAATAAATAGAAAGGGAGGGAATGGAAGATGCGGGAATGGAAGAGGAGGGAGTGGAATGGAAGGGAAGGGAATGGAAGGCAAGGAGAGGGAGGGTAAAGAGGGAGGGAATACGGGGAAGGGGAATTCATATCTTAAAATTGCTGTGCAATTTTAATTATTCTCTAGTTCTTATTATTATTATTATTCAGCTCAGGAAAACTGCGATTACTTCAAAACTATTAGAGATATTGGTTTACAAGTGAAGGGTAATATGCAACTCCATTGCGCGCTACTGCTTACGAAATTTCATGATCAAATTTCATGACACTTATGAGTTATGAGCAAAATATAAAAAAAATTTCCGGCGCAGGTTTCTGAGAAACTACGCATAACTGGGACCTGCTGATTTTTTACAAGATACCTTGACAAAGTCTCCAGTGCAGAAAGGCGTCTCGTGGAGATTTCATGAATACATTTCAAGATATGATTTTTTGAAAATTGGACATCCCGAAAATTGACTGAAATTTTTCTGAAAAACAGGGAAGGAATGCTTGTAGAAAGCTGAAAATGGGTATACTTACAGACCTACTCTAGTGTACCAACTTCACAAAGTTACGGACCGCTCGGACAAACGGTCTCGGAGCTACGGACGTCCAAAAACCCAATTTTCAAGTGCTCATATCTCGGTCCCTATTTAAGCTACAGCAAAGTATCACATATCACAAGAAAGGTCTGTTTCTTAGCTTTCCAATGATGTATAGCATAATAGTGTCAGACGCTCGACGTAGAATCGCGTCGGACATTGAAAATTTCATGTCACTTTTTGCGCCTAAAAAACCTTTTCGGCTCAAAAAGTCGATGAAATTCTTCATGCACGTCCATGAATATTTTATGTGGGATCCCCATATCAGCCCTCCATATTATCCCCAAAGATCAATTACCTACATCAAATAGTTTTTCCTGGAGAATTTTTTGAATTTCAAAATTGAAATGTACATTGCTCCGCTTCTGGTTATTCGAATTTCATGAAATTAATACCAAAAGATGCGTAAAATTATGGCCTTTACTGTCCTCCAAGGAAAAACACCTCTTCTGAATAGCCAATTTCAAATAAATGATTTTATATATTCAATTATAACTCATGAACTATTGTTTCAGATCACTTAAAACTTTATGTACATGTTGCTAATTTTTTGCCCTTTTTTGTGGTATAAGGGCATCCTCATATCTCCAATACTTTGCTGGTAAAATCAAGCTAAAAAAATTATTCACAGATGCATGTAAGTCATATACTGTCTCACTGCCACCTTTCCCAGCAGCTGACCTTGTGCCTGCCACGACATTTCATAGGCATATGCACCAGCAAGATTACTACATTCATACATGGTATGAAGAATTCATCATGACGGATATGAACTGGAAGGACGGAGTAAGCAGGGCAGGGGAGATAAGGGGGGGCGCGGGGGATTATCCGATATTGCCGTACGGCAATATCAGTTATACTAGTTATTATGAATTCCCCGTAGGGGAATTCATCTTGTTATTGCTGGTTTTATTATGAATTCCCCGTAGGGGAATTCATCTTGTTATTGCTACTTTTGTTATTATTATTATTATAAATTCCCCCGTTAGGGGAATTTATATTGTTTTTGTTCGGTTTTTTTTTTCAGCATCCTATTATTATTATTTTTTTCTTATTTTTCGTCAACACTTTGACAGGCCGTATTTCAGAAACTATTTCCAGTAACTACCTGAAATTGCAGATTAATATTGCTTTTGGTGAACAATTTTGTATACTGGAATTACAGAGCGTAATTTTCAGTGAACTGGTAATTACACAGCAAATGCATACAAAATTTGTCGTCACGGTTTTGGAAGAACCAATGAGTGAAATTACACCAAATTTTTACACAATCATCTCTAGAGATATACGCAGTGCGGAAAGGCGGCTTTTGGCAATATCTCTAAAAGTTTTTTTTATATGAATTTTTCAAATAAGGGAATTCCTGAAATTGCTACTAAAATTTTTCAAAAACTAGGAAGAAATGCTCCAATCAAGCTGCGATTGCATGCAGGTACAGTCATACTATAGTGAAACAATCCACTAGAATTTCAACTTTCTAGCGATAACGGTATCGGCGCTATAGCATCACAAAAACGATATTTTCAAGCGCCGATAACTCGGCCCCTATTAAAGGTACAGAAAAATAAAAAACACCACCAGAAAGCTCTGTTTCTTAGCTTTCACATGGTATATAGCATTTTACTGTAGCGCCGTCCGTTCAAAATCGCGGTGGACCCTGAAAATTTTATCTCACTTTTCACCTCCCCAAATGCTTCTTATGGCTGGAAACACTTTTTCCTGGCCATATGCCAATTTCATCGCTTCTCATACTTCACTGGCTGCACATTTTCTTTGTTGAAATAAATGCATACTATAGTGAAACAATTCACTAGACAACAATGACTAGACTTTAGCTGACTGAACTCTTGACTTGACTTGACTGAACAATAACTTGCTGCTGGGAAAGCTAACTATGAATTCACTAGTCGACTTTATGTAGTTCACTTTGGGGTCTAAGTCATGTGTCTGCTGTCATACTATAGCACAACTTAATACAAAATTTCTATACATCGCTAAGGGGTTTTCGGTCTGATAAATAGTGATAACAGGCCAAATGGACCGTGTGCATGTACGCTTATTAGAAACTCCCTTGAATGTGTGAATGAAGTACTGGGCATAACTCTTAATCAGAATAAGAATGGATTTTTTTAAAACACAGCATTTATAGCAGGCCCTATTTATAGTAGCATGACCAGTGCAACAGGATGAGTAAAACAAGAATGGCCTACACACTGGTCTTTACAGGGCCTTCGAAAAATACTATTATGTTCACTACAAATGACTGAAACCAATTTACTTTTACGCGCCTAATAGCCCCAAACTACTTTATGCGTATGGTACCAATCCGATTGTCTATTCAAGTTGATTCTAATGGTACCAGATATGTTGGCACTGCAAGAACAGGAACCAAGTTCATCAGATTTTTAACAACTTTTCACCACTTTTCTGCATTGGTCCATCAGGGCAAAGGAGCATCGGCTTACCGGGGATTCTCCCGGTACCCGGACGGCCCAGTCCACCCCTGGCTGATGGTGATTGTAGGTCTGGATGGGCTTTGCATCCTTGTCCCTTGGCTATTTTACTTCCCCCTGTCCCTTGGATATTTTACTTATATAAATGAATTCCTGTCCCTTTGTACTTTCTTTTCATTAAATTTTGAATACCCTCTCCCTCATCTCTGGAATGGGTTACATCAGCAGAGCAGAGCTCAGTATTAGCACTGGTCCAACAGTCTGTGTCCAAAGCATGCTGGAGGAGGTGGTCCAACTCAGGCTCAGTATCCAACTATCCATCCAGTCTTTCCTTGTGCAATTGCTGCGTCAATGGCGCAGCACGGCGTAGTGCCGTTAATATCGGCTGTAGAATTTTCTAACTGGTGTCATTGTCTGGGAAATTTAATATTCTACATTTTGAGCAAAGTTTCCAGTCTGTACGACCATTCTTTCGATGTGAAAAGTCCGTCCGAAGCACCCAAAGTCAATGTGCGAACTTCTGTCGACATGCTCTTTTTCCTGTCATTTCTCTAAAAATTGCCTTGATGAAAATATTTAAAGTATTCAACAGGTTTTCTAATAATCAAATCTAGATGCTTCCATTAAAAAAAAAATTGCCAAGGCCTTAAATCACCCCCAAAAGTCGAAACGATGCCTTGAAGAATCTGTGTGTAGATGGCAATGGCCCACCAGTGGCGTAGCTAGAAATCCAGGAGTGGGGGGGCCAAGGGGGGGCCAGGGTCTGAGCCAGGGGGGCCCACCTTTTGCGACATTTATCGGGCAATACACGGGTAAAAATTAGTGCCGCGACACAATTCCTCTTTACAAACTACATAGGAACAATGACCCTCTTTTCTTCTGGTGAACACTTACTGCATTTACTAATTAATTTAGATATTGCAAAAAAACCCACAAAATATGCTTTCACAAGGACTTTTTAGAGAGAAATGACTTTCCATAAAACCAGTTAGACAAAGTGCAGAATGTTGATTCTGCCGTTCAATTTCTTAAGCACGGAATGAGAGGACAGTTTGAGAATATAGCACTTACTGATTCATAATGCTGATTCGGGGCAAAAAGACAAACAACTTAGGTAGATTGTTTTTAAAAAATTATTAAAACCAATGGTTTCCACAAGATTTCTTTTGAAATAGTATTAACTCTGGATTTTATAAATTAGGGCAAATGTAGCAAGGCTGCCCTAAAAAGTTTGAATGCAGATACACCTATTTCTTCTATATTATTTTCGAAAATAATGAAAATTTGCCGAATGCCTTATAACTTTTTAAAGGGGAATTGTCATTCTGGAGAATCAGGTATGAGGGAGCGCTATCACAGAGACGGACGTGGTCTGCTCAAATAATTTTTCAAATTTCTAGAATCTGAAATGGAGGGGCCAGTGGGGGGGGGCACTCATCCATTTGGGGGGGCCTTGGCCCCCCCAGGCCCCCCATAGCTACGCCACTGTGGCCCACACTAGATCAGCAGAGCAGGGCTCAGTATCCATCCTACCTTTCCTTGTGCAATTGCTGCGTCAATGACGCAGCACGCTCTGGACGCCTTAATACTAGGCGCAGCACCTTCTAACTGTTACCAATGTTTAGGAAATTTAATTTCCTACATTTTGAGCTAAGTTTCGGCTCTGTGCGACCATTCTTTCTATGTTAAAAGTGCGTCCGAAGCACTCGAGGTTGATGTCCGAAGTTTTGTTTACATGTTATATTTCCTGTCACTTCTCCATAAATCGGCCTGATAAAAATATTTCAAGTATTCAATAGGTTTCCTGGAGACAAAAGGTAGATGCTTATATTTTTTTTAGATTTTTCAAAGTCATAAATCACCCCAAAAACAAAAGATTGTTATTTTACCCAAGAAAAGATGGCGATGGCCCAGACCTGAGTATCCACACCTCCCACACCTGTGTGTTCCAAGCCTACCACGGGATTTGATGTCAGTCATGTGCCATGTCCCTTGGCTATTCTACTTTTGACTCCCTTTCCCTTGGTCATTTTAATTCCATGCCTTTCATAAGCCAGATCCACAGCCCCATGATTGCAAGCTTGTAACTACATTTCCCGCCAAAATACCTGCTCCCTTTGACCCACATTTTACTCTCTACTAGGGGCGCTGAACGCAATGACAGCGAACTGAAAGCGAGGCCACAACACAAGTTCCATTTTATGGTGAGTTTGCCAGTTTGATCGTCTTCTTTTTTTGTCTTAATGTTTCCTTATCTTTCCTCTTATCATTCTTAGATGCCTTCTGGAACCAAATAACCGTTTCTGCACTTGTTGTCTGACCTGTTCTGTACTTTTCCTGGCGATTTTGTGACCTATTTCTCCAGCTGAAAGTTGCCAATTTTGTGGCCTACGATTAGCTACATTGTAAATGGCGACTGCCGTGCCTTGCCCTTGATGTTGCTGTTGACAAACTGATAAGATTTCCAAATTCCAATACTGGTACCGTAATATGGTGTGAATAGGGACACAGGGGTGAATCGGGACAAGACAGGGATTTCTATTATTTCTTCAAAGATAACCACTTCTACTCAGCCTACGGAATTCATTTTTGGTACATCGCAGTGTTCTCATTAACGCCGTCCCTATCGCAAATTTACGCACCTTTTTTCAAAAGGACTCTCTTTTAGGACTGCCTATGCGTCCCCAGGACGCACTGAAATCTTGACTGCTTGTCACTATACAGCAAACAAGGCAATGATTGCCAATGAAGCAACTCTATTATAGCCCATGTGAACGAGCGTCAATTGCGTGTCAATGCAGTGCTTTGCAATAGATTTGTTCAATGCCAATCAATGTAGTTAATTAGAGAAGCATCAAATGATGCCAAATTGCAATTCTCGAGGTTCTTAGGCTTTGTCTCAGTCTCAGTTTGCTTAATTGTCATTGTGGAACAGTGAAGCTGATAGGTGTGAAAGTTGATTGCCTTTTGAACTGTGGGCCTAATCAGCCAACTGATACATTTACCAATAGCCATTGGTAGGTAAATGAGTTAATTTAAATTACCTGCTTGAATCAGGGACTGACATCAATTGACCATTGATAAATAAAAACCCTTTCAATGTGAAATTTATATTACCCATTTGTGCTTACAAGTCAATCTGTTTTTGACACATTTGGTAAAATGATTTCATAGGGCCTGTTATGCATTGCAAGTTAGATGACTTGGGCCTCTGTCTGTGACTGGCCAAGTCAGTTGAGCAGCTTATTACAGTGAAGCACAGGGAAGTGCACACTTCTTTTATTAAGGAAACTCAGGAAAGTGGTCCAGACCTGCATAGTTGTTTATGCCTGACACATAAAATGTTTAGTCACGAAGACCACTTCCCCACAATAGGCCATATAAAGCGTTTTTCTTTCAAAAATTACAAATTAGGTGACTTATCTAACTCCTGAAATATATGATAAAATCATAGTTTTGAAATAATATTACTCTTTCATCATTGTTCATTATGAAACAGTGATATAATTATTTAATAACCATGATTTTATATAAACTGATAAATTTTAACGAAACTTTCAGAATAATCGTTTTCTAAAATACATCACTTTACGTACTGTTTAAAAATAGATATATATTATGTTATTTATACTGTAAGTCTTGAAGGACACTTTGGATTAAAGGGGGGCGGATTTTCTTGGACCTCAATGGGTCCCAGGGACTCTTTTTTCCTAAACCTTAATGAGAACACTGACGGTACATGTATAGTACACAGACCGGCGCATATTGTCATAGAATTTCATACTTCTAACTGCAGGCAGTGACGAGCTGCAGCACCTTAACCTTTGCCCTGCATAATTTGAATTTTAACATACTTGTCAAAACTTTGCTCATTCCTCAAAAAAATGTAAACACCAGAGCCATCAAACTAGCTGGAAACTTTTTGAAAATTTGAAATGGTATCAGGGAACCAGAATAGTAGACTAGATGTGGGATTAGGTATGTTCGGTCACGGGTTAAGATCCAGGTATAGAGGGCGCTGCTCTGTAGCTGCCTGGGTTTTGACATGTTGAGACTCAGATCAAAAAAGCAAACAAGCGTGTATACTGCCTAAGAGTTATGAAAAGCCTTAATGTCAACAAGGAGATTGTAGCACTGTTTTTCAATTCTACTATAGCAACTGTACTTATGTATGCAAATGTAGCATTCTACAGATCATTAACTAAGAGGCTGTGCCAAACTCTTGACAGGCCTAGGAAAATCTGTGTACGATTAATTGGTCAAACTAAGGAACATCATGTAGTCAGTAATGAAGAACTATTCAAATCAAAACTTAGACAAATGGCTAAGAAGGTCCAAGAGGATGTAAGCCACCCTCTGAACTGCTATTTTGAACTCTTGCCTAGCGGCCGCAGATTTAGAGTCCCAAATATACGAACTTGTAGATTTGGCAAAACGTTTGTTCCAGCAGCAATTAATTCATTGAATACTAATGCATAATGTATATTTTATTGTTACTCATGTCTATGACCAAGCCAAATTTCATGTACCACATGACCAATAAATTATCTGTTATCTGTTAGGTCAATGGCAAAGTTTCGGGAATAATAAAGATAAAATCTACCAATTTTCATATGAATGTAGGCCTACTGGCATGGCTTTTTGATAAATATTATTGAACTTGGCATCATTTATTATAGATTTAGTCCAGAATTCGTAATCACCTGCAAAATTACCAGATAACTACAGTTTTTGATAGTTTTCTGCCATTTATCACATTTTTTAAAATCTGCATATTATCAATGAAATTGATTTCGGATTTTCCTCAACTTTTTTTTTCTGGCATGTTGAACATGTTTTCTAATATTTATTCACAAAGAACAATCACTTAAAGTAGATAAGGAGTATTAATAGTTGAAATAATGGAGTGTACCGATTCACCCCAAAGTATAGGGTGTATTTGGACAGTGGTTTTCTTGGCCTGGAGCAATGGGGATTTAAGATATCATTTCAAGCTTCCAGGGGTACTTACTAAGTTAGACCTTGTGTCCAGACACAATTTGGCACTGAATTTTGATTTCTAGATTGATTTTTGTCCATGCTATAACAGAAAAACAGCCAATTCTGTCCCGATTCACCCCATATTACGGTACTACATCTCGTTGTTATAACGTCTTGTTATCTCTGTTACTTGGTGTCATGTCAAAACGGCTACAGACAAGAACGCCTAAAATTTTCACTGCCTTATCAAAAACGGCTGCAAGTGACAACATTGTCACAACTTTTCTGGCCACAAACCAAAAACGCCGTAAACGGCTATTGATGCAATTATTGAAGCTTAGGGGCCAACCAACTGGTCTTGTACTTTGCTTTTGGTGCAAAAAAACAGTTTGTTTCCAATTTGACTCTGGAAAAAAAGTTTGTTCAGCGCATGAACAAAAAATTAAACAAAAAAATTTGTTTCCGCCTGTTGCTAGGGTCCTGTGATGTTCAAATAGCGAAAATGAAGTTTGTGTCATGTAGGCATTCGAAAACAATTGTTCGGCAGCACCCCGCAGACGTAAAAAAAGGTTTGTCCCCAGGGTAAAATCCATAATCAGACTGAAGACTATTTATTTCCAAGCTAAAACACATTTACATCAATTCAACAACAATTATAAGATTTTCAAAAAAAATAATACTCCGGGAGACCTACCGAAGACACTAAACACGGTCGCTGCTGGTGGGCCACCCCAAAAAAAAAGAAGAAGAAAAGATGGAAAGGGTAAATTTTATGATGACAGCCTTAACATAATCCCCCCGCCCCCGCCCCAACTATCGTCTGGTCGGCCCCTTAAGCGTTTGTTATGACAAGTTATCACTACTATCACTCTCAAAGAGCAATAAGCAGTGTAACAGGTCACTCTCTGCAAATGTTCAAATAACCTGCTGTAACATTAAATCAATGCATTATGTTGGGGAGACAAACAGCTATGACATTTGCCGACTGCTTATTATATTTGTCTGACACTATCTATCAATAGCATTTGCCAAACAACAAAAATATGATAAATAAATTGAAAATTCAATTGGACAACGTTCTGCACATCACAAAGTTTCTACTTGTTGACTTATTTTTCCCTCCATCTTTTCCAGATCATTCATGGTGAAGCAAGGGCCAACGTTTCATGAGACAAGGATATCTGCAATGCTGAGATTCAGTCGGATGCCATTTGTACTGAGCGACAACTTCTAATTGTCCTGTTGCACCAATAGCTCTCCAAGGAATTTGTGTGTCGTTCATGCAATCTCTATTGCTAAAAGGTCTCGCCGCAATGGCCTGTGAATCCCAAACTAAATTTGGTGTGTTATTCATATATTGTGACTTTTGAAAATTGGTTATTGCCTAAATGACATTTTGCAAAATCCTCTCAAAGCAGTAGCCCTCCAAGGAATTTGTGCGTCGTTCATGCATTCTCTATTGCTAAAAGGTCTCGCCTCCATGGCCTGTGAATCTCAAAGCTAAATTTGGTGTTTTATTCATGGATTGAGACTTCTGAAAATTGGGTATTGCCTAAATAACATTTTGCAAAATCCTCTCAAAGCAATAGCCCTCCAAGGAATTTGTGCGTCGTTCATGCATTCTCTATTGCTAAAAGGTCTCGCCACCATGGCCTGTGAATCTCAAAGCTAAATTTGGTGTGTTATTCATGGAATGTGACTTCTGAAAATTGTGTATTGCCTAAATAACATTTTGCAAAATCCTCTCAAAGCAATAGCCTTCCAAGGAATTTGTGTGTCGTTCATGCAATCTCTATTACTAAAAGGTCTCGCCACCATGGCCTGTGAATCTCAAAGCTAAATTTGGTGTGTTATTCATGGAATGTGACTTCTGAAAATTTGGTATTGCCTAAATAACATTTTGCAAAATCCTCTCAAAGCAATAGCTCTCCAAGGAATTTGTGTGTCGTTCATGCATTCTCTATTGCTAAAAGGTCTCGCCACCATAGCCTGTGAATCTCAAAGCTAAATTTGGTGTGTTATTCATGGAATGTGACTTCTGAAAATTGGGTATTGCCTAAATAACATTTTGCAAAATCCTCTCAAAGCAGTAGCCCTCCAAGGAATTTGTGCGTCGTTCATGCATTCTCTATTGCTAAAAGGTCTCGCCACCATGGCCTGTGAATCTCAAAGCTAAATTTGGTGTTTTATTCATGGATTGAGACTTCTGAAAATTGGGTATTGGCTAAATAACATTTTGCAAAATCCTCTCAAAGCAGTAGCCCTCCAAGGAATTTGTGCGTCGTTCATGCATTCTCTATTGCTAAAAGGTCTCGCCTCCATGGCCTGTGAATCCCAAACTAAATTTGGTGTGTTATTCATATATTGTGACTTCTGAAAATTGGGTATTGCCTAAATAACATTTTGCAAAATCCTCTCAAAGCAATAGCCCTCCAAGGAATTTGTGTGTCGTTCATGCATTCTCTATTGCTAAAAGGTCTCGCCACCATGGCCTGTGAATCTCAAAGCTAAATTTGGTGTGTTATTCATGGAATGTGACTTCTGAAATTTGGGTATTGCCTAAATAACATTTTGCAAAATCCTCTCAAAGCAATAGCCCTCCAAGGAATTTGTGTGTCGTTCATGCATTCTCTATTGCTCAAAGGTCTCGCCGCCATGGCCTGTGAATCTCAAAGCTAAATTTGCTGTGTTATTCATGGTATGTGACTTCTGAAAATTGGGTATTGCCTGAATGACATTTTGCAAAAACCTCTCAAAGCAATAGCTCTCCAAGGAATTTGTGTGTCGTTCATGCATTCTCTATTGCTAAAAGGTCTCGCCACCATGGCCTGTGAATCTCAAAGCTAAATTTGGTGTGTTATTCATGGAATGTGACTTCTGAAAATTGGGTATTGCCTAAATAACATTTTGCAAAATCCTCTCAAAGCAATAGCTCTCCAAGGAATTTGTGTGTCGTTCATGCATTCTCTATTGCTAAAAGGTCTCGCCACCATGGCCTGTGAATCTCAAAACTAAATTTGGTGTGTTATTCATGGTTTGTGACTTCTGAAAATTGGGTATTGCCTGAATAACATTTTTGAAAAACCTCAAAGCAATAGCCCTCCAACGAATTTGTGTGTCGTTCATGCATTCTCTAGTGCTAAAAGGTCTCGCCACCATGGCCTGTGAATCTCAAAGCTAAATTTGGTGTGTTATTCATGGTTGGTGACTTCTGAAAATTAGGTATTGCCTGAATGACATTTTGCAAAATCATCTCAAAGCAATAGCCCTCCAAGGAATTTGTATGCCGTTCATGCATTCTCTATTGCTAAAAGGTCTCGCCGCAATGGCCTGTGAATCCCAAACTAAATTTGGTGTGTTATTCATATATTGTGACTTTTGAAAATTGGTTATTGCCTAAATGACATTTTGCAAAATCCTCTCAAAGCAGTAGCCCTCCAAGGAATTTGTGCGTCGTTCATGCATTCTCTATTGTTAAAAGGTCTCGCCACCATAGCCTGTGAATCTCAAAGCTAAATTTGGTGAGTTATTCATTGATTGTGACTTCTGAAAATTGGGTATTGCCTGAATGACATTTTGAGAAACCACCCCCCCCCCCCAAAGCAATAGATCTCCAAGGAATTTGCTGTCGGATTGTGACTTCTGAAAATTAGCCATCACCTATTTAGGCGATAACTTCATTTTTATTATAAGCAAATCTTGACGTGTTTTCAATTCCTTATGGTTTTCACATGCTTTACTCACCATGTGATTTCCATCCCAGCATGGAGAGCATGTCCTGTTGCATTATTCCATTGAGAGATCAACATGAGGGTTAAAAGACAGAGTGCTCGATCCAAGAGAATTGCCAGAAAACGCCAACAAGATGATCAGACTGAAGTTTACCAAACTGAGAGCTCAAAGCCATGTCTCAGTAAAACACCAAATGCAAAGCGCCAGAGAAAACGTTATTCTGATGACAAAATTTCTGAAAGTTCTAGGAAAAAACGCAGACTGGCATACCAATCTGATGAACTTGTACGTACACAGCAAATCAACAAAGTTACAAAGAGATATGCCACCAATCCCAATTACTCAACCAAACTTCGTCAGGCCTCTGCAAAAAGGTATATTGCTGAAAGAGAACACGTACTCAATGTGTCAAAAACCAAATATGCAACTGACAAAGATTATCACACAACCAAATTGCGTAGATACGCCACTAACCGCACATCACTGGTTCGTGCATCTAAACGTCGGTATGCCACTAACAGTAGATATCGTGCGTCACTGATTCGTGCATCTAGACGACGGTATGCCACTAACAGTGAATTTCGTGCATCGCTGATCCGTGCATCTAAACAAAAGTATGCCACGAACAGCAAATTTCGTACGTCACTGATCCGTGCATCTAAACAAAAGTATGCCATGAACAGCACATTTCGTACGTCACTGATTCGTGCATCTAAACACAGGTACGCCACTGACAAGACGTTCCGTACAACATACCTCCATGCAAGTAGACACCGGTATGCTACTGACAGCGTCTTCCGTGAATCACGACTGTTTGCCTTTAGAAACAGGTATGCAACTGACGGCAAATTCCGTGCAGCACGGTTGGCTGTCCACAAACAACGATACAACAAACAAAAAAAGAAACTTAAAGACAAGTATATGTCAAACAAACTGTCACACAGACAAAGATACACTCGCTTCAAACAAAAGCTATTGGCTGCACTACATGAGAGGTACAGCACTGACAAAGCATTCAGAGAGAATGTCAAAGCCAGTGCAACGACAAGCAGGCAAAAACGAAAAGCAAATGCATCCATGCAAGCTACCATTGAAGCATTCAAGCTTGAGTGCCAAAAGAAGCCTGTACATGTATGTGCATCTTGCAATAGGATTCACTTTGAAAATCAGGTACTTCCCTACAGCGAAACAAAATATGAAAAAACTCTGCGAGACAAATGTGTGTCATTTACTTATGTTCACACATGTACTGCGCACTGCTACGAAGCTTGTCCCATGGGAAAAGCATGGCTTTGTAAAACCTGCCACACTCATCTGTCTGCCAAACGCATGCCGCCTGAGTGTTTTGCTAACAAATTACTGCCAACAGCACAGCCACCTCAACTGCAGCAACTCAATTCACTTGAGCAGCAGTTACTTGCCATCAACCTGCCTTTTACTAAGATCATCAACCTGCCTGTTGCAGGGGAGAAGGCAGTGAAAGGCCCAGTCACAGTGGTTCGCTCTGACATAAAAAAGATCACATCTGCTTTACCAAGACCTCTGTCTGACAGCAAAATTATTCCGCTCAAACTTAAAAGAAAGCTGGAATACAAATCATACCTTGATTATCAAAATATTGATGTCCGCAAAGTACAAGATGCATTGTTCACATTAAAGGAAATCAATCCTTTGTACAAGGATATACAATTTAACAGCCAATGGTATGCAGACAAGTCTGACATTGACAGCCTTGTACAAGACTCAACCTCTACTACTCTCAGTGATGGTCAACAAAATAAAAGTTCACCTAGTGGCGCAGTTCATCACACTTCCAACCAGGAAACGTTTGAAAATTCTCAAACAGAATCTGATGATCTTAGTCATAGCACACATGACGCATCTCACAATGATGAAGACAGCAGCCATGATGATGCCAATGATAGTAATGATCAAGATGCTAACAGCACTGATAATGATGATGAAGATGAAGAACTGCGTGGTGTGAGCAATGACACTTGCTTGCAAGCTATAGACATGGCACAGGAAGCTCTTGCTGAGGCTGATGCTATATATTCTATCGCTCCAGCAGAAGGCCATACACCCGAAAGCATACTGACATGTGAGATGGGAGAAGCCAAAGCTTTCCCTGTTTTGTTCCCAGATGCAGAAAATACCATAGATGAACCTCGAGATATGAAGCTTGGCAAAGGAAATTACTTTAAAGCGCGTCTTTTTTCTGCAGATCAGAGATTTGCACGTAACACGAATTACATTTTTTATGCCAACTACATTACAGAGCTAGAACGCATCATATCAGGAATTTCTATTTCCATGAGGAAAGGCACCAAATCATTTGGCGGCCGTGCAATTACTGCCAGTATGCTCAAAGACAAGCAGCTTATATACAATATGATGAAGGCAGATGAGGGTTTCCGTTTTATGGAAGCTGCTCGTGGAAGCCCTCAATATTGGAAACGTACCATGTCAGATCTGATGAGCATGTTGCGTCAGTGCGGTCTCCCAACGTTCTTTTGTACCTTCAGCTGTGCAGAACTCAGTCGCTGGCCAGAAACCATTGAATCCATCATGGAATTGGCAGGCACACCAGTTGCATTTTCAGAACTAGACTGGGCACAGAAATGTGAAATTTTACGCAGTAACCCAGTTCTGGCTGTGCGTATTTTCTACAACCGCGTGCACCTGCTAATGACCACTCTCATCAAGAGCCCTGCTGCACCGATTGGTGTAGTAAAGGACTTCTTTTACAGAGTGGAGTTTCAGCAGCGCGGAGCACCGCATATCCACTGTCTCTTTTGGATTGAGAATGCTCCTGTATATGGAGAGTCTTCCCAAGAGGAAATTGTCCAGTTTGTGGATAAGTACATCTCCTGCCAATTGCCATCTCCAACTGAAGATCCTGAACTCTATGGCCAAGTTGTATCTTTGCAAACACATAAACGCCAACACACAAAATCTTGTCAAAAGACAAAAGCATCTGGTTGCCGTTTTCATTTTCCTCGACCTGTGTCACCAGAGACATTTGTCGTAAAACCAAATCCCCTTGGTGAAGAAAATGCACGCATTCAGATCACTGTCGACGGTGAATCTTTCGACACACGTATGACTGAACCACTGGCCAAACAGCAGCTGCAGTATTTGCATTCTTTACTAGAAGCAGACACCACTGTGTCTTACTCTGCACAGCAACTATTGTCACAGAGTGGTTTCAGAACGACTACAGAATTGAAGCAAGCGATGGAGATGGTTACTAAGAAAGCATCCATTGTATTCAAGAGGGACCGTTCTGACGTTTGGGTCAACAATTACAATGCTGACTTGCTCCGTTCGTGGGATGCGAATTTGGATATTCAATATATCCTCGATCCAATGGCCTGCATTTTTTACATATTAAGTTATGTTTCCAAATCGGAGCAGGAACTTGGTGATGTGTTAAAGGAAGCCTTCCTGGAACTCAAACAACAAGACAACCATGACATAAAAAAGCAGATGAGAAAACTAGGATTCGTCTACTTTCAAAATCGTGAACTTAGTATCCAGGAAGCAGTTACGCGAATATGTGGCCTACATTTGAAGGACAGTTCTCGCCAAACAATTTTTATTCCTACTGACGCAGAACAAACACGCCTCACCAAACCATTGTCTGTCATCCAACAACAACAAAAAGACAGCGAGGATATCTGGATGACAAGTTCTTATGACCGATACCTATCTAGACCTGACAGCCAAACTTTCCATGACATGTGCCAAGCTACTTTTGCTTCACATTACAGAGTGCTATCTACATCAGAGGCAACAAAAGCCATCAAAGCGCAAAACCCTAATGTGTATGTTTTGCAAAACAACAATGGCCATGTTATGAAAAGAACCAGAGGCAAACCTGCTGTCATCAGGTACACACGGCATTCCAAGACCAAATTCCCTGAAAAGTACAGTCTGACACAACTCAAGCTATTTTTGCCTCATCACAACCTTGCCCAACTCATGCCACCAACTTTCACCTCCTACGAGGACTTCCTCACCAGGGGTGCAGTTAAGCTGCAAGGCACAACAGATGTTGCACAGGTTTCAGAAATAGTTGAAAGCAATCGCAGGGAATTTGATGTCAGCACAACTGAAATGGATGAGGCTTGGGAGCACCTCCAAGTGCATGGTGTATTAGAGGATGCTTGGGCCCTTATTTCACCGGAGACAGAAATAGCGCGTCTTGAACAATTAGCGGAAAAAGATACAGAACATGATGATGATGTACAAGAAACTGACATTCCGGATCTTTTAGATGCATCAGATGCCACTGTTTCCTCTCTGTGTTCAGTCGAACTGATTGGTGACAAAACGAGATCACTGTTTAAGTCAATGAACGCCAAGCAGCAAGCTATTTTCTACTTCGTACGTCAACACTGCATCTCTCTCATTTCTGGAAAGGATACTCCACCTTTCCACCTACATGTGAGTGCCCCTGGAGGGTGTGGCAAATCGTTCCTTATCAAGACTATAGTGAACGAGGCTCACACAATTTTTAGCAGACATGTAAGTCCTTCAGACACCACTGTTCTGCTATTGTGTCCAACGGGAGTAGCAGCCGTCGGAATCAATGGTTTCACTATTCATTCTGCTTTGAAGATTCCGCGCAAACTCAAAGCCTTCTATGAGCCACTAGGAGAGAGCACCCTAAATACCTTGCGAAGCCAGTTGAGCAATTTGAAATTGTTGATCATTGATGAGATCTCAATGGTTGACCGAAGGCTCTTTGCCTACATTCATGGTCGCCTTTCACAAATCAAAGGTATCCGTTCAACTGCTAGTGATGTTTGGTTCGGCAATGTGTCAGTTCTGGCAGTGGGTGACTTTCACCAATTGCCTCCAGTCAGGTCCAAGTCGCTTGTCATCCCTGATTGCTCACAAGGAATCGATTTGTGGCATGACCTCTTCAAAATTGCTTTCTTGGACGAGGTTATGCGTCAGAAGGATGACAAGCCATTTGCCCACCTGCTCAATCGATTACGTCTGAAGCGCAAGGATGAGTCTCTATCTGCACAAGACCACTCCACTCTGCAAGCTAGGTCAAATCAACCACAGCCAAAAGAAGCTCTGCACATTTTTGCCACCAACAAGAAGGTCACACAATTCAACGATGACATGCTCGCTTCAATCACTGACGAGCCACAAGAAATAGTGGCCGTTGACCAGCACAAAAATCCTCATTCAAGGGAGGTTACGCTGACAAGCGTAAAAGGCAAGAATGATGACATGCCAGACATTCTGAAATTAGCTCCAAGTGCTCGGGTCATGCTCACACGCAACATCAATGTGGCAGCCTGTTTGGTAAATGGAGCATTTGGCACAGTTTTGGCCTTCAAGCGTACTAGAGATAATGCCGTTACTGGCATCTACGTCGCATTTGACAATCAGAACATCCCTGAAAATTTGTTTGTCACACTGCCAAGTTCAAGTTCAAAAGCAGTACTCATAGAACTGCATGAAGAGCCAATGGCATCATATCAACAGGTCATCAGGCGGCAATTCCCCCTGAAACTGGCCTATGGATGCACTATCCACAAAGTGCAGGGGCTTACAGTATCTCAGTGTGTCTTTGACATGCAAGGAATTTTTGCATCAGGTCAGGCATACGTTGCCCTGAGCCGAGTTACCTCCATCAACGGCCTGTACATCAGCAACTTCGACCCAACAAAAATTTACAGAAATGATGAAATCTATCACAGCCTCAGCAGCATGCTTGAACACCCAGAAGTCAAGTTACCAGACTGTCCAATTTCACAATTGACAATCACCCAGCACAATATTCAAGGTCTGAGATCCAAGTTGCCAGCCATCAACAATCATACACATGTAATGTCTGACATCATGCTCTTCACTGAAACATTCCTGAAACGGCATGTTCTCACTTCATCTTTGGTTTTTGATGGATACACAATCGAAAGAAAAGACAGGCCAAGCAACTCTGGTTCAGGTGGTTTGATAGCATATATCAAGGAAACCATTAGTTATGACAGATTGATCATAGACTCGATCACCATTGAACATTTGGTCCTAATGTTGCAAAATGCTCTCAAAACGAATCTCATAGTAGTTCTCATTTACCGGCCACCTTCACAAAATATCTCAAAATTCCTGCAACAATTGAAGGTCATTCTGCAGTATTGTGATTCAAAACATCCCAGCGCAATGATCATTGTCACAGGAGACTTCAATGAGAACCTACTTGACAACAAAGGGCACCCTATACTTGACACTTTTACATTGTACAAGTATAAACAGATCGTTCACAAACCAACAACTACTCAAGGTTCAATGCTAGATGCAGTCTACATTAAGCGTTCAGAGAACGTTCACTGCACAGTCATGCCTACATACTATTCAGATCATGACCCAGTCAAACTCTTCATAAACCCTGAATTACTACAAAACAACTCCTCAGTCCCTCAGGAAAATCTACCTTCTTCCCAGGGACCCTTACCAGCACAACAGCCAACAACTGCAACGCGCCATAAACAACATCCAAAGACAAATTCCAGAGGTAAGCCTAAAAAGCCAGCCTCTACAACGAAATCAACCCGTTCACACCATGCAAATCGTCAGAGGCCGCTACCTCAACCTACTGCTTCTGGACTTTCCCAGCCTACACCAGCCCCATCTTATGTTGAATCATCAACTCTGGAAACAGAAGCCAGTCCACACCCAACAAGACGCACTGCCACTGAAACAATCCAGTTGCCTGCAGTTGCGCACCACTTCAAAGGGATCTTCAACTTGGGAAACACTTGCTATGCCAACAGCATAATCCAAGTGTTTCTCAACACTCCCCAACTGGATCCGCTCTTTCACACCAACCAACATCTCTCAAATTACCTGTCGTCTTTGAAGACTTCTGTTACCAACAGCAGAGTCCAAACGCTTACCCTCACAGAATTGTATAATATGGATCTCATGGCAGATTACCCCAGACGTGTACAAAAGGATGCACAAGAATTCCTTATGCATTTCCTTCAATGTCTACACGACGAAGTCGCTCCTGCACTCAATGCACCTTCAATTGTGAAGGACTTAATCTGGGGTGAACTTGGCCATTTATATTCATGTTCAGATTGTGGCAATTCGCAATTCGCAGTTGAGCCATTCAACTTTCTCTTCTCCCACATGCAGGATCAAATCATCTCACCGGTCACAATAGAACCCTCAGGAGAGCTCTCTGACCGTCCATGTTCTGTGTGTCAAAACTCGCCAACTGAATGCAACACAGAAATTACAGTAGCACCACCTGTGCTCTTTGTAGTGATCCTCCGATACGGCCTGGATGGCAGCAGAAACAATGGCCAAGTTTCACTTGAGCAGCAGATCACAACAAAACACAATGTCGGATATCAGCTCACTTCTGTAATCAATCATGAAGGTCGCCTGACTAGCTCTGGCCATTACTATGCCACAATCAAACACCCTACTCGACCACACTGGTACAAGTGTAATGACAAGCACATTTCTACCACACGTCTACCTTTTGCCAGTACTTATGCATACATTCTTGTTTACACTCAACAATAGAATATGCATTGTAATGAAAACTATGAGTCAACACTTATATAGGCACCCTTTGTATAGATTTACAGCTATTATCATTACAACTTAAATGCCCATCTTACTTTTTAATGGAGGTGTAGACACATCTCCATTTATGCAATCACAGTGACAAAATGGACAGTTTTCGCGGGAAATTTGAACTTTCAGCATTTTCAGAATGTCTTTTATGGCCTGTCTTGGCTATATTGTTTGGAGATGTTTGAGTGAAGAGATGTGCATACATTGATTATACACCATGCATCTGCCATAGGGATGAATACCAACCATGTTGTAATTACAGCGATGCACTTTGATAAAGAAAAAATGGGGATCAGTTCACTGTGAAAAATGCACTTCGTGATTCATGATAGCTGATGAAGTGTCATCTTGTATACTTTCAACATGGGAAACATAGAGGCAGTTTGATTAGTCATGATCAAGAGAAGGCCATTTGACTTGTCATAACTGATTTTGTATTGAAAATCAGATGGATGATCCTTTTATTTGGCTGTCACCAACAACAGAGATAAGTCTCCTTAAATCAAATTAACATTGGAAGTATTGAGTATGGTCATGACAAATCATCTGTATGCTGACACACGAAGTGCCATTTTCACAGTGCAACAGAACATCCTATTTCAGTATCAAAGTGCTTTGCTGTAAGATGTGATTTCCTTTTATATCTTGCTCTCCTGAGGGTTCTATTGTGACTGGCGAGATGATTTGGTCCTGCATGTGGGACCACTGCAAGCGGCTGCACACATTGTGTATCAGCCGCTGTGCCTAAACTATTGCACTTGTGTATATGATATTTGGCACATGAATGGGTCTTACAGCATATATTATGTGCATTTGGGTGTTCATATTTACACAATTGGCAGAGTTTGTGTAAAATATTGAAAATTTCAAAAAAAGCTTTATTTTGTTTCCAGAGTTGTAACGGTTATGCCTATCAGCATGAAATTCTACCGTCTTATGCATTAAATACCCTTATTTTCCTTTTGGGGGTCTAAATGCTCTTTCAAAAATTAATAACAGTAAATTCAGCGCAAATGTGAAAAAATGCTATTATTCAATGCTCCATGATTCCGTCAATTTTGGAGTTACGCCACGCCAATTTTACATTTAGATGTCTAAATTATACGTCTTTAAATGCCTAAACTCATTTGGAGGGCCAATCTTATGAAATTTTCATAAAAACCAAAATACTGACAAAAATGACGATTTCTGATATTTTCCTCATATTTTTGTTTCTCAAAAATTGATCGTCAACAATAAATTAGGGACTTAGTGCGCTCCTTCCACTAAAAGCATGTTGACCTACCTGGCAGATCATGCGAGTTTCCATACATCATTTTACAGCGCATTCAAAGTCCATTAATGGAAATGTATTTTTCCCCATATCACCTATGCCACTTTTTGCACCTTGAAATGGATTATTTTGAAAATTCTCCAATTTAACACACAACATAAACAGCACGTGGTTCTGGCCACTCAGGGTGAGTCTTTTTACACTTTGTTCCCCGAATGTAATAGAGAGAAAATGGGTCGAAATGCTTTTCTGTACAATGTTGAGCAGGCAAATTTAGAGGTTTTAAAGGCTTAAAACCGATTAGCATTCTTAGTATACTTGGTTTCTAAAATGCATTTGATAATTTAATGCTGTATGTGCTGGGGTTATTGAGAATTCACAGCAAAAATTCCAAAACATGTTATTTTCCTCATTCACACTATTTTGCCTGCAAATTGCCACATTGTAAAGCGTCCATTGCGAGCTGAGTATTTCACTTAAGAGTTATGAATTGCTATAGGAATTCATTACAGGGTTTGAATCAGGAACATTTTAAGAAATTCAAGATGGCTGCTACAAAATGGCTGGTATTGTTGATTTTTGCCCACCGTCAGTTAAATTTTCCACTTAAGAGTGTTGAACTTTTGGCTAGACATCCATTACATGGTGTTAAATCAATATTTCAGGAAATTCAAGATGGCTGACAAAATGGCTCACACAAAATGACCGTCATTCTTGATTTTCCCACTGTCAGCTTAGTATATCAACTAGACTTTTAGAGTAGAATTATTATTTACATGTATGATGTTAGTCAAAACTGTGTTTTAATTTCATCTTTTTTTGTAAAATTTTTCTATGTGTTATTTAGCTAGTTATGTACTATTGTTATTGTCGGATGATTAGCCTGAGGCTAATGTTTTCTCGTTGTAAAAATTCTCACCGACGTCAAATTAAATGATTTCATTTGAATTGATTTGAGGCGCTTGAAATGTTTATTCTGCTTAGCTGATAAGAACACTGTTAAAACATACATCTTTGCACTTGTTCTTGTACTAAATATTCAACTGTTCTGTTTATATTCATATATTATCGTCAAATCAATACCTACCTGCTGTAGATATTGCCAGCCGTTATGTTACTAACAACTGCTTGATTTTCATAGCCCTGAGAAATACTCTTTTAACATGTATCCAGATCATAGTAGTTCCTCTTGTATTAGATATTAGCTTTCACTTAGATGTTTTTCTAGTATTTCGTTTTCCCAAAATAAAACCCCAAAAAAACCAAAAAAAACCAACAAAAAACAAGAAAAACAACTACACCAAAAAAAACAAAAAACAAAAAGAACTACTCCAAAAAAAAAAAGTCCCCGAAAATCCTGGACCTCCGCGTGGTGGGGATGGAAAGCAGCAGCAACCTCAATTAACATTTATCTGCTGTGGCCAACACAGGATTACAACAAGAGGCAATTTCCACTCATGAGAATAAAACAAAGCTTTAACATTTACAATTTCCTTACACAACAAATCCCTTGATTTCCGCCTCCATTTCTGTTATTTCTTCACTATTGAATAACTTTTGCCCCTCATGGCAACAAGTGATAACACTAAAACCAACCATGCGCTCCACGCTAACCAAAACAACACTACTCACTGGCAGGTCGTGAAAGGCACGCCAAGCAAAAGAAAGAATGGAAGCAAAACTATTTGCTCTGATTTCCTTGAGACGTCTTTCTCCTCATTTCCAGGGAAACAACACAAAAAGTCGCCCCAAACTCCTGCCCTTCACCATGCTGCACATGAAAATGCAGCTACAAAGCGCTTTTACCCGCTCATCAAACATACAATTCAAAAACTTCCTATACATTCATTACGCACTTTCCAGCGCCTCGACTATATGCTCACCTAACTAAAATACCTCCATCAATCATGTTCTGGCTAAAGAAGAATGTCCAAGCGCAGGGAGAATTGACGGGGGAGGGGGAATTTATCCTTGGTATTGCGCGCAATAACAGTTATACTAGTTATTATTATTATTTTTCTACGGATTTTCAAATTTTCAATGTCGAATAAATCATAACCTGCCTCAGATATCTTAAATTAAGCAGTCACAACATAAAAACACCATGAAACACTTTATGTTGCTGGAATTACACATCGGAATTCCAAACAACATCGGAATTACAGGCAATTTGCATAAAAAAAGTTTCTTCGTCGAATTGAGAAAACTGGTCGTTGGTTTGCCATGAAAATTTTTTTACATATTGTCCAAGGAAGTGCGCAGTGCGGAAAGGAGTCTAAAGGAATTCCGTTGGAAAAATTCCGGGTTATGATTTTTTTGGTAAAACGGAATTCCGAAAAATGACATTCCAACCTTCAGAAAACAAGGAAGGAATGCTCAGATTGACCTGAATTTATATGTGTGTACAGACCTACCCTAGTCTAACAATCTCACACAATTTTGGCATCGCAGGTAAAATACTTTTTGTGCCACAGGGCCGCAAAAGTAGATTTTTTGGAGGCCCGTATCTCCCTTAATATTAATCCTACAAATAAAAAATGAACATTTCTGAAAACCTCAGAATGTCAGCTTTCCAATGATGTATAGTAACATCCTCTAGGACGTACGGTATAGAATCGCGTCAGACATTGAAAATTTTATGTCACTTTTTGAGCCTCCCAAAGCCTATTTTGCCCAAAAAAACTATGAAGCTCTTCATGGATGTTCATGTCGATTTTTTATGTGGTACCTATTATGTATCTGCATAATGTGTCCAAAGGAATTTGTTCTACTTGGAGTACTTTTTCCTGGAGAATTTTTTTAATTTCAAAATTCAAATGTAGATTGCTCAGCTTCTACTCATTCCAATTTCATGAAATTAACACCAAAAAATGCGTAAAATTATAGCCTTTTATGTGCTCCAAGACCATTCACCTATTTTGTATAGCCAATTTTACATGAGCAATTTCACATATTCAATTATAACTCATTAATTAGTCATTAAAATCAATTAAAACTCATTTGACATATTACTAATTTTTTGGTCTATTTTTCAATGTAAGCACATCTCCCTACCACCAATTTTATCATCCATTTAAAACTCTCCCAATAATGTTTCAAATCCCTTAAAATTGGTATGATATGTTGCTTATTTGTTGCCCTATTGTTTGCAAATAAGCACATATTTTTTCCATTAACTTTATAATTAAATTACAACTTGTGAAATACTGCTGCAAATCACTTAAAACTAATTTTACATATTGCTGACTGCTTGCCCTCTGTATATATGTAAGCACATCTTCCTAGCTCTTATGGTTTGTCCGTAACAAATCATTAGGGTTAGGGTTTCATCAAAGTTAAGCTTATGGTAAGTCAAATTGTATTGCTTTGAGGATGGTATCATTCCTCGCAGCACACCTGCCTGCATGCTAAGCGCTATATTAGTCAGTATGTGCAAATCTACACTCTCATTGACTGCCTAGCGACCAAAAGAAGCCTGGCAATCCAAATGGCAAAGGAAGGAATGGAAGAAGAGGGAATGGAAGGGGAGGGAATGGAAGAGGGTTGATTGGAAAGGGAATGGAAGGGAAGGGAATGGAAGGCAAGGAAAGGGAGGGTATATAGGGAGGGAATACGGGGGAGGGGAATTCATATCTTAAAATTGCTGTGCAATTTTAATTATTCTCTAGTTATTATTATTATTATTATTATTTTTCTACGGCCCTCAAAAAAAAATTTTGAAATGAAGATTATGAGAACAGTGATCAAATTAAAGCAAAATGGACAGAACCTCCTTACAGATTGACAGAAACACTATTATCAGAGGTAATTACATGGTGAAATTACTGCTCAGTGAAGCGTAATTCCATAAATAAAAATTTATATTGTATTCACCGTTTCTCAGAAACTAAGACAGATAAAGACATGGGATTTTTTTTCAAAATACCTCAGACACTTATCCAGTGCAGAAAGGAGCCTAAAGGAATTCCGTTGAAGAAATTCCAAGTTATGAATTTTTGTGCAAAACGGAATTCCCAAAAATGACATTCCAACCTCCAGAAAACATAGAAGGAATACTCAGATCAAGCTGAATTTATATGTGCATGCAGCCATACCCTTGTCTAACAATCTCACAAAATTTCGTTGTCATCGCGTAAGCGGTATCGGCGCTATGGCCGCACAAAAACTCATTTTTCAATCGCCGATATCTCGGTTGCTATTAAAGCTACAGAAAAATTAAAAACACCATCAGAAAGTTCAGTTTGTCCTCTTTCAGATGATATATAGCATTTTACTTTTTAAGGAAGTTTTTATATCTCGCGTAAGACATTGAAAATTTCATGTCTGTTTTTGGCCTCATCAAAACTTTTCGGCCCAAAAAAACTATGAAGGTCTTCATGGATGTTCCTGAATATTTTTTTAGAGGTACCCACTATGGGCCTGCATGATGTCTCCAAAGGAAAAATTTCTACTTCAAGTACTTTTTCCTTGAGAATTTTTTGAATTTCAAAATTGTAATGTAAATTTCTCAGCTTCTACTCATTCAAATTTCATGAAATTAACACCAAAAGATGCGTAAAATTATTACCTTCACTATCCTATGAGGGCATTCACCTATTACTAATAGCCAATTTTACACTTATCATTTTGTATATCCACATATAACTAATAAATTACACATTCAATTTAGTTAAAAGTCACATGGCATAATGCTAATTTTTCCCTCTATTTTTCCATTTAACCACAGCTCCATGACTCTTATGGTTTGCCTGCAACAACCCATTAGGGTTAGGGTTAGGCCTCAGTCAAAATGTATTGCAGTGAGGGTGGTAACATTGCTGACAACACACCTGGCTGCATGCTTAGCGCTATATGAGTCAGTATGTGCAAATCTACACTGCCAAGGACCAGATTACAACCAAAACTGGCTAGGGAATGGAATGGAAGGGAATGGAAGGGAAGGGCCTGGAAGGGCAGAGAATGGAAGGAAAGGGAATGTAAGAGCATGGAGTGGAAGCAAAGGGAATGGAAGGTCAGGGAATGGAAGGCAAGGAGAGGGGAGGGTAAATAGGGAGGGAATACGGGGGAGGGGAATTCATATCTTAAAATTGCTGTGCAATTTTAATTATTCTCTAGTTATTATTCTTTTTCTACGTTTTTTAAAGTCATTTTTAACTGCAAATTGTGGAAAAACTAGGGAAGATAAAGCCAAAAGAACACCATAGGTTTATGTTTTGGTGCTAGCACTATTTTAACCTGGAAGTACATACCGTAATTTCCTACCATTGAGGAGTAATTTCCAAAAAGGTGTTTTTCCATTTGGTTAACGGTTTCTCAGAAACTAAGACAGCAAAAGACATGAAAATTTTTTTCAGGATACCTTAGACACTTATCCAGTGCGGAAAGGAGCCTAAAGGAATTTCGTTGAAAAAATTCCAAGTTATGATTTTTTACAGAAACGGAATTCCCAAAAATCAACTGAAAAACTCTAGAAAAACTAGGAAGGAATGATCAGATTATGCTGAATTTAGGTGTGTATACAGCCCTACCCCAGTCTAACAATCCACCAAAATTTCATTGTCGTCGCGTAAGCGGTATCGGCGCTATGGCCGCGCAAAAACTCAATTTTCAATCGCCGATATCTCGGTCCCTATTAAAGCTACAAAAAAATTAGAAACACCATTAAAAGGTTCAGTTTCTCCTCTTTCAGATGGTGTATAGCATTTTACTGTAGCTGGATTAGTACAAAATCGCGTGAGACATTGAAAATTTCATGTCACTTTTTGGGTGCATCAAAATTTTGGGGTCCAAAAAAACTATGAAGGTTTTCATGGATGTTCATGAATAATTTTTTTGTGGTGCCCACTGTAGCCCTGCATAATGTGTCCAAAGAAAAACTTTCTACTTCAAATAGTTTTTGCTTGAGAATTTTTTGAATTTCAAAATTGAAATGTAAATTGCTCAGCTTCTACTCATTCAAATTTCATGAAATTAGCACCAAAAAATGCGTAAAATTATGCCCTTTTATGTGCTGCAAGGGCATGTAGCTGTTACCAATAACCAATTTTACATGTATGATTTTACATATTCAATTATAACTCAATAACTATTCATTAAAAATCAATTACAACTAATTCGATATATTGCTAATTTTTGGGCTTATTTTTCCATTTAAGCACAATTTCCTACTTCAAGTACTTTTGCCTTGAGAATTTTTTTAATTTCAAAATTGAAATGTAGATTGCTCAGCTTCTACTCATTCAAATTTCATGTACTCAACACCAAAAACTGCTTAAAATTATGGCCTTTTATGTGCTACAAGGGCATATACCTCTTACTTATAGCCAATTTTACATATCACATTTTACATATTCAATTATAACTCATTAATTATTCATTATAATCAATTAAAACTAATTTGGCATATTCCTAATTTTTTGCCCTATTTTTCCATTGAAGCACATCTCCCTACCATAAAATTTATAATCCAATTAAAACTCTTCCAAAACTGTTTCAAATCCGTTAAAATTGATATGATATGTTGCTAATTTTTTGCCCTAGTGTTTGCAAATAAGCAGAACTTCCTACCATTAAATTTATAATAAAATTATCACTCATGAAATAATGCTTCAAATCGCTTGAAACCACTTTGACATACTGCTGACTGTTTGCCCTATGTATGTATTAAAGCACATCTTCCTAGCCCTTATGGTTTGTCCGTAACAAATCATTAGGGTTAGGGTTTCATCAAAGTTAATGTTATGGTTAACTTAAATTGTATTGCTTTGAGGGTGGTATCATTGGTCACTACACACCTGGCTGCATGCTAAGCGCTATATGAGTCTGAGCAACTCTACACTTGCATGCACTGCATAGCATCCAAAAGTGGCCTGGGTATGGAATAGAAAGGGAAGGGAATGCCAGATGAGGGAACGGAAGGGGAGGGAATGGAAGAGGAGAGAATGGAAAGGAAGGCGATGGAAAGGCAGGGAATGGAAGGCAAGGAAAGGGAGGGTAAACAGGGAGGGAATACGGGGGAGGGGAATTCATATCTTAAAATTGCTGTGCAATTTTAATTATTCTCTAGTTATAAATTCCCCCGTTAGGGGAATTTATATTGTTTTTGTTCGGTTTTTTTTTTCAGCATCCTATTATTTTTATTTTTTTTCTTATTTTTCGTCAACACTTTGACAGGCTGTATTTCAGAAACTATTTCCAGTAACTACCTGAACTTGCAGAACCATTTTGCTTTTGCTGAACAATTTTATATACTGGAATTACAGAGCGTAATTTTTAGTGAACTGGTAATTACGCAGCAAATGCATAAAAAATTTGTCGTCACGCTTTTAGAAGAACCAATAAGTGAAATTACACCAAATTTTGACACAATCATCTCTAGAGATATACGCAGTGCGGAAAGGCGGCTTTTGGCAATATCTCTAAAAGTTTTTTTTATATGAATTTTTCAAATAAGGGAATTCCTGATGTTGCTACTAAAATTTTTCAAAAACTAGGAAGAAATGCTCCAATCAAGCTGCAGTTGCATGCAGTTACAGTCATACTATAGTGTAACAATCCACTAGAATTTCAACTTTCTAGCGCTAACGGTATCGGCGCTATAGCATCACAAAAACGCTATTTTCAAGCGCCGATAACTCGGCTCCTATTAATGCTACAGAGAAATAAAAAACACCACCAAAAAGCTCTGTTTCTTAGCTTTCACATGGTATATAGCATTTTACTGTAGCACCGTCCGTTCAAAATCGCGGTGGACCCTGAAAATTTTATCTCACTTTTCACCTTCCCAATTGCTTCTTATGGCTGGAAACACTTTTTCCTGGCCATATGCCAATTTCATCGCTTCTCATACTTCACTGCCTACACATTTTCTTTTTTGAATAAATGCTGACCCAATTACATTTCTGTGTGAATCATCGGATGGGGAAGGTAGAAGGGAAGGGGCAGGGGGATGTAAGGGGGCAGGATGTAAGGGGGCAGGGGAGAGGAAGGGAAGGGGGAATTTATCTTTGTAATTGTGCACAATTACAGGTGTACTAGTTATTCTTATTATTTTTCTGACCCACTTCGGCCATTTCTAAAATGATGCATTACTCAAAAACGATGCAATGTATCTCCATGAAAGTACAACTGCATAGGGATATCATGGAACTCGTCCAGTGGTGGGAATTACGCATAGGAATTACGCATGACATGGGAATTACAGCGATTTTCTATAAAAAATTTCTGCTTCCGGTTTTGAAAAAACTGTTGGTTTGTTTGGCCTGAAATTTTTTTCTCATATACTACAAACAAATGTGCAGTGCAGAAAGGAGCCTAGTGGTAAATGGCTTGATAGGTCTTGAGATAAAAAAGTTCGAAATCTAGGCAAAACGAAATTTCCAGGGGTCATGTCATGAAAAACCATGATGCAATTATCAGATTTTCATGATCTTCAGGGAATGAGTAGTACTACTAGGGTACACTGTCTATGCAAAAGTATGGGACGCCAGCTCCTATACTTTTGGTGCCACAAGGCCTCAAAAGTGCAACTTTTGAAGGGCTGTCAGTCCCTTAATATTAAATTAAGAAGAAAATCAAAACCATTTTTGGAAAACTCAGAATGTCAGCTTTCCAATGGTATATAGCATTATCCCCTTGGATGCCCAAGGGAAAATTTCGCTTAACAGTGAAAATTTCATGTCATTTTTTGGCCCGATCAAAACTCTTTAGGCTACAAAAAACTATGAAGATCTTCATGGATCTTCATGAATATTTTTTTGGTAATACCCGGCCTAGACCTCTACAATATAGCCAAAGGAAATTTACCTCCATTAAATACTTATTCCTAGAGAATTTTTTTAAATTTCAAAATTCAAATGCCAATAACTGGTTTCCTAATGACTACAATTTCACCAAAAAAACGTTAAAGGATGTGTAAAATCATGGTCTTCATTTCATTTAATGTAACCATGCTTGTCAGAGCAAAAGCCAATTTTACATGAATTTTTTGGTGTTTTCAATAATAACTCATCCATTTATACTTCAAGTCAATTAAAACTGATGTGACATGGTGCTGACTGTTTGCCCTATTTATGTATGAAAGCACCTTTTCCTATCTTTCATGGTTTGCCTCTAGGAACTCATTAGGGTTAGGGTTTCATGAAAGTGTATTGCTTTCAGGATGGTACCTCTGGCCACTAAAGGTCTGGCTCCATGCCAAGCGATATATCACTAAGAACATATGTATGACTGTTTCCATGGACAATGCCAAGCATTTTAAAGTCACAGCAATGACAGTCATTGCCCAATAAAAAAATGCTAAGCTCTAGAAGGCAAAGGAGTGCAAGGAACTTGAAGAGAAAGGGAGTGATAGGATTGGAAGCAAAGGGAAGGAATTTGAAGGGAAGGGAAGGGATTTGAAGGGAAGGGAAGTTCTTCCTTTAAATTGCAGTGCAATTTAGTATACTAGTTATAATCCCCCGCTCGCGCAGCGGCGGGGGATTATATTGATATTCTTCGATTACCTTTTATTATTATTAATTCCCCGTAGGGGAATTCATCTTGTTATTGTTAGTTTTTTTATTATTCTTCTTCTTCTTCTTCTTCTTCTTATTATTTTTCTACGTCCTTAAAATGATTTTTTAAAGGCCTATTATGAGAAAAGTAATGCAGATACAAGAAAAAGGATACAACAGTCATATATGTTTGCTTGATCCCTATTTTTAGAGGTAATTTCACAGCGGAATTACTTTTCAGTCGCGCGTAATTCCAAAAACAAATTTTTACATTGTGTATACAGTTTCTCAGAAACTAAGACAGATAATGACATGAAACTTTTTTTCAATATATTCTAGACAGTTATCTATTGCAGAAAGGAGCCTAAAGGAATTCCGTTGAAAAAATTCCAAGTTATGATTTTTTGAAAAAACGGAATTCCGAAAAATGCCATTCCAACCTCCAGAAAACAAGGAAGGAATGCTCAGATTAAGCTGAATTTATATGTGAATGCAGCCCTGCCCTAGTCTAACAATCTCACAAAATTTCGTTGTCGTCGCGTAAGCTGTATCGGCGCTATGACCGCACAAAAACGGAATTTTCAATCACCGATATCTCGCTTACTATTAGAGCTACAGAAAAATTTAAAATATCATCAGAAAGTTCAGATTCTCCTCTTTAAGATGGTGTATAGAACTTTACTCTAGCAGTCTTAGTATAGAATCGCGTCAAACATTGAAAATTTCATGTCACTTTTTGGCCTTCCCAAACCCTATTTTGCCTAAAAAAACTATGAAGATCTTCATGGATGTTCATGTATAATTTTTTAGTGGTACCCATTGTAGGCCTGCATAATCTCTCCAAAGGAAATTATTCTACTTGTAATACTTTTTGCTTGAGAATTTTTTTAATTTCAAAATTAAAATATAAATTGCTCAGCTTCTACTGATTCAAATTTCATGAAATTAACACCAAAAAATGTGTAAAATTGTAGCCTTGCATGTGCTCCAAGGGCATATACCTCTTGCTGATTGCCAATTTTACATAAGGAATTTCACATATTCAATTATAACTCATTCATTATTCATTAAAATCAATTAAAACTCATTTGACATATTGCTAATTTTTTGCCCTATTTTTCCATCTAAGCAAAACTCCCTACCATGAATTTTACAATCCAATATAAACTCTTCCAATTATGTATCAAATCACTTAATATTGATATTATATGTTGCTTATTTGTTGCCCTATTGTTTGCAAATAAGCTCATATTTTTTCCATTAAATTTATAATTGAATTATAACTTATGAAATACTGCTGCAAATCACTTGAAACTAATTTGTCATGTGGCTGACTGCTTGCCCTCTGTGTGTATGTAAGCACATCTTCCTACCTCTTCCTAATGGAAGAGGGTTGCTTGCAAAGCAAGGGAATGGAAGGGAAGGAAAGGAAAGGAAGGGGGGGGGGTAAAGAGGGAGGGAATACGGGGGAGGGGAATTCATATCTTAAAATTGCTGTGCAATTTTAATTATTCTCTAGTTATTCTTATTCTTCCAACTTTTTGACTTTTTTAAATGTTGAATAACTTCTTTACCAGAAGACATATTTCAATTAGCTTATATACAGTATCAAGACACTATAAAATTCCTTCCATGCTGGGAATTACACATCGGAATTCCGCCTGACATGGGAATTACAGGCGCTTTTCAATAAAAATTTCTGCTTCCGGTTTTGCAGAAAGTACTACGTACTTTTCCACAAATTTTTTTTTCCAGATTCTCCAAGGAAATGCGCAGTGCAGAAAGGATTTTTATGGAATTCCATAGACAGAAATTTCAAAATATGAATTTTTACAAAAACGGAATTCCCAAAAATCACTGGAAAATATCCAGGAAACAAGGAAGGAATGCCCAGATCAGGCTGATTTTAAGTGTGTATGGAGGCCTGCCCCTGTCTAACAATCTCACAAAATTTTGTTGTCGTCGTGTAAGCGGTATCGGCGCTAGGGCCGCACAAAAATGCAGTTTTCAATCGCCGATATCTCGGTTTCTATGAAAGCTACAGAAAAATTAAAAACATCATCAGAAAGTTCAGTTTCTCCTCTTTAAGATGATATATAGAACTTTACTGTAGCTGCTTTAGTATAGAATCGCGTCAGACATTGAAACTTTTATGTCACTTTTTAGGCCTCCGAAAACCTATTTTGCCCAAAAAAACTATGAAGCTCTTCATGGATGTTCATGTTTATTTTTTTAGTGGTACCCATTGTGGCCCTGCATAATGTGTCCGAAGGAAATTTTTCTACTTCAAATACTTTTTCCTGGAGAATTTTTTTAATTTCAAAATTCTAATGCAGATTGCTCAGCTTCTACTCATTCAAATGTGATGAAATTAACACCAAAAAATGCGTAAAATTATGCCCTTTTATGAGCTCCAAGGGCATATACCTCTCACTAATAGCCAATTTTACATTAGCAATTTCACTTATTCAATTATAACTCATTAAGTATTAATTAAAATCAATTAAAACTAATTTGACATATTCCTAATTTTTTGCCCTATTTTTCCATGTAAGCACATGTTCCTACCATGAATTTTTTTATCCTATTTAAACTCTTCCAATAATGTTTCAAATCACTTAAAATTGATATGATATGTTGCTCATTTGTTGCCCTATTGTTTGCAAATAACCTCATATTTTTTCCATTAAATTTATAATTAAATTATAACTTGTGAAATACTGCTGCAAATCACTTAAAACTAATTTGACATGTTGCTGACTGCTTGCCCTCTATGTGTATGTAAGCACATCTTCCTAGCTCTTATGGTTTGTCCGTAACAAATCATTAGGGTTAGGGTTTCATCAAAGTATTGCTTTCAGGGTGGTACCATCGCCCACAAAAGGCCTGCCTCCATGCCAAGCGAGATATGAGTATGTATGCCTGTTTGTGCAGTTCCATGGACTATGCAGGGAAGGTCATACCAGCAGTTTTGCTCAAGGACAACCTAAATACACTATTAAGCAATGGAAAGGAAGGAATGCAAGGAACTCGAATAGCAGGGCAGGGAAGGGATTGGCAGGAAGGGAAGGGATAGGAAGGGAAGGGAAGTTCTTCCTTTAAATTGCTGTGCAATTTAGTATACTAGTTATTATTATTATTCTTTATTCTTATTCTTCCAACTTTTTCACTTTTTTAAATGTTGAATAACTTCTTAACCAGAAGAGATATGTCAATTAGCACCTATACAGCATTCAGACACTATAAAATTCCTGCTATGGTGGGAATTACGCATCGGAATTCCATTTGACATAGGAATTACAGCCAATCTTCACAAAAAATTTCCGATTCCGGTTTTGAGAAAACTGTCAGTCAGAATTTCATGAAATTTTTTCCTGTTAATCTCTAATGGAATATGCAGTGCAGAAAGGAGCCTAGTGGCAATAGGGTGAATAGTTATGGAGAGAAAAAAGTTCAAAATCTCAGCAAACCGAAATTTCGAGGGGTGATGTCATGGAAAACCATGATTGAACAGTCAGATTTTGATGTCCTTACAGGAATTGGTAGTGCTACCAGGGTGTAGTGTCTATGCAAAAGTATGGCATCTCGCAATATCCTGTGCGACGTCCGGTTTAGAATCGCGGTGGACATTGAAAATTTTATGTCATTTTTTGCCCTGTCAAAACCTATTTTTCCCAAAAAAACTATGAAGTTCTTCATGGATGTTCATGTTTATTTTTTTAGTGGTACCCATTGTGGCCCTGCATAATGTGTCCAAAGGAAATTTTTCTACTTCAAATAGTCTTTCCTTAAGAATTTTTTTCATTTCAAAATTCAAATGTACATTGCTCAGCTTCTACTTATTCAAATGTCATGAAATTAACACCAAAAAATGCGTAAAATTATGCCCTTTTATGAGCTCCAAGGGCATATGCCTCTTGCGAATAGCCAATTTTACATATCACATTTTATATTTTCAATTATAACTCATTAAGTATTCATTAAAATCAATTAAAACTAATTTGACATATTGCTCATTTTTTCCTCTATTTTTCCATGTAAGCACATGTTCCTATCATGAAATTTTTTATCCTATTTAAACTCTTCCAATAATGTTTCAAATCACTTAAAATTGATATGATATGTTGCTTATTTGTTGCCCTATTGTTTGCAAATAGCCTCATATTTTTTCCATTACATTTATAATTAAATTATGACTCATGAAATAATGCTTCAAATCACTTGAAACTTCTGTGACATACTGCTGTCTGTTTGCCCTATGTGTGTATAAAAGCACATCTTTCTAGCTCTTATGGTTTGTCCGTAACAAGTCATTAGGGTTAGGGTTTCATCAAAGTACTGCTTTCAGGGTGGTACCATCGCCAATAAAAGGCCTGGCACCATGCCAAGTGACATGTGAATGTGTATGCCTGTTTGTGCAGCTCCATGGACTATTGCAGAGAAGGGCAAAGCAGCACTTTCGCTCATGGACAACCTAAACACACTATTAAGCAATGGAAAGGAAAGGAATACAAGCAACTAGAATATCAGGGCAGGGAAGGGATTGGAAGGAAGGGAAGGGATAGGAAGGGAAGGGAAGTTCTTCCTTTAAATTGCTGTGCAATTTAGTATACTAGTTGTTTTTGTTTTTGCCGAAACAATATGAATTTTGATTTTTCTACATTAATCGTCAAGAAATTGTCATCAAACCACTTACTCAAGCGAATTAAATCATCATTAACTTTTCTATATAAGAATTTCAAGTTGTTACCACTGACATACACAGTCGTATCATCAGTAAATACAATACAATTACAAAATTTCAGACTCTTAACAAGATCATTCGCTAGAACCAGATACAACAAAGGACCTAAGACGGAGCCTTGGGGTGTTCCATAATTCATAAGATAACAACTAGAGACAGCGTTTTTATATCTAACTTTGATTTTGCGGTTTTCTAAATAGCTTTTGAACCATGCTAAGACGGTGCCTACTATGCCATACAAGTCCAACTTTTTCAATAGTGTAGTGTGATCAATGCTATCAAAAGCCTTAGACATGTCCAGGAAAAGGCCTAAAGTATAGTGCCCCTTATTAAAACTTTCTAAGATGTTACCCAAAAGTCCAGAACTGCGTCAGTAGTGTTCCTATTTTTTCGAAAACCATATTGGCCTTCATATATTACTTTGTGCTTGAGAAAAAAATTTTCAATTCTGCTATGAACTATCTTCTCAAGTATTTTTGATAACACTGGGAGTAAGGATACGGGACGATAATTCAAAATTTCTGTTTTACTTTTCCCTTTATACAATGGCTTCACCATAGCTAATTTCATATTCTCTTGAAAGGTTCCGCATTGTAACGATTTGTTGTAGATAATGTAGAGTGCAGGGATAATACTTGGGTAGATCTTTCTCAACATTTTGTTGGAAATATTGTCATAACCAGAGCTGTCTTTAGCTTTCAGGTTCTTTATAAATTTCTCAATTTCAGCTTCTGTCGTCGGGTAGAGGAAACAATTCTGATGAACCTTGTCAGTCATGAAGTTCAAGGGATCACCTGTCTCTCCCTTCTCTTTAATTGCTCTTGCTAGGTTCTCACCCAATTTGCTGTAATGTTTTCCAAATGCATTGCTTATAAGTTCTTGGTTGAATTCTTTGATTCCATTTACGATGATTTCATCACTTATATCCTTTTTGTTCTTAATTTTCCCTGTTATTTTGTTTAGGATAGCCCACAGTCGCTTCGCATCACTTTTATTTTTCTCAATGAGTTCATTATTGTATGCAAATTTAGCCTTTCTTCATAGGGTGTTATACAGGTTTCGGTATTTTTTGTAGTGTTGAAACTCAACACTTTCCTTTGACTTTTTTATAACCTTTTTGTACAGTGATCGACATTTATATGACGAAACTTTGAGTGCCTGAGTCATCCAAGGTTCTGAGTATTAATTTCTTATATTTGGCTTCACTACCTTTTCAGGAGCATAGATATCCAAAACTACCTGTACTTCATTAACCACAAATTGACTTGCTTCACTCACATTCATACCCTCCAATACAGTCCAATTCCTGTTACTCAGACTTGCATTCATATTTCGCAGAGTCGCGTCTGTTATTTTACGAATTTTGCAATATTCCGGACTTTTTAAATGCGAAACATCTTCCTGAATTATGGTCAAGCACATGAAATGATCTGAGATATCGATGTTTAAAATGCGTGCTTTGACATTCTTACATAAGTCTGAATCAATGTAAATATTATCAATCAATGTTGCACTACTATGCGTAACCCTAGTTGGTTTACAAATAGTCGGAACAAGGTTATTCCCCAGATTTAAATCAAAAAATTCCATTGTTCTGGCATTTAAGTTAATTTTCAAATAATCTAAATTCTGATCTGTTCCAATTATAACCTTTTTATTTTCCCATTTAATCTTTGTGATAATACTGCTGTATTTCTCAATAAATTCCCTTTCACATGTCCCTGGCACTCGATAAATTTCTCCTATGACTATATTACATTTATATTACCCTTCCGCTGTATTTCTACAAACACAGACTCGAATTTCCCCTCATCAAAAATGTCAAGGTCAGGCCTTTCAATATATCTAATGTTTGTTCGTATCAGGATCGAAACACCTCCTTTGCTCTTGCTTTTTCTGTATCGGCTAATTAAATCAAAATTATCAAACGAATATTTTGCAAAGTTCTTCTCAGATAGAAATGTTTCACATAGTAATAAGACATCTGGCAGCATATTTTTTTGTTTCATCACTTCAAGCAAATCCAGTAAATCGTCATACTTGTTTGGGATGCTATGAATATTTAGGTGTGCTACTACAGTAGAAGATTTTTTATCTTCAACAACAGCTTCGTTTATATCTAAATAATTACAGTCATGAGTTATAACATCTTCATAATCAATCTTGTCTAACAAACTTTCGTACATGATTAAACTAGTTAAGAAGTTAACGCATAAACATTAATCTGATGGTCTAGATTAATGCTTTTGTGGTGGGGTCAGCATGCAACTGGAATTTCACTAACACATACAGCAGCTCTGAATATGAATTTCTTTGTAACCAGATTAAAATAGTACAGTTTCAGTATGCTAGTTTTCCATTTATAGTTTATTTAGTTCAAATGGCATGTGTAAAGATTAATTAATAGGTTAGTAATATTTCTTGGCCTTATGGCTATAGATATATAGCCATTCATTCACAACTTGTTTTTACTATGAATGACAGATTCAGCCGGCTCAAACATAGGCTGCGCAGCAGCAAACCTTCAGCGAATAACACATTTAGAAGTTTACAATTACATCATAAAATTGGTGTGTTTACCAAATTCCGTATATTATAGGTATGCAACAGTGGTCGAGTAATGGCATTCTATTATCTGTTATTTGCCTGCTGCCCTGCGATCTACCTGTGTGCTTGCTAGGGTTTGTAAAAGCAGGGAAAGGTTTTATTATACTAATTTACTTATATTATGGTACGGTTTGATGCATGCACCAATTTTTTTCCAATCATTCAAAAAGTGTTAAATACAAGTCAAAAAGCACTGCTACATTTTATAGGTGATACGTGTAGGAAGTGGCATTGCTGTCTATGGAAAAGTGGGCAGGTTTTGGCTCCTATAAGAAAATAAGTATTTTTAATATTTTTTCTCAATATTACAAAAAGTAAAGAATTTGTATCAGTTAGACCATGAAAAGGCACAACTAAACCACATAAGTCATATGTGTACCAAACTTTATCCATGTACATGCAATAGTGACAAAGTCTTGGGCCAGAAACAGAAAAAATTTATTTTTTCTCTTTTTTTTCAATATTTCAAATAGCATTTAATATTTTCCACCAGACCTTTCAAAGGGCACAACTAGACGTTATAGGCCATGTGTGTACCAAACCTTATCCATTTACATGCAATAGTGATGGAGTCTCAACCCAAAAAACTAAAAAAATACATATTTTTCTATTTTCCAAATTTTTGCAAAAAGTATAGAATATCCATCAATGAGACCATCAAAAGGCACAACTAGACCATATAGGCCACATCTGTACCAAATTTCATAAGTGCACATGCAATAGTGACTGAGATTTGGCCCGGAAACGAACAAAAATAATTTTTATATTTTCTCAATTATTTCAAAAGGTATTGAATATCTATCAATTAGACCATCAAAAGGCACAACTAGACCATACAGGCTATATGTGTACCAAATTTCATCCATGTACACTCAATAGAGGCCGAGTGCTGGCCCGGAAACGATCTATCCGCCCGCCGCCCGACCGCCCACCCGCCTGCCCGCCCGGCGAACGGACAACATTTTTACCCAAGTGATTACAATACCTTCTTCGAACTTCGTTCGCTGAAGGTAAAAATCACACCTCCATTAAGCAGCCACCTGCCTTAAGCAGCCACTTTTGTCCATTCCCTTGACCGGCTGCTTAACACAGGTTTGACTGTATATATCTATCCATTAAATGTCTATCTATTATCTATTTGTCGATCTGATGCAATCTTTATATATATCTCCGCATGACTATCTGCAAATGATCTATTTGCTGCAAATTTCACAGAGGCTTGTCAAAATGCGTTCTGAGATGTTCAAATGTGGTACAAGACCAGCAGGTGTCATTTATGCCCATAATCCAAATTTTAAAGTCAACCAATCAAAGTTTTAGTGTTTTATAGAAGACTGAATAATTGACAGTAAGAAACAAAATGATTTTATTTCACAGCTACGGTTTGTCTCACTTCGGGTTTTTTCTCTATTTCACAGTTATGGTATGTGTTGATATTTGTGTACTGCAGCTCAGGTTCATGGTGAAAATGAACTGCATTGCTACCATACGTCACATAGAGTACCATACGTCATGTAATAGATATTTCTATTTGCAATTACGCATTAATTTTCCAGTCTTGAACCCAGTGCTTAGTGGGTATTGCTTCTAAATTGATATGCCCTACTACAAGGCCCAAAAACATCATATTTATTTTGATAGTTTTAATCCAATATCGAAAATGGACATTTTCCTGAAGATCACATCAATCAAAGTCAACAAGTCAACTTCAACGTGAATTCCTGTAAATTAATCCATTCTTGAAAGTTTTATCTGTGTATACACTCTTTACAGTGAGTGAGTGAGTGAGTTTGTGTTTAACGCCCCATCAGCACCGGTGTGGGCTATTTAGAGGCAACATTGGTTTGATAGATTATCCTGGAACTAATTTCTCATAATTTGTAGAAGTAGTCGTTATCTCTGAGGAACTGTGTTATACTGGATGCTGAATTTTCTAAGAACAAGTGTTTGAGATTACCTGATTGAAAGGGACAGTGATGTAGATTGTTATTACATTCTATCAAGATTCGTTTAATCGAAAGTGGTACTCGGCACCCTTCGCATATTGGTGCTGCGTCATTGGTTAATAAGTGTGAATGGGTTAATCGGCTGTGTCCTATAAGACATCTATGGATTACGATTTGCTCTCTGCGTGAGTGCACATCAATTTTTATATCTTTCATGACTTGTGTTAGGATTGATACACTCTTTAAAGATATTTTCAAAATGACAGTTAGAAATCAATGCAACTTAGCATGGATTAAAAGAATGCTATCAGCTTTCATGTGGATTAGTCTCATGACTTTCGAAGAGGAATTGGTCTTCAATGTGCAGCAAAGTGACTGCTTGTTGATTTCTAAAATCTCACTTATTATTTAGACGCAGTAGGTCAGAAGGTATATGCAACATGGTAAAGATGCCTTAAGCAAGCTGCATTGGATAATTGAAAAAAAAAAACAGTGATTAAGACAATTTTTATGAAATTGGACCAAGAAATCTGTATAAAACAAGGATGTCAAGCTTCAAACAGTTACCAACTGTATTAGAAAAGTTTGGCACAGTGGCCTGAACATTTATATATATGAGGTCCAAGACAAAGCTAGTTCAACAGATGTCTGATCTGTAGGTTTCCACCAAATTTTAAAAGCCGTGAAATTTTCGTGTCCCTACCCTGTATATTAAATGAAGTTATGCTACTCTCCAATGTCTCTGATGGGTCCCGAAAAACTGCAATTTATTGAAACCTGGGCATTTCCTGCTTATGCAGATAAACATCACTGCCCTAACTTTCTACTTTTAAATTACTCTTGTAAGCTTCAATGCGTTAAAAATCCAGATGAAAATCATATACATATTTGACACAACTCACCTTGATCCAAACGACACAACTTACCAAAATTAATTTTTTGGGGAAAATTGATTGTCAAAAATAAACCAAAATAAATATCAATATATATACATACCTCCAATCTCCAACACACCGGAAATGACCAGATGGACATCATCTTACTACCTATACTAAATGATAGCGAAAAAAGAAAGTCAGTCTAGGTTACAAAAAATTGTTAACAACAAAATTGAATTTATGAATGTAGCTATTCACAGCGTCATATTTGGCAGCATTTTTCATGATGATGTTGACACACCCGGTGACATTTCCTTAGTTCCACAAAAATTCATTTCGCCCTAACTGTCACAGTGAGTGACACAACTTACCCAATGGCGCAATTCATCCCGTGGCACAACTCACCTCGGTCTCCCCTGTTTGTAAAATGAAAAACTTATGGAGTAAAATTTAAAGCAACTTTACATTATACTGTGTTATCAGTCTCTACATGACTGCTGGAAGAATCAGGCAGACAAGCATTGCACTAGTCTCAAGGAATTGGTTAAATGCAAATGAGCCACAAGAGGCATGTAGATGAGCCACAAAATACAGAGCAAATTCCAAAAGGTTTTTCTATCTTTAAGAGATCCGCAACAACTTGCCAACTACCAATCGATTGCTTTTATCTACCTTTTCCGAAGTCTTAGAACACAGTTGTACTTGAAAGCTTCTGAACATCTGGCACTTCTCACCTTATTTGCACGCATCTCTCTGACAAACACAGGCATATATCTTATAAATTGGGTTAATAATAAAACTGAACACCATCTTTTAAGTGTAAACATATATTTATAACAAATAATGACATTTAAATGAGATTTTATGATATATCCCACAATAGGCAGTGAAGTTCTGGCAAAATACCATGTGATTCACACCATGTGGTTCATCGTTGTGAACCACATGCATCTCATTATCTGACGTTGTTATGTAAACAATGGGCAGTGAAGTGATGACGTCACAATGTTTTGATGCTCTGATTGGTTGGTGTGGTTGCTAGGGATCTTTTTGCGGCCATTCAAGCAAAATAGTGCCTCTTGAAATTATTAATTATTTTTACTGGAGGTCTATTTTTATTGTGGGATATAAATAAAACTTAATGGGAGTGTGGTTCACAGCAATGAACCTCACTCATGTCAGGTCTGCTGCAGAATAAACACTCGTCCTTCGGACTCGTGTTGTATTCTTCCGCGACCTGACATTCATGAGGTTCATTGCTGTGAACCACACTCCCATTAAGTTTTATCATAGAAAGTCTCCCAAACAGTGTGTCCAAAGGTTTCTGAATCCTTCAGAAACCTTACAATCAATGACTTATATAGCCCCCTTTCACTGAAATCAATGCTTCCAAACCCTTTTTATCTAGCCATGGACTAACAATTGGACACATTGTATATAATAGCAGACAACCATCTTTATGGGAAATGTCCAACGCACAAGCAGGAATTACAAAATAATATTGTTAGCTATCACTTAAATCGGAGTAACTTTTCATGACAAAGCCATCTGCAGCAGCATGTGATTCTCTTCCTAGTACCACACAGAGACCTGAAATTAGAAAAAAAAAAAGAAAAGCTAGTTATATGAAATGAATACCAGTAATTTGGTTATTCTGGTGTCCCTATGGTGGGGCACGTGCCTTCAAATAGGCCTATTGGGCCTTAGGCTGCCCCAGGTGCTCCCCGTATGAAAATTGTAACCTAGTTAAATCATAAAAGAGTACAGTGAGTACCATCACCCAAGAAAATTTCCCACAATCAACATCCCCCAGTTATTCCACTGGTGAAAACTAATGAAGTTGTAAAATAGTTTTGACCACTTTTTTGTAATATACACAATAGAGCTTTTTTCCTGGTGACTTTGACCTGAAATTTCGATTTTGGACACTTAGAGGATTACATGCACTGGCCACTTACAGAAACAGTGTTAAACAAGCAAATATTCAAACAGTTTCATTTCACAACTGTTAAAATTCATATAAGAATGATTGAAATTGTGCTAACTGTAATACCACTTTTCAAAAATACGCAATTTTTCATGAAGTAACTGTTACTGCTTTAGCAAAAAAAGCTCTAATAAAGAGACAATGGTTCCTAAATAAACGTGAAAAGAATCAGACCTCACCATAATACTTTACAATCATAAAAGCCCGGATCTAATTGACACATATTGCATGTTACAGTAGACGAAAAACGAGTGCTTACAGAATTGGACTGAAATGTTTCTTGCAGTGTCATAGCCCTATCCATGCCATGTTAACTCTATGACGTGTATAGCAGCCAGTGAGTCATAGCCTATACTTCCTATGTTATTTATCAGAGTCATTGACCAAGTCATACCACTCATCAATGAGGTCACACGTTGCCTTATGGGCTTGTAGCACGGGAATGTGTACATTCACCTTCGGTGCGCTTCTAGAGCTTATGTGACCTGCTCCACCAAAATGGGTTCAAAGTCGGCCTCCTATCATATCTAGGTATGAAAATAACTTTATTTTACTGGAATTAAGCTTTAAAATGATGTTTAGTATGTTTTCATATCTCCAACCAATCCAAAGATATGGCACCTCAAACATCGATGATAAGAAACATCAAACTTTGAGAAAATGGCATTTGAAATTCCCGCCATTACAATGAAAGAACTAAAAAAATCAACATGGACACACAATTTAGATAATTTAAAATCAATTTCATGGTTAAGTGGTCTTAAATATTCAAAGAAAATTACTTTTGCTAAAACGTGGTACCAACAGCTAAAAAACATCAAAATGTGACCTTTTGACACATTTTGCTCATTTCTGAGAAATATATAAAGCCTACTTTGAACTCATTTTGGTGGAACAGGTCACTTATATGTTTTTCAATATTTATCTTTATTTCATGGAAATTGCATCAGTTGATAGCCTGTTTAATAACGCTAGATTTGATGTATAGTTTGTTAAGGGTCCTGTTGTTCTTTGGATCCCACTTGGCAATTCAAAGTAAAAAACAAGAGAAATTTTACATTTTATAGGGACACGCCGCTAAAAGAGGGTCAAAGAAGTGACTGGAAAATATTTCCAGGCAGTACCAGCTACTTAGAATTACTCACAATAAAACAGAAATACATGCTAATCTACACTGTTGCTCATAAATATGGAATATCCCGAAATAACCAGGATACTTGTTTATTTTTTTATCCTTGTTTTGGGTCAATCCAGAGTTATAAAATTAACTTAAATATTAAAAAAAAGGCTCAACTAGACCAATATGGGCAGGTGGAGAGGATTCTGTTTATTTTGAGACTTCGATGAACAACGGCAGTAAACGGACCTTGGTTATTGTGATAAACTTTCAGTTGCAAACAGTCAAAACAATTTCTAGTTGAAATTATAGCTCATTTTGCTAGAGTACACATTGGGTGTAAAGTTCTATATCAATAAAATATTCCTTGTTGTCGTGCAGTCTTGGAATTGGAAAATGAAAAAACCTGTGCCATTGGCCCAAGCATAAATATGACCTATTTTGTCTGCGCTCTGATTATTTGTCTCGGAGGTTCCACATGCTAATGACCATTGAATTGACTCATTTAAAGGTTAATTTGACATTTGGTACCAGTAACTGTAAAAAATCAACAACTTTGGATGCAATTCTAACCCTGCATAAACTTCGTATTTTGCCTTTTTTCGCGTCGTTTGTTCGCTTTCCTCCAGGTTCCAAAAATTTCAGCAAATATTTAAGTGAGGACTTCAAGAAACTCCTTAGGAATGCACTTAGGTTCTTAAAAGTTTGATTTTAACGATTGAATTCAAGTGGGGCGGCCACAATTCAATGGTCGTTTTCCTGTTTTCCTATATTCCATATTTATGAGCAAGAGTGTACGAGGAAAAACAATGATAAAGAAGCTGCGTATATTTGGTGCCAAAACATCTCTATGTTTATCCTTTCATGGAATACACTTTTTAAAAAGTTTTAAAAATCAACTACGATATATATGTTACCAAATAAAAACAAGTTGTTTGTTGGGCTGTTTAAATGTTGTTTTGACATGCCCATATGTTGTATAGCAGAACTATATCATCAGTACACATAACCACTTTGGAGATCACCCCATCACCATTGCCTTTCTTGACTGCAGCCAAATGTCACAGAGTACGGTAATTTTGCACATGGCTGTGAATAACAACCATAAACCTGTTTCATTAGGGTTTTTTCCTGATAAGACGATGACATATTATAAGATCAAAGTGTTTGTGCAGTATGGTGAACCTGGAGCATCCACACTTCCAACAGTGGATCATAGTGCTGTGTTACAGAGTACGTTACATTTCTGCTCCTCACAAAACTTGCAACAGCAGAGACATATCAATGATTCAAGGGAGATGTTTATGGTATGTTAATAGCTGTACTAAAGGTTACATTTTGGGCCTATGTGTTGAACTGGTTCTTTGAATGTGTTTGATAAAAGGTCCAGTTATGATATTTGGAAAAATACGTCACATTTTTTCGTACGTCCCGGCCATTAAAAAATCTAATGGTCAGAAACAATCCCAAATCATGTCATAACGTAGAGTATACTGTTGTTTGATAGCTACAATAGGATATTGCCTTGAACAGTTCAAGCATTTGCTTAAGTTACCACAAAGCTCTCTCAATGTCTCAGCCACAGTACGTCACCATTTGGCGTACGTCCCATTTTTGGGCCTCACATATTTTACCAGATATCGAAAGATCCTTTGGAGAGTTACTAGTTTTGGGGACGTAGGCATAGCCACAAGACCAAGCACTGGGAATAAAAGCATTTTTGTATTGCAGGCCTGAGGTAAAGCCTATGTCTTGAGTGGGAAAAATTGTAGAATACGCCATGTTTTGTAGTACTTCACAATGGGAGTAGATACGTATCTCAACACATAGGAGGTATTAAGCTCTGAAACTTCCCTGGTTAGTACCTAGGATGGTCCTCTTTGAAATGGTGTTTAATATTGAATATTACAAGACACTTTATTTTCCACCCTGTGGTGGCCAGAATCTGTACGTATTCCCATGCTACAAGCCTATGACAAATTAGCACCTCATATCAATGTATTTGATAGGGGCTTTACTGAGGTCACTGATGGCCACTAGCAGCTGAATGTAAGTACTCGTCATTCGTCTACTGTAACGCCCTGCTGGGGATTAGCAGTAAACAAAGAAGGCTCTTTCGCAGCCGAGAAGTACATATTTTTTTCTGCAGTTCTATACAAACTCTGCAGTTAGTTCTTCAGCTTCCTGCAAAAAGCTGTCAAATTCTCCAGTTCACGGGTTTTGGTGGTCCTCTGTCACTGCAGCATTTCTGAAAAGTTTCTGCAGCAAAATCTGTACTTCTGTAGGAATTATACAGCTTTGGAGGTTTAAAGGACGTTATCCCAGAGGCTCCAAAAACCGACCGGTTGTCAATTAGTGGCCTATTCCATATAAGGAGATGGGGGTTATAAAATCTTAATTGATCAAGAGAGCTGATTGGTTTCCTGAAAATTATATTAACCAATTAGAAAAGGGGTAGAAATTGCATAATTATTCCAATGCTATACTTCAACTTCAGAGCTCTATAGAACCTTTGATATTTAGGGGGTCATAAAGTTATCCTATTCCTGACCAATCAGATTGAAAGATGACCTGCCAATCAAAGTTACAAGACAAAATTCATATTAATTCAATATTTTCCTTAATTTCTTAAGAAATATGAACTTTGAAACACCAGAAATAGTACTAATTGTGTGAAATTGTACAATGAAACGAAATATATGAAAATTATTTGAATGGATGTAATATATCTCATTGTATTCCATTGTTTGTGAAGAGGAATAAGAGATGTTGACTGTTTGGAGGTTGGACACAGAATGACCATGGTTTCCACCCAACCTGCTTTTATACCAGGTTGCCGCCCTTTAATGCATTTCTGCAGGAATTCTAGTTTCCTGCAGAATTGGTGGTCCTCTGAATTTCTGAAAAGTAATATCCACAACAAAATCTGATGGAAGACTGATGAAAGAAAATTGTACTTAGCCATCTTCCAAGGCAAAGGTCAGGAATGAGTCAATTTTAAATTAAACTTATCAAACTTCTACACTCTTTATTTGTTATAACAACTCACAAAGTCCGCTTCGCAAACAGCAGGATAGGGCAGATGACAAAAAGCATCATGCCACTTCCAGGAGGCGGCACGAAGCATGACGACACACAGCTGGGAGACTGCTCCAGGCTCTCCATATGCACTGTTGAAGTCTGAGTAGACCATAGTGGAATTGTCGACCACCCACTTGTAGCTGCTCAGCTTGTTGTCACCATTGACATCTTTCAGTCCAATGAAAATGCCATCACTTATGTTAAACCCTGCAATTAACACCAAAAGACTAAACAATTATATAACATAAAGCCAACTATATAGGAACCTCAACTTATTCACGAAACAATTAAGATCACTGTAGAAACATACACCAAAGTCATCATGTTAGTGGGAGTGTGTTATACAGGGTCATGCGACCAGACAGGCTACAGCAGCCTGCTTTAGTTGCGAGCGTTAGCGAGCAGGCTACAACATTTCGCTTGAGGTGCTGCCTTTCTGGTCCTCGCTCACATGCATTTTTGAAGCAGCACAGCTCATTCCTGCTGAGTTCTGCTGAGCGCGGACCTGATTGGCAGCAGCGCGGACTTTAGGGGGAGCAGTTCCACTGACCTATATTCCAATTCGACACCCAATTCGATGTGAATTTCATCAGTCTGCAGCCTCGCTCGCTCACCTGCTTGAATAGCAGACTGTGCTCAGTCAGGCGACCAGAGATATACTGTGTGATTGACAAAAATGTGCAAAATAAATTAAAACACAGCCTACAAAAACAAATAATTAATAAAATAAAATTGGATTTAGTAAAACACAATTGTCCAGAGAGACTATTGAACTAATTTTGTTTTGGAAAAAAGGTTCAACCAGTGTTCTTGTGGTGGAATGGTTGGTTCCACAGGCCCTAGGTACTTCACATAATAACTTTTGGCAGATATTTTCACTGTCATCGCCATTGTTTCAAACATTTTCTGAATTTATTCATGAATTCCATAGTAACAAAATTACCACCTTGTCCTGAAAATTGTACATTAAAATGCATTGCCAGCGATGCAATGGCAAAAATAATGACTTTGAGATCTCTCCTGACTTATGTGAATGAAAACTAAACTTTTTGACATGCAGAAGGTCTTTCACTGGCCCAACCAGTTTTTCATAAAGCAAGCCAAACTTAGCGTAACGGAATCACAAGCAACGACTTTATCCCAGGAATATATTTTTAAGAAATACCTTCATTTTGATTAACTTGGGTCTTTAAAGACGGAAGTCGTACAGCTACGTTTAGGATGGGTTTTTAAGGGAATTGTGTGATTTCGTTAAATGTGACTCCATTACTTTTAATTTACTAGCATAACCTGTTGATTACATTCTGTCACTTTGATAGAGAAAAAGAGAGGACTGTTGCACTCTGAAAATGGTACTTCGTGTGTCATCATGCTAATAATATTTGTCATGATCATACCCAATACTCTCAATGTTAATTTGATATAAGGAGTCTTCACTCTAAAATCAATTATGACAAGTCAAATGGCCTTCTATTATTGATCATGACTGATCAAACAGCCTCTGTGTTTTCAATGTTGAAAGTAGAAAAGATGAACATCGGCTATAATGAGTCACAAAGTGCATTTTCCACAGTGAACTGGTCCTCATTTTTTCTATATCAAAGTGACAGACTGTAATAGTCTGATTAGACTGCTCAACATACAACACAGATAGATTAACCAACGCCAGCCTTCTTAAAACTGGATTAATTTTGTTTTTCTGTTGACTGACTAGACATGTTTTGGAGGGTTTGATGAAATAATTTTCAGTTACAATATCAGTTAAGCAGAACAATTGTGAATAGTTATGCTAAATCTGTCTGAATCCTCTAATTAATTTTTCTACTGCCTATAAGTGGAGTAGCACGGGGCATGCAGCGGCATTGCAGCCCCCCATAACTTTGAGGTGTGATTTAACCTACTTTTTATGGTCGATTATTTGAATGCTTATGCTGTCAGGATTGGATCACTTGACTCTACTTATAACTAGTGAAACAAATGTCTACCAATTTTAATAAAGGAGTTACAGCCATTTTTGTAAAAAATTGCTAATGGCCTTCTTACCCCACCCATCGGGCAAGAAGCCCCCTACTATAATCCTATGGCAATTTTTTTTGCGAGCGCATTCAGCTTGAAAGTTATTTCTTGGGGTTCTTCTATCATTTTTAAGGCATTCTATTTACTTTTTATGAGTTTCTGAATTTTTCTGTTCATAATTTTATTTTTCATATTTTTTGCCCTTTTTCAATTTTGGCCAATATTTTCTATTTAATTAGCTGTTCTATCAAGATTCAAGGTAAAGTACACATTATTAAGTGGCTCCTGATGCAACTTTGAGGCCCCAGAGAAGGGGGCCTCATGCCCCATTCCATTGTTGGGCCTCTCGCCCCAAACACACATACGATATCCTTTGACTTTTTTGTCTTTTTCTTGTAAAATTTTCTTTTTAAAAGTCAGCTGATAGGTCAACTGTCTTAAAGGTAATGCCATCTATACTTGCCTTTGTTATTTAATTATATCACTGGTAGTCAAGGCTTGGAGGGAACATTTTACTTCTGATCGAAATTTACCCAAATTTTGACTGACCCTTTTGAGATCCTGTACATGGGTTTAAACTGGCCACAATGTCTATTTAAGTTCAGAACATAGTCTGTGCACTTCTACCTGTGATTTGATGTATTATTCATCCAGGTTGACCATATATTTTATCAGCTCCTTTATTTATAATGAAATATATGGCTCTCTGTCAGCCACCAAGGTAGTAATTGTCAAAATTCCATTAATACAATGTAAATGGTCCTGAAACAACATTTTTTGATTTTTGTAGTATATCAACTAGATTTTCTGTCTATATAATGACATACTTGGATTAAAGCATCCTCAGTGATTATCTACACAAGGAGAGATTGGGGGCACACATAGACCAATCAGGTCCTCACATCTCCATTTCATGTGCCACAATTTCAGAGTTAGACATAAAGCAATTCATTCTTAAGGAACAAGGTATATGTTAGGCCTCCATACTTTATTATAACTTCAATATAAGACACTTTTTGACTTTAATTTTCAAATATTTCCTTCTAGTGTGAAATAATCTCTCCAAGACCTGGCATATTTACCTTTCGTGACCATTTAACATTATTCTAAGGGGTTCTGATGTTTCCAGGACCGCATTTTCCGTTGTCAAGCTTCTTTACATACCAGTCAACAAATATCAATCAGTTTTTTATATCTCAGACCACTCATATTGACAATTTTAACAGCCTTATTTATGCATCCTCTTCAACTCGGCACAGCAAAAATCAGGGACAACTCACACTTTGTTATAGCAGCAAGGCTATGCAGGGAAGTGTGTCGTTTTTGACTCTCAAATGCAATGTGTTGATGATTATCAACAAAATGAGCCATAAATCAAAGTCCTGTGACAAAAATTGATTATCTTATGACCACTCAAAGAAGTGCAAACTTTTTTTGGGGTCACCCTGTAACCAATTAAGATAATCCAAACCAACCCTTGCATGATATATATTATATGGATAAATCCACAATTTTGAAACGCCAAAACAATTCAAAATATACCTACCATTTAGATAGCTTTGCAGCGTGGACTTTTTTTCTGCAGAATCAATTTTAACAATGTTTCCTCCATGATTGAAGCAAGAAGAAATCTTTTTGGTAAAATTACCATATGTAGCATCATAGTAGAAACAGTAGTCTCCGGATTGGGTGAATCCAGGCCTGCATTTCTTATGTTTCTTGTCAGCTGAAACACAATTAATGGAGTAAGTTTTTCGTGGATATAAACAATTAAACCAAAACAATCTATCCTTAAATAAACTTGAATATCTCAAAGATCCCTTATCAGATTTTTATGACAGTTGGTTGTATTATAGGCATGCATGTTATTAACCCTGAATATGTGTATTTGTAGCCCAGTGGCATTTACCCAGCTGAGCCAGCCGTCCTTGGATCTACCGCTAGTTTAACAAAACTGTGGCTTTTCCAAAGGATCGGTTTTAATTCAATTCATTTTCAGTTCAAACAGTATATATAATGTATGCATTATTGATCATCCCTCGTGAAGAAAAAGCTCTAAAGTTAGGGAGTTTATAATATTCAGAATCGTCTGAATCTTTGAAGGATTATTGACATTGTTTAGTTAAAAGTATGTTGTGTCATTTTGGAAAATATCTTGGTTGATAATGTTGCTGCTATCTGACGTACATAGGCCTATGTATTAGTATATGATGAGTGAGTTTTATAATAAATGTCACACGGCGAGTTGAATTGAATTGACAATGACTATTAATTGAATTGGATTGAATTTACCTCATTCCAAAAAACAAATGGATTGGATTGAATTTGCACTGATGCCCAATTGAATTGAATTGAATTGCTCATAGCTGAATTGTGCCCATCACTGGTTCTGACCAATTTTTTGGTGGACCTTTCTCTATGAATCAGCTGAATGAAATTTTCACCGAAATATGTGATAAACAGAAAATGAATAAAACACTCTCACATGAAGCGTTTTTCTTAATTAAGGTTCATGATTCATTTGAATTACATTTTCAACTTTTTGAGGTCTGGCTCCCTGCCTATCAAGTTTATGCCCTTGATTTTCCATAGAGGGTGCTTGACATGCTCACCTTCAATATTAGGCATATCATGCAGATTTAACAGGGTAAAGCTACTAGCAGTCTGTGATCATTCACTCTAAACACAGGGTGGTCAAGATGAAAACTCTAGAGTGGTAATTCCTGGTACCTAAACCAACAACTCCTTGGGTCAAAATTGCTAAAGGGTTGTCAATGTGACAAATATTGGATTAGTAAGCTGCACCACTGTCATAATCAAAGCTACCAGATGGTGATCAAATTACTACCTTTCCGACACTTACATAGTCAACGTAGTCATTTTGATTGTGATAGAATAGTCAAAATGATTTTCCAGGAAGTCACTACTGAATTTTTGCAACCATTTACTACCCCAAGGTAGTCATAAACTAGTCACAGTGACAACCAAATGTTTAGAGTGTTTTATCAAAAATAGTTTTCTCTTATTTTTTCCACTTACCCAACATGTAGATCTTTCCACCAGACAGTGATGACAAAGTCACTTGACCGTTTTCCACAACCCTTGGGTAGCAGAGTTGTACCACTTTCTCGTTTCTTTTGTATATTCCAATGACATCAGGAGTGCTGACAAGGTTGATTAACTCCGAGAATGTGGAGATTATGTCAATCTTAGAAGAGCACAAAACAGCGGTTTTGTTAAAGACATCATCTTGGATTAACGTATATCCATTTTCCTTACAAGAAAAAACATTAGTCAACAAAGTGACAGATGCCAGAATTGTTAACCAGCCGGAAAATGACATTGCAGTGTAAAAATGTAAAATGAGGAATATCATTTCAGAGCTCAGCACTTGGCATTTAATTAAAATTAATCTATACTGTGTTGTATGTGAGGAGATGCATTGGATTAATATGTCAATATTCAATTGATCGAAGAGAGGAAACTGCAGGCATTTAATTAATCTATACTGTGTTGTATCTGAGATGGGTTTATTATGGATCGAAGAGAGGAAACTGCGACGTTTAGTTAAATGGTTTCAATATTTCATGAATAAGGCTCGTCATTATCTGTAATGTTGCACATTGACAATGGGTATTGTAGTTAATTAGTAAAAATTTTGCAATACAGGCGTCCGCTTTCGTTTCTAGATCAGTATGCAATAAGTATAGCACATAGATTTCGTATTTTTCACATTATTGCATGTTATGTCCAAGTTGTTCCTCATGGGGTCTATCAGTCTCATTTACATGATATTAATACACTTTTTATATTATAACTATTTCAAAAAGGGAAGACTTTTTTTTTTTTTTTGCCAGATCCGAACTGGGAATTCCTATACCATGGCCTTGAAAATTGACAATACAATATATATATGGTAAATACCCTAGATGTACCTGTTGTGGGTTAAATGCCATAATGAAAATGGAATACAAATTCTGCAAAAATAAGAAAAACTCTCTTTTTTCTGTACTCCATGATTCGATCAATTTTGAACATTACGAAAAAAAGTGAGAGTCACTGTCAAGGTTTTCTCTATGATGAACACGCTGGTTCGCTTTTACACCCTTCAAGAAAAAACTCAATTTATTGAACACAGGAATTGCTGACAGCTGCAGAAAGGAACCTTGCAGAATTGTGTACTTCACCACAAGACCGTCGATGATAGCAATGCAGAGAATTAAATAAGACCCTTCTCTTAAAAAGTTCCTTTTAACTTCTCAGGTGAGTTGGCAATATGACAGACTATAAATGGCATCAAAATTGAATATGTACATTCTTTGAAGGATCTTCTATGGAAGGATGTTTTAGCGTACTTGGATGATCTGATAATCTTAGGATGGGACTTTCAGTCCCACCACAGGCAGTGTTCACATGCTTTGCCCTTATTCTGTTATATTATACCAAGGTGTATTGCTCAAGCTCCCCCTATGGGAAAATGACAGTCGTTGTGTGTGGTCATATTTGGGGAAGTTGCCATAAATAGCATTCTTGGGATATCCTATGGCCACCAGGCCTGTTTTGTGGTGGCTGGGAAACAGGCTATAGTATGCTCACCAAAGGGCAGACTGAGGTTCCAATTTAATCAAGAGATGGCTCTGTGGTCTCCTAAATTCTGATTGGCTGTCAAAGGGAATTCCCTTGTGATGTATGCTGATATGGGTGCACACATAGGTAAGATTGGACAAACAAGGTTTAATGCGAGTCTAAATGCAGTGTAGTGGGTGAAAATCATCTCTAAGTGTAGCTGAGAGACTATTATCTCACAGAACCAACAAGAATGTAGTGAAAGGCTGCTCCTTGAGCAATTTTAATCAATTTTCTATATTTGCACTCCACCAGGCGGCACTTGAGCCATACACCTTCCTCTCTATCTCTAGAACTGCTAAGCCATTGTGATCATTCCGCCTGTGGTCTCACCTTGAAAATCTTAGACAGGTTTTCATCCGTTTCAGGAAACACAATCTTAAGTTTAAGCCTAAGAAATATGTGCTTTTTGGCACTGAAGTTGATTTCCTTGGAAGACGGGTGAGCAGGGATGGCGTCAGCATTCCAGAGAGCAAGGCGAAGACCGTTGTGGATTGGGCTCGTCCAGAGAAGACTCAGCTTGAAGCTTTCTAAGGCTTTATTAATTACCACAGGGATTTTATTCCTCATCTAGCCGAAGAAGCTGCTGTTCTGTACGACCTGGTGAAGATGTCACAACCTGAACGACCGTTGGAATGGAGTGAGCCCCATGAAGAAGCTTTCTTGAGACTGAAGCAAGCAATGGTTACAGCACCAGTCGTAGGCTACCCCAGATCCGATGATGTCTTTATTCTGGACACCGATGCTAGTGACCACTCTATTGGAGCTGAGCTCTCTCAAATTCAAGATGGGAAGGAGGTAGTCATTGCTTATGGAAGTATGTCCTTGAATGCTCAACAGCGAAAATACTGCACGACCCGCAAGGAACTGCTTGCTTTGGTTAATTTTTTTAATCATTTTCGCTTTTACCTTCTAGACCGTTCCTTTTTGGTCCGGATGGACCACAATAGCCTTACTTGGCTGATGAGATTTTGCACTAAAGACAAGGAGATTGAAGTTCTTCGCCAATGGCTGAAAGATGGGAATGAGCCAACTCATGACATCCTATATCTTCAGGGATCCACAACCAAAAGAAATTGGGCTTTATGGTCCCAGCTTGAACTAATCAATGATGTCTTGTATTACAAGTGGCTCAATCTTGCCAATCTTCCCCCAAGAAAATTGATTGTTGTTCCTTTTCAGTTCAGGGAAGTCATCCTGGAGACAGCTCATGATGTGAAAGCTGCAGGCCACCCAGGCCAATTGCGGACCAAATTGAATGTTTTACTCCGGTTCTTTTGGCCCGGTATCACCAGTGACGTGAGACAGTTCGTTGAGTCCTGCAAGATCTGCAACACGCAAAAGAAGGGAAACCGGACAAGGAAGGCTAGTCTGAGGATCCATCATGCAGGAGCACCCATGGAACGTGTCCATGTTGATATTCTTGGACCCTTTGTGGAGAGTGGATTAGGAAATCGATATGTACTGGTCATGGTCGACCAATTCACGAAATGGATTGAGATAGCTCCACAGCACATGTTGTTGCCGAAGTTTTAGTTAAACAGTTTTTGTGTCGCATGGGTTGCGCTCAAGAGGTCTTCACGGACCAAGGGCGTAATTTTGAAAGTGCTCTTGATGATGATGCTCGGACGGGAAGTAGATGTGCCAATTGACTTGCTGGCCGGCAAGCCCTGCGAAAATGTAGATGACGACCAAGTTACTCCTAGTGATTTCACCCAGAAACTGAGAGAGACTTTGCATGATGTGCATGGCTTTGCTCGCGAAAAGCTCGGAGTCAGTCTCCACCGTCGGAAGAAGTATTACGACAGAAGCAGTACAAGACTAGCTATGAAGTTGGTGATCTTGTGTATGGCTTGAACGGCGCCTCCAAAAAAGGCCACAGCCGTAAACTTCAACCTATCTACTGTGGACCATATTTGGTCACTCACAAGATCTCCGACATTCTCTACCAAGTGCAAGGACGGAAGGGGAGAGACCGGCGAGTGCTTCATCATGATCGGCTGAAGCCATGCCATGACAGGAACATTCCACTTTGGCTCCGTTGGGAGCGGGCTAATCTCCTAGGATCGGATGTCGTCGAAGGACCAGCTGAAGAAACTCCTGAACTGCAGAACCTTTGGCCCGAAGATGAAAGTGACACCACAGCCAATTTTAATGACTCTGTTACAGATGATCCAGAGTTTTATGATCCTGTTCCAGATGTTTTAGATGATTTAGCTACCGGTGATGTTTCGTAACCTCCCGGTGATGTTTCATCACCCCCCGGTAGGTCGCCGGATGATTCGACCTCGACGCCAGAAAGGGACCTTTTCCACTGCCTGGCGCTCGCCGTAATACTCAGGAACCGGCAGGACCTCGACGGATGACCAGGCCCCGCCGTCCACCTGCATATTTATCTGATTACCAAATTTACGGAATTGTTATTTTGTAAATATTCGTGGTAGCTATGTTGTAATATATTGTAAATAGTGTAGTGTAGATATTTTGGTGTCTTGATGTAAAGTAGTGGTTTCTTCAATTTCATTTTTCTACAGTTTTAGAATTGTTCCGTAGTTCTGTGTTGGTAGTTCTGACATTTCCGGGTTGTGTTTCGTGCTTTACTTGTGTTATCTATTTTCAATGTTGTGCTTGGCTTTTGTGGTGCATTGTGTTGTGTTGTGATGTTGCTTTCTGTGTTCTCATTGCCTCCCTAGGAATTGTTAGAGTGAGAAGATGGATAGCCGGATTGGGATTACCCGATAAACCTACAGGGATGATGTGATCGAGGTGTACCGCGAGTACCTGAACCACTGCGGGGAGAAAGTAGTGGAGATGGAGACGAGGACCAGGACAGATACAACGAACAACGGACCATTTCCAACGCCCCTCATAGAGATTGACTAACGGACCGGCTTTGACGACCCGGCCTCTAGGGAGATCCAGGACCTGATGGGCGCGGATGTCCTGGAACCCGCCCCATCCGCCGATGGATCCATCGATCTGATGACGTTCCCTGACGACGGAGACATGGATCAGATGGATCTCATCACCCTTGATGAAGCACCTGCTGACGATGATGACAACCCGGAAGATGCCCCACCGACACCCCTTCAGAACCAAGACTGGATGAATTACAACTTCTTCGTTGTAGATGAGTACGCGGCAGACGACGAAGACGACCAGGAGGAAGACGATGAGGAGGATGCTGCCAGCATCATCACTGTGGTGGAGGCTGGCAGCATGGACCAGTACTTGGAGGCTTCCATCTTTGAGGACCCTGAGCAGGAAGGACCCCCGGAGTTGGAGCTCGACTTCCAGGGCAGCGACCTGGAGTTGGACGACTCCGACACCCTGGTTGTCAGCTCCAACCAAGAAGCGACGCCGCCCCCGGAGGAAGTCAAGGGACCTGAGGAGGAAAAACCCGCGTATTGTGCGACGCCTACATTTCCCGACGACTTATACGACACATTGAGGAAACTCATGTACCATGGTGGTTGTCACCCAACCGAGCTTGCTGGACCTGTGGAGGGACGTCCCAGTCCACCACCTTCGCCCAATACTCACATCGAGACTGTGGACAAATCAGTATGGAAGATAAGGACATCCAGTACTTCGTCAGACTCGCCAACGGCCTCCTCGAGGTCCTGATGGAGGCCCTGGGATGTTCGTCCCTTGAGTCTTTGCTGGACCTCGTGGTGGCCAAAGGATGGTTTCCGACCAGTGCGGTGAGGGCCCACCTCTCTTTTCAGCAGAAACTGTTTATGTGGCTGTGGGAGAATGAGCGCAGGCTTCCCCAGACTCCCTTCAAGGACCTATCCATCTCACCCCCCCGAAGTGTGTCCTGTCTGCTGCACTTTAAGGTATTGACATCCATCCTCCCCCATGTCGGAGAAGATGTCCGGGCAGAAGTGGCCAGGGGAGAGTGCCGAGGGTATCCGAACGTCAGAAGGAGTCTCCGCCGCATCGCTTATACGGCCGATGCCCACTGCCATCTTGATCAGAGTTATTTGACATCCTACGAGGGGACGAGTTGGGACGCACCTTTGCAGATTTCCACACTTATTGCCAATTTTGTATTCCCTTACCACTGGGACAAGTTAGAGCGGAAGGTCAACGAGGATCCTCGAATCTACGCAACTGCCGGAATTCACCCCACCCAACTCACGATCGCTGACGGAAAACTTTGGCCGTCTGAGGGAGATTTTGCGGCATCAACGTTGTGTCGGTCTCGGGGAGGTGGGTTTGGACTATGTCCGTGGGCCAGCCCCCTCTCAGAGGCTGGCACAACAGAACAACCTGGCCACCTTGATGGAATGTCGGCCTGCAGAGATGCCAGTCATCCTCCATTGTCGGAGCTGCAGAGGCAACAGTGCCTTCTTGGATGCCCTGGACATCCTAAGGGCCACCGTACTACCCAAAACTCCAGTCGTGCTACACTGTTTCATGGGAACGACCAAGGAGCGGGACGAGTTCCGTGATCACTTCCCAACCATAGTCTTCAGTATCAGCCCCAAGACCCTCAAGCTCCCGGAGGAAGCCCAAGACGCGCTCCATGCTAAGAGACCGACACAACGTTGATGCCTGCGCCTGGACCAGATCGTGCTGGAGACAGATTTCCATTTCTGTCCCGGTCCCCATGCAAAGATCTTCAACGGATTGCCGAGTGGGTGGGGACCGCCAAAGGAGTGTGCCCAGCGATGGTTTTGGAAGCGAATCGTAGAAACGTCAATCGATTCTTCGGACTCCCTGAAACGGACCTGTGAAGAGGGGAGAGAGGCTGTAGTATAGGATAGGGGAGAATTATTTGTATGTCATATTTTAGCCATTCTGGTGGTAGTAGATGAAAGTAGGGTTAGTCACAATGTCAATTTTCAGTCACCATGTCAATTTTTGTATATATTCAAGTTACACACACTTCTGGTGGCACTATTATAGTAGTTCTTATGTTCTTTATATATGCGAGTGGTAGGGAACCACTTTTGTGGGGATTATGTATATAGTCGGTAGTTACTTCAGGTGCCTAAGTTGCACTCATTGTATCTGTCTTATTTAGAACTGTTGTGGATGAGCATGTCCGTGGCTCCCTGCAAAGTTCATTGTGTGTCATCGATTCGACATTATTGTCATTCATTCATGTCATGTCATCATTATTGTCTGTTGGAATGTTCCAACCACCTCTGTAATATAATTAAGCAATGTACCATTATGTCTATTCTCATGCATCCCTATCATCATGCTGTTAGTCGGAAGGATTCAAGGATTCATTCGTCCGTACTATTGTCAAATTTATAGCGTTTTCCTTAGTTGCTATTTCAATAGCTCTCCAAAGTAGGCCTACTTTCATCTGTGTCAATATTATTCAGTGTCAAAGTCTAACTTGAATGTGATAGTGTACAGTAATGTGTCCATGTTGTGTGTGGTTATCACCTGGCCGACCTACGAAGTTCCATATAAGTCACTTGGCCGACCTGCGAAGTTCCATATAAGTCACCTGGCCGACCTACGAAGTTCCATATAAGTCACTTGGCCGACCTGCGAAGTTCCATATAAGTCACCTGGCCGACCTGCGAAGTTCCATATAAGTCACCTGGCCGACCTTTGGAGTACTATTCAAGTCATCTGGCCAACCTGTGATGTTCCATGCAAGTCATCTGGCCAACCTGTGAAGTTCCATTCAAGTCATCTGGCCAACCCGTGAAGTTTCAACCCAGTGACCCGGTCAACCCATGAAGTTCCATACAAGTCATCTGGTTTGCCCGTGAAGTTCCAAGTCCATCATCCGGATCCCGGGACAGCGACCCAAAAATAAGAAAGGGAAGAGCGTGGCGGGAAGGCGGCGGAGACGCACAAGTGATCCCGGAAGCAGCCGAAGTAGGATCCAGGCGGCGCATGCGCAACGGGCGCTCTCTCTCTTACTACGACGAATTCAAGAAGACAAGACGTGTTTCCAGGTATCTAAATATTGTTTCTTGACACCCCACTCAGTGTAACAATTCATTCAACTTCTTGGGTATCCATGCAGATGACAATTTAAACTGGAAATCCCACATTGACAACACAACTAGAAAAATTGCAAAAATTGTAGGCATATTAAACAAATTAAAACACTCTCTTCTAATGAATATTTTATTAAAGATTTATAATTCTTTAATTGTTCCGCATCTGAACCATGGTGCTTTTTATTGGAAAAAGCTTCAAAGAGACTGTTCATTTTATAAAAGAAAGCAATCCGTGCTGTCACAATGAACAAGTACAATGCCCAATTGCCCATACATAGCCCTGGAACCCATGCGTGTCATGGGTCGTCCCATTCAAAATCTTGAGATTTCGACATGGTATCAGGAGAATTGATCTATATTAAACAATTCTTACCCAAATTTCATGACATTTTGGATTTGCGTAGCCCACTTATTTTACTACTGACGGCACTACTTTTGAAAGTGATTCATGCATGTTTAAAGGACAAAAAATCACTTAAAAGAGCAAAAAATCTATGAAAAAATTAGCCAAATCTCTTTGATCCATTAGCAGCACAATGGTGACGTCATCAGTCTATCCTATGACGTCACTAGCAGTTTGTTGTGACATCATAAGCACTACCAGAAATAGACCAATCAAATGACGCCATTTTTTTCAATGTGTAAAGAAAAAAATCACTTCATCAGGTTCAGAGGATGAATTTTCATTCATTCCTGCATGTGGAGAAATAAGAAATAGATGCTGTCAGTTGCAAATTTTGCACTCTTTCAGATAAACAAGATGCCTAAAAAGATATCTTGATTCTCCTTAACCCTCTCTTTCAATTCTCATGATTTTCCAATGGGACGATTCATGACCCCTGTCCCAGGGGTCCAGGGCTAGCCCATACTAGTCCATTGTTTAGGAAATTAGGCGTGCTAAAATGTGAGGATATATGTGCACTGCATTATTTTAAATTTTGTTTCAAACTCGAAAACGGGATGTTACCAGATTACTTCAATTCCAACATATTTAAAAAAAGGTCAGCCATACACGAGTATCCTCTAAGGACCACCAATGCATTTACAATACCAAGGGTAAAACATGAATAAGCGAGACAAGCAATTTCATACAAAATACCAGCTATTTTTAATGACATGAATCCTCTATTCAAAGATGATATATACACCCATAGTCTTCTTGGTTATAAAACATACATAAAATATACATTAAAAAAATTATCACTCAGTCATACTCTACAACATGTTTAATTGATAACTGCTATATTTGTAATAGAAACTAAATTTCTATTTTTATTAATCTTATTTTTCCATTTGAATAATCATCTTTCACTATTCTCTAATTTTTTTAATGACTTGTAATGGGGGTCCCTTGCTGCGAAATTTATATTTCATATAGGGACTCCCAATCAACAAATAAAGCCAATCAATCAATCAAACAATTAATCAATATTCAAACTCCAACATGGTGTTGCCACTGTGCAATATGTGCCATCCAGGGTCATATTAAATGTATCTTTAATAGACAAATCAAAAACTAACTAGACATGTACTAATCGCTGACGATGAGTGTTGCGCTGCCCTAACTTAGGAAATGAAACATAAATTTTAAGCCATGGTTAACATACATGCAATAATAACAGAGTCGTAAAATGATATCTGGTGATTCTATTGTGGCACAACTGATGTTGTAAGTTAGACCCAGAAGTCAGGCATGCAGTCTATCTTGCAGCCATGTCCACACTGGGAGTGGGAGAGCGTGTGTGAAGACATTGGTCAGAGTGGTGGCGGAGAAATTGTTCATAAATGACACAATAAGGACACTAAATTCAAAAATAAAGACTTTAGGACACACTTTATGACATGAATGAACATACATGTGAATAAGGGAATTGGAAGTGGTGGCTGGTGCCCAGTAGCTTTTACAGAAAATTAGGCCTAGAATGTGAACATTTCAGTGTATGCAAAAAATCTTCCTTACGAAACCAAGGCACTGCCCTGCCACCCAGTGGGCAGGCAGCGCAAACCAAGGCACTGCCCTGCCACCCAGTGGGCAGGCAGCGCAAACCAAGGCACTGCCCTGCCACCCAGTGGGCAGGCAGCGCAATAAAAGTGTCATGGCAGTTGGTGATTCCTGAATGATAAAAATATGTTATTTGCTTAATGAGGGACTTAAACAGGGGCTAGGCTGCCAATTGCTGTGTACAGGTTTCGAAAAAGTTTTAATTGCTTATGACAATGTAGAACAGTAGCCACGAGTGTCATATTATTCTGGAAACTCTGAATTATTTATTCAATCGAAAAAGAGGAGAATCTTTGAACCGGTAATTTCAATAATGGAGTTATTTTCTGAAGCCATATGCTGACATGACAATAAAGCTGTCACAGATTCATAGAGAGCAGGAAAGGGAAACCATCAACAAAGCCATTTCCCCATCACCGTGTCTCCTTACAAAAGTTCTTTCTTCTCAGTTACCATCACTGTTTAAATAATTTTATTATTTTTCATACTATATAACTATATTAATTATTTCCCAAAAATTTCCAAATTTTCTACCAAGTTTGAAGGGCTGCTTTTCATATTTTTTTGTGTTAGATTCTCGAACACATCATTCCTAATGTGAAACCTAATTGCTTTCAAGGAATCAGTCGTTGTATTATAAATGTTTAATAAACAAAGTTTGATCATTAAATCAGATTTTTGCAAGTTTATTCTTTGATACACTTGGTCTCGTTTTACTTTCCAGCTCATGATGAGACCTTGTCAGTATTTTAGTCAAAGTTGTTCCATGGAATGTTGAGGTGAATGCTGTAGCTAGAACTTTCGTACCTGTATCTACTACCATAAGCTCAGCAGAACGCGACAAAAAATTGGTGCTTCAAATAGCCCCGGTCTCCCCTATATACACTCTTAAAAGATATTTTCAAAATGAAAGTTAGACATCCATGCAACTTAGCATGGATTAAAAGAATGCTATCAGCTTTCATGTGCATTCATGGGTTTCGAAGAGGAATTGGTCTTCAACGAGCAGCAAATTGACTGCTTGTTGATTTCTAAAATCTCGCCTACATCCACGACACAGCTCACCTTGATCCAAACCACACAATTTACCCCAAATTAATTTTTTGGGGAAAATTGATTGTCAAAAATAAACCAAAATGTACCTCCCAGCTCCCGCGCCCCGGAAATGACCAGATGGACATCATCTTACTACCAATACTAAATGATAGCGAAACAAGAATGTCAGTCTAGGTTACAAAAAATTATTAACAACAAAATTGAATTTATGAATGTAACTTTTCACAGCGTCATATTTGGCAGCATTTTTCATGATGATGTTGACACACTCGGTGACATTGCCTTAGTTCAACAAAAATTCATTTCGCCCCAACTGTCACAGTGAGTGACACAACTTACCCAACTCATCCCGTGGCACAACACACCTCGGTCTCCCCTATTTGTAAAATGTAAAACTTATGGAGTAATATTTGGAGCAACTTGACATTATACTGTGTTATCAGTCTCTACATGACTGCTGTAAGAATCAGGCAGACAAGCATTGCGATAGTCTCAAGGAATTGGTTAAACGAAAATGAGCCACAAGAGGCATGTAGATGAGCCACAAAATACAGAGCAAATTCCAAAAGGTTTTTCTATCTTTAAGAGATCAATAACAACTTGCCAACTACCAATTGATTGCTTTTATCTACCTTTTCAGAAGTCTTAGAACACAGTTGTGCTTGAAAGCTTCTGAACATCTGGCACTTCTCACCTTATTTGCGTGCATCTCTCTGACAAACACAGGCATGTATCTTATAAATTGGGTTAATAATAAAACTGAACACCATCTTTTACGTGTAAACATATATTTAATAACAAATAATGACATTTAAATGAGATTTTATGATGAAAGTCTCCCAAACAGTGTGTCCAAAGGTTTCTGAATCCTTCAGAAACCTTACAATCAACAACTTATATAGCCCCCTTTTACTGAAATCAATGCTTCCAAACCCTTTTCATCTAGCCATGGACTAACAATTGGACACACTGTATAGCATACAACCATATTAATGGGAAATGTCCAATGCACAAGTAAGGCCAATATTTAAAATACTAATGTTAGCTATCACTTAAATCCGAGTAACTTTCCATGATAAAGCCGTCTGCAGCAGCATGTGATTCTCTTCCTAGTACCACACAGTTACCTGAAATTAGAAAAAAAAGATGAAAATATACAGTTATATGAAATGTATACAAGAAATTCAGTTACACTGTAATTTCACTTATACTTCTGCACTCAATATTTGTAATAACAACTCACAAAGTCTGCTTCACACACAGCAGGATAGCGCCGATCACATTCAATATCATGCCACTTCAAGGAGGCGGCACCATACATGCTGACACAAAGCTGGAACACTGTTCCAGGCTCTCCATATTCAATGTTGAAGTCTGAGTAGACCATAGAGGAGTCGTCTACCACCCACTTGTGGCTGCTCAGTATGTTGTCTCCAATGACATCTTTCAGGCCAATGTAAATGTGATCACTTATGTTAAAACCTGCAATTAACACCATAAGACTAAACAATTATATAACATAAAGCCAACTTTATAAGAACGTCAACCTATTCACAAAACAATTAAGATCACGGGAATTGTGTGATTTCGTTAAATGTGACTCCATTACTTCTAACTTACTAGCATAACCTGTTGATTGCAGTCTGTCACTTTGATAGAGAAATGGAGTGGAATGTTGCACTCTGAAAATGGTACTTCGTGTGTCATCATGCTAATAATTTGTCATGATCATACCCAATACTTTCAATGTTAATTTGATTTAAGGAGACTTATCCTGCTTGGCCTCATGCCCCATTCCATTGTGGGGCCTATCGTCCCAAACATATATATAATAATGAAATATATGGCTCTCCATCAGCCACCAAGGTAGTAATTGCCCAAATTCCATTAATAGAATGTAAATGGTCCTGAAACAAAATTTTTTTATTTTTGTACTATATCAACTACATTTTCTGTCTATATAATGACAATACTTGGATTAAAGCATCCTCAGTGATTATCTACAAAAGGAGAGATTGGGGGCACACAAAGACCAATCAGGTCCTCATGTCTCCATTTCATGTGCCACAATTTCAGAGATAGACATAAAGCAATTCATTCTTAAGGAACAAGGCATATGTTAGACCTCCATACTTTATTATAACTTCAATATAAGACACTTTTTGACCTTAATTTTCAAATATTTCCTGCTAATGTGAAATAATCTCTCCAAGACCTGGCATATTTACCTTTCCTTTTATAAAATAAAATTGGATTTAGTAAAACACAACTGTCCAGAGAGACTATTGAACTAATTTTGTTTTTCGAAAAAAGGTTCTACCAGTGTTAATGTGGTGGTATAGTTGGTTCCAAAGGCCCTATGCACTTCACATAATAACTTTAGGCAGATATTTTCACTGTCATCGCCACATAATAACTTTTTGCAGATATTTTCACTGTCATCGCCATTGTTTCAAACATTTTCTGAATTTATTCGTGATAGCATAGTAACAAAATTACCACCTTGTCCTGAAAATTTTACTTTAAAATGCATTGCCAATGATGCAATGGTAAAAATAATGACTTTGAGATCCCTCCTGACTTATGTGAATGTAAACTAAACTTTTGGACATGCAGAAGGTCATTCATTGGCCCAACCAGCCAAACTTAGTGTAATGGAATCACAAGCAAGCACTTTATCCCAGGAATATATATTTTTTTAAATACCTCCATTTTGATGAACTTGGGTCTTTAAAGATGGAAGTCGTACTGCTGCGTTTAGGATGGGTTTTTAAGGGAATTGTGTGATTTCGTTATCGTTAATTGTGACTCCATTACTTTTAATTAAATGCAGCTCATGCAGTTGGAAAAAAACAAAAATTAATGGTGAAAATTATTTTAATTTGAAAAATATCAACATCGGGTGATGTTAACATCAAACATGAAGACCTGAGTTATCCGAGTGTACTGAAGCCTAAAAAATAGGCACTTTTCTTGACTTGTTAGTGAAATATACAGCAATGATAAAACTCAAATCATGATTTCCTACAGATACTGAAAGAGAATAATTTACTCAGCATGAAGATTTCAAAATCAATAAAAGTAACAAGTGATCAACTTATCCGGATCACATATAATTTTGTTTTTGGTTGATATATGGGAAATTGTCCGTTTAAAGTCTCTTGATGTCAAAACCTTCCTGCTCTGAAGAAATTCACATTAATGAGGAATGGAACATTTTCACTGCTGTAAAAATCTTTCAATAGTTAAAACACTGTGCTGCTAGTGTGCTGGTACAACAACACATATTTTTTTCCTTCTTTTACTAGCACAACCTGTTGATTAAATTCTGTCAATTTGATAGAGAAAAATAGTGTACTCTTCCACTCTGAAAATGGCACTTCGTGTGTCATCAGCTGATAATTTGTCATGATCATACCCAATACTTTCAATGTTAATTTGATTTAAGAAGACTTATCCTGCTTGTTAGTGACAGCCAAACAAAATGATTAAGAATCAGAGATTCACTCTAAAATCAGTTATGACAAGTCAAATGGCCTTCTATTGATCATGACTGATCAAACAGCCTCTGTGTTTGCCATGTTGAAAGTAGAAAAGATGTCGCTTCATCGGCTTGGAGGGTGTATAGAAATTATTTTCAGTTACAATATCAGTTAAGCAGAACAATTGTGATCAGTTATGCTAATTCTGTCTGAATCCTCGAATTCATATTGCTGCTGCCTACATATAAGTATAACCAATTAAGATAATCCAAACCCTCCTTTTATGATGTATATTATACAGATGAATCCACAATTTTGAAACTCCAAAACAATTCAAAACATACCTATACCATTCAGATAGCTGTGCAGCTCAGACTTTTTTTCGGCAGAATCAATTTTGACAATGTGTCCTCCATGATTGAAGCAAGAAGAAATCTTTTCGGTAAAATTACCATATGTAGCATCATAGTAGAAACAGTAATCTCCGGATTGGGTGAATCCAGGTTTGCATTTCTTATGTTTCCTGTCAGCTGAAACACAATTAATGGAGTAGGTTTTTAGTGGATATAAACAATTCAACCAACACAATCCATCCTTAAATGAACTTGAAAATCTCAAAGATTCCTTAACAGATTTTTTATGACAGTTGGTTGTATTATAGGCCTGCTTATTATTAACCCTGAATATGTGTATTCGTAGCTCAGTGGCATTTACCCAGCTGAGCCAGCAGCCCTTGGATCCACCCCAGTTTAACAAAACTGTGGCTTTTCCAATGGATCGGCTTTAATTCAATTCATTTCCAATTCAAACAGTGTATATAATTTATGCATTACTGATCATCCCTCATAAAGAAAAAGCTCCAAAGACGGGGAGTTTATAATAGTCTGAATCTTCTGATCTTTGAAGGATTATTGACATTGTTTAGTTAAAAGTATGGCATGTTATTTTGGAAAATATCTTGCTTGATCATGTCGTCGCTATCTGACGAATGTAGGCCGATGTATTAGTATATGATGAGTGAGCAATATAATAAATGTTCAACGACAAATTGAATTGAATTGACTATGTCTATTCATTGAATTGGATTGAATTGACATCATTCCAAAAAAACAAATGGATTGAATTTGCACTGATGCCCAATTTAATTTAATTTAATTGTTCATAGCTGAATTGCGCCCATTACTAGTTCTGACCAATTTTTTGGTGGACTTTTCTCTATGAATCAGCTGAATGAAATTTTCACTGAAATATGTGATAAACAGAAAATGAATAAAACACTCTCACATGAAGTGTTTTTCTTAGATAAGGTTCATGTTTCTTTTGAATTACATTTTCAACTTATTGAGGTCTATCAAGTTTATGCCTTTGATTTTCCATAGTGGGTGCTTATTTATTTATTAAAATATATTTAGACAGGATTACAATTTCAGAGTATAACTGTTTAAAAAATTGGTCCTGTAACAACGAGCTAATATACAGTAAAATATGAACATTATATACAATATATACAAGAAAATGTTAAAATCATACACATAAAGAGACTAAAAATGGTTAAAAACATAATCTTTAAGAATTCTTTTAAAACACATAACATTTTGAGCATTTTTCACGTTAGAAAGTAAACCATTCCACAATATAGCACCATTATATCCAAAAGAGAATTTAATCACAGCTGAGTTATTATATGGCACTATTACATCCATACTGTCTAATGACCTCAGATTATAGTGGTGGTCGAGCTGGTTAAGCACAGTAAAATTATGTGAAAGATATTCAGGTGCACAGCCTGAAATACATTTGTACACAAGAAGCAAAGTAAAATAATTGCGCCTTTGTCGAATGTTCATCCATTTTAAAGACTTCACAATGTCTATTCCGCAAGAATTCACATAATCAAAATTCCTAGTGACAATCCGAGCCGCATAGTTCTGTAAGCGCTGAACTTTATCAATAATATAATTATGAGTAAATCCCCATGAGCAAATTGAATAGTCAATAATAGGTTGTATAGAGCTACTATAGATCTTATCAAGAACATGCACAGGAGCAGTATCTCTTAAACGTGAAAGTTTGCTGATATGAAAACCTAAGACGAGCATAATTTATTCACATTAACTTCCCATGACAAATGTTCATCAATTTTGACTCCAAGATAGTCAGCAACATCAACTTGTTCAAGCAATTTATCATCAAGCATAACTTTTAATCTTGTATCATCATTATCATAACAAGATTTTACAACATGAATATTAGAATTTTCAGTGTTTAAACATAAACAGTGCTTGGCATGCTCACCTTCAATATTAGGCATACCATGCAGATTTAACAGGGTAAAGCTACTAGCAGCCTGTGATCATTCACTCTGAACACAGGGTGGTAAAGATGACAACTCTAGAGCGGTAATTCCTGGTTCCTAAACCGACAACTCCTTGGGTCAAAATTGCTAAAGGGTTGTCAATGTGACAAATATTGGATTAGTAAACTGCACCACTCTCATAATCAAAGCTACCAGATGGTGATCAAATTGACTACCTTTCCGACACTTACATAGTCAACGTAGTCATTTTGATTGTGATAGAATAGTCAAAATGATTTTCCAGGAAGTCACTACCCAATTTTTGCAACCATTACTACCCCAAAGTAGTCATAAACTAGTCACAGTGACAACCAAATGTTTAGAGTGTTGTATCAAAAATAGTTTTCTCTTATTTTTTCCACTTACCCAACATGTAGATCTTTCCACCTGACAGTGATGACAAAGTCACTTGACCGTTTTCCACAACCCTTGGGTAGCACAGTTGCACCGCTTTCTCGTTTCTTATGTATATTCCAATGACATCAGGAGTGCTGACAAGATTGATTAACTCCGAGAATGTGGAGATTATGTCAATCTTCGAAGAGCACAGGACAGCGGTTTTGTTAAAGACATCTTCTTGGATTAACGTATATCCATTTTCCTTACAAGAAAACACATTAGTCAACCAAGTGACAGATGCCAGAATTGTCAACCACCCTGATAATGACATTGCAGTGTCAAATTGTAAAGTGAGGAATATCATTTCAGAGCCCTGCACTTGGCATTTAATCAAAATTAATATATGCTGTGTTGTATCTGAGGAGAAGGGTTTATTATGTCAATATTAAATCGATCGAAGAGAGCAAAATGCAACGTTCAGTTAAATGACTTTAATATTTAATGAATAAGGCTCGTCATTATCGGCAATGTTGCACCTTGACAATGGGTATTGTAGTTAATTAGTAAAAATTTTGCAATACATGCGTCCGCTGTCGTTTCTAGATCAGTATGCAATAAGTATAGCAAATAGATTTCGTATTTTTCACATTATTGCATGTTATGTCCAAGTTGTTCCTCATGGGGTCTATCAGTCTCATTTACATGATATTAATACACTTTTTATAACTATTTTAAAAAGGGAAGACTTTTCTTTTTTGCCAGATCCGAACTGGGAATTCCTATACCATGGTCTTGAAAATTGACAATACAATATATATATGGTACATACCCTAGATGTACCTGTTGTGGGTTAAATGCCATGATGAAAATGGATTACAAATTCTGCAAAAATAAGAAAAACTCCCTTTTTTCTGTACTCCATGATTCGATCAATTTTGAACAAAAAAGTGAGAGTCACTGTCAAGGTTTTCTCTATGATGAACACGCTGGTTCGCTTTTACCCCTTCAAGAAAAAACTCAATTTATTGAACACATAGGAATTGCTGACAGCTGCAGAAAGGAACCTTGCAAAATTGTGTACTTCACCACAAGACCATCGATGATAGCAATGCAGAGATTTAAATAAGACCCTTCTTTTAAAAAGTTCCTTTTAACTTCTCAGGTGAGTTGGTAATATGACAGACTATAAATGGCATCAAAATTGAATATGTACATTCATTCAACTTCTTGGGTATCCATGCAGATGACAATTTAAACTGGAAATCCCACAATGACAACACAGCTAGAAAAATTGCTAAAATTGTAGGCATATGACATTTAAACAAATTAAAACATTCCCTTCTAATGAATATTTTATTAAAGATTTATAATTCTTTAATTGTTCCGCATCTGAACCATGGTGCTTTTTATGGGAAAGAGCTTCAAAGAGACTGTTCATTTTACAAAAGAAAGCAATCCGTGCTGTCACAATGAACAAGTACAATACCCATACATAGCCCTGGGACCCATGCGTAAAAAAAGTGATTCATGCAGGTTTAAAGGACGAAAAATCACTTAAAAGTACAAAACATCTATGAAAAAATTAGCCAAATCTCTTTGCTCCATTAGCAGCACAATGGTGATGTCATCAGTCTATCCTATGACATCACTAGCAGTTTGTTGTGACATCATAAGCACTACCACAAATAGACCAATCAAATGACGCCATTTTTTTCAATGTATAAAGAAAAACATAGGCTGCGTAGCAGCAAACCTTCAGCAAAAAAACAACATTAAAAAAAAACACAATTACACCATAAAAGTGATGTGAACCAAATTGCATGTAGTATTTGCAATAGTGGCCCGATCTTGGTCTGAAATGACCTATAGGCCCCGCCATATGCCCGCGTGCATGCCAAGGTATAATGAAGGATGGAAAGGCCTTACTAGACCAATGTACATATAATATGGACCAGTTTCATGCATAAACAAGGAATAAGTTGTGAGGTATGGGTCCAAATATTTGAAAAAGCATTAAGAATAAAAATGAAGCAGACCAACAAAAGGCACTAAAATATTATATAGGTGATGAATATAAAATTTAATCTACATGCAATGACGGCCAAGTTTTGACCTGGAAACAAAAAATAATAATTTTAATATTTTTTGTCAATATTTCAAGATGTATAAAATATCCATGAATCAGACCAACAAAAGGCACAAATTTATCATATAGGTGACATATGTAACATATTTCATCCATGTACATGCAATTGTGGCCAAGTTTTGGCCCGAAATGCAAAAAAAAAAAAATTTCGTGCATTTTTTCCCAATATTCCAAAAAGTATGGAATATCAATCAATCAAACCATGCAAAGGCAAAACTAGACTGTATAGGCTAAAAGTGTAACAAATTTTGTCCATGTACATGCATTAGGTGCTGAGTCCTAGCCCGGAAATCAAAAATATATATTTTTTATATTATGCTCAATATTTAAACAATTACAAAAGTTCCATCAATCAAACCATCAAAAGGCACAACTAGACCATATAGGCTACATGTGTACCAAATTTCATCCATATACATTCAATAGGGGCTGAGTACTGGCCCGGAAACTATCTATCCGCCCGCCGCCCGGACGCCCGACCGGCGGACGGACAACTTTTGACGAAAGTGATAACAATACCTTCTTCGAACTTCGTTCGCTGAAGGTAAAAATCACTTCATCAGGTTCAGAGGATGAATTTTCATTCATTCCTGCATGTGGAGAAATAAGAAATAGGTGAAAATTTTGCACCCTTTCAGATGGTGTTATTGGCATAAACAAGCTGCAGATGCCTAAAAAGATATCTTGATTCTCCTTAACCCTCTCTTTCAATTCTCATGATTTTCCAATGGGACGATTCATGACCCCTGTCCCAGGGGTCCAGGGCTAGCCCATACTAGTCCATTGTTTAGGAAATTAGGCTTGCTAAAATGTGAGGATATATGTGCACTGCATTATTTTAAATTTTGTTTCAAACTGGAAAACGGGATGTTACCAGATTACTTCAATTCCAACATATTTCAAAAAAGGTCAGCCATACACGAGTATCCTCTAAGGACCACCAATGTATTTACAATACCAAGGGTAAAACATGAATATGTGAGACAAGCAATTTTATACAAAATACCAACAATTTTTAATGACATGAATCCTCTATTCAAAGATAAAATATACACCCATAGTCTTCATGGTTATGAAATATACATTAAAAAAATTATCACTCAGTCATACTCTACAACATGTTTAATTGATAACTGCTATATTTGTAATAGAAACTAAATTTCTATTTTTATTAATCTTATTTTTCCATTTGAATAATCATCTTTCACTATTCTCTAATTTTTTGAATGATTGTAATGGGGGTCCCTTGCTGCGACATTTATATTTCATGTAGGGACTCCCAATCAACAAATAAAGCTAATCAATCAATCAATCAATTAATCAATATTCAAACTCCAACATGGTGTGGCCACTGTGCAATGTGTGCCATCCAGGGTCATATTAAATGTATCTTTAATAGACAAATCAAAAACTAATAAAGGTGTCATGGCAGTTGGTGCCCTGATTCCTGAATGATAAGAATGTGCTATTTGCTTAATGAGGGACTTAAACAGGGGCTAGGCTGCCAATTGCTGTGTACAGGTTTCGAAGAAGTTTTAATTGCTTATGACAATGTAGAACAGTAGCCCACGAGTGTCATATTATTCTGGAAACTCTGAATTATTATTTATTCAATCGAAAAAGAGGAGAATCTTTGAACCGGTAATTTCAATAATGTTATTTTCTGAAGCCATTTGCTGACATGACAATAAAGCTGTCACAGATTCATAGAAAGCAGGAAAGGAACACCATCAACAAAGCCATTTCCCCATCAGTGTCTCCTTACAAAAGTCCTTTCTTCTCAGTTACCATCACTGTTTAAATAATTTTATTATTTTTCATACTGTATAACTATATTAATTATTTCCCAAAAATTTCCAAATTTTCTTCCAAGTTTGAAGGGCTGCTTTTCATATTTTTTTGCGTTAGATTCTCGAACACATCATTCCTAATGTGAAACCTAATTGCTTTCAAGGAATCAGTCGTTGTATTATAAATGTTTAATAAACAAAGTTTGATCATTAAATCAGATTTTTGCAAGTTTATTCTCGACGATTCAAATAACCCCATTTGGCGTTTCAATTGACCCCGGCCCCGGGGTTATTTGAAACACTTGGTCTCGTGTTACTTTCCAGCTCATGATGAGACGTTGTCAGTATTTTAGTCAAAGTTGTTCCATGGAATGTTGAGGTGAATGCTGTAGCTAGAACTTTCGTACCTGTATCTACTACCATAAGCTCAGCAGAACGCGACAAAAAATTGGTGCTTCAAATAGCCCCGGTCTCCCCTATATACACTCTTTAAAGATATTTTCAAAATGAAAGTTAGACATCCATGCAACTTAGCATGGATTAAAAGAATGCTATCAGCTTTCATGTGCATTAGCCTCATGGGTTTCGAAGAGGAATTGGTCTTCAACGAGCAGCAAATTGACTGCTTGTTGATTTCTAAAATCTCGCTTACACATTATTTAAATGCAAGCCAGTAGGTCAGAAGGTACATGCAACATGGTAAAGATGCCTTGAGCAAGCTGCATCAGATAATTGAAAAAACTGTAATTAAGACAATTTTTATGAAATTGGACCAAGAAATCTGTATAAAACAAGGATGTCAACTTGTCAAGCTTCAAACAGTTACCAACTTTATTAGAAAAGTTTGGCACAGTGGCCTGAACATTTATATATATGAGGTCCAAGACAAAGCTAGTCCAACAGATGTCTGATCTGTAGGTTTCCACCAAATTTTAAAAGCTGTGAAATAAAGTTTCGTGTCCCTTCCCCGTATATTAAATAAAGTTATGCTGCTCTCCAACGTCTCTGATCGGTCCCTCAAAACTGCAATTTATTGAAACCTGGGCATTTCCTGCTTATGCAGATAAACATCATTCCTCTAACTTTCGACTTTTAAATTACTCTTGTAAGCTTCTATGGGTCACAAATCCAGATGAATATCATATAGGCCTACATACACGACACAACTCACCTTGATCCAAACCACACAACTTACCTCAAATTAATTTTTTGGGGAAAATTGATTGTCAAAAATAAACGAAAATGCAAGATTAAATGTAACAATATAAATATCAATATATACATACCTCCCAGCTCCCGCACACCGGAAATGACCAGATGGACATCATCTTACTACCAATACTAAATGATAGCGAAACAAGAATGTAAGTCTAGGTTACAAAAAATTGTTAACAACAAAATTGAATTTATGAATGTAGCTTTTCACAGCGTCATATTTGGCAGCATTTTTCATGATGATGTTGACACACTCGGTGACATTGCCTTAGTTCAACAAAAATTCATTTTTCCCCAACTGTCACAGTGAGTGACACAACTTACCCAAAGGCACAACTCATCTCGTGGCACAACACACCTCGGTCTCCCCTATTTGTAAAATGTAAAACTTATGGAGTAAAATTTGGAGCAACTTGACATTATACTGTGTTATCAGTCTCTACATGACTGCTGTAAGAATCAGGCAGAGCAAGCATTGCACTAGTCTCAAGGAATTGGTTAAATGCCAATGAGCCATAAGAGGCATGTAGATGAGCCACAAAATACAGAGCAAATTCCAAAAGGTTTTTCTATCTTTAAGAGATCAATAACAACTTGCCAACTACCAATCGATTGCTTTTATCTACCTTTTCCGAAGTCTTAGAACACAGTTGTGCTTGAAAGCTTCTGAACATCTGGCACTTCTCACCTTATTTGCGCGCATCTCTCTGACAAACACAGGCATATATCTTATAAATTGGGTTAAAAATAAAACTAAACACCATCTTTTACGTGTAAACATATATTTATAACAAATAATGACATTTAAATGAGATTTTAAGATAAAAGTCTACCAAACAGTGTGTCCAAAGGTTTTTGAATCCTTCAGAAACCTTACAGTCAACAACTTATATAGCCCCCTTTCACTGAAATCAATGCTTCCAAACCCTTTTCATCTAGCCATGGACTAACAATTGGACACACTGTATAGCAGACAACCATATTAATGGGAAATGTCCAATGCACAAGTAAGGCCAATATTTAAAATACTAATGTTAGCTATCACTTAAATCGGAGTAACTTTCCATGATAAAGCCGTCTGCAGCAGCATGTGATTCTCTTCCTAGTACCACACAGGGACCTGAAATTAGAAAAAAAAGATGAAAATATACAGTTATATGAAATGTATACAAGAAATGCAGTTACCCTGGTGTCCCTATGTTGGGCTTTGTGCCTTCGCATATTGGGCCTTAGGCCACCCTGGATGCTCCCCGTTATTTTGGTAATTAATTGTAACATAGTTAAATCATACGAGTACAGTGAGTGCCATCACCCCAGAAAATTTCCAACAATCAACCCACAGTTATTCCACTGGTGAAAACTAATGAAGTTACACGTATAACACAGTTTTGACCACTTTTTGTAATATACACAATAAAGAGACAATGGTCCCTAAATAAGTGCATGTAGCATCAGACCTCAACATCATACTTTACCATTGGAAAAGCCAGGATCTAACTAGCTCATATTGCATGTCACAGGTGACTTCATTTGTACGCGATTCTTAGGTTATAGACCCACCAAATACATGTCATTTTTAGTTAATCTGATTGGTTTAGAAACAACAGAATGTCACACATTTTGATTTATCAAACGTAGTATGTGCTGGTTTAGCATTAATTCCTCACAAACAATGTGTGAATGACAAGAATCGCATGGTAATGAAATGAGCTGTAACGCCCTGCTCGGGAATTAGCAGTAAACAAACCAAGGTGCTTTGGCCAGCAGCAGAGAAATATGTAATTTTTCTGCAGGTCTACAGTCTACAGCAATTCTGCACAAATTTTGCAGGTAGTTCTGCAGCTTCCTGCAAAAAGCTTTCAAATTCCCCAGTTCACAGGTTTTGGTGGTCCTCTGTCACTGCAGCATTTCTGAAAAGTTTCTGCAACAAAAGCTGTACTTCTGTAGGAATTATACAGCTTTGGAGGTTTAATGCAATTCTGCAGGAAGCTGCAGTATTCAGCAGTTCTACAGTTTCATGCATAATTGGTGGTCCTCTGAATTTCTGAATTTAAGTAATATCTAGCACAAAATCTGATAAAACTGACGGAAGGAAATTGTACTTAGCAAACTTCCAAAGGTCAGGAACAAATCTTCAATAATTAATTTCACTTATACTTCTGCACTCAATATTTGTAATAACTACTCACAAAGTCTGCTTCACACACAGCAGGATAGCGCCGATCACATTCAGTATCATGCCACTTCAAGGAGGCGGCACCATACATGCTGACACAAAGCTGCTCCACTGTTCCAGGCTCTCCATATTCAATGTTGAAGTCTGAGTAGACCATAGAGGAGTCGTCTACCACCCACTTGTGGCTGCTCAGCATGTTGTCTCCAATGACATCTTTCAGGCCAATGTAAATGTGATCACTTATGTTAAAACCTGCAACTAACAACATAAGACTAAACAATTATATAACATAAAGCCAACTATATAAGAACGTCAACCTATTCACAAAACAATTAAGATCACAGGAATTGTGTGATTTCGTTAAATGTGACTCCATTACTTTTAATTTACTAGCATAACCTGTTGATTGCAGTCTGTCACTTTGATAGAGAAAACGAGTGGAATGTTGCACTCTGAAAATGGTACTTCGTGTGTCATCATGCTAATAATTTGTCATGATCATACCCAATACTTTCAATGTTAATTTGATTTAAGGAGACTTATCCTGCTTGGCCTCATGCCCCATTCCAATGTGGGGCCTATCGTCCCAAACATATATATAATAATGAAATATATGGCTCTCCATCAGCCACCAAGGTAGTAATTGCCCAAATTCCATTAATACAATGTAAATGGTCCTGAAACAACATTTTTTTATTTTTGTACTATATCAACTACATTTTCTGTCTATATAATGACAATACTTGGATTAAAGCATCCTCAGTGATTATCTACAAAAGGAGAGATTGGGGGCACACAAAGACCAATCAGGTCCTCATGTCTCCATTTCATGTGCCACAATTTCAGAGTTAGACATAAAGCAATTCATTCTTAAGGAACAAGGCATATTGTTAGACCTCCATACTTTATTATAACTTCAATATAAGACACTTTTTGACCTTATTTTCAAATATTTCCTGCTAATGTGAAATAATCTCTCCAAGACCTGGCATATTTACCTTTCCTTTTATAAAATAAAATTGGATTTAGTAAAACACAACTGTCCAGAGAGACTATTGAACTAATTTTGTTTTTCGAAAAAAGGTTCTACCAGTGTTAATGTGGTGGTATAGTTGGTTCCAAAGGCCCTATGCACTTCACATAATAACTTTAGGCAGATATTTTCACTGTCATCGCCACATAATAACTTTTTGCAGATATTTTCACTGTCATCGCCATTGTTTCAAACATTTCCTGAATTTATTCGTGAATTCCATAGTGACAAAATTACCACCTTGTCCTGAAAATTGTACTTTAAAATGCATTGCCAATGATGCAATGGTAAAAATAATGACTTTGAGATCCTTCCTGACTTATGTGAATGTAAACTAAACTTTTGGACATGCAGAAGGTCTTTCATTGGCCCAACCAGCCAAACTTAGTGTAATGGAATCACAAGCAAGCACTTTATCCCAGGAATATATATTTTTTTAAATACCTCCATTTTGATGAACTTGGGTCTTTAAAGATGGAAGTCGTACTGCTGCGTTTAGGATGGGTTTTTAAGGGAATTGTGTGATTTCGTTATCGTTAATTGTGACTCCATTACTTTTAATTAAATGTAGCTCATGCAGTTGGAAAAAAAATAAAATTAATGGTGAAAATTATTTTAATTTGAAAAATATCAACATCGGGTGATGTTAACATCAAACATCAAGACCTGAGTTATCCGAGTGTACTGAAGCCTAAAAAATAGGCACTTTTCTTGACTTGTTAGTGAAATATACAGCAATGATAAAACTCAAATCAGATACTGAAAGAGAATAATTTACTCAGCATGAAGATTTCAAAATCAATAAAAGTAACAAGTGATCAACTTATCCGGTTCACATATAATTTTGTTTTTGGTTGATATATGGGAAATTGTCCGTTTAAAGTCTCTTGATGTCAAAACCTTCCTGCTCTGAAGAAATTCACATTAATGAGGAATGGAACATTTTCACTGCTGTAAAAATCTTTCAATAGTTAAAACAATGTGCTGCTAGTGTGCCGGTACAACAACACATATTTTTATTCTTTCTTTTACTAGCACAACCTGTTGATTAAATTCTGTCAATTTGATAGAGAAAAAGAGTGTACTCTGAAAATGGCACTTCGTGTGTCATCAGCTGATAATTTGTCATGATCATACCCAATACTTTCAATGTTAATTTGATTTAAGGTGACTTATCCTGCTTGTTAGTGACAGCCAAACAAGATGATTATGAATCAGAGATTCACTCTAAAATCAGTTATGACAAGTCAAATGGCCTTCTATTGATCATGACTGATCAAACAACCTCTGTGTTTGCCATGTTGAAAGTAGAAAAGATGTCGCTTCATCGGCTTGGAGGGTGTATAGAAATTATTTTCAGTTACAATATCAGTTAAGCAGAACAATTGTGAACAGTTATGCTAATTCTGTCTGAATCCTCTAATTCATATGGCTGCTGCCTTCATATAAGTATAACCAATTAAGATAATCCAAACCCTCCTTTTATGATGTATATTATACAGATGAATCCACAATTTTGAAACTCCAAAACAATTCAAAATATACCTACCATTCAGATAGCTGTGCAGCGCAGACTTTTTTTTGGCAGAATCAATTTTGACAATGTGTCCTCCATGATTGAAGCAAGAAGAAATCTTTTCGGTAAAATTACCATATGTAGCATCATAGTAGAAACAGTAATCTCCGGATTGGGTGAATCCAGGTTTGCATTTCTTATGTTTCCTGTCAGCTGAAACACAATTAATGGAGTAGGTTTTTAGTGGATATAAACAATTCAACCAACGCAATCCATCCTTAAATGAACTTGAAAATCTCAAAGATTCCTTAACAGATTTTTTATGACAGTTGGTCTTATTATAGGCCTGCTTATTATTAACCCTGAATATGTGTATTCATAGCTCAGTGGCATTTACCCAGCTGAGCCAGCAGCCCTTGGATCCACCCCAGTTTAACAAAACTGTGGCTTTTCCAATGGATCGGCTTTAATTCAATTCATTTCCAATTCAAACAGTGTATATAATTTATGCATTACTGATCATCCCTCATAAAGAAAAAGCTCCAAAGACGGGGAGTTTATAATAGTCTGAATCTTCTGATCTTTGAAGGATTATTGACATTGTTTAGTTAAAAGTATGGCATGTTATTTTGGAAAATATCTTGCTTGATCATGTCGTCGCTATCTGACGAATATAGGCCGATGTATTAGTATATGATGAGTGAGCAATATAATAAATGTTGAATTGGATTGAATTGACCTCATTCCAAAAAAACAAATGGATTGAATTTGCACTGATGCCCAATTTAATTTAATTGAATTGTTCATAGCTGAATTGCGCCCATTACTAGTTCTGACCAATTTTTTGGTGGACTTTTCTCTATGAATCAGCTGAATGAAATTTTCACTGAAATATGTGATAAACAGAAAATGAATAAAAACTCTCACATGAAGTGTTTTTCTTAGATAAGGTTCATGTTTCTTTTGAATTACATTTTCAACTTATTGAGGTCTGGCTCCCCGCATATCAAGTTTCAGTGTATAACTGTTTAAAAAATTGGTCCTGTAACAACGAGCTAAAAATACAGTAAAATATGAACATTATATACAATATATACAAGAAAATGTTAAAATCATACACATAAAGAGACTAAAAATGGTTAAAAACATAATCTTTAAGAATTCTTTTAAAACACATAACATTTTGAGCATTTTTCACGTTAGAAGGTAAACCATTCCACAATATAGCACCATTATATCCAAAAGAGAATTTGATCACAGCTGAGTTATTATATGGCACTATTACATCCATACTGTCTAATGACCTCAGATTATAGTGGTGGTCGAGCTGGTTAAGCACAGTAAAATTATGTGAAAGATATTCAGGTGCACAGCCTGAAATACATTTGTACACAAGAAGCAAAGTAAAATAATTGCGCCTTTGTCGAATGTTCATCCATTTCAAAGACTTCACAATGTCTATTCCGCAAGAATTCACATAATCAAAATTCCTAGTGACAATCCGAGCCGCATAGTTCTGTAAGCGCTGTACTTTATCAATAATATAATTATGAGTAAATCCCCAAGAGCAAATTTAATAGTCAATAACAGGTTGTATAGAGCTACTATAGATCTTATCAAGAACATGCACAGGAGCAGTATCTCTTAAACGTGAAAGTTTGCTGATATGAAAGCCTAAGACGAGCATAATTTATTCACATTAACTTCCCATGACAAATGTTCATCAATTTTGACTCCAAGATAGTCAGCAACATCAACTTGTTCAAGCAATTTATCATCAAGCATAACTTTTAATCTTGTATCATCATTATTATAACAAGATTTTACAACATGGACATTAGACTTTTCAGTGTTTAAACATAAACGGTGCTTGGCATGCTCACCTTCAATATTAGGCATACCATGCAGATTTAACAGGGTAAAGCTACTAGCAGCCTGTGATCATTCACTCTGAACACAGGGTGGTCAAGATGACAACTCTAGAGCGGTAATTCCTGGTTCCTAAACCGACAACTCCTTGGGTCAAAATTGCTAAAGGGTTGTCAATGTGACAAATATTGGATTAGTAAACTGCACCACTCTCATAATCAAAGCTACCAGATGGTGATCAAATTGACTACCTTTCCGACACTTACATAGTCAACGTAGTCATTTTGATTGTGATAGAATAGTCAAAATGATTTTCCAGGAAGTCACTACTGAATTTTTGCAACCATTACTACCCCAAGGTAGTCATAAACTAGTCACAGTGACAACCAAATGTTTAGAGTGTTGTATCAAAAATAGTTTTCTCTTATTTTTTGCCACTTACCCAACATGTAGATCTTTCCACCAGACAGTGATGACAAAGTCACTTGACCGTTTTCCACAACCCTTGGGTAGCACAGTTGCACCGCTTTCTCGTTTCTTATGTATATTCCAATGACATCGGGAGTGCTGACAAGATTGATTAACTCCGAGAATGTGGAGATTATGTCAATCTTCGAAGAGCACAGGACAGCGGTTTTGTTAAAGACATCTTCTTGGATTAACGTATATCCATTTTCCTTACAAGAAAAAACATTAGTCAACAAAGTGACAGATGCCAGAATTGTCAACCACCCTGATAATGACATTGCAGTGTCAAATTGTAAAGTGAGGAATATCATTTCAGAGCCCTGCACTTGGCATTTAATCAAAATTAATATATGCTGTGTTGTATCTGAGGAGAAGGGTTTATTATGTCAATATCAAATCGATCGAAGAGAGCAAAATGCAACGTTCAGTTAAATGACTTTAATATTTAATGAATAAGGCTCGTCATTATCGGCAATGTTGCACCTTGACAATGGGTATTGTAGTTAATTAGTAAAAATTTTGCAATACAGGCGTCCGCTTTCGTTTCTAGATCAGTATGCAATAAGTATAGCACATAGATTTCGTATTTTTCACATTATTGCATGTTATGTCCAAGTTGTTCCTCATGGGGTCTATCAGTCTAATTTACATGATATTAATACACTTTTTATAACTATTTTAAAAAGGGAAGACTTTTTTTTTTTGCCAGATCTGAACTGGGAATTCCTATACCATGGTCTTGAAAATTGACAATACAATATATATATGGTAAATACCCTAGATGTACCTGTTGTGGGTTAAATGCCATGATGAAAATGGATTACAAATTCTGCAAAAATAAGAAAAACTCCCTTTTTTCTGTACTCCATGATTCGATCAGTTTGAACATTACGAAAAAGGTGAGAGTCACTGTCAAGATTTTCTCTATGATGAACATTCTGGTTCGCTTTTACACCCTTCAAGAAAAAACTCAATTTATTGGCACATAGGAATTGCTGACAGCTGCAGAAAGGAACCTTGCCGAATTGTGTACTTCACCACAAGACCATCGATGATAGCAATGCAGAGAATTAAATAAGACCCTTCTTTTAAAAAGTTCCTTTTAACTTCTCAGGTGAGTTGGTAATATGACAGACTATAAATGGCATCAAAATTGAATATGTACATTCATTCAACTTCTTGGGTATCCATGCAGATGACAATTTAAACTGGAAATCCCACATTGACAACACAGCTAGAAAAATTGCTAAAATTGTAGGCATATTACATTTGTAAACAAATTAAAACATTCCCTTCTTATGAATATTTTATTAAAGATTTATAATTCTTTAATTGTTCCGCATCTGAACCATGGTGCTTTTTATGGGAAATAGCTTCAAAGAGACTGTTCATTTTACAAAAGAAAGCAATCCGTGCTGTCACAATGAACAAGTACAATACCCATACATAGCCCTGGGACCCATGCGTAAAAAGTGATTCATGCAGGTTTAAAGGACGAAAAATCACTTAAAAGTACAAAAAATCTATGAAAAAATTAGCCAAATCTCTTTGCTCCATTAGCAGCACAATGGTGATGTCATCAGTCTATCCTATGACATCACTAGCAGTTTGTTGTGACATCATAAGCACTACCACAAATAGACCAATCAAATGACGCCATTTTTTTCAATGTATAAAGAAAAACACAGGCTGCGTAGCAGCAAACCTTCAGCAAAAAAACAACATTTAAAAAAAACACAATTAAACCATAAAAGTGATGTGAACCAAATTGCATGTAGTATTTGCAATAGTGGCCCGATCTTGGTCTGAAATGACCTATAGGCCCTGCCATATGCCCGCGTGCATGCCAAGGTATAATGAAGGATGGAAAGGCCTTACTAGACCAATGTACATATAATATGGACCAGTTTCATGCATAAACAAGGAATAAGTTGTGAGGTATGGGTCCGAATATTTGAAAAAGCATTAAGAATAAAAATGAAGCAGACCAACAAAAGGCACTAAAATACTTATTATAGGTGATGAATATAAAATTTAATCTACATGCAATGATGGCCAAGTTTTGGCCTGGAAACAAAAAATAATAATTTTAATATTTTTTGTCAATATTTCAAGATGTATAAAATATCCATGAATCAGACCAACAAAAGGCACAAATTTATCATATGGGTGACATGTGTAACATATTTCATCCATGTACATGCAATTGTGGCCAAGTTTTGGCCCGAAATGCAAAAAAAAAAAAATTAGTGCATTTTTCGCAATATTCCAAAAAGTATGGAGTATCAATCAATCTAACCATGCAAAGGCACAACGAGACTGTATAGGCTAAAAGTGTAAAAAATTTTGTCCATGTACATGCATTAGGTGCTGAGTCCTAGCCCCGAAACCAAAAATATATTTTTTTCATATTTTGCTCAATATTTAAACAATTACAAAAGTTCCATCAATCAAACCATCAAAAGGCACAACTAGACAATATAGGCTACATGTGTACCAAATTTCATCCATATACATTCAATAGGGGCTGAGTACTGGCCCGGAAACTAACTATCCGCCCGCCGCCCGGACGCCCGACCGGCGGACAGACAACTTTAGACAAAAGTGATAACAATACCTTCTTCGAACTTTGTTCGCTGAAGGTAAAAATCACTTCATCAGGTTCGAGGATGAATTTTCATTCATTCCTGCATGTGGAGAAATAAGAAATAGGTGAAAATTTTGCACCCTTTCAGATGGTGTTATTGGAATAAACAAGCTGCAGATGCCTAAAAAGATATCTTGATTCTCCTTAACCCTCTCTTTCAATTCTCATGATTTTCCCATGGGACGATTCATGACCCTTGTCCCAGGGGTCCAGGGCTAGCCCATACTAGTTGCTGCAGACAATATCCAAATCAATTTTACAATCGGGCATGGTTATTTCTCCTATTGGCAAACTATTTCAACTATTGGCAAACTATTTCTCCTTTTGGCAAAATCTTATAACTTTGCCCAAAGGAGCAATTCGCTATTCTAACTATTGGCAAACTATCCTAACTATTGGCATACTTTGCAAAAAGGAGCAATAAGCTATTCTAACTATTGGCACCCTATTGTTCCTATTGGCAAAATTTGCCCATCTCTAAATATCTTTTCGGGCCACTTAGAACATTAACAAATAGTTAAAACGTGCCCATTCCTGCCATTATCGCCCACTTTTGATATTAAAATGCGCGACACAGCAGCGGAAATCCCGAAAATGCGGGATTCGGTTTTTTGTGATTTGCGTGACTTCTAGCAAAGAAACAAACTTGATTTTTATACCATTAAATTCTGCTTGAAAATAGCTATTTTCAAAGGTCAGTTTCATAGCCGTAGCTAGATTAGAACATTTTCGAGAGTTTTTCCAGTTATAATCAAAATCTCACAGAATTATTAATTTTCAATTTTAACGAATATTTGAACATTTTCCAAGCTACGAGCTTCTAATCTAGCTTAATGAAGAAGTCTCTCCAGGACGCATCTATTGGTGTAAAAATTTCGCATCTATCATTATTAGAAGTTCTCAATTCGAATTAAAGACTTCTAATAATGATAGATGCGAAATTTAAGGCTAGATTATTAATTTTCAATTTTACTTTTAATGAATATTTGGACATTTTCAAATCTATGAGCTAGTAATATCGCTGAATGAATAAGTCTCTCCAAGACGCATCTGCTGGTGCAAAAATTACGCTTCTATCATTATTAGAAGTCTTTCAAATAAAAAACCTAGCCTAACTCACTTATTTCTATGAAAAAATTGAAATCCCGTTTCCCGCGTCCCGCAAACGGGTGCCGCATCTCAGAAAAGAAGTGATGGGCGATAATTGCAGGATCGGGCACAGTCAATTCACTATTTGTGAATGTTCTAAGTGGCCCGAAAAGACATTAAATGAGCGATAATTGCAGAGATGGGCATGGTACTTTCTTTGCCAATATCTAAATCAAGTCTTTTTGACTATTTGAGATATTTGGAGATTGGCAATTTAGAGATTGGTTGACGCACTAGTCCATTGTTTAGGAAATTAGGCTTGCTAAAATGTGAGGATATATGTGCAATGCATTATTTTAAATTTTGTTTCAAACTGGAAAACGGGATGTTACCAGACTACTTCAATTCCAACATATTTCAAAAAAGGTCAGCCATACACGAGTATCCTCTAAGGACCACCAATATATTTACAATACCAAGGGTAAAACATGAATATGCGAGACAAGCAATTTCATACTAAATACCAACAATTTTTAATGACATGAAACCTCTATTCAAAGATAAAATATACACCCATAGTCTTCTTGGTTATAAAATATACGTAAATATAAATTTAAAAATTATCACTCAGTCATACTCTACAACATGTTTAATTGATAACTGCTATATTTGTAATAGAAACTAAATTTCTATTTTTATTAATCTTATTTTTCCATTTGAATAATCATCTTTCACTATTCTCTAATTTTTTGAATGACTTGTAATGGGGGTCACATGCTACGAAATTTATATTTCATATAGGGACTCCCAATCAACAAATAAAGCTAATTAATCAATCAATCAATTAATCAATATTCAAACTCCAACATGGTGTGGCCACTGTGCAATGTGTACCATCCAGGGTCATATTAAATGTATCTTTAATAGACAAATCAAAAACTAATAAAAGTGTCATGGCAGTTGGTGCCCTGATTCCTGAATGATAAAAATGTGCTATTTGCTTAATGAGGGACTTAAACAGGGGCTAGGCTGCCAATTGCTGTGTACAGGTTTCGAAAAAGTTTTAATTGCTTATGACAATGTAGAACAGTAGCCCACGAGTGTCATATTATTCTGGAAACTCTGAATTATTATTTATTCAATCGAAAAAGAGGAGAATCTTTGAACCGGTAATTTCAATAATGGAGTTATTTTCTGAAGCCATTTGCTGACATAAAGCTGTCACAGATTCATAGAGAGCAGGAAAGGGACACCATCAACAAAGCCATTTCCCGATCAACGTGTCTCCTTACAAAAGTCCTTTCTTCTCAGTTACCATCACTGTTTAAATAATTTTATTATTTTTCATACTATATAACTATATTAATTATTTCCCAAAAATTTCCAAATTTTCTACCAAGTTTGAAGGGCTGCTTTTCATATTTTTTTGTGTTAGATTCTCGAACACATCATTCCTAATGTGACACCTAATTGCTTTCAAGGAATCAGTCGTTGTATTATAAATGTTTAATAAACAAAGTTTGATCATTAAATCAGATTTTTGCAAGTTTATTCTTTGAAACACTTGGTCTCGTTTTACTTTCCAGCTCATGATGAGACCTTGTCAGTATTTTAATCAAAGTTGTTCCATGGAATGTTGAGGTGAATGCTGTAGCTAGAACTTTCGTGCCTGTATCTACTACCATAAGCATGTGTAGGTAAGGTGGCACTGTTGTTGCACTTCCTGTTTGATCATAACAATGTCTTGAGAAAAGCACATGTCTAAAAAAAAAGCCAAATTACTATAAATCTAATTGTTGTCAGCAACATAAACCATGCAGAACTGTCTATGTAGTCATTATTGGCTATATCTATGCAAAAGTACACCTTCAGATTTCTTCGTTACTGAATTAAAGGGTTTCAAAATTGTCAGGTGAATTGGCAAAGTTTTCTGTGTTGACATGTCTTTGGGAGAATTTCAATCTCTTACCTTGCATTTTATCATCTAAGGGGCAATATGTTTAATTTGCCCTCTCCAGGTATATCCCTTGCAATGAAGGTTTAATAAGTAGATAGTCCCATGTCAATAAATGGATGTTAAAATGTCCAATTAAGATTTTCTTTGGCAAAAAGTTCATGTCTCTGACACATATTCTTATGTTCTGATAGTGTTTCAAGAGGCCCTGTTACAAAACAGCAGGCTGGATTATCTTGTTTAGCATTGTTTGGCATTGACCGTTTGTTATAATCACCTGTTTCGCACCTCAGGTCAACAGAGTTCACACTTGAAATGTGATTGCCAAAGCAATAGGTTGTGTGACCATGCATAAGCTCAGCAGAACGCGACAAAAAATTGGTGCTTCAAATAGCCCCGGTCTCCCCTATATACACTCTTTAAAGATATTTTCAAAATGAAAGTTAGACATCCATGCAACTTAGCATGGATTAAAAGAATGCTATCAGCTTTCATGTGCATTCATGGGTTTCGAAGAGGAATTGGTCTTCAACGAGCAGCAAATTGACTGCTTGTTGATTTCTAAAATCTCGCCTACATCCACGACACAACTCACCTTGATCCAAACCACACAATTTACCCCAAATTAATTTTTTGGGGATAATTGATTGTCAAAAATAAACCAAAATGTACCTCCCAGCTCCCGCACACCGGAAATGACCAGATGGACATCATCTTACTACCAATACTAAATGATAGCGAAACAAGAATGTCAGTCTACACTGTAGGTTACAAAAAATTATTAACAACAAAATTGAATTTATGAATGTAGCTTTTCACAGCGTCATATTTGGCAGCATTTTTCATGATGATGTTGACACACTCGGTGACATTGCCTTAGTTCAACAAAAATTCATTTCGCCCCAACTGTCACAGTGAGTGACACAACTTACCCAAAGGCACAACTCATCCCGTGGCACAACACACCTCGGTCTCCCCTATTTGTAAAATGTAAAACTTATGGAGTAAAATTTGGAGCAACTTGACATTATACTGTGTTATCAGTCTCTACATGACTGCTGTAAGAATCAGGCAGACAAGCATTGCGATAGTCTCAAGGAATTGGTTAAATGCAAATGAGCCACAAGAGGCATGTAGATGAGCCACAAACTACAGAGCAAATTCCAAAAGATTTTTCTATCTTTAAGAGATCAATAACAACTTGCCAACTACCAATCGATTGCTTTTATCTACCTTTTCCGAAGTCTTAGAACACAGTTGTGCTTGAAAGCTTCTGAACATCTGGCACTTCTCACCTTATTTGCATGCATCTCTCTGACAAAAACAGGCATGTATCTTATAAATTGGGTTAATAATAAAACTGAACACCATCTTTTACGTGTAAACATATATTTATAACAAATAATGACATTTAAATGAGATTTTATGATGAAAGTCTCCCAAACAGTGTGTCCAAAGGTTTCTGAATCCTTCAGAAACCTTACAATCAACAACTTATATAGCCCCCTTTCACTGAAATCAATGCTTCCAAACCCTTTTCATCTAGCCATGGACTAACAATTGGACACACTGTATAGCATACAACCATATTAATGGGAAATGTCCAATGCACAAGTAAGGCCAATATTTAAAATACTAATGTTAGCTATCACTTAAATCGGAGTAACTTTCCATGATAAAGCCGTCTGCAGCAGCATGTGATTCTCTTCCTAGTACCACACAGGGACCTAAAATTAGAAAAAAAAGATGAAAATATACAGTTATATGAAATGTATACAAGAAATTCAGTTACCCTGTAATTTCACTTATACTTCTGCACTCAATATTTGTAATAACAACTCACAAAGTCTGCTTCACACACAGCAGGATAGCGCCGATCACATTCAATATCATGCCACTTCAAGGAGGCGGCACCATACATGCTGACACAAAGCTGGAACACTGTTCCAGGCTCTCCATATTCAATGTTGAAGTCTGAGTAGACCATAGAGGAGTCGTCTACCACCCACTTGTGGCTGCTCAGTATGTTGTCTCCAATGACATCTTTCAGGCCAATGTAAATGTGATCACTTATGTTAAAACCTGCAATTAACACCATAAGACTAAACAATTATATAACATAAAGCCAACTTTATAAGAACGTCAACCTATTCACAAAACAATTAAGATCACGGGAATTGTGTGATTTCGTTAAATGTGACTCCATTACTTCTAACTTACTAGCATAACCTGTTGATTGCAGTCTGTCACTTTGATAGAGAAATGGAGTGGAATGTTGCACTCTGAAAATGGTACTTCGTGTGTCATCATGCTAATAATTTGTCATGATCATACCCAATACTTTCAATGTTAATTTGATTTAAGGAGACTTATCCTGCTTGGCCTCATGCCCCATTCCATTGTGGGGCCTCTCGTCCCAAACATATATATAATAATGAAATATATGGCTCTCCATCAGCCACCAAGGCAGTAATTGCCCAAATTCCATTAATACAATGTAAATGGTCCTGAAACAACATTTTTTTATTTTTGTACTATATCAACTACATTTTCTGTCTATATAATGACAATACTTGGATTAAAGCATCCTCAGTGATTATCTACAAAAGGAGAGATTGGGGGCACACAAAGACCAATCAGGTCCTCATGTCTCCATTTCATGTGCCACAATTTCAGAGATAGACATAAAGCAATTCATTCTTAAGGAACAAAGCATATGTTAGACCTCCATACTTTATTATAACTTCAATATAAGACACTTTTTGACCTTAATTTTCAAATATTTCCTGCTAATGTGAAATAATCTCTCCAAGACCTGGCATATTTACCTTTCCTTTTATAAAATAAAATTGGATTTAGTAAAACACAACTGTCCAGAGAGACTATTGAACCAATTTTGTTTTTCGAAAAAAGGTTCTACCAGTGTTAATGTGGTGGTATAGTTGGTTCCAAAGGCCCTATGCACTTCACATAATAACTTTTGGCAGATATTTTCACTGTCATCGCCACATAATAACTTTTTGCAGATATTTTCACTGTCATCGCCATTGTTTCAAACATTTTCTGAATTTATTCGTGAATTCCATAGTAACAAAATTACCACCTTGTCCCGAAAATTGTACTTTAAAATGCATTGCCAATGATGCAATGGTAAAAATAATGACTTTGAGATCCCTCCTGACTTATGTGAATGTAAACTAAACTTTTGGACATGCAGAAGGTCATTCATTGGCCCAACCAGCCAAACTTAGTGTAATGGAATCACAAGCAAGCACTTTATCCCAGGAATATATATTTTTTTAAATACCTCCATTTTGATGAACTTGGGTCGTTAAAGATGGAAGTCGTACTGCTGCGTTTAGGATGGGTTTTTAAGGGAATTGTGTGATTTCGTTATCGTTAATTGTGACTGTATTACTTTTAATTAAATGCAGCTCATGCAGTTGGAAAAAAACTAAAATTAATGGTGAAAATTATTTTAATTTGAAAAATATCAACATCGGGTGATGTTAACATCAAACATCAAGACCTGAGTTATCCGAGTGTACTGAAGCCTAAAAAATAGGCACTTTTCTTGACTTGTTAGTGAAATATACAGCAATGATAAAACTCAAATCATGATTTCCTACAGATACTGAAAGAGAATAATTTACTCAGCATGAAGATTTCAAAATCAATAAAAGTAACAAGTGATCAACTTATCCGGATCACATATAATTTTGTTTTTGGTTGATATATGGGAAATTGTCCGTTTAAAGTCTCTTGATGTCAAAACCTTCCTGCTCTGAAGAAATTCACATTAATGAGGAATGGAACATTTTCACTGCTGTAAAAATCTTTCAATAGTTAAAACACTGTGCTGCTAGTGTGCTGGTACAACAACACATATTTTTATTCTTTCTTTTACTAGCACAACCTGTTGATTAAATTCTGTCAATTTGATAGAGAAAAAGAGTGTACTCTTGCACTCTGAAAATGGCACTCCGTGTGTCATCAGCTGAATCATACCCAATACTTTCAATGTTAATTTGATTTAAGGAGACTTATCCTGCTTGTTAGTGACAGCCAAACAAAATGATTATGAATCAGAGATTCACTCTAAAATCAGTTATGACAAGTCAAATGGCCTTCTATTGATCATGACTGATCAAACAGCCTCTGTGTTTGCCATGTTGAAAGTAGAAAAGATGTCGCTTCCTCGGCTTGGAGGGTGTATAGAAATTATTTTCAGTTACAATATCAGTTAAGCAGAACAATTGTGATCAGTTATGCTAAATCTGTCTGAATCCTCTAATTCATATTGCTGCTGCCTACATATAAGTATAACCAATTAAGATAATCCAAACCCTCCTTTTATGATGTATATTATACAGATGAATTCACAACTTTGAAACTCCAAAACAATTCAAAACATACCTATACCATTCAGATAGCTGTGCAGCGCAGACTTTTTTTCGGCAGAATCAATTTTGACAATGTGTCCTCCATGATTGAAGCAAGAAGAAATCTTTTCGGTAAAATTACCATATGTAGCATCATAGTAGAAACAGTAATCTCCGGATTGGGTGAATCCAGGTTTGCATTTCTTATGTTTCCTGTCAGCTGAAACACAATTAATGGAGTAGGTTTTTAGTGGATATAAACAATTCAACCAACACAATCCATCCTTAAATGAACTTGAAAATCTCAAAGATTCCTTAACAGATTTTTTATGACAGTTGGTTGTATTATAGGCCTGCTTATTATTAACCCTGAATATGTGTATTCGTAGCTCAGTGGCATTTACCCAGCTGAGCCAGCAGCCCTTGGATCCACCCCAGTTTAACAAAACTGTGGCTTTTCCAATGGATCGGCTTTAATTCAATTCATTTCCAATTCAAACAGTGTATAAAATTTATGCATTACTGATCATCCCTCATAAAGAAAAAGCTCCAAAGACGGGGAGTTTATAATAGTCTGAATCTTCTGATCTTTGAAGGATTATTGACATTGTTTAGTTAAAAGTATGGCATGTTATTTTGGAAAATATCTTGCTTGATCATGTCGTCGCTATCTGACGAATATAGGCCGATGTATTAGTATATGATGAGTGAGCAATATAATAAATGTTCCACGACAAATTGAATTGAATTGACTATGTCTATTCATTGAATTGGATTGAATTGACCTCATTCCAAAAAAACAAATGGATTGAATTTGCACTGATGCCCAATTTAATTTAATTGAATTGTTCATAGCTGAATTGCGCCCATTACTAGTTCTGACCAATTTTTTGGTGGACTTTTCTCTATGAATCAGCTGAATGAAATTTTCACTGAAATATGTGGTAAACAGAAAATGAATAAAACACTCTCACATGAAGTGTTTTTCTTAGATAAGGTTCATGTTTCTTTTGAATTACATTTTCAACTTATTGAGGTCTGGCTCCCCGCCTATCAAGTTTATGCCTTTGATTTTCCATAGTGGGTGCTTATTTATTTATTAAAATATATTTAGACAGGATAACAATTTCAGTGTATAACTGTTTAAAAAATTGGTCCTGTAACAACGAGCTAAAAATACAGTAAAATATGAACATTATATACAATATATACAAGAAAATGTTAAAATCATACACATAAAGAGACTAAAAATGGTTAAAAACATAATCTTTAAGAATTCTTTTAAAACACATAACATTTTGAGCATTTTTCACGTTAGAAGGTAAACCATTCCACAATATAGCACCATTATATCCAAAAGAGAATTTGATCACAGCTGAGTTATTATATGGCACTATTACATCCATACTGTCCAATGACCTCAGAGAATAGTGGTGGTCGAGCTGGTTAAGCATAGTAAAATTATGTGAAAGATATTCAGGTGCACAGCCTGAAATACATTTGTACACAAGAAGCAAAGTAAAATAATTGCGCCTTTGTCGAATGTTCATCCATTTTTTTAAAGACTTCACAATGTCTATTCGGCGAGAATTCACATAATCAAAATTCCTAGTGACAATCCGAGCCGCATAGTTCTGTAAGCGCTGAACTTTATCAATAATATAATTATGAGTAAATCCCCATGAGCAAATTGAATAGTCAATAATAGGTTGTATAGAGCTACTATAGATCTTATCATGCACAGGAGCAGTATCTCTTAAACGTGAAAGTTTGCTGATATGAAAACCTAAGACGAGCATAATTTATTCACATTAACTTCCCATGACAAATGTTCATCAATTTTGACTCCAAGATAGTCAGCAACATCAACTTGTTCAAGCAATTTATCATCAAGCATAACTTTTAAACTTGTATCATCATTATTATAACAAGATTTTACAACAAGAACATTAGACTTTTCAGTGTTTAAACATAAACGGTGCTTGGCATGCTCACCTTCAATATTAGGCATACCATGCAGATTTAACAGCACTGCAAAAAATTCCCGTTAAATTTTACAGTTAAATTAACTGGCAACTTTGTTCCAGGTCTAAGAACTGTAAAAGTACTAATAGACCTGAACAGGACAATGAACCGTAAAATGCATATTGGCACATTTAACTGTAATTTTGCAGATTCAACAAGGTGATATTACGGTATAATGTACATATACAAAACAGTTTATTTCAAGTATATTTTATAGTTATATCAACTGTCAAACATAGAATATATAGAATGCAAGAGCTGTAGAATCTACTGTAAAAATACGGATAGTATAATGTTATTCTTACTTATGCACAAGTGTGCAACAACAGACTAAGCACGTGATTTAACTGTCGCATAGCTGTAGGGATGTACCGAAGCTGGAATCAGCTGAGAGAGCTACTGACTCCAGGCTCGGCCTTGCTCATCTCTTGCTTGACAGCAGGGAAGTAAGTCCATCAATTATACCCAGCAATTAATTCGCACACGTTTTGGATATTTTCCAAGAGAACCACTCAACCAGGTGTCAAGTTTATCGAAGTATGTTCTATTGATGCAGACTGCGCTTGGGTTATTTTGGTTTTAATGGTGTCATTCTTTAGATCACATCATGAGACTCACACAAATGTCAATGTCACATATAGATATTACAACTTTTGCATAATGACAGCATCTTTAAGATCATATGAATGAGGATGTTCCCTTACCTTCAGATAAGTTATAAATTAAGTTTGATTAACAACTGTGTAAAGCATATGTTATAGATGGCCCCACATGTTCCATGGTTGAAGTCTATGCAATCTCTTGTTTATAGTTCCTAATCTGACCAGGTGTATTGATTATTTGGCAAATTCAAATGTTTTGTCTGCATATTACAAGTTGCCAGTAAATTAACGGTTGAAGTAGATGTTCATTAACGTGAACTGAATGTTAAATGACATGTTGCAGTAAAATTATCTTGGAGCCATTTTGTAACTGACAAAGAACTGTAAATTCCCGGAAAAAGTCTGTATTAAAAAAATACTGGTAAAATAACAATAAATTTACGGTTCTTTTAGCCAGAAAAACACGGTCATTTCTTACAGTGAGGGTAAAACTACTAGAAACCTGTGATCATTCACTCTGAACACAGGGTGGTCAAGATGACAACTCTAGAGTGGTAATTCCTGGTGCCTAAACCAACAACTCCTTGGGTCAAAATTGCTAAAGGGTTGTCAATGTGACAAATATTGGATTAGTAAACTGCACCACTCTCATAATCAAAGCTACCAGATGGTGATCAAATTGACTACCTTTCCGACACTTACATAGTCAACGTAGTCATTTTGATTGTGATAGAATAGTCAAAATGATTTTCCAGGAAGTCACTACCCAATTTTTGCAACCATTACTACCCCAAAGTAGTCATAAACTAGTCACAGTGACAACCAAATGTTTAGAGTGTTGTAACAAAAATAGTTTTCTCTTATTTTTTCCACTTACCCAGCATGTAGATCTTTCCACCAGACAGTGATGACAAAGTTACTTGACCGTTTTCCACAACCCTTGGGTAGCACAGTTGCACCGCTTTCTCATTTCTTATGTATATTCCAATGACATCAGGAGTGCTGATAAGATTGATTAACTCCGAGAATGTGGAGATTATGTCAATCTTCGAAGAGCACAGGACAGCGGTTTTGTTAAAGACATCTTCTTGGATTAATGTATATCCATTTTCCTTACAAGAAAACACATTAGTCAACCAAGTGACAGATGCCAGAATTGTCAACCACCCTGATAATGACATTGCAGTGTCAAATTGTAAAGTGAGGAATATCATTTCAGAGCCCTGCACTTGGCATTTAATCAAAATTAATATATGCTGTGTTGTATCTGAGGAGAAGGGTTTATTATGTCAATATCAAATCGATCGAAGAGAACAAAATGCAACGTTCAGTTAAATGACTTAAATATTTAATGAATAAGGCTCGTCATTATCGGCAATGTTGCACCTAATGGGTATTGTAGTTAATTAGTAAAAATTTTACAATACAGGCGTCCGCTTTCGATTCTAGATCAGTATGCAATAAGTATAGCACATAGATTTCGTATTTTTCACATTATTGCATGTTATGTCCAAGTTGTTCCTCATGGGGTCTATCAGTGTCATTTACATGATATTAATACAATTTTTATAACTATTTTAAAAAGGGAAGACTTTTTTTTTTTTGCCAGATCCGAACTGGGAATTCCTATACCATGGTCTTGAAAATTGACAATACAATATATATATGGTAATACCCTAGATGTACCTGTTGTGGGTTAAATGCCTTGATGAAAATGCATTACAAATTCTGCAAAAATAAGAAAAACTCCCTTTTTTCTGTACTCCATGATTCGATCAATTTTGAACATTACGAAAAAAAGTGAGAGTCACTGTCAAGGTTTTCTCTATGATGAACACGCTGGTTCGCTTTTACACACTTCAAGAAAACACTAAATTTATTGAGCACATAGGAATTGCTGACAGCTGCAGAAAGGAACCTTGCAGAATTGTGTACTTCACCACAAGACCATCGATGATAGCAATGCAGAGAATTAAATAAGACCCTTCTTTTAAAAAGTTCCTTTTAACTTCTCAGGTGAGTTGGCAATATGACAGTATGACAGACTATAAATGGAATCAAAATTGAATATGTACATTCATTCAACTTCTTGGGTATCCATGCAGATGACAATTTAAACTGGAAATCCCACATTGACAACACAGCTAGAAAAATTGCTAAAATTGTAGGCATATTACATATGTAAACAAATTAAAACATTCCCTTCTAATGAATATTTTATTAAAGATTTATAATTCTTTAATTGTTCCGCATCTGAACCATGGTGCTTTTTATGGGAAAAAGCTTCAAAGGGACTGTTCATTTCACAAAAGAAAGCAATCCGTGCTGTCACAATGAACAAGTACAATACCCATACATAGCCCTGGGACCCATGCGTAAAAAAAGTGATTCATGCAGATTTAAAGAACAAAAAATCACTTAAAAGTACAAAAAATCTATGAAAAAATTAGCCAAATCTCTTTGCTCCATTAGCAGCACAATGGTGATGTCATCAGTCTATCCTATGACATCACTAGCAGTTTGTTGTGACATCATAAGCACTACCACAAATAGACCAATCAAATGACGCCATTTTTTTCAATGTATAAAGAAAAACACAGGCTGCGTAGCAGCAAACCTTCAGCAAAAAAACAACATTTAAAAAAAACACAATTACACCATAAAAGTGATGTGAACCAAATTGCATGTAGTATTTGCAATAGTGGCCCGATCTTGGTCTGAAATGACCTATAGGCCCCGCCATATGCCCGCGTGCATGCCAAGGTATAATGAAGGATGGAAAGGCCTTACTAGACCAATGTACATATAATATGGACCAGTTTCATGCATAAACAAGGAATAAGTTGTGAGGTATGGGTCCGAATATTTGAAAAAGCATTAAGAATAAAAATGAAACAGACCAACAAAAGACACTAAAATATTATATAGGTGATGAATATAAAATTTAATCTACATAGTCCGGCAGAACTGTGAGGTAACCCAAAAGTCATCGATATAGTTTTTTTTACTTTGGATTATTGTTCTATAGGGTCCAGGCTAACATTTCTTGGGTGATGTGAAACTCTCACCTTCGGGCAATTAGCACAATCCAAGATGGCGTCCCAAGATGGCCGCCGAAACCAAAATGCCCATATCTCAGCTCCTAATTACAGTAGAAAGATAAACAAAACATCATTTTTAGGGTTTTCTGGGCCAAGGCATTCAACTACAGGCATTACAAAGTGATTGGATCAATTTTGAGACACATAAAACACCAAATACTGATAAATTAGCCCAAATCGCAACTTTTCGGCTTTAAACTGAGTTGGCACAGAGAAAATACCTTCACAGAGTGATTAAAAGCATGAAACTAAATGCAGAGTGGCATAGGATTCTACTGATTTAACTAATGGGGGAGAAGAAATGTTGATGTATAATATCGATACGATAAAGGCGCACACAATTGAGGAGGCATTGAAAGTGAACCTTGGTGGATGACTAGACTGATGAAGGAGACAGGGAGGATAGGCACTGGGAAGGAAATTTTTGTTGTGACAAACCGCAAGGCAGTTCGAAAGGAAGAGGTGTGCTGGAGTTAGAAGGCATACAGTGTGGAAAAAAGAATTGAAGAAAGAGGTAGAGACCATAGGGTGAAAGTACGACTAGGAAATAGGAGAATGGCAGAGATGGGGAAGGAAGAGGCGTGGAGGGAAGAAGTGGCACAGAAGGCGAATGGCTAGCAGAGGCATGAAGTGGTGACAGGGAAGGAGGAAGGGAAAGATGAAACCAGTAAAACTAAGGAAATATTTCAGGGGGTATAACCAGGAAGATGTTCATATGAAGAAGGGAGCATCCATGTGGAAGTAGAATGAATACAGGGAGGAGGATACATGGTGGGATAGGCCAGAAAGAAGGAGAAGATGCAGTGAGCCAGGAGACATGGAGGCAAGGACGGACGAAACTGCTGAGAGGATAGGAGGCAGCGAGAAGTAATTCATGTGCAAGGGAATATGCATGACTGGAGGAGCTCGGGAGAATGAATGGTATAGAAGGAACATGTGCGATGGAAAGACGGGGAAGAAGCAGGATGTGCTGAAACAAGAAATCTATAATATTTAGAAGACAGAGGGATGAATAGATTATAAGTGTTTGCAGATGATGATTGATGGGAATTTAGGACAAGTAGGTAGAAAACTATGTAGCAGATTGTATAAAGCGAAGAAGATAAAGGGGGAAGGAGGTTCGGATACTCCGGGTTAGGAGGATATATGGAGAGGGCAGGTCAAGGAGATTTTAAACAATGAAAATTTTCTATTCCCACCTGTCCTTCTGCTCCTTGTACTCCACCCCATCCCAGTAGTCTAGCATGACTTCTTTTTGCCTCCTCAAGTCCTCTTTCCTGGCCTTCCCCTCTCTCAATGCATCCTCTTATATCAACCCCCACTGTCACATCTGTCAATTCTTTTGTCCTCTATGCCTCCTTCTGCCGTATCTCCTCCATACTTACCTGCATATTCCTTCCTTTACAGTTTCCTTGCCTGCCAATCACCAATGCCTAATTCTCTCTTGCTCCCTACATCTTTTTTTTGCAGTTTCTGCCCTACTACGTGCCATCGAAACTCCCACATTGCGGCATCCTCCTGTCTGTCTCCCTTTTCCCAACATGCCTCTTGCTATGCCCTCATCCTGTTTATCCTCTGGATGTCTCCTCCTCCCTTGCTGAATCCCCCCTCCCGTGCTTCCATGGTCACGCACTTCAAGAATGTTTGGATGAAACCAACATTAACTGCTGTCTGTGCTTCCGCATTTGTGAAAAATCGGACAAAAGCTACGCTCATTTAAACATTTCTTTAAAGAAAGTGCTGAATTAACAATTTCCATGGCTGTTTTGCACATTCAGAGTTACAGACTCTTCCTGCTCTCATCCTACCCTGTTCGCCACTGTCCATCACACCTCCTTGCCTTGTGCCCATTCTTATCTATCCCAGAACAGTCACCCACATTTCTCCTTTTGAATTAAAACTTTATTTGAGGAAAGTTGGGGTCACAAACTTATACAAATAAAATACCTCCAATAAAAGAATAAAATAATTTTACTTGAGTTTATATGACAAAAAGTTATAAATGTAGAAAGCAGTCTCTTCCAACCAAACACTTACCGAAAAAGTTGTGATTTTGGTACACTATACCTATTTTTCTGAAAATTACTCTACTTTCTAAATCAAGTGCATTCTTTGCCTCAGAAAACATCAAAAATCACGTTTCAAACCCACATCCTATGCAAAGAGAGTAGTCTTATTTCCATGAGGTTTTTATCTAACATGTACCAAAGTCTGTTAATTTGATGTGTCACAAGGTAAGTCCTTTCTTGACACAAAAATTCTTTACTTGAACAAATATATCATGTTAGATGGCCATTCTGGACACTATCTTGGATTTTTCACCTGCATGAATATTTTTAATTGGCCTCCTTCTCCCCCTTAGTTAAATCAATAGATCCATATGCCACTCTGCATTTAGTTTCATGCTTTTATTCACTCTGGGAAGGTATTTTCCCTGAGCCAACTCAATGTAATGCCGAAAAGTTGCGATTTGGGCTAATATGTCAATATTTCATGTTCTACGTGTCTTAAAATCAATCCAATCACTTTTTAATGCCTGTAGTTGAATTCCTTGGCCCAGAAAACCCTAAAAATGATGTTTTGTTTATCTTTCTACTGTAATTAGGGGCTGAGATATGGGCATTTCGGTTTCGGCGGCCATCTTGGGACGCCATCTTGGATTGTGCTAATTGCCCAAAGGTGAGAGTTTCACATCACCCAAGAAATGTTAGCCTGGACCCTATAGAACAATAATCCAAAGTAAAAAAAACTATATCGGGGACTTTTGGGTCAGGCCAAAAATCTTCATTTTTCTGCCGGACTAACATGCAATGATGGCCAAGTTTTGGCCTGGAAACGAAAAATAATAATTTTAATATTTTTTGTCAATATTTCAAGATGTATAAAATATCCATGAATCAGACCAACAAAAGGCACAAATTTATCATATGGGTGACATGTGTAACATATTTCATCCATGTGCATGCAATTGTGGCCAAGTTTTGGCCCGAAATGCAAAAAAAAATAATTTAGTGCATTTTTCGCAATATTCCAAAAAGTATGGAATATCAATCAATCAAACCATGCAAAGGCACAACTAGACTGTATAGGCTAAAAGTGTAAAAAATTTTGCCCATGTACATGCATTAGGTGCTGAGTCCTAGCCCGGAAACCAAAAATATATATATTTTTTTTTTTGCTCAATATTTAAACAATTACAAAAGTTCCATCAATCAAACCATCAAAAGGCACAACTAGACCATATAGGCTACATGTGTACCAAATTTCATCCATATACATTCAATAGGGGCTGAGTACTGGCCCGGAAACTATCTATCCGCCCGCCCGACAACTTTTGACAAAAGTGATAACAATACCTTCTTCGAACGTCGTTCGCTGAAGGTAAAAATCACTTCATCAGGTTCAGAGGATGAATTTTCATTCATTCCTGCTTGTGGAGAAATAAGAAATAGGTGAAAATTTTGCACCCTTTCAGATGGTGTTATTGGAATAAACAAGCTGCAGATGCCTAAAAAGATATCTTGATTCTCCTTAACCCTCTCTTTCAATTCTCATGATTTTCCAATGGGATGATTCATGACCCTTGTCCCAGGGGTCCAGGGCTAGCCCATACTAGTCCATTGTTTAGGAAATTAGGCTTGCTAAAATGTGAGGATATATGTGCACTGCATTATTTTAAATTTTGTTTCAAACTGGAAAACGGGATGTTACCAGATTACTTCAATTCCAACATATTTCAAAAAAGGTCAGCCATACACGAGTATCCTCTAAGGACCACTAATATATTTACAATACCAAGGGTAAAACATGAATATGCGAGACAAGCACTTTCATACAAAATACCAACAATTTTTAATGACATGAATCCTCTATTCAAAGATAAAATATACACCCATAGTCTTCTTGGTTATAAAATATACATAAAATATACATTAAAAAAATTATCACTCAGTCATACTCTACAACATGTTTAATTGATAACTGCTATATTTGTAATAGAAACTAAATTTCTATTTTTATTAATCTTATTTTTCCATTTGAATAATCATCTTTCACTATTCTCTAATTTTTTGAATGATTGTAATGGGGGTCACTTGCTACGAAATTAATATTTCATATAGGGACTCCCAATCAACAAATAAAGCTAATCAATCAATCAATCAATTAATCAATATTCAAACTCCAACATGGTGTGGCCACTGTGCAATATGTGCCATCCAGGGTCATATTAAATGTATCTTTAATAGACAAATCAAAAACTAATAAAGGTGTCATGGCAGTTGGTGCCCTGATTCCTGAATGATAAAAATGTGTTATTTGCTTAATGCGGGACTTAAACAGGGGCTAGGCTGCCAATTGCTGTGTACAGGTTTCGAAAAAGTTTTAATTGCTTATGACAATGTAGAACAGTAGCCAACGAGTGTCATATTATTCTGGCAACTCTGAATTATTATTTATTCAATCGAAAAAGAGGAGAATCTTTGAACCGGTAATTTCAATAATGGAGTTATTTTCTGAAGCCATTTGCTGACATGACAATAAAGCTGTCACAGATTCATAGAGAGCAGGAAAGGGACACCATCAACAAAGCCATTTCCCCATCAACGTGTCTCCTTACAAAAGTCCTTTCTTCTCAGTTACCATCACTGTTTAAATAATTTTATTATTTTTCATACTGTATAACTATACTAATAATTTCCCAAAAATTTCCAAATTTTCTTCCAAGTTTGAAGTGCTGCTTTTCATATTTTTTTGTGTTAGATTCTCGAACACATCATTCCTAATGTGAAACCTAATTGCTTTCAAGGAATCAGTCGTTGTATTATAAATGTTTAATAAACAAAGTTTGATCATTAAATCAGATTTTTGCAAGTTTATTCTCATCGATTCAAATAACCCCATTTGGCGTTTCAATTAACCCCGGCCCCGGGGTTATTTGAAACACTTGGTCTCGTGTTACTTTCCAGCTCATGATGAGACCTTGTCAGTATTTTAGTCAAAGTTGTTCCATGGAATGTTGAGGTGAATGCTGTAGCTAGAACTTTCGTACCTGTATCTACTACCATAAGCTCAGCAGAACGCGACAAAAAATTGGTGCTTCAAATAGCCCCGGTCTCCCCTATATACACTCTTTAAAGATATTTTCAAAATGAAAGTTAGACATCCAAGCAACTTAGCATGGATTAAAAGAATGCTATCAGCTTTCATGTGCATTCATGGGTTTCGAAGAGGAATTGGTCTTCAACGAGCAGCAAATTGACTGCTTGTTGATTTCTAAAATCTCGTTTACATATTATTTAAATGCAAGCCAGCAGGTCAGAAAGTACATGCAACATGGTAAAGATGCCTTAAGCAAGCTGCATCAGATAATTGAAAAAACTGTAATAAAGAAAATTTTTATGAAATTGGACCGAGAAATCTGTATAAAATAAGGATGTCAACTTGTCAAGCTTCAAACAGTTACCAACTTTATTAGAAAAGTTTGGCACAGTGGCCTGAACATTTATATATATGAGGTCCAAGACAAAGCTAGTTCAACAGATGTCTGATCTGTAGGTTTCCACCAAATTTTAAAAGCTGTGAAATAAAGTTTCGTGTCCCTACCCTGTATATTAAATAAAGTTATGCTACTTCCCAACGTCTCTGATCGGTCCCTCAAAACTGCAATTTATTGAAACCTGGGCATTTCCTGCTTATGCAGATAAACATCATTGCTCTAACTTTCGACTTTTAAATTACTCTTAAGCTTCTATGGGTCACAAATCCAGATGAAAATCATATAGGCCTACATACATGACACAACTCACCTTGATCCAAACCACACAACTTACCCCAAATTAATTTTTTGGGGAAAATCGATTGTCAAAAATTAACGAAAATGCAAGATTAAATCTAACAATATAAATATCAATTATCACCTGGTTGGCTGTGAATATCACTGTTTACAGTCAAAATATCAGGGCCTATGATATTGTAAAAATTACAACCCTTCAAGGGTGATATTATTTAACAATGGTCATGACATCATCGGCATTTCAGCTGTCTGATGTCGTCACAAACTAAACAAAGGCCCAAACAATAGGATTGTGATGTCATATCCATTGTTGCTCCATGGTGACGTCAGATTTTTGTAATGGCAGAAAATAGTTTCTCTTCATAACTAAAAATTTGAGGTGAAACCAGGTGATAAAAACAAAACAACCACGCGTCAGGGCACTTCGTACAATATCACTCACTTTCGTGTGAATTAATATCACTCTCGCCCTACGGGCTCAAGTGATATTAATTCACACAACAGCTTGTGATATTGTTACTCAGTGACCCTGACTTGGGTTGTTCTGTTATGATATATACATACCTCCCAGCTCCAACACACCAGAAATGACCAGATGGACATCATCTTACTACCAACACTAAATGATAGCGAAACAAGAATGTCAGTCCAGGTTACAAAAAATTGTTAACAACAAAATTGAATTCATGAATGTAGCTTTTCACAGCGTCATATCGGAAAATCATGAGAATTGAAAGAGAGGGTAAAGGAGAATCAAGATATCTTTTTAGGCATCTGATGCTTGTTTATTCCAATAACACCATCTGAAAGAGTGCAAAATTTGCAACTGACAGCACCTATTTCTTATTTCTCCACAAGCAGGAATGAATGAAAATTCATCCTCTGAACCTGATGAAGTGATTGTTTTCTTTATACAATGAAAAATGGCGTCATTTGATTGGTCTATTTCTGGTAGAGCTTATGATGTCACAACAAACTGCTAGTGACGTCATAGGAAAGACTGATGACTTCACCATTGTGCTGCTAGTGGAGCAAAGAGATTTGGCTAATTTTTTCATAGATTTTTTGTTCTTTTAAGCGATTTTTTGTCCTTTAAACCTGCATGAATCACTTTCAAAAGTAGTGCAGTCAATAGTAAAATATGTGGGCTACGCAAATCCAAAATGTCATGAAATTTGGGTAAGAATTGTTTAATATAGATCAATTCTCCTGATGCCATGTCGAAATCTCAAGATTTTGAATGGGATGACCCATGACCCATGCTACGCATGGGTCCCAGGGCTACCTCGGTCTCCCCTATTTGTAAAATGTAAAACTTATGGAGTAAAATTTGGAGCAACTTGACATTATACTTTGTTATCAGTCTCTACATGACTGCTGTAAGAATCAGGCAGGCAAGCATTGCACTAGTCTCAAGGAATTGGTTAAATGCAAATGAGCCACAAAAGGCATGTAGATGAGCCACAAAATACAGAGCGAATTCCAAAAAGTGTTTCTATCTTACAGAGATCAGCAGCAACTTTCCAACTACCAACCGATTGCTTTAATCTACCTTTAGTATTAGAACGCACAGTTGCGCTTGAAAGTTTCTGAACTCCTGGCACTTCTCACATTATTTTCGCGCATCTCTCGAACAAACACAAGCATGGCTTATAAATTGGGTTAATAATAAAACTGAACACCATCATTTACGTGCAAAAATATTATATTCATAACAAATAATGAAGTTTAGATGTGATTTCATGATGAAAGTCTCCCAAACAGTGTGTTCAAAGGTTTTTGAACCCTTCAGAAACCTTACAAACCTTTATATGGTCCCCTTTCACTGAAATAAATGCTTCCAAACCCTTTTCATCTAGCCATGGACTAGCAACTGGACACATTGTTTAGCAGACAACCATCTGAATGGGAAATGTCCAATGCACAAGTAGGGATTACAAAATAATAATGTAAGCTATCACTTAAATCGGAGTAACTTTTCATGATAAATCCATTTGCAGCAGCATGTGATTCTCTTCCTAGTACCACACAGGTACCTATAATTAGAAAAAAAAACAACAATACAATTATATGAAAAGAATACAAGAAATTCAATTGCCCTGGACAGGTGTCCCTATGTTGAGCCATGTGCCTTCACATATCGGGCCTTAGGCTACCCAAGGTGCTCCCCGTACGAAAATTGTAAACTATTTAAATCATATGGGAACATTGAATGCCACCACCCCAAAAAATTTCCCATGGTCAAGAACCCCCAGTTATTCCACAGGTGAGGACTTCTTTTGTAACATACTTTTGACCACTTCTTGTAATATACACAATAAAATTACAATGGTTCCTAAATAAGTGTATATTGAATCAGACCTCACCATGATATAATACTTTACAATCATAAAAGCCAGGATCTAACTGACTCATATTGCATGTTAATGCCCCACTGGGGATTTGCAGTAAACAAAAAAAAGGCGTTTTCGCAGCCGAGAAGTACATGATTTTTTTCTGCAGTTCTGTACAAATTCTGCATATAGTTCTATAAGAAGCTGTCAAATTCTCCAGGTCACAGGTTTTGGTGGTCCTCTGTCACTGCAGCATTTCTGAAAAGTTTCTGCAACAAAATCTGTACTTCTGTAGGAATTATAGAGCTTTGGAGGTTTAATGCAATTCTGCAGGAAACTGCATGATTCTGCAGTTCTACAGTTTCCTGCATAACTGGCGATCCTCTGAATATCTGAAAAGTAATATAAGATTTTGCCAACTTCCAAAGGTCAGGAACGAGTCCATTTTAAATTGAACTTATCAAACTTCTACACTCTTTATTTGTTAAAACAACTCACAAAGTCGGCTTCACAAACAGCAGGATAGCGCTGATCACAATCAATATCATGCCACTTCAAGGAGGCGGCGCGATACATGCTGACACAAAGCTGCTCCACTGTTCCAGGCTCTCCATATGCACTGTTGAAGTCTGAGTAGACCATAGTGGAATTGTCTACCACCCACTTGTGGCTGCTCAGCTTGTTGTCTCCAATGACATCTCTCAGTCCAATGTAAATGTGTTGACCAATGTTAAACCCTGCATTTAACACCAAAACATTAAACATATCATAAAGCATATATCCATCTGTATTGGCACCTCAAATTATTCACGGAACAAGTGAGATGATGGCAGAAATATACACCAAAAGTCATAATGCAACTTTGTAGAAATGTGTTAAATGGGGTCATGCGACCAGTGATATACTGTGTGATTGACAAAAATATACAATATAAATAAAACACAGCTTATAAAAACAAATAATAAATAAATAAAATTGAATTTAGTAAAACCTAATTTTCCAGAGAAACTATAGAACTAATTTTGTTTTGGAAAAAAAGTTCCACCAGTGTTCTTGTGGTGGTATGGTCGGTTCCACAGGCCCTATGTACTTCACATAATAACTTTTGGCAGATGTTTTCACTGTCATCGCCACATAATAACTTTAGGCAGATGTTTTCACTGTCATCGCCATTGTTTCAAATATTTTCTGAATTTATTCATGAATTCCATAGTAACAAAATTACCACCTTGTCCCGAAAATTGTACTTTAAAACGGTAAAAATAATGCCTTTGAGATCTCTCCTAACTTATGTGAATGTAAACTAAACCTTTTGACATGCAGAACGTCTTTCATTCGCCCGACTAGTTTTTTATAAAGCAAGCCAAACTTAGTGTAACGGTATCACAAGCAACGACTTTATCCCAGGAATATATGTATTTTTTTAAAAATACCTCCACTTTGATGAACTTTGGTCTTTAAAGACGGTAGTCGTCCTGCTACGTTTAGGATGGGTTTTTAAGGGAATTGCGTGATTTTGTTATCGTTAAATGTGACTCCATTACTTTAATTAAATGTAGCTCATGCAGTAGGAAAATAATAAAATGTGACCAGCTCCATAAAAATCAGCTCAAAGCAGGCAATTTTTATTTCAAAAGATCAAATCTTGATGTTTTTTATCTGTTGATATCAAATTTTAGTGAAAGTAATTTTCTTTGAATAATTAGGACCATTTTTATCGGACATTGATTTTAAATTATCTAAATAGGGCTTCCTTCTTTATTTTCTTAGTTACTTTATTGTAATGGCGGGAAATTCAAATGCCATTTTCTCAGTTTGATGTTTTGATCATCAACGTTTCAGGTGCCATATCTTCAGATTAGATGGAGATATCAAAACATATGAATCATCATTTTAAAGCCAAATTCCAGTAGAATAAAGTCATTTTCACTACTAAATATGATAGGAGGCCGACTTTGAACTCATTTTGGTGGAGTAGGTCACAAATGGTTAAAATAATTTTTAAAATTTCGATATGAAAAATATCAACATCGGGCGATGTTAACATCAAACATCAAGACCAGAGTTATCCGAGTGTACTGAAGCCTAAAAAATAGGCACTTTTCTTGACTTGTTAGTGAAATAAACAGTAATGATAAAACTAAAATCATGATTTCCTGCAGATACTGAAAGAGAATAATTTACTCAGCATGAAGATTTCAAAATCTAACTAATTTGGATCACAAATTATTTTGTTTTTGGTAGATATATATGGGAAATTGTCCGTTTAAAGTCACTTTGTGTCAAAAAACTTCCTGCTCTGAAGAAATTCACAATAACGAAAAATGGAACATTTCACTGCTGTAAAAAACTTTCTATAGTTAAAACACTTTGCTGGTACAACAACACATATTTGTATCCTTTCTTTTACCAGCACAACCTGTTGATTACAGTCTGTCACTTTGATAGAGAAAAAGAGTAGACCGTTGCACTGTGAAAATCGCACTTCTTGTGACAGCCAAACAAAAGGATTATGAATCAGAGATTCACTCTAAAATCTAAGATGTCACTTCAACGATTAAGCTAATCCAAACCAATCCTTGCATGATATCAAAAATTTTGTAATGCCAAAACAATTCAAAATATACCTACCATTCAGATAGCTGTGCAGCGCGGAAGTTTTTTCGGCAGAATCAATTTTAACAATGTTTCCTCCATGATTGAAGCAGGAAGAAATCTTTTCGGCAGAATTACCATTTGTAGCATCATAGTAGAAACAGTAATCTCCGGATTGGGTGAATCCTGGCTTGCATTTCTGATGTTTCCTGTCGGCTGAAACACAATTAATGGAGTAGGTTTTTCGTCGATACAAACAATTCAACCAAAACAATCCATCCTTTAATAAACTTGAATATCTCAAAGATTCCTTATCAGATTTTTTTATGACAGTTGGTTGAATTATAGCCCTGAATATTATTTACCCTGAGCCAGCTGTCCTTTGATCTAACCCTAGTTTAACAAAACTGTGGCTTTTCTAATGGATCTGACTAATTTCAACATGCAGGGGAGCCACCAACTGGATATGTATACTTCTCGATCCTATACGAGCGGTGTTCAGAAAGTTCTGACCAATTCTTTTGGTGTACCTTTTTCTTTGAAGCAGCTGACTGGAATTTTCACCAAACTATGTGATAAACAGAAAATGAATAAAATGCTCTCATACGAAGTGTTTTTCTGCCTATCAAGTTTATGCCTTTGAATTTCTATAGAGGCTGCTTGACAAGCTCACCTTCAATATTAGGCATACCATGCAGATTTAACAGGGTAATTCTGCCAGCAGCCTGAGATCATTGTACAAAAAAATTATTTTTTTTTTTGCCACTTACCCAACATGTAGATCTTTCCACCAGACAGTGATGACAGAGTCACCTGATCGTTTTCCACAACCATTGGGTAGCACAGTTGCACCGCTTTCTCGTTTCTCTTGTATATTCCAATTACATCAGGTGTGCTGACAAGGTTGATTAACTCAGTGTATGTGGAAATTAAGGTAATCTTTGAAGAGCACAGGACAGCCGTTTTGTTAAAGACGTCTTCTTGGATCAATGTATATCCATTTTCCTTACAAGAAAAAACATCAGTCAACAAAGTGACAGATGCCAGAATTGTTAACCAACCGGAAAATGACATTGCAGTGTAAAAATGTAAAATGAGGAATATCATTTCAGAGCTCAGCACTTGGCATTTAACGAAAATTAATCTATACTGTGTTATATTTGAGGAGATGCATGGGATTAATATGTCAATATTAAATTGATCGAAGAGAGGAAACTGCAAAGTTCAGTTAAATGGCAAAAAAGTTAATATTTAAGGAATATGGCTCGGCATTATCTTATTGGGCAGCCATACTGCATTAAGTTTTTCTAATTGTGAAAAACTCTTTTGCCATCAGCAATTTTGCACCATTGATGACGGGTTCTGTAGTTAATTAGTAAAAATGTTGCCGTACTTACATCTGTTATTAGATTCTGTTGATTCAAGGATACAGGGTCACTTTCCTTTGAAATAATGTTTTCGGCCTCTAATGATGCCTGTACCTGACCTTGATAAAGTAATAAGCTCAAATTCAACATTATACATAATATTTTTTAAAAGGCTAATTTAGGGACGAGGGTCTTGCCACAGTGGTTTTGGGATGCAGCATTCTCAAGAAATCTGTTCCTAATGTCATTCACTTACCTTGCTTAGCCCACACATTGAACCTGGCTGCACAAAAAGCCAACGAAACCGTCCAGGTAAGCACCCCTCTCATTTATACAATTACTTCATATTTCCATCACAGTGCCCTAGGGAAGGATGTCAACCTGCCAGTGCATGACTTGATCACAGGATGTGCCACCCAATGGAATTCCAGTTTTCTTGCTAAAAAAATATTTCTTGAACAACAGCGTGCGATCATTGCTGCAATTCTGGACCCCAGATTTGCCAAAAAGAAGGAATAACTCTATCTGATGCCCAAATCACTATGACAGAGGAGTACCTTGCTGTTATGGATGCACTGTACAGGCCACAGTACTTATGCCGGAAGAACAGATGGCTACAGCTGGATTAGTATTCCCACTTCTTAGCAAGTTGCTAAAAAATTTCACTGCTTCCCCTGATGATTTCTGTCTATGTGCAGGAACTAAACTTAAAGCTGCCCTCCACTCTGACATTTTATCAAGGTATGAAAAGGATGAGATGCACACATTTTTGGAAAAGGCATTGGCTCTCGATCCCAGGACAAAAGACAAAAAGTGCATTACCTCTGAAACCTGATTAAGGCTTCAAGAAATACTGGCCAACATGATTGACGAAGAAGATGAGCAAGTGATTAAGAAGGATGAAGTCGAACCGCCACTTAAAAAAAAAAACAAAAAAAGGAAAATCTACGCTTTTCTCGAGGACGATGATGAAGACAATAATGAATTTGGAGAGTGTGCTTCTACCTTATCAAATTGCTGCAGCAGAGTTGGAGGCCTAATGCTAGGAACCAAAGATCAACTAAGATGAAGATCCTGCCAAGTACTGGAACTCCAATAACTTGAAGCATCTTCCGAAACTTGCAACAAAGTACGTTGTTGCTCAAGGTACGTCTGTACCATCTGAGAGCAGTCTGGTGAAACTGAGAACTGCATGCTGCTGCCACCTGGCACAAAAGTTGATTTCCTATGCTACAGCATTGCTGTCCCAAGAAATAGTTCCAATCTCATTGCACATTCACAAAATTTCTATTCAACATCGATGTATACCAGAGTCAGACTCGGCAATCACATTCTCTAAGGAAGTAGACAAGGCCATCAACACACTCAGAAACAGCCCCGGTGTCTTCCAGACAAAATTTTGTGTCTTCCTGTGGTTGAAAGTTGGTGGACCGCTCGCAGGAGCTCGCGGAATAGCACACTAGTCACTAGGTGGCAACACAAGACAGCATATGTTCTGATCTGTGGCAATACAAGAGCAGTCCACTTGTAGACAGATCTGAGAGAATTTTTAGCACAGCTGGGGATATTGTGTCGGCCCAGAGATCCTGCCTGAAGGAAGAAAGTGTGAGTGCCCTCATCTTCCTGAAGATAAACTTAACGCAACCAATGGAGCTGTAGCTCAAATTTTGACTTGTATGTTGTTTGTTTATTGTTAACTTTCATGGATATTAATCTCAAATGGATCCTCATCACAGTTGATCTTTGGCTTAATGATACTGAATCAAAACTTTTGATCCTTAATTATGTTGAAGTGACTTTCACCTTACAACTTCTGCCGGTTTCAAAAATAGTCCAGAAGCCAATTCTCAAAAGAGGCTTAGAAAAAGTTTCAGTAAACACCCCTGAGCAGATTTAGTTTGACACTTGATGATGTTAGGGTACCCCAGCCTGCATATGGCCAGGGTGGGTTTACTCATCTGCTGTGGTGCATAACCCGGTAATGCGGCCATACGTCCAGTTACGGACAAAATTTATTGAAAATTCCAAATATTGAGTTTTGAGGGCCTAATAGTGACTGGATCAAACTGAAATTGGTTCAGATATGTGCAGAATAATTGGTTGCATGTTACTAAACTGAAAAATGTTACATAGTTTCTTTACTTTGTGATTTATAAGGAACTTACAGTCATTTTTCATAGAAAATTCACTTCATTTACAGCCGGGCATAATTACAAATCTCTCCAGAACTTCAGTTCTATTGCAGATATCAACATGGTGTGAACTGCAAAAACTGCCCCTTATTCTCAGCTTGCCAGTGGTGTCACATTCATGGCCCTGTGTGATACTTTTTCTGCTATTAGGCTTTAAAGTGATAAAAGTTACCCTACCCCCATTATTTTCGGATTTATCACATATTCATAGATTAGCAGAAAATCTGATCCTCAGGTTCTTTGTAACAAATGAATTGCCTAGGTATGTAAATTCCCTGTTTACAGAGACTACAGGTGAACACAGTGACCATGTATATATTGTTAATTAATAAGATATCATGTTTTTATGGCCATTTTTATACCAATTTCCTTCGTTTTACGGACGGAATTTAGTATTAGTCGAAGAAATTTGTGCAATGTAAGCTATCACCACAATTTCTACATTAGATTGGTCCACAACTGTTAAAAGTATATGCCCACATTTATATATGTATATGGTAGGCCTATTTGATGAAGTTAAACAAGTCACTACTTACTAAAACTTTGAAACTTCACAAAAGTCTTAAAACTCTTATACCTGAGAAATAAACAACTTGCGATGTCAAAGCATTTTTCATGATAAAAAAGGTCAAGAACTAACATAATTTTGCATATAGTTCTTCAAGATTAAGAATGAAACATTTTGATTAAGAAATAAATGGATCACCTTTAGGCCTAATAATAACTTACAGAGAAGAGCAAGCCAGGAAGGATGACCATTGACCAAGTGCTACAACGTCATGGCTCTACATTTGCAAAACTCATGTCACTTCTTGTTTTAGTACAGCTGGTCATTAGAATTATATGCTATTTCTAAAATATGGTTTCATGAACACAGTAGGCCTGAGGTTCTTTTGAAATTGATTTGATTTCAGCTTTATGAAGAAAATTGGTTGATGTCTGTTGTGGATTTACTGCCTTGAAGTGCTGTCATAAAAGTTTCCATGGCATCAGTCGTATTTAGAATTCAAACCTTTTGGCTACCCCTGAATCACTTCCTATCTTTACCTACTTGAAAGTACCCTTTAAAATTACATTAAAATCTAATTTAAGCAACACATATTCAAACTCTATCAACCCGATTGTGTTTGATTTCTTTGATATTGTGGCCCTTTGCTAATTGCAATTGCTTAGGTAGCTGTCTTAAAAGTTTTTAATATATGGGCTAAGGTTGTTGTAAGGAGTCAAAGACAGTTGTAAGGAGATTTGTGGTAAACAGAGGACTTCTGACAGAAAATTTTCTTTCTTTATTTTGGGTTGTACTTTACATATGGACTGGGGTGCTGCCTAGCTTTTGTGAAATGGGGCTGATATTTTTGTATCTACCTGTGCCCAAGACGTCAGTCTTCAGCTACAAATCTTATTTTGTGCTGGAGCAGATATTGTATAAACTTGTCTATTGTTCTTGTTGCACATGGGCATGCAATAAAATGCAGGGGTCAGCCTCTTGATGGGCCGGCAGAGGATCTTCAAGGTCTTTAACTGTTGGGTGACCTGACATTCTACAATTTGATGCATTATTGAACTCACAATACCACTGAGATCCAATTTTGCACAAGAAGCTGTATAGGTCAGACTTGTTTCTTGACTTTGACATGATTTTCCAGCTGTTTGGGCAATGGGTGTTGTTGTTTGCAATCATGATTTCAGGGCCAATAATGGAGTTGGGTTTATTCTGGCATATTCATGTGATTTTATGGACACCTTTGCTTGAAATCTGTCAAAAAATAAAAGTAATTGAAACAAAATGTCATTTGTCTCAGAAGTTTGTGGTCAAAGATGCTGAAACTTGATGTTCTGATAATGCCATGAAGGCCCTGAAATCAGAATTGTGGCTGAAGATTGGTGTCAAGGACAGAGGTAGATGCATTATCAGCTGATATCACCAGTTAATCCACTGAAATAATTCAACAGTGACAGCAGTTTGAATTGAAAGCAGCTGGTGAATATAAAGGGAATGCTAGTACATTGATATGGTCTGACAGTCTTATTTCATCATAACGTCTGCCTCTGACAGATGCTAATATCAGCTGAAATAGCTGCAGAGCCAGTAACATTGAGTCATAAGTTACGTAGCTGGTGATCCAAACAGGCATAGTGGTCTAGAGGTTACTTGTGGGACAATGGAGAAGTAACTCTACACATGATGGATGCAATTGAACATTTATGACTGCACCTTAAGACAGCCTATCACAGACATCAATACAATTTTTGTCATCTTCTCTTCAGTCAAGAGTAAGCAAGAAATGTCATGCTGCCCCAGATGAAAGATGCAGCTTAAAAATAATACACATTTCCTTTCCTATTTGCTGAAAAAGGTTTAACAACCTTTGCATGGGAACTCAGTCATATGCCGATGTTCTAATTTTGTCCCACTGAACTTAATTAAATATGATTTGATTTGACTATAGTCCAGTCGTCAAAGGATGTTAGCATGAGAATGGGACTTTTGACACCCTTGTTCCTTGACTTATAACTAACTGCCGAGGCTGCACCAAGTGAATTGCTTGCCCTTACCAGATGTGGATGCTCCACCAACTGAACTGAAGAATTGTAACAGCAGAAAGAATGACCTTTTTTGCTTGAGGCATACAACTGCCTAAACAATGACGACTAATCAATACATTTTTGTGGCAGAGCAATAACGGCAACAGCCACGGTTGCTCTGAGGAATATTAATTGATGATGTTCAATCTTGGTTTTTTGTGAATTATTTTTGTATTTCTACATTTTCCAGAGCCAAATTGACCTCAGCATTTGCTCTTATTTGGGTTGTCTTCTGAAGAATGTATTTTCTGTTGTCACTGTGACTATGAAGTCATTTCTAGTAAAGTTTATAACACCAATATCTGGCCATGCATGTGTAATGTTAATGTCATTTTTGTTTTGCACAAGTTATCATCAGAACAATTAGGCAATGTAATTTAAGAGACATGTATGATATATTTACTCAGTCTATTTCTTGCAAAAACATTGTGTGATCTTTGGTCAAGTTTATCACAGCCATACCTGGATACTAGACATTTTCAAATTGATATCTTGTAGGGTCTATGGGTCATAAGTTACATGGCATCAAATTAGATGTTTAACAGTGAAAGATAGCGTAACTTAAGTAACAAATATTGGGGCATTGGGTTGGACAGTTAATTATATACCAAAGCAAAGTTTGAAAGTACAGCTACTAAAGAACCTTCCTGTAAACACATTGATATGTGACCAATTATATAAAATATTTTGACTCATATTTATATTACAGGTGATTTCAATGCCATGTGATTCTTGTCATTCACACTTGGCTGTGAGGAATCAATGCCAAACCAACACATACTACGTTTGTTAAATGAAATATGTGACGTTCTGTTGTTTCTAAACCAATCAGATTAACTAAAAATGGCATGTATTTGGTGGGTCTAGAACCTAAGAATCGTGTACTAATGAAATCACCTGCAAAGAAAACCTGAAGTCAAAACATATATACTACAAGTTTGCAACATATATCTTCAACCTGATAAACTTGTACTGAAATACAAATTTAGAGAAAACATGTTATATCCCATCTTTGAGCTATGAAAAAAAAAACACTATAGGCCAACTTGGCTTTTATGAATGCTGAAGATCTAGGGGAGGTAAAGGTATTGTTGATTTGAAGGTTACCAAATGCACAGGTACAAAAGCTCTGAGAAAGTCAACTCAGTCCAAGTAAATGTGCCCCTGTCACCTGGTTGCATGAGACGTTTGCAAACTTTCAAAAGTTAATTGTGATTTGTAGAACTTAATACCTATCAGATACCATATAAATGTGTGTAAAGATTTTTTAACATTTGTTGACCAATAGATATTGAAATTGCGGTGATATCTTAAATTTTATTAATTTCATTGACATAATATTCAAAACCATCCGTAAAACGAAGGAAATTGGTATAAAATGGCAATAAAAACATGATATCTTATTACAGTCCTTGTCATATTTACGTGGAATCTCAAGTTTTTTTTCTATGCTGTTGAACTGCGATGCCAGAGATGACTCTATTCTAGCATTGCAATATATGTAAATTAAGTACAAGCTGTGATGTCATTTCAAACTAGGTCAGATTCCCCAGCTTCTAGCCAATGTTGATCCTCCTGAACTGAGCGTCACAGTTTCAACACAGTGTCAGAGTAAGAGTTTTATCAGGGATAGCCCCTACAACTACGTCATCACAGCTTGATAGCCAATGGGCTGACCGTAAACTACGTCATCACAGTTCAAACATTGATATATTGAAAGAAGCATTACATTTTTGATCCCAATGATTTATCACAGCAATCACCAGTCTAATCCTACCAAATGGCAGCTTTGTGAGCATTCACAGTAGACAACTGTTATAATCCCCACAGAGTTGTTTGATAAATCTACAAACTTGCTAACTCACAACTTTAAACTTTGATGGAAGTTGGTATAAACAGAAGGCTTTGACAATTTCTTTGTAAACACATGGCTTATGTTATGTATATTTGTTCTGGCAGCCCATTGGCTGAGAGGCTGTGATGTCAAACTTGCATGGGTTTTTCCCAGACCCAATTTTAACTCTGACACTGAGTTGAAACTGTGATGCTCAGTTTGGTGGATTCGCATTGGTTAGAAGCTGGGGAATCTCACCCAGATTGAAATGACATCACAGCTTATAGTTAATTTACATATATTGCAATGCTAGAATAGAGTCATCTCTGACATCACAGTTCAACAGCATAGAAAAAAAACTTGAGATTCCACGTAAGTATGACAAGGACTGTAATTAACAATATATACAAGGTCAATGTGTTCACCTGTAGGCTCTGTAAACAGGGCATTTACATACCTAGGCAATTCATTTGTTACAAAGATCCTGAGGATCAAATTTTCTGCTAATTTATGAATATGTGATAAATTCGAAAATAAGGGGGGTAGGGTAACTTTTATCACTTTAAAGTCTAATAGCAGAAAAAGTATCAATCACAGGGCCATGAATGTGACACCACTGGCAAGCTGAGAATAAGGGGCAGTTTTTGCAGTTTTCACCGTGTTGATATCTGCAATAGAACTGAAGTTCTGGAGGGACTTGTAATTATGCCCGGCTGAAAATGAAGTGAATTTTCCATGAAAATTGACTATAAATTCCTTATAAATCACATAATAAAGAAACTATGTAACATTTTTCAGTTTAGTAACATGCAACCAATTATTCTGCACATATCTGAACCAATTTCAGTTTGATCCAGTCACTATTAGGCCCTCAAAACTCAATATTTGGAGTTTTCAATAAATTTTGTCCGTAACTGGAGGTGTGGCCGCATTACCGGGCTATGCACCACAGCAGATGAGTAAACCCACCCTGGCCATATGCAGGCTGGGGTACCCTAACATCATCAAGTGTCAAACTAAATCTGCTCAGGGGTGTTTACTGGATGTCACATTTCTGGGTTTGGCTTCTGGACTAAAAGACCTAGCCTGAAAGAATGAAGGAAGCTCGATATAATTTTCTTGTTATGTTCACTCTTTTGATTTGTTAGTACAAATGCCGTGTTTCGGGTCCAGTCAAAATGTCAATACGAAAATTTATATATGATGCAATTAGTCATGTTATTCCGTCCAATGTTATATGAAACGTCTTCCCTTTTTTAAATTCATTTCATTCAAAGAAACAATTAATTTTACTTGAAATTAGGCCTACTTGAAATTTGGTTACTGTGTATGATCATGCGTACGAATGATTCATATTGCGTATCAATATGGCGTATTGATATGTATTGTATCAACTTGTTTTACCGATTGTCTCTATGGAGATGGAACAATGTCAATATCATAAATTGATTGAAAAGAGACATTACATAAATAACAAAATTAATGATAATGTATTGCAAAGTTCAGTTAAACGATCATAACAGTTAATATTTAATGAAAATAGACAAACATTGCCTTATTTGGCAGCCGCATGGAATTGTTTCAGCTTTGAAACTTTTTTGTGTACACTCCACAAACGCACATCTCCGCATTCGAAAAAGATGATATCGTCCAGTTGATATGAAAATGTCAATGTTTTAAAGGAGTTAATTTTGGAGCAATTTGACACGACATTCACCCGGTTATCAGTCTCTATCAGAATCAGGCAGTGCAAACATAGCACTGGTCTCCAGGCATTGATTAAATGCAAATGAGCCACAAGAGGCATGAAGACCAGTCACAAAAACCAGAGCGAACTCAAAACTAATTTTTACCTTACAAACATCAGCAGCAACTTCAGACTATCAACCGATTTGCTTTTACCAACCTATTACAAAGTCTTGGAACATATCGTCTGTTAGGGAGTGCTCCTTCTCGAACACCTACAAAATACTGACCTGAGGTTATAGGGAGTTGACCTCCGAAGTAGTACAGCCTACTAATTGAGCTATGGCGACTAACTCAATTGGTAAAACAGAACAAAATCAGTTCTGATTGCATCACCTTTATTTAACAATTTATTTTATTTTTTACATTAGTTCCAAAGGGCAATATTCAAAATAGCCTTTAAATGCTAAACTCAATAAACTTCAAAATAGATCTACTTAACGTATAAGTAAACTTAAAGTATAAAAGACAAACAACCACATTATGGTATTTTTTACACATACAACCAATCACCCAAGAAGAAATCTTCACAAAAAATGCATAGCATTTTAGAAATAAAAAACACTTCTCACATAAATCCAGTTATCTGTTCAACAGCATATCCCTTAACACCACCTCACTTCTTAATCTACAACAAATTTGAGAACAATACTAGGTTTATCATCATCATTTTAATAATTCAACAATGTTACATTACATCTCTTGTTGAGGCTGTTCAGCTTCTTTTATTGGTAGGGCAACTTGGGCAGAAAATTTTTTATTATGTTGGCATTTTAACATACAGTCACCCTTAGAAATAGACCAGCAATATTTGCCGATACTGAGTAGTTTTTCCGGTTGATAAGTAATGGAAGAGGAGATCAATTGCCATTTGTTTTTTAACAGATACTTGAATATAGAATTTCTGATGTGTGCTGATCTATACAGGTTTACATTGAAGTAGGTTGGGTCAAGTTCCCCGTCAACGTGAACGCGGTTGTAGATTTCCTTCTGGATTGCATCGCACAGCTTCAAACTCAGAAGAACTGCAGTTTCCCCTTTTAACATAAGTCCTCGTTTGTATCTTCCAGCCGTATTAGCATCTGGATAATCCGACAGCTCATCTTCCTGCAATACCCCACTCTCACGGTAGCTAAAGCTAAACTTTGTATAACCTTCATAGTCCACCTTCTCGACATCCACTATCTCAAGCAGATGGCAAGGTTGTGTATCGTGCTGAATTTTTTGTAGTTCTCCATCAGTAATCTTTGACTTTATGACTTTGTACATATCCTCGATTTGGAAATAAAGTGCCTCTTGTTTGAGCAATTTAAGCTCTGCAAAATCTTCTGGCAGACATAATTGCCGATTACGAATATAATCCAAAACGTACTTAAACATTTCTCCATTGCGATCAATGAAGATATTACCATCAGCATCTCTCATACCAACAGCCTTGGGCCTGTCGCTGAACATTGTTCCTAACCTACTTTCTGGGTAACTGCAGAGCGTAGCACGACTTGCACAGTAAAGGAAGCCTCCCACATTCAGGGTTACAATCTCGTCTGGCAACAATTCACCAGGCTCATCAGTAGTTTCATGTACATCCATTCTTCTGAAATAATATAGACAATTTTTAGACATTTTCACAAGTATCATTTGCATAGTTGTCATGAACAAACTGTTATCATCATTTGCTGTATGGGAATAACTTGTCATGCTCACAACATAAAAGATAAGAAAATTTGCAAAATCGGAAAAATTATATTTACAATGAATGCTATTACTGAGCCCTCTTTTTTTCTGAATAAAAGATCCCAAATTTTGCTTGAAATGTATCGATAAAATGTTGCCTGAACATTTCAACACTGCGTTATTACCGTTAAAACATAATTCAGATAATCGTTCTTTTGGGACCAGGAATGGTGCTAATTTCAAAAGCCAATTATCAACATTCATTTGCAAAGAATAAAATAAAACGTATAAACATTTAAAAAAACTTTATCTCACAATTATCATTGTATGCAAAGAATTACATGGTAGAACAATAAGAGTGAATTAATGAGGCAATTCAGTAAGGTTTCGTTTCTTGAAATCAATGGTTAAATTTACATAAATAGTTGCTTCTTTATTCAGGTAGTTACCAGATGTTTGCCACATTAAATAACCATACACCACATGACGCCTACTTCACATTTATTTTTCTTACCTTCTTTTTGGTGTTTGTGATGCTTCATCAGCACAAGCCATTGTGTGTGAAAGTAACTGAAGACACAGCCTGAACTTGATTAGATGTCCTTAAGGATTGTGCCAGTTGGGGACTTAAGGCAATTTAAGTTAGCATAATATGACTGTTTGTTTTTGTTGAATTATAAGACCAAGCGATAGCTGTAATAAGTGTATGTCTGGCAATGAATGACACAGCGTGCTTGACTGAACACAAGTTGATGGTCTGGAATGCAAATTAGGCAATATGCAACAAAACAACCAACAATGAATTAGAAATTGACAAAAAAAATTGTTAATATTGGAGAAAAAATTACTTGCAAAGTAGCTTTTAAAATATGGCTAAATGTTACTGAAAATAGTTCAATTCTTTATTCCAGGTTTTTCTTTTCCACAGCCAATGTTGAAGAAAATCGTCTGAAAAATCTTTTTTTTTCAAAGTTGGATGCAGAAAAGAAAAATTTGGAATATGAATCAACCATCCAGAAAGACGTTCAGAAAAATAATGTTCAGAGAAAATGTTTAGAAAAAAGTATATTTTCTATATATACCCTATATTCATGATCTCTTGCCTCAAATACACTACACTGCTAAATTTATAAAAATTAATTCATTATGCTAGAAAAAAAAAAAAATTTTCAAATGGAATGTTAAATACAGCATAGGTGATATCTGAGCCCTGGGGCTAAAGTGAGTGAGTGAGTGAGTGAGTGAGTTGGTTTTTTACGTCTCATCAGCACCTGAGTGGGCTATTTAGAGACATACTTGGTTTGTGTCAAGGTTCTTGATATGTTAGGTCTGTCAGATATGACAGGTGCTTTGTTGTTGCTTGCCATTTTTCTCTTGTCTATGCAAGGAAATCGTTGGTCTGTTGAGCTGGCTTGATTTGTTGTTTTGGATGGTTTCTTGCACTCAGCAGCTGTTTCTTTCTTCTTCGGTTGTTGTAGTGACATTTTTGTCCGTGGAGCTGTTTCTTTCTTCTTCGGTTGTTGTGGTGACATTTTTGTCCGTGGAGCGTAAGGAGAGGATGGTTGACTTTGTTGAATCTTTTTACTTGGTTGTGTGCATAAGTCAGATTCAGGATGTTTCACAGTTTCTCCCGTCTTTGGTTGGTCCGGTGAAGGCGTTGTCCGAAAGAGATCCAGGAAAAGGTCCCCATTAAGTTGAATCCTTTTCCGTGGTGACGAATGTAAAACTGGTCTTGGATAATCTGCGTCTTGGTCAGTTTTGTCTATGTCCTGTTGGACTATGCGCTTGGCTTCAGGAAAGGAACATCCTGTGTCAATCACATATTGTACAATTTCTTTTTCTCGCTTGAAGACTTCACAGTTGTGGCTAAACGCAGGGTGGTCCCCTCTGCAATTGACACAATGCGAGGGCCTGAAGCATGGTTTGTCTCTCGTGTGAGTGTGATCTCGATCACCACAATTGGCACAAATTGTGAACCGTCTACATGTTGTGCTGATATGGCCATACAATTGGCAATTGAAACAGCGTTTTGGTCGGGGAAAGAGTGTGCAAACTCTGCACTTTTCAAAAGCTACAGGTACTTTCTTGGGTACATTGTTGTTTTTGAATGTCAGTTTTATGGATTCATAACCATTTCGTTGGGACAAACGTTTGAATTGGGTAATGCCATGTTTTTGGAACCACTTCTTCAGTTGAGAGTCTGAGCATGTCTTGCTCTCTTTCGAGAAGATAATGCCTTTGCCTGGTTTTTGGAAAGGTTCAATGGAGACTTGTGTGTTCGCTATTTCTTTGACAAGTGCCAGTTTCTCTTTTTGTGTGTCATTCCGTGGGTGAATGAGAAATGTTCCATTGAATTGACGTTGTATTTTATCTGCTACTGTGTTGTCACAAATGTCTGCAACAATTTCGTACACAGCGATTGCTGATAGGTCCACCAGCGATTTCTCAAGTCCATTTATCACAAGGCAATTTTCATTTTTTGACATGTGTGAGGGGCGGTCAGGGTCAATCAAGTCATCTGATGATGTACTTGTCCGTGGGAATCTTGGTAGTCCAGTCGCAAATTTTTCGATCTCAGCCTGGTTTCCCGCTGAGGGACGCGCACCTTGGTTACCCGGTTGACGTACGATCCGGTTTGGAATCATGGTAAATGACATATTCATTGATATTCCCCTGTAAGGTAGGGGACACACCGTGCATGCGCACTGTCTCATGTTGGCCACTAAGGATAGAGGTCTTCACCTTAGTGTTACCACCCACCGCCACGAGGAGGCCCGAGACCTGCGGGGGCCCTGGGGCTAAAGTAACATATATGTGAATAACATTTCTGGTTATTGGTTGCAATAAAGGCAAAATTGATATTTATTAAAATGTATTTTAAATTCTACCTTTTCGAATCTTATAATGAAGAATTCTGTCCTGTTGCTTCCATGACTGCAATTCAGCAAATGAAACACTTAAATAAATTAATGTTCAGTCCCTTTCATCAATTTCAAACAACAAGCACCAGATAGCAAACAATTAAGTTTGTGTAAATGTATTTGTTATCTGTACATTAAGGATATTAAGTGGTGCAAAAACAGTTAAGGTGTCAGTTTGAAGTCATAGATTGTCCACATATTTTCATTTATAAGAATATTTCTGTGTAATGCTGTGAACATAATAATAAAATAAAAGTCTTTTAAGATATAATGCACAAACAACGTGTAGACCTAAAAATTGCTTTTTCCAGTTAAAAATACTTCACATTTATTAGATGGGGTAAGCGTTAATGTTCAATATGTTCACTGGAGCAGCAAAATGTCAAAAAGCGCCCCTAGTTACATTTTTGACCAAAAAGGATTGACATAGGGCAAAAAATTAGCATTGTCGTACAGGGTTGGGGCGATTAAATTTTTTTTTTAATCGATTAGATTAGATTAAATGGTGACCTTGTCTGATTAGATTAGATTAGATTACAATTAATTTTCAATTGTAATCAATTAAATCAGATTAAATGGAATATTTAATCTGATTAAATTTGATTAAATTTGATTAAAATGAACATGTTTTCGTTAGACAGTCAAACTTTATTGTTAAAATTGAGAAATTACAAGCTCCATACATAATTTCAGCTTCCAAATGGCAAAGCAGTTTTACATGAATGTAGGACAGTTCATTGTCATCTCTGCATGAAATAATGTCAAAATTTCATAAAATTGAATCACTACGAAAGTTCATTTCCACAGTCCACCTTATTCCACCTATTTGTGTACATGGTTGCACTTAACAAACATGAGCGTTTCAAAACGTTTGTCCTTCAAGTTGCATCTGTCCGGTCGAAACAGTTTTCCAGCAACACTAAAGATTCGCTCAACAGGGGCTGATGTGGCTGTTATGCACAAATAGTGGTTGGCAACTTTTGCGAGATGGGGATATTTGGAGGAGATCCCTTTCCAAAATAATAAGGGGTCGGAGTTCATTGAAAGTAAAGGACTGTGCAGGTAGTCTATTACCTCCTGATCAGTGGGCACAGCACAATTCTGTTGAACATTGGGCTGGGGCATGAAGCTGAAAAGGCGTCTCTTCTTGGCAGGGGGGGATTGGGGCTCTGTGGGCGTTTGGTTGTTCTTGTGATCCATAGCATGCTGTGCTGCCTTTGACTTGAGGGAGTTCGTGACCATGGTGGTGGTGCTCGCTTCGGCTGAAGGCTGTATCCATCCATGTAATCTGAAAAATAATGAAAGTTGGATAAGTTGTATTTATAGGCAATATAGAGTGATTGTGATGCTTAATATACTTTTTTATTATAAATTTAAGGTTTCTTACAAGAGCGTAAGTTTTTAAAAACTTTTATGACACAATTTAATTCAAACCTACATATGATTTTGATATAACATTATTAGTACACTAACATGATCATTATGCTGTGAATACATGCATTCACCAGACTAATCATAATGGGCCCAAAAGAAATAATATGCTTATATTAAATTTTTCAAAAATGAAATTTGTCCATAGTTACTACTTACTTGAATCTTGGATCCAGAGTGGTGGATATCTGCAGAATCATGTTTTCTTCAAATGTTTTGAGTCGTTTTTCTAGAGACTGTTTCAAGGTGAGGAGCATTTTCTTGTTGTGTGTTGACTGGTATGTCTCAAGGTGTTGACGGAGTCCACGAATGCAGGGGATCACATAACTTGCAGTAATTATTTTGTCTCCCTGTGTCAGATCAGTTGCTTCTTCAAACGGTTCTAAGATTTCCAAGAAGTCTGTTAATACCTGGCGGTCATGTGCAGTCAAATGGGGTCCTTTCTCCACAGCTTGAGCAAGTTTAGTCTCATTACATTTGAGGATGGATCTCACCATTCTGGTCTTGCTGTTCCACCTTGTTGCATTGGCTGTTTCCAGCTCTTTTTCTCCATCAAGAATGTCTTTGGCCACAGTGGAATGTTTCACCTTGCTGACTATTGCAGATGCTTTAGACACAGAATTTGATGACTGATTACTTCTAAGTCCGTCCTGCACTACAAGTTGCAAAGTATGAGCGAAACATGACGTGCTCTGGCAGGAATTGAAAGCAGTCTTCATTCATATTTTCGTCCAGGTCATCATCGCACTCACTGTCCGATTCATCTTCACTGGAATTGTCTTGATCAACTGAGTAGCCTGGGAGGTCGAATGCCTTTAACATATTCCGAGCATTATCTGTGATGATTGCTACCACCTTTTGTTCAATGCCGAACTCTGTAATAACTTCTGAGTACTGGTCATAGATATTTTCTGCTGTATGTCTCCCCTTGAACCGTTTGCATGCAAGCATGAAGGTCTTCATATTCCAGTCAATCAGTGCGTGAGCCGTGATCCCGATGTAGCTTCTCATCTGTCTGTTGGACCAAATGTCAACTGTGATACACACTGAAGAAGCAACTTGCAAACTTTCCATTACCTTTTCCTTTACACTTGACAGGCGCTGGGGCAGGAGGGTGTCTGAGAGATGTTTTCTTGAGGGCATTTGAAATTGGGGATCCAATAATTGGGCAAATTCAACTAGGCCATTATTTTCGATAACAGAGAGGGGTAATAATCCAGCCGAAATGAACTTCACAAGTGCTTCAGTTGCTGATCTCTGTGTGGGGTGTGTTTTGACATATTTCTTGTTTTTCACGAAATGTGTTATCTGCCCTTTGTTTGGAGATCCAGCAGGGTCTGTTGCTTTGTCATTCAGTTTATTCAGGATCAAAGGATGATGTTTCTGAAATGAGAGAAGAAATGATCAAAATCATGTTTCACAGACCAGTTTTCCCTATTACTTCTTGTGTGTATTTACATAGCAGGTATTCACATAGCAGGCCACCAGACATAATTAATAATAGATGGAGCCACCAGTACCGCAATCAGTATGAACAACTGAGGGCAGCAGGCATTTCACTATTACTAAGTTTATGGTATCTTTACACTTGAATATGATATCCATATTAATATGAAGACATTGTCTATGTCACGAGAGTGCCAACTACCTCAACAAAGAGCAAATATCAACAAGTATCATATAGTTGCAGTGAACTGAAATGTGGACACAATGTGACTGCAAATTAACATGTGAGATATCTACCACTAGGCTGTTAACCAGACAATGCAGTAACGCAGAAGTAGCGAAGCATGTGCTTGAAAGTAATTGTAATATTATTACTTTAGTGTGGCATGTATCTTAATATAGGCCTACTACACTCAATACACATCCTTCTGACTGAACAATTTTACATTTAAGTCATAATTTAAGAAACGATAAATGTGGATTCAAGCTGGTACTATATAAGCCGTAATCTTGTAATAATATCCGTTTATATAAATCTATATCATATTGAGTAAGAACTAACAGTCTAATATGTTTGCTTTCTAACTGAATTTCAGCTTAACTGGACTTTAGCTGTCATTATGACATAATCGGGCATTTCATTTATCCAAATGCACGCCCAGAACAAAAGACAATTAATATAGTCATACATTTGATATGGAATGTTAAAGTGCAATTAGCAGTGCTTCAACTGCTTTTGACACATAATTAATTCAAACTGACAGCACTGGACCTGTATACAATCATTACAATGGCACAAATAGAATTGAAATAATCAACTGAAAATGCCTGTAACTATGGGATTTCCTTAAAAGCATTCATTCTGGATAGGTAAATGAGAAATGAAAAAAGCAGTTTGTACATACCTTTAGATGTCCAAGCAAGTTAGACGATGATTTGCCATATCCAGACACTGAAGATCCACAATGTTTGCATTTCACTTTGTAAGATCCTTTTAATTCTGATGGAAAGTCCGTGAATTCATTGAATGCTTTTGGTACAGACATGATAAATAATTGACTCCAGTCATAAGTATAAAAGTACTCTAAATTTCCATGCACTGTATTTAGCTCTCAGTGCTTGTGTTCAGATGACAGGCAAAAGCAGAATAACTGATCATTTTCAATATGAAGTTTATACTCACTATAAGACAGTTATTACATAATATTAGGATTGGAGCATCCTGTGTGGCTCTCCACCCCTGCTGTGTTGAAAAACCAAGTTTCCTCAGAGCATATCAAAGAAGGAGAGCATGAAAAGTGGACTTGATGCTGGCCATATGGAACGGATTAACAGGAGACCACAAAGACTGCTCTGATGAAGACGATAAAGTTATAAATGTCTTTGGTATAAAAGTGTGACATAATAATTATCTAGTATCTTGTACAATTGTTTTATTGTCTAAATTTATCATATTTTCGTAACTGATATTTCATGGAATATTCCAGTATTTTAAAAGAGATGCTATGCTGCTATTGGTTGCTTTTAAAATGAGGGTTTAACCAAATGTGAGAAATAAGTCCCACCCTAAAGACTGCAACAGCCAATACCATGCCATCACTTTGAAACTGACATGACAAACATTTTTTCTGACAAATTTATCCCATTTTGATTGGAAATGAACTTGATTTATGGTATTAATCTGGTTTAATCACATTTTTTTACTGTAATCAGATTAAAATAATTAATCAGATTAAAATATTTAATCAGATTAAATTATTTAATCTGATTAAATTATTTAATCTGATTAAATTATTTAATCTGATTAAATTATTTAATCAAGATTTAATCATGATTAAATGTTGATTAAATAGGAGCGGTGATTAGATTAGATTAAATTAAACCGTTTTCAAAAATCTAATCGATTAGATTAGATTAATTAATCTAATCAAATTTAATCATTTAATCATGATTAAGATTAGATTAGCCCCAACCCTGTTGTCGTATTGTGATGACTTTCTTCAGTCTTCTCTTCAGTCATCACCAATAGCTCTGTCAGTGACGGTCACAGTCATGCCCTCTTTTTTCACCCTAAACCATCCCATAACGATTTGGACAAGATTGCAAGAACTATTGTCTTGACCTATCCCTCTTCTTTTGAAGACACCATTGACGGAATCATCATTGGAACAGGGCATGACTCCTTGCTCAGACAGCTTATAAACAGAGTGCAACATGTCAAGAAGCCTGAAAAGAGAAGTAAGGAAAGAGAGGCTGATAGAGATTGTGCAGTAACAAATAGACCTTGTAAACGCTCACGCACAGATTCCTAAGGATGCCAAAACTTTGCTCTCCAATGTGATGAAGATGATGTGGAGAATATGAATGCTCAGAAAAAAAAAATTGGCAGCCCTGGCATGGCAAGCAAGTCTGTCTAGAAATGAACAGGAGCTTGCACACCACTTAATGACTGATATATATCCCCTTCAAAAGCATGGCATCACAGAAAAAATGCTTCATGTAGCTCAATTACAGGATGAATGGCCCTACATGTTTATGCAAATAGGGGCAGCAATCCACTTCAAACTACTAATTGGAATTGATCTGTGAGAAACTTTAGATGATGCAGTAACCAGGAGGTGTGGCCTTTTCATCAAATATTCTAGCACGAAGAGTGTGTGTGTGTGTGTTTGTGTTTTACGCCTCTGCAGCACCTTATTGGGCTATACAGGGTGGTCAAAAAAAAACTTTACATTTGATATTTCATTTTCCAGGCTGCCATGATTGAGTCAGTGCCTGGGTACTTATTGTGTATACAAGTCAAGTATGTTAGATCTTTGGAAAATTGGTTAATAATCAAAACGGTTCATTACTTTTTTGATAGCAGACAAAACGGAAGCTGGGAGTGCTCCTGCATTTTTACTACTCTGGGTTGTTCATGGCCCATCAGCAATTTTGAAGCTACTGAGCTTCACAGGACAAAATAAATACAACATAAAATGAAATTGAGAAGACAGAGGCATAATTCAGCACCAACCAGAAGGTGCTAGAGCAAGTTCACACTTCACTATGGCCATTATAAGATTTTAAAACAAAGCCGTCAGAAGATGGATGATGAGGGTGTTGAAATCACATGAAAAGTACATATTAACATCTTGAAAGAGCATCTAAAGCCCTGGATAGATAAGACATACAGTGCCACAGATAATTTGATCTTCAAACAAGACAGGGCATCAGCCACACTCCCTTGGAAAGCCCAGAACTGGATCAAGGTTCGCTCTGTCAAGTTTCTCAGCCGGACAATATGGCCCCTGTTATCACAAGATCTCAATCAATGTGATTATTCTGGACGGGCAAACTTAGAGGCAGATCCCTGCAAGACATCACAGACCTTAGTTGCCCAATTAAGGCATCCATTACGTTTGTATGGGAAAAACGGACACAAAGTTACATTTTTGACACCTCTGCATCATTTAGGCCCACTGCAGAAAAGTCATCAGTCCAAAAGGACCTCCGAATGAATAAATTGTCTCTAGAAGAGTTATTCTTTGCTATACAAATTGTTTTTGCATTGAAAAATAAGCATTTGTTACAATGAGCGTCATCCAAAAAATTATTCATAAGTGTAAAGTTTTTTTTTTACCACCCTGTATTGAGGCTTGCCTTTGTTTATTGTCCACATAGCATGTCTGTGTTGGAGGAACTAACTTTGTAGGTTGGTGAAGAAATTATTTACGGATCTTCTGGGCTACTTTTAGCGCAGTTGTAAACAGGTTGTGGCGGATAAGAAGGATCAGAGCACCTGCTCCTTCTTCGGTAAATTTGTAATTTTTAATAGCTTTGATGAGTTCTGACTTTGTACTGAAACCGTCTTTGTTGAACGGCCCCTTTGCTTGTTGTGTACGTTGTACAAGTTGTGTGCGTGCTTGGTAAAGTCTCAATGATGCAAGAAGTGTTTTTGTATACTCAAGGTTGTCTTCTGTGAGCTTCTTTCTACTAGTTTGCCATTTGTTGTTTAACACCAAGCAGACAACTGCTGCAGCTGACTTCATCAGGTCTCCTGACTGTTCCTTTTGACATGGAAAGTTCTGACGATGTTCTCCCAATTTCAGGATAAGAAAGAGTAGATCGTGGATAAGAAGAAGAATCATAGTTCCATATTCAATCTCTGTGAATAGGTGTGATGCTGTGGCTTCCCGGATCTCGGTAAAAGTACAATATTTTTCTTTTGGCCAGCAGCTTGCACTTCGAGTTGTTCTCTGTAAGAGAAGTCCATATCCATTTTCAAGGCCTGCATTTGTCAGAGTACTTTTGGAATTTTCTAGATGCTTCTCAATCAAAGCTAGGCGGTGGTAAGTGGTCAGTGACAGATCTTTGTGTACCAACTTGAGGTAGATATCTTTGTTGGATGCAGCCATAACTTCAATGCATTTTTTAGGATTCTTGTTCTCAGAAGCCAATTCCGCCACGATTTTAGCACGAAGAGCAGCCTAAAACCGCTGATGAAAACAATTAAAGAAGAGGTGGATGAACAGGGAAATAAAATCCCTGAAGTTAAAGGCTTATTCTTGTTAATCATGGCCCAGCTAACAGCATCATATATTTGCATTAAATATTTGCATTAAAATGGCCGATTTTTTCAGGACTTTGTTTTAAATAACACCTACATATTGTAACTAGCATATTATCCATGACCATACAGAAAGAATTTGACAGAATTTACAACCAGGAAGATAACCTTGCTGAGGAAATAAATGTAAACCCAGCACATCATCAAGGCAATAGCAATGCTGCAGCACCTTGGTAATATCCATTCAGATTCCGCGAATGAAACCTTTTTGAGGAATTTAGCAGCACATTTACCTACTGCTGAACCGAATTATAGCATATTAGAGAGCAATTCTCACCACTTGAATTGACATCGCCCAAAATCATATGCCTGGTTCCGGACACCATATGCAGGGAGGAAGTTGACATTTAAGTAAGAATTAAAACGTTTACTAATGATCTCCCAACCCCATTTAGTCCAGTCAAAATAGAGTTTAACCTAGACATAATTGCAACACGAGCAATTTCAATTGTATATATACCAGAAAATCCTGCAGATTATGAAAATAATACTCATTTTTGTGTATCGGTGGTGGAAAATCTCTAAAAATGCGTTTCCATGGCAACAAGTATATCAAAATAAATCGATGAATTTGAGCTAAAAAGCTGCCTAGCATTGACAGATATTATGATATTTGCAATCTGATGGTACAGTTTCATTAGGTATAAGATCAGTTATAAAAAATTGTAATCATTTTGAACCCGCAATTTCATTGGTTGCCATGGTAACATACTTGCATAACAAAATCAGGGTTTTTTTTCTACTGTGATGAATGAAGTTTTGCTTTATTCAGCTGTTATTAACATTGTGGAAATGGTAATTTGACTGTTAAATATGCTTTACTCTGGGCTTTTCAAAAAGATCATGTATGGGTCTGAGACTTCATTACTTTTCAGGAAAATGTTGCCTTAGTAACACAAGTCTTAGATTTTTCAAAATACCCTTGAAGATTGTTATTCCTTCTGTTGAATTGTAAGATAAAGGCTAGCAGTAATTTCTTTCAGAATAACTTAAAATCTATAATCTAGATCATAGATACACCCTTAATTTTAACAGTTTGGTTGCCATGGAAACATGAAAAAAGCACGAATATTATATAATTTTTAAATATACAAGATTTTTCAACATTTTTCAATAACATTTCCTTCGATAATTAAGTGGCAAGTTGGTTAACATGTTGAACAATGTGAGAATATCATCTCGTATGGTAACCAAGACCAACATATTGTTTTTCTGCTTAGCAAACAGACAAAAATAAGACTTTACTGCTTGTAGGTCGTGTCTGAAGAACAAAGACGAGCTACAACTCATATATTAGGTTAAAAATTGATGTCTTTCAGCCTAAATCCATGTAAGAGAACAAAAATCTAACTTTTAAAATACATTGGATTAATAATACTCTCAAATATGGAGCTTCTACAAGAAATCTGCCTTTCAAAAGCGCTATTTTGAAGATAATTAGGATTTTCTTACAGTTTGTCTCCCGATTTCAGTACAAATATTGAGGCTGTGAGTCAATTCGCATTTTGTAGCTTTTAAAATGTACATGGTGTGTGGTAACCAAGGCATAAATATTGTTTTTTTGCTTAGCAACCAGACAAAAAGGTTAGTAAAGATGGTTTAAACTGTTGTCTAATTAGTGGATCTTAGTGCATGAAATGAGACAGAGTGTACATTTCGGGATAAAAGCGTGAAATTTGGCAGAGGAGTAAATAAGACCTAGAGGAATATGTCTTTTTTATGTAAACAGTTTGGCACACCCTAGCTTCCATCCGCCATCTTGGATTACAAAATGGCCACCATTCTGAACCTCTTTTCATCAATATCTCAGTAACTAAGGCAGGTAGAATGTTCATTTCAGTGGCTATAGCCTTGTAATTAAATCAGAAATACATTTTGGAAGTGCTAAGTTGGTGGCCATATTGAATTTCAAGATGGCTGCCTCTGAAAAACTGTTTATTGCCATATTTTGGAAACTACTTCAGTTAGGGAGTCTGTTTCTGTGGCAATACCCCTATTTTTGGGTCAGTAAACTAAATTAACTGACTTTTATGTGATTGAATAGCAGCCATATTTAATTTTTAAATATGGCTGACATTTACATTTAATTATTTGCCATATTTCAAAATATAAAATAGCTATATCCTGGATTTCAGTGACTCTCCTTCATATTTAGGTCAACGTATTTGATTCAAGAAAAATTTTCTTATGCTGGGTGGTAGCTAAATTGATTTTCAAGATGGCCACCACATTTCTTTGATTTCTTTTAGCGTCTTTAAAGCTAAAATGGCTACGATTTCATGACTGTACTCTCTATTTTAGATAAATGGATATAATTCATTTTTGTGATGGGATATGAGTTGAGAGGGGTAGGTGGTGCTATAGACACAGAGAGATTATGGTAACTTCAGCCCTTTAAGTCCAGTTCTGAGTGCACAAGAGGGTTACCATGAAGTTTATTTGTCTGTTGTTATAAGAAAATTGAAAATATATATAGTGATTATTTCATTGACTGAACACACATTTTCAGGCTGCGGGATGTGGAAGAAATAACACAACTGCACTTTTTTTTTCAGGATAGAGTAGTGTTACATTTTAACATTAATTATTAAAACTAAATTATTTCATTTCACTTTCAAACCCTTGTCAAATAACCATGAGATATATAACACATCTAATTTGATTGAAACAAAAATGCTGGTAGCCACCAAATTGCGCAATTAACCTACAGTTGTTCCAAGGGTATATTTCGTAAATTACCTACCTATTATTGGCTGTCCATTGAATCCTGCGTTATTTCAAGAATACGACAAATTAATAATCTAGCCTTATTTAAGAAAGACACTTAAAATTTTGCCTTTTATATCAAAGCAAGTAGAAATAATCGAATAGCTTGAGATATAGCTCAATTTTTGAATAGGTGGAGATATAGCTCAACTTTTGAATAACTGGAGATATAGCTCACCTTTCGAATAGCTGGAGATATAGCTCAACTTTCTGCCACTTCTGCATGTGCACAAGTTGTTGAGAGAAATTGGGAGTGATGAGGCTGACATATCTAACAGTCTGTCAGGTGTCTCAATCCTGGACAATTTAGATTAGGGGAAACAAGGTCGGAGTCATTTGAAAATAGCTTAATCTTTCATAATTCTTGCCTTGGAAATAACTTAATCTTTCAAACTTCTTGCCTTTGTATAGATTTATAGGTTTCCGAATAAAGTTAAATTATATTTGAAACTGGAAAAGCTCTCTGGGAGAGCTTTGGTTTGAATAAGGCTCATTTTATTGCTATCCCCCAAACATTTTTATGAGAATCAGCCCAAGTCCTTCCATTCTTTTAGTGAAATCATGTTCATTTGAATTGGAGACATCATCTAGAGTCAACAAAACAATCAATCCATCTTTGCATCTTCACAAATGACCATAGAAGGCTTCAAAGGCATGACCGGTTGTAAAACTTCAACTGTATACACCAGGATTCTGCCAATTGTGCATCATGGTACTTCTTGTATAAACATCCATCATTCCCCCAAAGACACATACAGCAAGCGAAATTGCCCTGGTCAGGTATCTGAACGCAGTTTGTGGAACACACCTTATGGATTCATTTGGAAAAGTGTAACTATGTGTGTGACTATGTGTGTTTGTCACAAACAAAAGAGCAGAACTTGCATGTGCATCCGGCTGCTTTGAGGCTTAGTATTGACATGGAAATGGAAGGTTCCAGAAGTTGGGCTATGTCTTAAGACATTCCATTCCTTCTGCTTGCCTTGATTAGATGTAAAAAGCAACATTTAAATGAGCCTCTCTTGAAAGAAACACGACTATTTATTTGGAATATTCTCGAAAAAACTAATTTATGGCCAATATCTACAGATCACTTCCTACAGATCACTTCCTACAGATCTACAGATCATCTAACTCCTCATCAACTCCACTAAATGAATATACAAATCAAATAATAAATGTGTTTGTCAAAATATTGAAAAATCCAGAATGGCCACCATTGCATCACAAATAAGAGTTAGTTAATCTGATTTGTTGACTCCAAACACAGGGTATAGCCGCAGAAACAGACTCCCAAACTGTTTACATAAAAAAACGTATTCCTCTAGGTCTTATTTACCCCTCTGCCAAATTTCACGCTTTTATCCCGAAATGTACACTCTGTTTCATTTCATGCACTAAGATCCACTAATTGGACAACAGTTTAAACCATCTTTACTAACCTTTTTGTCTGGTTGCTAAGCAAAAAAAACAATATTTATGCCTTGGTTACCACACCACATGTACATTTTAAAAGCTACAAAATGCGAATTGACTTACAGCCTCAATATTTGTACTGAAATCGGGAGACAAACTGTAAGAAAATCCTATTTATCTTCAAAATAGCGCTTTTGAAAGGCAGATTTCTTGTAGAAGCTCCATATTTGAGAGTATTATTAATCCAATGTATTTTAAAAGTTAGATTTTTGTTCTCTTACATGGATTTATAGGCTGAAAGACATCAATTTTTAACCTAATAAATGAGTTGTAGCTCGTCTTTGTTCTTCAGACACGACCTACAAGCAGTAAAGTCTTACTTTTGTCTGGTTGCTAAGCAGAAAAACATTATTTTGGTCTTGGTTACCATACGAAATTATATTCTCACATTGTTCAACATGTTAACCAACTTGATACTTAATTATCGAAGGAAATTTTATTAAAAAATGTTGAAAAATCTTGTATATTTAAAACTTATATAATATTTGTGCTTTTTACATGTTTCCATGGCAACCAAACTGTTAAAATTAAAATTAAGGGTGTATCTATGATCTAGATTATAGATTTTAAGTTATTCTGAAAGAAATTACTGCTAGCCTTTATCTTACAATTCAACAGAAGGAATAACAATCTTTAAGGGTATTTTGAAAAATCTAAGACTTGTGTTACTAAGGCAACATTTTCCTGAAAAGTAATGAAGTCTCAGACCCATACATGATCTTTTTGAAAAGCCCAGAGTAAAGCATGTTTAACAGTCACATTATCATTTCCGCAATGTTAATAACAGCTGAATAAAGCAAAACTTCATTCATCACAGTAGAAAAAAAATCCTGATTTTGTTATGCAAGTATATGGCAACCAATAAAATTGCGGATTCAAGATGATTACAATTTTTGATAACTGATCTTATACCTGATCAAACTGTACCATCAGATTGCAAATATCATAATATCTGTCAATGCTAGGCAGCTTTTTAGCTCAAATTCATCGATTTATTTTGATATAGACTTGTTGCCATGGAAACGCATTTTTGAAGATTTTCCACCACCGCAACACAAAAATGAGTATTATTTTCATAATCTGCAGGATTTTCTGGTATATATACAATTGAAATTCCTCGTGTTGCAATTATGTCTAGGTTTAGAGCATTTTTGGCCTAGAATGACTGGACTAATTGCTTATCGGCCAAGAACTGAGGCGCTGAAAGGTAAAGTGACAAACAATGTCTGCTGAGAAGAGACCAGATTCTTGTGCTTGAGGCCCTGAAAGAGTCACCGCGTGGAAAGAGTGTGACTCTTACATTTTTCCAAACATTTTCCAGTTCCTGAAATGGCCTGTACCCTACCACTGACTTCCAGCGAGTGTGAAAAGTCCGTAAGTGTGCTGAGGCGGCTTAACAGCTAACACCTTCATGCGAAGCAACATGAAGGAGGATAAACTCTTATCATTGGCAATGATCCACACTCGTTATGATTTGGAAATTGACCTTCGTGAAGCTGTTGACCTTTTTGCTAAGATACATCCACAGCACCTTTTTGCTAAGATACATCCATGGAAATAAAGTTTTCAAGATTTTTTTGTTGGTAATATTAGGATGGGTGGCACGGTTAGACTTCAGAGCCAGTTCAGTCATGTTGAGGTGACCAAAGACATCATCTCGATTACAAATCAACATCAGTTCAACCTGTTTTTAGATGGAAGGACAGATCAATGACTGGATCGATGGATGGACAATTGGGATTTACGTCCTGTATTTATGCACTTGGCGGGCTAATTTATGCACTTGGCGGGCTAATTAGGACAGGAGGAGGACATGAAAAGGAAGAATGCATGCAGACAAGTAGTAACCCCTCTACAACTGCATTGTATAATCATGTTTATAATCCAGGAACGGATAAAAAGTACCTTATGATATAATAAATGGTGCACTGTGAGCTATTATGTTGCCATTCATCACATGATACCAAACGTGCGGCATCAAAGCATGTACCGAAGTGCAACAAGACATGGGAGACTTGGGAGTCAACCAGATTCCCAGTTATGGAGGAAATATGTACAGTCAACACAGAATTTATTTGCACGCTTTGATTTTTCGTCATATTTCACAGAAAAATGGTAGTATGATAAAAAGAACTGCCCAATGTTTTAGAGTAGTGTTAGTAGGTTAGGTTCCCATGCATTTCATTTTTTACCAAAATTCATTTTCTTGGAAAATGTGAAAAAACTGACTTTTGAAAACCAAAAAATATTCGCACGCTTCAGCCAACTGCCAGAAACTGAATTTTTAATGATGATACTCAATTTTTTCTTTGGAACTACTGTTGTTTATGGTATATTTAGCTCATTTACATCAATCAGACATTATTTGGGGTTCACAGGTGGGATTGCTGGTGTTACCAAAGGAAAGCACTAAATCCCATGTTTTTTTTCAATGTATGGCTATAGAAATATGGCTAGAAACAAGCAACTCACAGGAGACTGGTTCGTAAACTCCATAATTGTGTCTATTTGTCTAAAAAAGTAATTTGGCAGGTATTGGTAGTTAATTGTGTTCTACATGCAACCACAAAATACTGGAAAACAGTAATACGAGTAGAATCAAATTGAAAAAATCTTAATTACGGGACTCAATTTTGCCGCTGGGGACAATTGTGACTGTGAGCTGTGAACAATAGGTAGTAATAATTTTGGAGAAAGTTAGCTGAGATAATTAAGACAAGTCGTTTTCGAATTTTGCACTATATCATTACCATTATGCAGTCTACAACAAGTGTTGCTTCATAGGGTACCCCCATGGAGGACCTCAATGAGTAAAAATTTCACAATAATGGGTTTCCTTTGTAAAAATAAGCTTTGAATAATGAAAACTATTCACTGTCATAATAATTTAGGCCATAATTATTGTATAGGCAAGCTTGGGTGGATCTTAATAATCGATGCATGACAAGTTGACAACGCACTGCCACTGAATATGCAACACTTACATATATGCTAAAATCGAATAATGACCTAATTTGTGAGCAAATATTAATAAAAACAACTCTAAATATTCTTTCTTAACAACTATTGATGAGCCAGTGGTTAAACAAATCGTCAGAGGCAAATCATTAGTTGTACATAAGCACAAAATCACCAAGAGCCTTTGTTTTGGACATTTCCTGATGAGATATTGAACATAGTTCTTCACAAAAACCTGCATACTTCATCTTTTTCTCACAATTTGACAATTTTAAAGGACTTCACAGACCAATTTCATGACAATTGCTATTTTTAAGTAATTGTTATACCTAAATGTAGGAGAAAAACATGGGAATGGGTATACTCCTTGAGTAACACCTGTAATCCCACCTGTGAACCCTAAATAATGTCTGATAGATGTAAATGAGCTAAATATACGGAGAACAGGCAATTTTTAACTATTCCAAAAAATGTCATTTGACCATCAAACAGGCGTCTTACACATCCCTGGATATAAAATAGATCAAAATCAAAACAACTTGTTACCCCTACTGTACTCCAGAGGCACTTTTAGGGAACCCTATCCCTATCTTGACAGAGTGAAAAAATAAGTCAAATTTGTGAAAAAAGCGTCCCAAGCCATTATCTCTGTAATAAATGAATATTTTTTGGTGATTTTTTTCATGAAGTCTCTGAACATAATTATGTTTAAATAAAACTTAAGAAATATGCCCTTCTTACGCCAGAAATGCTTGGAAAACATCACGAATCACGTGCGTTGCCAGAAATTCCTAATGAAGTTTAGTGCTGACTCTCAACACTCTCGTGCTGTTTTTGCTCTAAATTCGCTAATAATTGACTTATTTTCAAAATTTAAAGTTCTAAGAGAATGCCAACAAAACTTAGAGTTGCAATAAATCATCAGTTTGGATCTATTTCATGTTATGAGACTAATACATACCTCGTTAATAAGGTATAAGCCAATGTCCCTTGGGAAAATAAGCAAGGGAAATTTTCAGTTTTGTGTTTATTGGTTTAATGGTAATTTAAATAACCGAGTAGCCTAGCTGTGCCTTTATATTCCTGCAAAAGGTCAAGGAAAAATTTATCCCAACCTAAAGTATCACCCACACAAAATATTTTTTACCAGACTTGTTTACTAAGTCCTGTAGAGAAAGCAAACTTCAAAAGCAATTCAAGAAAATTTGGTTCTCAAAAAACTATATATATTATTATGAACTACCAGTCATTATAGCAATTAACAAAAATTAATAAGGGTCAGCACCCTCACAGTTACTTAACTGAATATTTGACTAATTTTCTGATAATTCTTTAAAAACCGAAAAGGGCGATGTTAGTAGGGCTGTTAATAATTTCTGCGATGCCAAACTGAGGTACAGAAAGAAATAAAAAAAATGAAAAGGGAAGATACAGCATAAGAAACAATATGACAACTGTAAATTCAAAGTATTTTTAGAAAACCAAGTTGTAGGGCCACATGAATTGCGGCAACTGTCAGTAGATCAGACATATTGCACAGCCAATTTTTGCGTTTTCTGTTGTACACTGCATCTTGATATTTTTTGCTATGCTTTGCTCTTATGGAGGCCTTTTAATATATGATTCATAATATATCTTCGACTGCTTTGCTTATACTGACATTTAGCATGCAATTTCACCTCCTCCAACCCAGCTTCTGATTCGGGCAAAGACTTTGCTAAATTGGTTAATAATTGGTCTATTTCAAAGATTTAAAAACCTGTATATATGAAGTTGAATGAGTAGAACTCATTTCAATTGACTATTTGGCTGTTTTTGCAATAATGACGCCGTAAATAGGCCCGGCGCGGAAAGACAAACTTGAGGTACCTTCACAAAAAAAATCATTCCAGCATAATCCCTGGTTCAATTATTTTGATTTATACCTCAAATGAAAGCCAATTTTTGTGTATCACTAAAATTAACTCCCATGTGCGTATTCGATCTAGAACATAAGATGAATTAACTTTGAAAACTTTACCATTTAATTTCATATTTAAAAAGTCCTAATCCAAATCGGAAAACGTCATATACGCCATATTCCACCTCTCTATTACAAGAAATAATCAAATTTCCATTGTTTTTGGGGCCAAAAACACGGGAAAAAATGGGTAGTTTTGACGCAGTCAGTTGGGACGCTTTTCAGTGAATCCGACAGATATTTCTTGCCCAGCAGCAGTGGCTCCACCAAGCAGAGACTGTACTCCCTACTAAATATACCATAAACAACAGTAGCTTTGGTTTTCAAAATTCTGCGTTTTCACATTTTCCAAGAAAATGAATTTTGGTAAAAAATGAAATGCATGGGAACCTAACCTACTAACACCACTCTAAAACATAGGGCAATTTTTTTATCATACTACCATTTTTCTGTGAAATATGATGAAAAATCAAAGTGTGCAAATAATTTCTGTGTTGATTGTAATGTTAAGCTTAGACAGTGCAATGCTTTCAAGATAGCTATCCGTCGCAGCGGAGATGCTGTCTTACTCACCAATTCCATGAAAAAGTGGAACTGTACACCAAAAAATAAATTTGCATCTGCAATCACATCTTCTGTGTTTTTATTTAGTTTAATATCAATATTTTCAAGAAATAACTTTTAAAGTATGAATTTCCCCGAATTTTTAAAAAATTTGGGGGGATAACTTTTCTTGAGACACCGCGTTTTCTTTTGGCTGTCTGCTGAGCAGTTGACCGAAAAGGTAAGGATTTTATTCTTTGCATATTTTAATAACTAACGGAGATTTTCCAACTGGGATTTTTTTAAATGATGCCATAGAACATACACAACCTAATCTATAAATTTTTGCAATGTCTGATCTGGCGATATTTTCATAAGAACCCATTGTTTCTAACCTATATTTGACAACTGATCGTGACACGTCAGGTGACTCCGTCACAAAATTTTCAATATTTTCTTTTTGCAAAAAGAAATTCACCCAGTATACTAAAACCACCTAAAGGACAAAAGAGAAATAGCTGTTTACCAGCATAATAATTTTAAATTATGGTGATACGTTAAACGATGGCTCAGTAATTAAGCGTGACGGAGTCACCAAAATACAACCTGTGACGGAGTCACTTCCCAGAAATGATAAACCTGAGCAGGACAATTGTAAATTATAGTTATGAGGGGTACAAGAAATCAAAATTGCTAAGTCCTGGCACCCCTTGGAAATATTTTGTCATTGAGATATCATCATTATCAGAAGAATGTGACAAATAAATTGAAATAATAACGTATAAAATTGACTTTCAATCATTTTCAGAATGTATCGTATTCCGAAGACGGCTGCCGAGAGGCAAAGAGAGCGAAGGCAAAGGCTGAAGTCAGACCCAGACCTGTGGTCGGCTTATCTTGAGGCTGATGCCAGAAGACAGCGGGAAAAACTAGCCCAAGCTGATCCCTCAGAGAAGAAACGCCTGCAAAATATCAGCCGGAAATCTAGTGTGAAATATCGCACAAAAATGGGACAAGGATCAGAAGCAGACGACCAAATTACAGACTACTCACCGAAGACTATCTATGGGAATGAATGCAGCTTTCAGAAAGCAAAGAACAAGGTTGTAAAGGCTCTTCCAAACAGCCCAAGAAGAGCCAAAGCAGTGCTGGGTTTCCTTGCTGAAAAGGAGCTGAATGCTTCAGTTTTCCCGAAGAGAAATCCAAGCAACCAGAATGCACTGGGTCAAGAAGTTATTGATAAAGTGAAAGGATTCTACAGAAAAGATGACATCAGTCGAGTAATGCCCGGCAAGGCAGACACCATCACAGTCAAAGACCGAAATGGGAGAAAGATTATCCTGCAAAAGCGGCATCTCGTGTGTACCGTTGGAGAAGCCTTTGAAATTCTCAAGGAGGAAAATGAAGATGTTTTAATAGGGAAGAGCAAGTTTGCTGAACTTAGGCCCAAAGATGTACTCCTCTTGTCAATGATGCCGCAAAATGTATGTGGCTGCAAGTATCATGCAAATGTCGTCCTGCTACTCGAAAGCCTAAACAGGAAAATGCCTGCAGTCTTCACTCCGTACAGTCGCCAGGAGTTTCTAGGAAAGTGTGTCTGTGATGTGGAAAATTTTCGATGCATGAGCAATGCATGTGAAGACTGTGCTGATGGCATGTTCTTTGAAAAGAATTTTGTGGTAGGCCTACCTCAAGAACAACTCCTTGACGACATTCAGTGGTACCAGTGTAGCCCTGGACCCCTGGGGACAGGGGTCATGGATCCTCCCATTGGAAAATCATGAGATTTGAAAGACAGGGTTTGAGAGAATCAGGATATCTCGAAAAATATGTTAAGACTGCTCATTTCAATTAGACCAACTAAAAGTGTGAAAAATTTCCTACTGACGGCACCTATTTCTACATTTCTAAATGTTAACATCAATGATCACTCACCCTGTGAAGTTCAAGAAATGATTTTTTTCTTTAAACATTGAAGAAATGGCGTCTCCTCATTGGGTGAGAGAGAGTGATGTCATAACAAACGTTTATGATTTCATAGGTAATTTTAGTGACGTCACAATGGTGATATCACACATCAAAGTGAGGCAGATGACTGTCTGTCACAATTTTTTGACATTTCTCTCATTTAAAATCAAGTTTAAACATCTCAATCTTTGTGGAAAGGCTTTCAAAAGTAGTGCCGTCAGCAGTAAAATGTGCAGGCTACCCAAATCCAAAATTTCATCCCATTTGGGTAAGAATTGTTTAATCCAGACCAATTCTTCAGATACCATGTCAAAATCTCAAGATTTTGAATGGGACGACCCATGACCCATGCTACGCATGGGTCGCAGGACTAGTACCAGTGGGAGTTGGAGGACAAATTCATTGGCAAGGTCAGAAAGTCAGGCAGGGGCACCCCATGATCTGTTATATCAATTATCTGTTATGCAGCAGGTACCCGGCTGGCTGGCAGACTGTCAGCTAGGATGTTCCCAGCTGGCAAAGTTGTCAGCTGGCATCCAATTTTTGGCGCCAAAGCGATGAAATTTGCAGTCAGGTAATGTGAAAGCAGTTGAGGTGGCTGGCTGGGAGAAAAAAGATTTATATCAGCTGGCTGGGAGGCGCTGAATGACGCTTGGGCTGGCTGGCAACCCAGCTGGCAGTATAACAGATATTTTCTCCCATTTGCATAAAAAAATGAATCGAAGTATCACAAAAGATGTGCAACCAGGAGCTTACACTGATATGGGCATTATAATACCACATTGTCGTGAGGTGCCCCTGGTCAGGCACACTTGAGAATGCAGTGAAAGATCTCGAGAACCAGCTCGAAAGATTTACTTGGCATGTCTTCATCAAAAACCAGCAGGCCAAGAGCTATGAAGACGACAAGACCTGTGCTCGAGAAGAGAGTTCTGAGACAGTGTGCATACAATTTGATTTTAGCGAGAATGCCCACACGTATTACCAAGACGAAATTCAGTCAGCCTATTACCACAAAAAACAAATCACATTATTCACTATTGTGATGTGGCATCAGGATGCTACCATCAGCTGGATAATAGTGTCAGATTGTACCAACCATGACAAAAGAGCCGTCTCTGCCTATTTGATGGACATCATTGATTTCGCCACGAAGCGGTTTCCCATGGCTAAGTCGCTCAAGCTATGGTCCGATGGGCCATCAAGTCAGTTTAAAAACAAGTTTATCTTCGCTCTCATGGCCAAATTACAGACAAAGTTCTCCATCAATCTGGAATGGAACTACTTCGCGACATCGCATGGAAAGGGACCATGCGACGGTCTGGGTGGCACAGCTAAACGCCTTGTTTGGCGAAAAGTTCTCGCTCGGAAGGCCGATGTTAAATCTGCTCATGATTTCCTGAATGTCATACGACAATCCAGTCACATCAAGGTTACAGAAGTTACCCAGGATATGATTGAAGCAAAGTGTGAAGAGCTCGGTACAGCAGACTTATGGGAGAATGTTCCGCCAGTACCTGGAACCATCAACACGCATTATGTGACTCCAATCGATGATAATCATGTAAGTCTTAAGAATGGCTTCATTTAATTTTACATTTTCAAATATATATATATATGTAAATACATATTCATTATATAATGTATGTATAGCTTGTAAACAAAGTTATTCATATAAATTTTTTTTTTTTTTTTTTTTTTATTTTTTTTATTTAGAACATATTTTATATGGGTAACACTGTCAGTCAAAAAACTGTTTTTCAAGTGGCCCATTTACAAAGTGAAAATAAAATCAACAAGCATCAATTAAAAAGGTAAAATCAAGTAAAATGAAGTTTGACTTTACATTTAAAATCAACAACGTTATCACATTCTTTAATACTCTCTGGCAGTGTGTTCCAAATTACTGATGCCCTATAAATAAAAGATTTCTTATACATTTGTGATTGACACTCCGGAATAACAACATTTAAAGTATTAGCTAGGCGAGTATTAATAGCATGGGCATCACATGCCATTATCACAGAATTGACTAGATGTTGAGGTGCATTACCATGGATACAATTATACATATGTATACTTAAAAAGTAATTAATACGTTGTTGCATATTTTGCCATTTAAGCTGTTTAACAATTTCGATTCCTCTGACGTTGACTATATCAAAACAACCCGTAATAATTCTAGCTGCTCTATTTTGCAGTCTTTGTATACTATTAACATTTGAATTACAGTAGCCCCAAATTGTACAGGCATAATCAAAAATAGGTACAACATATGTTTTATATACTAATTCAAGAATATTTCTAGGTACAATACGTCTTAAACGACCAAGCCAAGAGAGCTTTTTTGAAATACTTTTGACAACTTCATTAATGTGTTTATCAAATTTAAGATTAATATCGACATGTACTCCAAGATATTTTGAAACAGAGACATTATTAACAGATTCACCATAAAGTTCGAGACAAAATTCATCCTGATCTACACTAGTTACATTAGAACCTATTAACATACCAACAGTTTTTTTTACATTAAGCACTAAACAATTTCTAGAATACCATTCAGCTGCATCCTCAAGACACTTATTTAAATTTCTAGCAATTTCATTAACATTATCTCCATCACAATATAAGATTGTGTCATCCGCATACATTGAAACTCTACCATTTTTAATAGAAGTTGAGAAGTCATTAACAAATAGTGTAAATAATAGTGGACCTAAATTTGATCCTTGAGGCACTCCTATTGAGCAACCCAAAGGATTTGACAACTTATTTTTATAAATGACACTTTGACACCTGTCACTAAGATAAGACTTAAACCAATCAAGTTCACTGTTATTAACACCATATTTTTTAAGTTTTTCTAACAACAATTTATGATTTATGGTGTCAAAACATTTAGAAATATCCAAAAATGCAACACCTACTTTTAAACTTTCATCAATACTCTGCAGCCACTCATCAATAGTGGTGTGTAAACATGTAGAAGTTGAATGATATTTTCTATAAGCATACTGATCGAGTGATATAAAGTCATGATCTATAAGGTATGACATCAATTGATATTGAACTTCCTTTTCAAACATTTTAGCAATATGAGCTATTACAGAAATTGGCCTATAATTAGAAAAATTTTACACATCACCAGCTCCTTTGTAAACAGGCGTAACACGTGAATACTTCCAGTCATTAGGTACATAACCATTTCTTAGCGAACAATTGAACAAATATGTTAAAGATGGAGCTACACAATCGGCAGATAATTTCAATAGTTTACAATCTATATCGAGAATATCCAAAGAACTATTTATACTGAGACTCTTTAGAAGTTTCATGACAGAACTTTCAGCAACATTGACAAACTTAAATTCATAAATACTACTAGAGCCTACCCAATTTACATCATCAGGTTCAGGTAAATGTTCAGTTGTACTTCTACCAATATTTGAGAAAAATTCATTGAATTTACAGGCATCATGGTTATCATCATTTACAGTATTACATTTGCTTTTACCAGATAATAATTTCAATTCATAAATAGGGTATATGCATCTATATGTATACATATAGAGTAGTAGAATACAGTGTTGATGCAATTTGATGGATATACATGAGATTCTTGCTGATTTAAAGTTTTTTCCTCTTTCTTGGCAGGTCCAGATCAAGTTCTACACCTCAGCTGCAGAGGCTAAAGTACACTGTGTCAAGTCTACTCTGCAAACAGCCGTGGATGCTTTGTCTCAGGAACCTCGCATCACTAACGAGCCTGATGTCCTACCTCATGACGAAATCCTAGTGATAGAAGAAATAGCAGAAGATCAGCCAGAACGTCCAGTGCGAAAGTCAAGGAGGAATCAAAGAAAGAATATGGGAGTACAAATGACAGACAGTGCTGTGGAGCATCCAGGAAACATGCAAGATGTACAACCGGTTGATGAAGCCCCATCCCAACAACCAGAACAGCGGGAATTACTTTCTCATCAGTTTCTGGTGATCGCAGAGGTGCATGCTGAGTTAAACCCAAGGCCTGTAAAAGACTTAACTGCTCAAGCCTCAAACAAAGTAGTGAGAGATGAAATGGTGACGGATGAAATAGTCGAAGATGAAATTGTTATGGATGAAATCACAGAAGATCCAGTCGAACATCCTATTCAGACAAAGTCTGCAAGGAAAAGAACACAGAATGTGGCCCTGCAAAATGAAAAGAAGCGAAGGAGTCATGAGAAAGCAAAGAAGGCGGCCCCGCAAAACCAAAAAAACCAAAAGAAAGATGAGCAATATGTGTGCCAGGTATGCCTATGGAGCTTTGCAGATCCAGAAGATCCAAGGAAACACGAGGACTGGTGTGCCTGCAGCGTATGTCGTATAGGGCAAGTTGACCTAACTTCAGCCTCTCACCCAACTTCAGCCCCCCTACAGAAAACTCCTTTTAATTAAATTTCCATTTGGCCAAGGTGTCAGTTTTTGGGTTTAAAGTTATGGTCAATGTGTTTAGAATAAATTATCAAAAAGTTATGACCATCATAACTTATGAATCAGGAATTTTACATGTTTTTTTGGTGGACCGCATTTTGCTTGTTTTGCAACGCAAATAAAACGCGAAACAAAAAAAAGTTTGATAAAACGTTAAATCTGTCAGTTGGCTGTAACCAAATCACCCAAGCAGGAGCAACCAAAAAAATGTCATCACAAGGGAAAATTAGTAATCTTCCATAAATTAAGGTTTTTTTCAATATTTTCTACTTGATCATTCACTGAATTAGGTGATTTATAAGACATGTCAATATTACCTAACTTCAGCCCCCATGGTCCTAACTTCAGCCCCCATATGACCTAACTTCAGCCCCCAGGTTTCCCAAACTCCAGCCAATAAATCTCACGTGAGAAGTTTGTTTATTCATCCCTAAATATCTATCTATCTAAAAATTTAATTTTTAAAGCATTTTTACGTCTGGCATACTGGAATAGACCAGTTGCCTGAATTGGAGTTTAATATAATTTTTTATCCTCTTTCCGCGATAAACGATGACTTCTTTCCAAGCTTTTTACCCTCGGCAATGTATACATTGCCGACGGGTATTGTAGTTACTTTGGGAAAATTTGTCCGTCCGGCGGGCGGGCGGGCGGGCGGGCGGGCGGGCGGGCGGACGGGCGGGCGGGCGTCCGGATAACGGGCGTCCCACTTGTGTATTGGGAGTAATGCTAAAACTATGGAATGTATACTTTTTATTTTTGGGACATTATTATATCTTTTATCCTAGTTGTGCCTTTTAGGGGTTTAATCCACATGAGATTAATACTTTTCTCACAATTATTGAAAAATGTGAAAAAATATTTTTTTGTGTATTGGGTGTCAAGCCAAAACTATGGCATGCATATTCATCATTTTTGGGTAAATATGGTATCTTTTATCCCAGTTGAGCCTTTCGTAGGTCTAATCCCCATGACATTAATACTTTTCTCACAATCATTGAAAAATGTGAAAAATTGTTTTTTTTTTGTTTCTGTGACAGCTGAAAAACTGCAGTACTTTTGACACTGAAATTGGCATATTGTATATATTAAATACCCAAGATGTGTTTTTTGTGGGTCTACATGCTCTGAGAAAGTTGAACGGACGACAATTTACCAAAAATATGAAAAAATACTGTTATTTTAAACTTGTACGATTCAGTAAATTTTGAAGTTAAATCTATGAAATTTTCCACTTAGGTGTCTAACTTATGCCTCTTTAAACATCTCTAATCAGTTGGAATGTTGGTCCTATGAATTTTTATAAAAACCCAAAAATTCGAAAAAATGCCAATTTTCCAACATTTCTGCCTGAAAAGCCAAATGGTAATAGGTAAGTTAGTTAACTTTAGGTCTTATTGTAGTTAGACACACTGTTGACTAATATTCACAGCCATTGCATGAGTTGTTGCAATTTTTTCCATTGAAATGTCAAATGTATGATTGAAAAAAGGCAAAAAATCATTAAAATGTCTATTTACTCTCCATTTCCTTCTGATGTCATACCAGTCGTTGACATTTTTTTGTCAAAATAAACCTGACATGTTTCACATCATCATCATGCTGATTTTGAACAATATGAAAACTTTTATTCACAGCATAGGTCAATATTAACAAAATTAGATAAATATTAAGGATTTTCAGATAATCATATATATATCAGTAAATATTGGCCCTGGTCAATCAAATTTGCCACAATAATGTCTAAATTTGACTTTTTCTACCTCTCCTCATGAAATATTATCAATAAGAAATATATAAATTTATTTATAATTATGTGGACTTTCAAAGCATTAATTAAGTATATTCAAAAACATGCATTTGTGTGTTAATATTTTAAAATGTTGACACTAAATCTTTTTAAAACTCCCAATTATTATAACTTTATGGTTAATATCTAAACTCAGTGATGTAAATTTTTAGAAGATGAATAAATGTCAGCCCCTTTTATTTAGTTGTTTGCATGAAAATTAAATGTGATTGAATCAGACAGACTGGCTTTTGTTGAATGGAGCACTGGAGAAGTCTTGATTATGTAATGTTATGTCACAGGGTAATTGTCTTCCCTGCCAATCCTTTGACAAGAAATCTTAAATCTCAATTGTAACTTAATGGTTTAAATCTAACATCAGTTATATACATTTTAACATATGAAGTACTGTCAGCTTACTTTTATTTTGGTCTTTAATGAAAAACATGTAAGACAGACTGGCAATAAGACCGCTATGTATTTATAGAGGGTTATCAAAGAAAATTACTTGGGATGCAAACCCAATTTCTGCAAATTTCAGTGTGCAATTTTACATTTCAAGATATTATTGGATAAATCTGTCTTTTAATTCATTTTAAAACTCACTCCAATTGTATTTTTAGTATTTTAAAGAAATATTGTTTAGGGGGTAAAAGTGTCATCATTGGAAGGGGTCCAGTTTTTTTGTGAATGGGCCTCGAGACACTATGTCTGTGCTTCATTGTACCCCTCCCCTCCAGCCATTCATGTTATGTAACATTGTGTCACTAATCCTGTCCAGTGACCAAAGCTAGGAACAAAGGAGCACAAAAGCAGTGCACAGCACCCTCAACTTTTTAACAAATTTTATTTTTTCTTAGAAATATGTCCAAACTGCATTGACACCAACTTTGTAGTCTTATATTGAACTAATAAAGAAATTTCCAATTTGAATAAAAGATTTAGGCCAACTACAAGCTGAGGTATGACTTTTTGTAGCCCATACAGGCTGTACACAGAGTTGGGACATGTTTCTCTTGTTTTGTTTTTCTTTACAGCTATTGTTATTCTCCAAAGTTTGACCAGCATTTAACCTTTGTATTAACTAGCAACTTGCTTAGTCTTAAAAGATATATAGGCCTATATATACTGGCATAAACCTTGTTTTAGTGTTACTATTTACAATGGTTTTGGTTGGAGACATCTTATCTATAATTTATGTTTTTAGACCCATATTCCATATTTGTAATTTATGATAAGAATAGCTAAGACTAGATAGACTAGATAGATGGATGGATGGATGGATAGATTGATAGATAGATAGATAGATAGATAGATAGATAGATAGATAGATAGATAGATAGATAGATAGAAAGATAGAAAGATGGAGATAGATAGATGGATAGATAGATAGAAAGATAGAAAGATAGATAGATAGATAGATAGACACATGTAGATAGATAGATATATATATAGATAGATAGATTGATAGATGCATACATAGATGGATAGATTATTATAGCAATTTTAATCCTGTACAATTTCTAAAGCTTTACAATGATTCAAGATTCCTATACATGGATATATCACAAAATCCAATCATCAACAGGAATTATTCTTTTTTCTCAAATTATTCTTTTTACAAAAAGCACAAAATCAGCCATAGGCCTACTTGCCCGAATCACATGATCCAGATTTCATTTTGACTAGTAGATATATCATTTCAAGTTTAATCTCTTGGTAACCATTGATTTTCAGTGATGTTTCATTGGACCCCCCCCCCCCCTCATCACAGTGGCACACTTCTGAGGTGTGTGAAGTATGCCACCCTCCATTCTTTTGTCAGGTTACATAATGGCATTGCATAAGGTGATTAAAATATTGGGGTACAGCAGACAATAGCCAATTGATATGGGTGTTAAGCAGCTGAGGAGGGGGACTAAGGAAGCCCCTTTAACCCCTTTAAGGGGAATGTCTGCAAGGATAATGTAATTTAACTGAAATAGTTACAACATCCAACAATTTACATGGCTACATTCTAAAATGGATCCAGGATCAAGATGATGTAGAACTGAAGTCAATGACACTGTTTGATTAGATATAAGATTTACAGACAGAAATTTATTGAACTGATAGATATCTAATTTTTGTTCAAACAATAGCTACCCTTATTGCAATTCAGTTTTATGCAGTTTAAATGAAATTGTAATTTTATCTTTTCTGCAGGAATTATGACACATCTTAATAGAAAAACTGATAATTGGATTGATCAAACTACCTAAAGTCTATCTATCTATCTATCTATCTATCTATCTATCTATCTATCTATCTATCTATCTATCTATCTATCTATCTATCTATCTATCTAAACAGTCCCCTACATGTCCTGATCGTTTTCTGACTGTCTTTATCTCAATTGTTGTCCATTTCTAGCTGTCTTTTTAATGGTCATTACCTGTCTATTGTGCACTGCATTGCTTTATTTTCCTGTCTGTCACCACTGTATATTACATTCAGACAAAAATAAGTTTGATAAAAAACCAACTTTCTAAAATGGTAGTGGAAGAGGGGATGAATTACTGTGGGTAATCTATGCCGGATAATATTGTTCTTAATATTGTCACCGAAACCAGTCATCTTCTTGACTTCATTTTTTTTTTAAAATTTTATTTCTCAAATTGCTTGTTCACAAAAAGGCACAGATTTTGCCACAGGCCACCAATAGGCACAGTGGAATACTTACCTGAATTTCATTATCCAGATTATACCAAATTATACCACTTCTACAGTACAATGTAATGTCTTGCTAATTGCTAACCATTGATTATCAGTTCATTTGATCTTGTGCCACACTTTTTGACTCCTTGCCCAAATTTTAACTGTTTCCCCTCTTTTCCTGGGGGGGACCCATCCTGCAAGCTGATTGCATGTGGATTTTGAATTCCTGCCAATACAAAATGGCAGACGGGAAACATTTATATTATTTTGCTCACAGCTCTTGGCCATTCAATGAAAGTTTTTCAACGGGAATTTCATGTTCATGAGGATATTAGAGTACCCAGTGGGGTCCTGCCTCAATGTATCCCACTGTCTGGAGAATAGCCGCTGAGTAGCCGAGGGTATGCTGCCGCGCAGCCTATGTTTTGAAATACATTTTTGGGGGATTGATTTTTTTCAGACTATCATGTTTTACATACATGTAAGTAATTAAAGCCAAATTTAAACAGTCTGCTGTTTTTATGACAGAATAGGGTCAATTGGTTGAAGTTAGGTACGGGGCTGAAGTTAGGTACACCCTAGGCTGAAGTTAGGTACTACACGGCTGAAGTTAGGTACATGTCTCACTTTTGTCTTTGGAGCGCATTTGCACTGCCTTATAAGGCATATGGCTGTTTTTTCAAAATATGGTCATGAAGAGGAGTGGAGGCTGGGGTCAGGTCCAAAGCTACAGGTTATTCCCATGAATAGCCAGCCACTGACAAGCCATCAAAAACCAAAGTAGGCTGAAGTTAGGTCAACTTGCCCTATATATGCATCTGTCATGTTGTGAAGGCTACGGTGTGTTCGATGATGATGAGAGTTTTGTTTGTAAAGACTGTTTGTAAGGGACTCAATGGTCATTATTGAACATTGATATGGACGTTGAGCTTTGCAGATGTGAATTTTGGATTTCATAAATTTTGGATTTCGTGCCTCGATGTTTGTTGTATCTGTTTTATTCAATTAACTCTTGAACATTGATGTGGATGTTGAGCTTTGCAGATCTATGTGAATTTTGAATTTTATGAATTTTGGATTTCATGCCTCGATGTTTGTTGTATCTGTTTTATTCAATTAACTCTTGAACATTGATGTGGATGTTGAGCTTTGCAGATCTATGTGAATTTTGAATTTTATGAATTTTGGATTTCATGCCTCGATGTTTGTTGTATCTGCTTTATCCAATTAACTCTTGAACATTGATGTGGATGTTGACCTTTGCAGATGTGAATTTTGGATTTCATGCCTCGATGTTTGTTGTATATGTTTTATCCAATTAACTCTTGAACATTGATGTGGATGTCAGTTCGGGAAAGTGCAGAATTCGGCAGCACTCCCGAATTCGGGACAAAGGTGTTCCCAAATTCTGGAACAGTTCCCAAATTCGGGAACAAAAATGCTCCCAAATTCGGGAGTTTCATTTTCAAAGGACCCTCGGACGTTGTGTATTCAGATCGGATAGGTTTTTATTGTCCAGACTGGTTGTTTGCAAGGTAATTAAGGATTCTACCCTGTGAAAAAAAATTCTGTGCTGTGGTTTTCTTTACAGAGCAAATCAAACATTGTAAGTTTACTAATTATTTCATAAATCAAGATTCCATTGACTTACTCTCCGAATTTTGTCAGGGTATGAATTTATTTGACTTAAAGTATTTTTATATAGGCCTACGCCATAATTAACTGATAGTATGGCAGTGAAGGTGCTGCAATTGTTGACTTGAGCAGCTCAGATCATGTTTTCATCTATATGACTAATTATAAAGAAGTTTTCGACACATGCGGTTATCTCAAAGATGAGTTTTTACATTTAATTTATATTACCTTATAAAATAACTTATTTGTCAAATAAACTACAATAATTAGACTCACTGATTCCATCATCGTCTGATTCACACAATGCAGTGGAATGAGATTTACTGCAGCTGTTTCTCTTGAAAGTATGCTATTATCTGTCTTATCTAATCTTACCTTCTATTACCTTCTGTTATCTTCTGTTATCTTCTGTTATTCTCTGTTATTCTGCTATTCTCTGTTATCTTCTGTTATCTTCAGTTATCTATCTATCTATCTATCTATCTATCTATCTATCTATCTATCTATCTATCGATCTATCTATCTATCTATCGATCTGTCCCTTTATCTATCTATCCAGGGCTATATCCATCTCTGCATCTGTCTCTACATCTATCTGTCTCTGTATCTCTCTGTCTTTTATCTGTCTATATATCTATCTACATATCTATCTCTATCTATCTCTATATTTATATATCTCTCTATTGCTATGAGAGATGATTGAAATTCTGTGCTTGTCTTATTCTCTCCTGTCCTATCCTCTCCATGGTCATCAGTCAATGGCGGATCCAGGAGGGATCTAGTCCTCCTACAGTCAACAGGGGGCTCGGATCCCCCCATCTAACTTTGATGCTTTGTCCTTGAAACACAAATTGACTGACAAGTTTTACTGGGACATGTAATCTTTCCTTAGTAGGAAAGGAATCAGATGCAGCTTTAATTTTAAATTTTAAATCCATGTGTACGGTCGGCGTAAAATGCACCTGACCAAAAAATCGGCTCAACCGGTCCATCTAGGGGCCCATTTCTTCCATGTTATCATTTTAAAATTTCCATTCACTGAATAACGTCTCAAAATATCCATTTGGACTTATAAAACAAAAATTCATAATAGATTTGTGCACATATTCAGTTTAATAAGACATGAAACCTAATTAGTATCAATCTTGAAATATCCATTTGGACGATACCATGCAAAATCAGTAAACAAGTCATTTTACAATAATCTTAAAGCACATAAATCTTTAAACTACAGTTCCGCAATGATCTTAAATAATGAGGCTGAGTTGTCATGAATTATAAGAATAGTATTTCACCTTCTGGTCATAAATAGAGGGGGGCCTCAGGCCCCTGAGGCCCCTGTGGACCGTTTTTCGTCCCAAAATGTGGTTGGCTAGAGGGCCACTGAGATGGAAAATATTTTTTTGTAGATAATGTTTCAATGCGAGCCTGCGAATGCCAATAGGATGTCAGGCCCCCTAGACTACCTTGTCTGGATCCGCAGCTGTCATTGACAGCTAAACAGACAGACATAGAAGAAAGTTATGTACAATCAAGATTGTTACAAGATATGCCATTTATAAAATGTGTGTTTGACACAAAAAGCCAATTCGGTATACTAATTTTCTCTTTATTAAGGAGAGGCCTCTCTGAGAGCTGCAATATTATACAAATGCACTTCCTTGGCTACTGTCCAAGCCCACACAAAAATGGACAATCGCTGGAACTTTTAGCGTAAACTTGAGTAAAAATCCATTACTTTCAATAGGCCTAGCTCATAGCTCAACTCATTCCAGTTGCAGAGAAAATAACGAAAATACCCTACTAAAATGGACATAAATCATCAATAAAAAAATCAAAACAAAATAAATTAATAGAATTGATCTGGATGCTGAATGTGAATTTAAATTTAGATTCAATTTATCTAATGATCTTCAAGAAATGAAGCATCACAATGAGGTACGAGACAAGCACTTGTAAATTCTAAATGTTTTCATCAAATCAGATTACTTATTTGTAGCAATTACTTCTCAGTCTCATTGAGTTTGTTTGAGCGAGTTTGTGTTTTCGCCCCATCAGCACCGGTGTGGGCTATTTAGAGGTAACTTCATGCTGATGCTGTCGAAGAAGCATTGTATTGTCACAAATACTTTGGAGAGCATGCATGCAGATCAAGACTTAGTCTTTTTAAAGAGATTCAGTAAATAGCTACAGAGAGATAGACAGGTCAATAGCCAGGTCAGTGGCCAGCAGTCTTGGAGGTCTCGAGGCCGGCCTCGTCCTCAAGGCCTGCCTCATCCTCAAGGCCCGCCTTGTCCTCGAGGCCGGCCTCGGGACCATATTTTGATGGTCTCGGCCTTGGCCTTGTCTCGGATGCCAAATCCTTGGCCTTGCCTCGGTCTCTGGTGTCTTTGGGCCAGAGGTGGGGACCTCGGAGCCGGCCTCGAGTCAATAGCCAGATCAGTGGCCAGCAGTGTTGGAGGTCTCAAGGCTGGCCTCGTCCTGGAGGTCGGCCTCAGAGCCCAATTTTGATGGCATTGGCCTTGCCTCGGTCTCAGATGCCGAATCCTTGGCCTTGCCTCGGACTCGGGTGTCCTGGCCTGACTACAACAGTGGTGGCCAGGTCAGTAACCATGCCAAAAGATAGATGCGTGGATAGTAGGTCTATACTTATATCGATGGATAGATAATATTCTCGGTAGTAACTCTACTCTGCTGAAGCAAAACAAACAGTTTTTACTCTTTAGACTGATTTATGCTCCTGAATTCGGGAACAGTTCCCGAATTCGGGAGCACTGTTCCCGAATTCGGGATCGCTCCCGAATTCTGCACTTTCCCGAACTGATGTTGAGCTTTGCAGATCTATGTGAATTTTGAATTTCATGAATTTTGGATTTCATGCCTCGATGTTTGTTGTATCTGTTTTATCCAATTAACTCTTGAAAATTGATGTGGATGTTGAGCTTTGCAGATGTGAATTTTGGATTTGATGCCTCGATTTTTGTGGCTCTTCTATTTCATTGTAAATCACCTTTACAGTTTACATGGTATATCAACCAGGTGTATTAAAAGTGAAGTCAGGCACAAATTGTATTGTCTGAAAAGTGAAAATTCAAAACCTTTTATTCATATGTAAATATACATGCCATCTGAGACATATTTCATGCCAATTTAGAAACTTAAAAATAATTGATTTATTAAGAAAAAGCTGGATGTGACTCCGTCACACGACCTTGTGACTCCGTCACGATTTTTGGATGGGCCTCATTGTAAAGCTATTTAACTTTTTTCACTCAATAATGATGCTGAACTGTGAGCAACAATCTGAATTTCCGTTTTTTATAAGAGTTGATCATATGCCATGCATATTTGGCTAGTAATTGGAGGAGAAAGTAGCGCTCTGAGAATTTATGGTAAAATTAAGGTGACTCCGTCACACAAAATGTCAAGGCTTCGTAATTCCAAAATATTAATTTAAGATAAATTGTTAAAGTTGTTTATTATAGTAGAAGTTTATGTTATCACTGAGTGGTATTCATTTTGCCTCTATTTCTGTTTTCCTTGGCAGTGAGCTAACAAACAATCATAATTTTTGTTAATGGGAGTGACTCCGTCACGGTGGAATTGGTGTACTTCGCAATACAAACTGACGATGTGTGGGGCTGTGGTATGAAATTATGTGGTAGGAACATGATGGGTTGGATTCTTATGAATGTTCGAAAGCTTGACTCTGAATTTCAGCATGATTTCCCAGCCCTACCATCAAGAAAACAAGAACTATTGACCGTAGTTCCTGGAGATTTATGGAAATAATCATTTCTTCACCTCGGCACACCCCTTTGAAAGTCAAATTTCCGGAGCAGCTCTTTGGAATCAATTCATTGCAATCTTGAAGCAAATGCTGGACATGCTTAAGCCACCAGTCCAGACGGAGCGGACTACATGTACAGAATGGACAAAGATGGGTGATGAAGCAATCACATCCAAGTTTATGGAGAAAATTCAGCAATGAACATTCCATCTTGTTTAATCGCTACTGAGATCAGAATGACAACATCAGTCGTGGTCTTCCTGTAGCATCCGTATCAGCCTCAGCAGCACATTGTCCATCAGACTCCATCCGTGCTTCATTACGGAGATGTACCCTCATCCAGCAGTGATAATTGGCAGCCATCATCCCAGTACTGGCCAAATAATACGGATGCAGGTTCCAGCCATCCTTTGCAGGCTGAATTTATACAGAATGTGAAGAACAAAAACATTCAATCCATCAGGTCTCCCATAATAATAATTAGCCAGATATATTGACTTAGTGAAATTAATGTGTGAGCCATGGAGTGATGAATTATGTTATTGATAAGCCTGAATCCTGTCATGGAAATTCACGCAACTGTACTAAGGAAATAGATTACTGTACAAATAGGTCCTATTTAATAATCCACCATTTAAATTGTTGACTGGTCACAAGAGGGTTATTTTAAAATGTATTAATTTTTTTACTACAGTTGGGCAGGGCTTGACGACGGTCGGCACTGCAATGAGCGTCTGGTTGAGCTGGTGAAGCAGGATCAGACGAAACAGATGGCCAAGACCAGAATACTAACTTGTCAAACTCTGATAATCGATGAAGCAGACTCCATGAGTCCCTCTATAAGCCGATGACACGAAGTGTCAGAGGGACTCCTTGAATTGGATTGCTTGGATTCTGCAAAATAGTTAACTGACAGGTTACATAATGTTTTTATAAACATTGGTTATTGCCAAATAACTCTAGCTGACTGGTTAGGTAACTTTTCATAAACATTAGTTTTTGTTTATACTTTTGTGACCAATTATCAAAACTTGGTTACGTCACTTTTTCTGTTCCTCCTATTGTTACTGCATAACTTGCAGAGGCACCAATAACTAAAAAGTATAAACATTAATTTTGTTAACCAATGTTATTGTTATTAATCTAAGATTCCCACACTGTGAAAGAAAACAATTTTGTTCTGCCATATCGGGCTCATTTGCATCAAAATGCATGCTGCTTGTGGCTCTTTACTTGGCCAGTTCCAGCAGACTGTCGATGAAGTGTCAATGGTCTCCGCAAATACTCTGACCTATTTAGAATATTTATGCAGAAAAGTAAGAGAGGTAAGGTTATGAAAATTAATGGAGTTGATCAAGGGTGCTGGAAGGATACGTGGGCGGCAGTGGCAGTAGGATGAACTAGAACCTTTCGGTTTTAATGATCTCATAAAGACAGCAGTTGGTTGGAACAACTTGGGTTCGGCTTGGATGCCAAGCATACAGAAGTTCAGTGGCAGTCTTGAGAGAATACACACCTGCACACTTGCGAGCACGAAATGTTGCATAGTGGAGAATGCGTAGGGACATCAAGTGCAATAGACTGAATATAATTGTTGATAAAGCCTTTATTTGTGGGCAACATGCACAGTAAAAGAAAGAATTTGCTATAACTATGTAAGCTTAATCCTGACCTTTGGAATTCCATAGTATATAATTTCCTAACACAAAGGTCTGTTTTTGGACTCACCACAGGCGGAATGATCACAATGGCTTAGCAGTTCTAGAGATAGAGAGGAAGGTGTATGGCTCAAGTGCCACCTGGTGGAGTGCAAATATAGAAAATTGATTAAAATTGCTCAAGGAGCAGCCTTTCACAACATTCTTGTTGGTTCTGTGAGATAATAGTCTCTCAGCTACACTTAGAGATGATTTTCACCCACTACACTGCATTTAGACTCCCATTAAACCTTGTTTGGCCAATCTTACCTATGTGTGCACCCATATCAGCATACATCACAAGGGAATTCCCTTTGACAGCCAATCAGAATTTAGGAGACCACAGAGCCATCTCTTGATTAAATTGGAACCTCAGTCTGCCCTTTGGTGAGCATACTATAGCCTGTTTCCCAGCCACCACAAAACAGGCCTGGTGGCCATGGGATATCCCAAGAATACTATTTATGGCAACTTCCGCAAATATGACCGCACACGATGACTGTCATTTTCCCATAGGGGGAGCTTGAGCAATACACCTTGGTATAATATAACAGAATAAGGGCAAAGCATGTGAACACTGCCTGTGGACTCACCAAGAGCTTTCAGCCATATCTCATGGCCTTCATCAGCTGTCTGAGCATGCTCAATGGGTCACATGACTGCCCAGGGTCTGCAACCTCCTGTCACATGACTTGACCCTGGGCAGTCATGTGACCCATTGAGCATGCTCAGACAGCTGATAAAGGCCATGAGACATGGCTGAAAGCTCTTGGGGAGTCCAAAAACAGACCTTTGTGTTAGGAAATTATACATCTAAAGAATTTGCTGTTGAGGAAAATGCAAGCCTTCCCCCAAAAGTTGAATAGTTGCATCCTTGGTCAACTGGTTTGATGGAGAGCATGGTCGACTAGTGGGAGCATGGACTCATCCTACCTCAATTGATGAGAAAATCAAGGAAAGAACAGACAATTGTCAACAGTGGAAGTGACCTGATGTTTGGCCTGATCGCTCAGCATGCAAAAGTCGCACAGTAGTTATACGTGTATACACACTCACAGATATATCACTCAATTTGTAATCTGTTAATCTAGAGCCCGGGGCCACCGCCGTATTAATTAAGCCGCTGTCAGTCATATCAAGCTCAAGTCAAGCCATGATCAATTTGATACGTAAAAACTGCCTATTGCAATGTCTGACTGCTTCTGCAATCATCAATTAATGACAGAAGCAGTTGAAAAATGTCAATTGCAATTTTAAAGGTTCCTAAGCCTTGTTTCATCATCAGTGTACGTAATTGCCATTGATGAACTGTCATGTCAACGTGGTAGGTGTCAAAGCTGATTGCTCTCAGCAATATATTGGCCATTGAATTACATTTGTTTCTGTTGAAAGACATCATGACATATTTATAATCATGAAGTGCTTTAATTTGCTGAAATTGTTTCAGTGATGACTCATAATTATTTGATTATTTCGATTTGGACATTTCTGTAAGACTCTGGAAATTTGATAACTAAAATTTTTTTTCTATCAAAGAGATTGTAATCAATTGGCAAGTTATCACTCATCCACTATATTTATTATTTCCTACTTTGGTGATTTTAATTTGGCTTAATTAGTGAAATCATAGGGCCTGTTATTGAAGAAAAATTGGTTTGAAAAGCAAAATAAATAATCCGCTGAAGTTAGTTAAGTCATGAAACACTCAAGTCATGGTGAATTTCTCTAAGTCATGAAAGTCCCTCAATTCAAGTCACCAAGCACTCAAAACCACAATCATGTATAGACATTTTGTATCTGTCAACACATTTTCATCACAGGGGCTTCTAAACCAATGTACACGACATGAACTTATCATAAAATGAATGTGCACAAACTTGTTTCTGAAGCTCCTGTGGACTGCATTGCTGCAATAATAACATTGTCACGGTCCAATGCTCAGGTGACCTACTTAGGAATGAGAGGCATATAATGTTAGACAAGTGTTGCAAAATTTCATATCAACAGCACCAAAAACTGTAAAACTAAAATTTCCCGGTTTTTGTTTAGTGATGCTACTATGGTCCTCTGTTAATCCAACCAAGAGAAACTCTCATCCCACTTGCCACCGTTCCAGAATAAGAATTGAGCAGATAGCTTTTCCCCCACTCCTTTGCAATATCTAGGTCACAGTGACCTCATTGACAACTAGACACAGATTAGCACAGAGAACTTCAGAAATGTAAAAATGGGCAAATTATTATATTGTATGTATATATTGCACAAAAACGTAGGTCACATGAATCGCGTCAGGTGAGTTAGGCGTATTTGAAAAAAAAAGGCCTCTCTGAGTGTTCCCAACTCATGAATGCTAACAGTGGTACTTGTCTAGCAGTGAAATATCTAAGGTTTCTACACCTGACATCTATAAGGTTTCTACACCTGCCAGATATCTTAATGTTTCTATACCTTTTGATCTGCAGTCCCATACTACTCCCTTTTCCAGGGCCACTTATTCAAGAAAGTGGTCCTAAGCAGGTAGATGCTTGGCTATGATGGATTCGCCAGTTTAAAAGTTTCGCTATAACTTCTGGCTTAACTCTAAGGCCACAAAATATGCAAGTCAACATGCTTCTCTATGCCGTGGGAGAAACTGCATAAAATATATTGGAGACGCTGTCAATCGAAGTGTTTGTGTTTGTTTGTGTTTTATACGCCTCTGCAGCACCTTAATGGGCTATATCGACTGTCAATCGAAGAGACCACAGCATCCTTCACTGACATCAAAGACGCATTCAACAAATATTTTGAAACTTACGAAAATGACAGAAGCTCTTCAACCCCTTTTGAAGACTATGGATTATGGATTCACTCATCTGACTGGCTCACCCACACATCCTGCTTGCAGTGGCGAACCTGAGAGAGCAGTCATAACATTTAAAGATCTACAGAAAAATGATCATTTGGCTTCGCATGATCAAGCTTCTCTGAAAAACTAGGGAGATATTTTAAGAGAAACCTCCGTAAACAAAAATTTGCAACATTACAAGTTAAAATTCCTTGGTCCTACATTCGTCATACAGGTTGAATTGAAATTAAACAACAACCAGCAAGACTCCATAGAAAGAGGAAAAAAGAGAGAGAAAGGAGAACAAGGATGGTAGCATTTGACGACAAGAAGAACAAGAAGGAAGATCAAGTCATCTAACCGCCTGTCCTGATAAGCTAAATTTACAATACTTATTGTGAATACATTTACTTCTGATCTCATTTCAAGCTTTTACAGTTGAAAGGAGATGTTGTATAATCATGTGACACGATGCAGTTGCATTGCTATGCAACATCTGCAATTGAGGCACAATTAAATATAGAGTTCTGTACTTCAGCTTACACTAAAAGACGTCTACCCGGTACTTCTTTTATTAATTCTTCACATCCTTGGTTTCTTTTAAGCGTCTTGGCAACTCTTGGTACCGTACAACCCAAAATGAAGTAAGACAATTTTCGGTCAGAAGTCCTCTGCTTACCTATTTTGCCCTCCTTTCTCCTCTCCACCCCGAATCTCTCTACGACTATCTTTAACTCCTCACCACAACTTTATTAAAAACTCTATTAAGACTGCTGGCAAAGTAATTGCCATCAGCCAGAAGCACAATATCAAAGAAATCAATCACAACGGGGGTGATAGAGTTTGAATTGGTATTGGCTTAATGTCAATTTAAAGCAGTTTTATAAGGTAGTTTGAAGTAGGTAAAGGTAGGAAGTGATTTGGAGGGAGTCAAAAGGTGTGAAAGGGAAAAGTAGTGGCTGATTCTTCCTTCCTGCTTATGTAATCATACTTTATTTTGGGTTTTACTTTATCTCAAAAACCAAGGGTTTTGATATGATGAGTTTGTTACATGTGAATGGCGCTTTTTTGTTGGTAGTACTTGTCATTTTACATTTGCTTGTGTGAGGAGACAATTGCACACTGCACTTTCTTGTTTTGTGGTTCTGGGAGGTTTCTTGTTTTCAGAAGCCAAGGATTTCTTCTTCTTGACCCATCCAGGAGAAAACCAGGCCAAAGTAGTGTACTGTATGGGAGGGACCAACTTAGTCCCAACAATTTCAACTACTGGGACCCCTTCATCCTCCAACATATGTCGCAACCCATGGCAAACAAGTTGCCAATTGAAGCGCCGGGGAGATACGTACAAGCGCATTGTCCTGTGTTGGCCACAAGAGATAGAGATCTTCACCCTTGCGTTACCACCTACCGCCAAAAGGAGGCCCCGAGACCTGTGGGGGCACAGCATGGTGACTTCAAGTTATGATGCAAAGGTTCCCTTGGCAGAGATGTTCCTTAGGTAAAATATTTTTCTAAGTGGTGAGATGCCTGTCTTCTTTCCTGGTTTTTGTCCAAACATAAGTATGAGACAGCCCAATCCCTGTTTTTTGGGAACCTCTGGACACACTAGCAATGAAATTTGAGGAAAATATTTATTGTTGATAATATATAGGGCCATCAGACATTTCATCTCAAAGGGCCAATTTGCCCTGGGACCTTATTTACCCCCACCTTACCCATCATATATATTAATAATACAAAGGAAAATCATGGCAATATTATTGTCTGTACAAATAAATAAAAATATTCACACAGGAATATTGAAGGGATGATGACACTTTTATATGCCTTTTTAAATGCAGTTAGGTGAGGGCTGTGATAAGTTACTACAAAGTTGTAACCACCTGTTCATGTAGTTCCCTCAGAAAGCTGCTGACCTGGCTTTCCTTAGCCATGTCAGTTTGTGATACAGAATTTGAGTCTCATTTCTAGAGATGTCATTGGCTGAAATGCATCTGCTGTAGATTCAGACAACAATGGAGGCTGCCACTCGTAAACAGAGAGCAGGAATACATTGCATTGCTCCAGGGTGCACTAACTCTATTATAAAAATAATCAAGTGCACTTTCACCAAATTCCTCAGAAGAATGAGAAGCTACAAAAAAAAAGCCTGGCTGCATGCCTTGAAGAGGAAGAATTGGCAAGACTTGTCATTTTTGGAGGGTATGCAGTCAGCATTTCAGACCAGAGGACTATACTGTAAATTGCAAATTTTTTGATGGTCTGAACTCCTGCATGAAAGATCAAACACTCTAGTGGAAGGGGCATGCCCCAGTGTCTTTGACTTTGAATTGACTTTACAGTAGTAATTGCACAATAACAGTTAAAGTCAAAAGGGGTGCACGAAAAAAAATCACAATAGGTCAGTGCTCAGTCTGTTCAATTTTGAAATTCACTTTCCACAAGCCCCTGAAGAATCATCTTTCAGGGGAAGAAAGGTTAAACAAAAAGGCTAACTTTGACAAGCATATTTACAGAAAGCAGAAAATCACTGAACACTGCAAACATAATGCAAAAAAATCAGGGGTATTAGTGTTGTATGTTTTAACCTTGAACAAGTACTGGAGCTGCCACATTGTGATGACATTGTGAGCTGTATCAGTGTATCTACTATTCAAGAAAATGTGGCTGTTATAATTCGATTGCTTTCGATTTAGCAGATGACAATGTTCTATGTTACATGCGGACTGAAAGGAAAGGGGGCCGTGGTGCATCTGACATTGCTTCTTGTATGCTTAATTTCATTATATCTAAGCAGAAAGCAGAGAGTGGCAAAGCTAAGTTTGAACTGTTCTCAGATAAATGCTCACGGCAAAACAGAAATAAATATTTTCTGACAATGCTTGTCTACTGCATGTTAACTTTTACAAATTTAAATTCCATCAGTCACAAATTCTTTGAATCTGGGCACAGCCAGAAAGAGAATGATTCCGTCCATTTTAATTATGAAGTGGCATAACCTATTCGTATCGAAGGAGCAAAGAGGGGTAAAGAAATATTTGTCCCAGAGCAGTTTGTTGTTTGTTTGTTTGTGTTTTACGCCTCTGCAGCACCTTAGTGGGCTATATCAAGGCAGGCGATCGCCGTATGATGATGAGATGAGAAGACTGAGTCTGGTACACACCCTATTAATTCAGGGATGCCCAGGGTCTTTCAGTTGCCCCAGCATAGAACACTGGATACAACCCGCCTCCATTTAATGTCCCATGGGCTCGGACTAAATTGAGTTCCGGGGTGGGAGTCGAACCCACGCCCTTGTCCCAGAGCAGTACCAATTGCTTGTACAGCAAGGCGATCTTAGAAACCATACAAGATTATCCCAATGGATAAGTCTATTTTTTTTAAACTTTCATTCAAAGCCACGTTTATTGAAAAAAATTAGAGAGAATATAATGGAATATGAAATCAAGATGGATGTGGATGCATCGATGACTAAATATTGTTGAAAGTGTCAATCATGTTGTCACCCAGATGCACTCTGCAAGTTTTGGAAGGGAGCTTTGTTAATTCTTTTGGCAGGAAAAGCAATAACGATGAAGCAGATCTCCAATAAGAGCAGTCTGTCAGACATACAAAGGAGTTCATACAACAGTTATAGCAAATGAAACCAAGAAGGCCATTGCAAAAGCGACAAATGCCTTTTTTAGAAAAACAAAAAGGGATGTGAATCACATAATGAAAAACATTTGCCATACACTACAGATATCTCTAAAGTCAAGATTGCAATTTAAAATATTATAAACTGCAGACCAGTATTTCTGCAAGGCATTGGACACTGAAGAATCAACAGTGCATCGGAACCCTGCAAACCCAGCATTAACAAACTAAATAAATTTGCTGGAACAAAGCCAACAGCCCAGACTAAGAGGGACTAAATCCCACAATTTAATAATCGCTTTACCTGAGGCCACTGATGAAGATCCAAGAAAAATCGCACAAGACATTTTCATAAATCATTTTGGAAAAAATCCTGTCAAACTCGGCTCAATTTATCAGAAACAAAAAAAGCAAATCCCACAGACAAAAAATGCTTGTTACATTAAATTCGGTTTGGGAAGCCAGAGATATCTATCGACAAAGAATACAGATTCAGAAAGGCACTGGGATATACATTTCAGATGATCTTCACAAAAGTGAAAAAAATCAAGGATTGGATGTTATGAAGGACAATGATCACGACCTTTTGAAAGTGATACAAGAAGTGATAGAAAAAATCCTGAAGTCATGAGTAACACACCCATTGCAGTTACAATTTGGAATTTCTAAATTAATATCTTTTTTTTTTTCATTTCCAAACCTGTAAAACTATAGATACTATTTTCCCAATAGCGGCATTTATATTGCCTTCGGGAAAATTATCAATAAATCAATCATGCAGATTTCTGGTACACTTATAACCCAGACGCTATCTGCAAGTTTTGGAAGGGAGCTTCGTGAATTCTTTTGGCGGGAAAAGCAATAACGTGGAAGCAGATATCCATCAAGAGCATTCCGTCAGACATGCAAAGGAGCTTATCTGACACTGTTGTTGCACTTCCTGTTTGATCATAACTGTCTTGAGAAAAGCACGTTTTAAAAAAAGCCAAATCACTATAAATCTAATTGTTGTCAGCAACATAACACCACGCAAAACTGTCTATGTAGTCATTGTTGGCTATATCTATGCAAAAGTACACATTCAGATTTCTTTGATACTGAATTAATGGGTTTAAAATTGCCCATGGTAAAAATGCGCAGGCTGTTGAAATCATGGATTCCTGAGGCAACGACTCAAAAGATGATGGATGGATAATTGAGGCTTTACATCCTATGGATAGAGATACGTATGAATGGATGGATGATTGGGGCTTTACATCCTGTATTTATGCACTTGGTAGGCTAATAAGGACAGGAGGAGGACACTGCAATGAAGTGAAGGACGATTGAAACAACCGTCCAGCATAGGCCCAGGTGACCCGACAAGAGCTGGAATGCGAACCCTGGACCCAGCGACTGATAGCCTGGTACACTACTACTAGACCAACCCTCCCCCAGACAGAGACAACCGTGACAAGTGGGAGTTTGATGAAAATCACATGCCTCAAGGAAGGTAAAGAGACAATTTAATAAACATGCGTAGCCAGACATGGAAATTACAACATTTATTGGAATGCTCCAGATTTTCAAAAAAAAAATTCAATCAAGCGGGAGTTTGATGAAAATCACATGCCTCAAGAATGGTGAAGAGACAATTTAATAAACATAATTAATAACACATCACATGATCGAGACGAGAGTATTCAAGAAACAAAAAATATCAAGACTTTTTCATGTTCTAGCTTGATTATGATTAAGCAATCTCTTTATTTCATGATTCCAACAACATATAATCCACTCTCATTCTCAACACTGCTCACTTAAGTGAATACTGATCCAGACGACTGAAACAGTCAAACTAACTTACTTCCAGATAACAGGACTAATCCATTTGACTGAACTGATCCAGGCAACCAAACTGCTCCGAGCAACCATACTGATCCAACTAATCAGTTTGGATGGTCCAAGAGAATGAACCAAACAACAGGAGTCCGGACTGGTCCGTTAAGCCTAGTCCAGTCAAATGGATCAGTCTGGTCACTAGGAACAGTCCGATTGCTTGGACTGGCCGCAGCCAACTGTAATTACAACGTTATCACTTCATCATGAGCCCACCTGCTAATATCTGCTTATAGCATTTGTCATCAACAACAACCCTTAACATTCACACACAGGTGAAGCAAAAACCAAAAGGGGGGAAAATAAAAAGTCACACGCATAACATCATTAACTTAAAACTCATAATTTACACATGGAAATAAATATATATCCTGGATCATGTAACAAACGTCAAAGGATATACATGGTATTACATACACAGTAAGTTGAGGATCTAGGAGCAGCACATGCACTAATAATGATTTAATCAATTAATCAATGATGCGGAGAGAAAAAAGTTGAAATATTTTGACACAAAACTCTTTACATAAACCTCAAAAGGAAACATTTGATAATACATTTAATAATAACAGGTATGTAATAAGTATAGTTTGGCATCACACCTGAGCACACACCCAACTTCATCGTAGCCTCACACTAATCCAATTTAATCCTCATAATATATTAATACAAGTGTGCACTAATGCAACAACCTTGAGCAATTGCCATTTGGTAGTAAAGTGATCATACCACATCATGATCAAGTCACACGTATTTGACACAAAGTATACTGGAATTCAACATTGCTATAAGATAACAATATACATGCATAATAGTTATTACTCAATATAATACAATAATCATATGTCAATCAATCTATATAATACACATGAGATCAACTAATAATACAGCAAGACCCGAGGGGAGCCCTGTAAACATTAACAAACGGCATATATAAGTCTTATAATCGACAATACAGAAGTATGAGTAAGAAGTATACAAGGGCTTGTACGTCATGTAGAATTATGTGCACTGTTCAAATTTGATATGGCCCCATAAAATCTTTGTGTTTTTTTCAACAGCAGTTTTTGTCTTCTAAATAAGAATAAAGAGCTTCGTCATGCGTCCGTATTTTTGCTTCATGAATACCGTTCTCAATGTTATTTTAAGCTGAAATTGCATGATTACAAAAATATAGATGCAAGACGAAGCTCCTTAACAATACAAACACACAAGTCATGGTAATCAAGAGAATTAAAGATATCGTATATATAGTTATCATATAATATGTATTCTGATATGTCAATTACCATTACCAGTAACTAATATGGCTAGAGATAGTAGAGTTATAATGTAAGTGTAATTTGAAATCAGCTGAGCAAGCGATACGTTACAAGGATACAATTGATACGTTACGATGATACAGGACCGGAGAAACAAAATGCACTAGTAGCCAAAACAAGAAAAGCCTTGTACATATAAGACTACAGATTGGTACACATTTAATAACAGTTCAATTACAGCTCAATACATACATTTGTAGACTACTATATACATAAATAACTAATGATATTATTGTTCGTGAAAGTGTACTTTGAATGCATTTGTTCCGTAATGTACATGATTATGTTTGGTGTCAATTTTTTTCTGACTGTTGGACAGTGGTGTTTATTAATTTGTTGATATGCAGTTTATTTCACACATTTGTATATATATTATTTTTTATATATTTGTTCATAACTAACTACTAACTAAAAACTAATGTTTCGCAGCTACGATCAGCTGTGCAGAGACAGGTCCATATTCTCAATTGATAAGGTTATATGGACAACATACGATATCAATTAATATAACGCGAAGCTGATTGTCGGAAACCCGCATCTAAAATTTATTCTAAATAGCAATTAAACCGGCAAATAAGTTTGAGACGATTATCAGGCAATGATTATCATTCAACGACTATCATTCAATGAGATCTAAAGATCTACGGAGATCTAGCATTACATTGCAGGGAAAAAGACTCTTGGTGTTCCATTGTATAATGCAAAACATCAGAGTCAGGATACGCATCATAATACGCATTAGAAATAGGATACGCATTAGAATACGCATTGGCTGCACTGACTTTCAACACAGGAATGCTTACTTCTCAACACAATAAACCATTTGCCTTCTTCTCTTACAGCAGTAGCGGCTCGGCAATTGTACGTGCTGCACGCAGCAGCGGCCGAGGGGTTAGAATGAGCAACTCTTTGTCAGCATAGGTAAAGACCAACAGCAACAACAACAAAACAGCCTATGTCAGTTCAGTATGAATATGTGTGTAAAATTGAGCTGAAAATATGACGATCTCATTGATACACCCTGATAATGGGCCGTTTTCTTGTTCACAATAAATGTACAACACATAATCACAAATCACAACTCTCATCAGCAAATCCAAGGAGAAAATCCACGGACAAAATCCAAAGATTCAATCCAAGGCACAAATCCAAAGACTCAATCCACATCTAACATATTTATCTGGACATCTTACAAGAAACTTTTTAGCAGTTATGTCAGGAGTAAGAACTTAGAAGTAGCTCGAGTCTGCAGCTCCGAGACTATTTTATTCTCTAATATAATGCTTTTGTTAACAATAATTTCACTCAAAATTACAACATTTTGGCTTTAAAACTTTACATGTTATCATCCTACTGGACAGCACTTGTTATCTCCCAATTAGAAATAGGGTATTTGCTCACAAAAAAACTATTAAATTTTTTATACTGAACAACGTTTCTTGTGTTTCCAATCAGATTTCCTCAATGGATTCCCTCAATGGATTTTGCTCAATGGATTTTGTCCAAAGGATTCCACACACACAAGCTGCATAGGCACCCGACAAAAATCGTAAAATGCCACCTTAAAGTTCAAGACAACTAATACTGGTCTCCCTGACACTTGCACATAATCAGTGTCTCAATCAACAGCATAAGCCAATTATTGAATATAATACATCATCATCATCGCCGGCTGGAATGAGTTCCAAATGATAATCACAACATTAACTGCCGCAGCCTTTGTTATTGCTTTAGTTACATACCTTGTTGAAATCAACAGCACATTACATATTTACAACGATCACAAGCATGCATAAATAACGGTATGCATATCTAATCAAAAAGATCTACTCATAAGATCACTAAGCTTGTTAAATATACTCAACGTCAACCTAATATATACAATCAATGCAGCTCAATATCAACAAATTTACAGGTACCGAAGAAATATACAAGAAAATGTACAAAGCAAAGCATAAATTAACAGTCAAAGCGAGAAAAGGGACAAGTAGAGAGGTCATGGATTTGGGAAGTCTCAGAAATCTAAAATATTACTCAGTCGTAATACATGATCGCTCTGTCGTGTGGAAGTGTAAAACAATGTCTTAATAAGTGTAAAAGTAAAACTTCTAGAACAGGCATGAAAACCGATTAAAGAGATCTTTAAGTTACACACCATGAGGTAAATGTAACTGACAGAGGGTAAATAAATTTCGAGATTCGAAACTTATACTAAAATGCCTTAATCTTGAACGTGGTGGGGGCAAAACACTACCTTACAACTTACGAGTAGAAGTAACTAGACGGGGGCATATTAAAATATGCAAGACTAGCAGGGGTCCGTTGACTGCGTCTGTGTTGCAGAGGGACCCATTCCTGTTACAGGAGAAGCAGTTTCACAGCCACGTTGGAGAAAGGGAAATGACATATGTTGGAACTTTCGCAAGAAAATAAACACAGCCATTATGATGTATGACATAAGGCAAGTTTGTCCAATTGGAACACAAATACTGCAATACTCCTCCTTCCTGGACATAAGGACATGGAATGATTTCTGAAATACAGTTAGCAATTGGGATAATCTTGATATTTGTAGATCAGCGATTGGCAGATTATTGGCTTTATAATGTGCCGCTCACACTCGGTTTTCATGCAGCAGGAAATGCGATTTGAACATGGTCATATTTTATCTGCATAAGCCCTTGGAACGAGCATGACACACCAGGGGGTGGACTGAGCTCCATTGGCAGAGGTAGAAGATTGCTCATGAAATGGCTAACCAATGCCTTACAAGAGCGTGGAAATATGGGAGAGCGTATTGGATTAGACTGGTTAAGGTAATTGATTGCTTGAAAAGAAAAGGGGAATTGAGCATTTTTGGTTTGAGAATTATTTTTGATAGTGATTTAGTTTCATGGTTTCATAGCAAAACATAAATATCATTTGAAATCGAATAAGCTAATATTTACATAATAGAGGTATGGTTATATATTTGTATTAACAAGTAACAGTGGATAAATATATATATATATACATGCAATAAGTTGTAAAAGTAGATGCAAGAATATTTGGCAAATCCATGTACAGTTTGGAATGCGAATGCAAAAATAATTTAAAGGTTATAAAATTGTCCTGGGAAGATTGCTCATGAGAGAAATCATGTTGTTCGATTGCCCTTCATGAAGTTTGTGGATTTAATGGTAGGCGGCTGTTTGGTTGCGTATACGGACCTGAAAATAATAATTTTAATTGTAATATATAGGCATTGATTGATTTGTTGAGAGTGACAATGCATGGATATGATATAGGTTAATGTATGAGGTATGGATGAATTGGTATCATGAGTGGTTGTATACTTACAGGATTGATTCATTTTCATTGCTGGTAGGTGATTGCTGTTGCGTGGTGGTGTCCGAAGGAAAGAGGGCATACTGCTGAGGTGTATTGATTGATGTTGCGTATGTACAGGTGGTCGATCAATGTGTTGGACTTGGTGGTTGGTGAGGTGATCACTTGGTGGAAGTGATGTTGTCTAGTCAGGGCAGTGAGTGGACACTGGTGGTTTGGAGTCATTATGTTGACATTGAAGTCCCCTGCCAGAACACAGACTGTGGTATGGTCAATCTGGTGTAAGAGAGTTTGAAGCTGGATGCAAAACTGCTGCAATGGGTAATCAGGGGGACGGTAGCAGTTGACAATTATAGCGGATCTTGTTTCATCAAAATGGAGGCTGGCAGCTTGTATTTCGGCATCGATAGCGCTGGTGTCAATGGTATGGACATGAATTGACGGTGAGAAGAAGATGGCAATACCACCATGTTGTCTGGACTGGAGGTCTTTGGTGATTTCTGAAGTACCTGAGTAGCATTTGGAGCGTGGTTTGGATATCAGTGAAAAGTTGGATGGTGGCATTGTAGATGTATTGTGAAGCCAAGTCTCCTGGATGAGAAGGATGTCCATTTTCTGCAAGAAATAGTGGTTTGTGATGTGATCCATGTGTGAGGGTAGGCATTCTGCATTGAGAGATGCAATTTTTCTCATTGAAGAGGCAGTCATGGATGCAGGAGGCAGCATGGAGTTCCACAGTTGAAGTGCATCTGCAGCAGGGAGTTGAGATGTGCTTTCCTCTATTTGTGGGTTGGTGTAGATCTTGTCGGGGTTGCAGTCGGTGATGTAAAGGCCATCCTTGTTGGTAACTCTGGAAAGGGCTACATATGCCATACCATGGGTGAATATGTTTTGCATGGAAATAACTATGTTTTGCAGGGATTGCCCTTGTACTTTGTGTATAGTTACTGACCAAGCGAGAGTGATGGGGTACTGGCTTCTGTCAACTGAACTGTTCTTGATGTGGAAATTTTCTGTATGAGGTGTTAGTACAACACAGTCTGGAAATTGTTCATGATGTGTTTTGGAGCGGGATTCAGCTCCAACAGATTGGTGATCAAATTTGATGATGATGTATGGCGGTGGTGTCTCTTGTGAAGTGGGTGGAATATGAAGAACTGTACCAAGGACCCCATTTGCTAAGCCGTCAGTTACGTCAATGTTTGTGGTCAGCATTATTCGAGCGTTTTCTTTGATGATGACGGTTTCTGGCAAGATTGGTTTATTGCGCAGATTTGCGGTAGCGTATGGCTGTTTTCGCTTAAATTTCTTTCCTTTTGAGGTGACCAGGTCCACAGCTTGGAGAACTGTTGGTGTTCCAGGCAGTCTATCGAGCATGTCTTGGTTGTGCAGCCGAACATCGATATTTCGTCCAAAGACATGGAGCACTTGTGAAGCATCATTTGGTTTACGGCTTGCAGCAGTTTGGAGAAAGTCGATGTCGCATGGTAAGAGAGGTTGTGATTTTGTGCGCAGTCTCAACCGGTTGAGGAAGTGAGCGAAAGGTAGGTCATTTTGCTGGCGCATGATGTCTTCTAGGGCCCATTGATGGAAAAGAGTCATGAAGATATTCTGCAAATGGTAGCTCTTGTATAGGACCTGGCCTCTGACTGGCGGAATTTGGTGGAAGTCGCCTACCGCCAAAATACTCACATTTCCAAACCAAGTGTGGGGGTCATTAGTGTTCTTGATTTGCTGTAAGCGATGGTGAACATTCTCTAGAAGGGTTTGAGGTACCATAGAGATTTCGTCGATTATTACAAGTTGTAAGTTGGCATATTTGTAGCGGAGTGTGTTGAGCTCGTTCTCTGGCAATGACTTGTGCTTGGCTAAGTTGATTCTCAGGGCGGAATGAATGGTTTGGCCGTGGACGTTGAACGCTGCTGTTCCTGAAGAGAGATGTAAGGAATATTGTAGTACAAGTTGTGATTGCCAAATGTGTTTTAAATGATATAGTAATGATAATGCGGTATGCTACAAATGTAAAGTAATTGACAAGTTAAGAGTTTGCAAGTTATACATACTTAGGCCTAAGAATAATTATTAAGTCAATTGACATTTTGTTTGTAGCTGTTGTGATACGTTTGTAATGAATGTTTGTAAATGCTTTAGGGCAGGAATGATTTTTTTTTTAATAGGTGGAGTTGCAAGGATGATACTGACCTGTGGGAGCAAGTTTGAGGACAGTGACTTGTTCTGCTGTTTCAGCGAGTTGAGTGAATATCTTGGTTGTTGTGTGGTAGATACAGTGGATCAGGTGGCTCTTGCCCGTTCCAGCTCCTCCAGTAAGTAGGATGTGGAATGGAGGAGGCCTTTCTTGATGGACGACTTTGAGGCTGTGCATTTGAATGAAGTGGTACAACTGTTGTTGGCGCGAGTTCATTGCTGGGAGAAGGTTTGCTGCGGAGGGTGATGACTGAATTGCTGGCATTGTTGTGGAGGTTCGCAGTGGGTCGTGTAGTTCCGGAAGAGGGACAGGTTCGAATTCTTCAAATTCGTAGAGGTCTTGCATTGCAGCTGCATCTGCTTCATCTTGGAGGCGGGTTTCTTCTGTTGCTGGTGCCATTGTAGCCCAGGCAGTTTCTAGATTTACAGCATTCGCAGCTTCAACGAAAGCAGCATCCAATTCATCCGATAGAATTTCGAATCTTGACATATTGGCTAAAGTGACAGTTTGGACATGGTGTTGCTCGAAGAATGCTTCATAGGTTGGAATGTCATCTGGTTTCAATTGCTTTGTGTAGTGGGGCCAATACACGGTGAGGATATTTTGATGATAGCGCTCTGAATCGATAGTTTTCCTGAAATGAGGGTAGCGGATGACAGCAGCTTTTGTTCTTTTGCATATGAAGCCCAGTTCGTTGCGCAGTTTGATTGTAGAAGGAGATTGGTCTTGGACATCTTGAACACTGTGGCTTTCTGAGATATCTTGATCTTCTGTGTGGCTTTGTTGGGGATTGGAGTGCTTCACTGCATAGAGTGATGCAAAATCTGCAAAGCACATGGTGTCAAATGGGGCATCAAGTGGTCGTGCATGGTAGCGTTCCAGGAGATTGGTCTGCCATACATCATCGTCATCACCATGTTTGTTTGATAAGGCCTGAAGTGGTTTTGTGAGTCTAGAATGAGAAACAAACAAAAATAGGCGTAAAAAGTTTGCGATCGTTGATAGCACTTAAGGCATATCAGGATTATGTGGTAAAGAAATGATAAAAGTTGTACTCATGAGAAGTGAGAATCAATACTGGCAGAATGCTTTCAATTGATCAACTTACCTTGCTGAATAAGGATCACTGGGTAGGAAGATAACTTGTCTGCTGGTTTGCTTGAGCTTCATGCTGGTTACTCTGTAGACACATTCCATGAGACTGATGTCACGATTTTGCACAAAGACATTGCCCAATTGTCGCAGCTGTTGGTATGGTTCGACGTTGCCCTCTTGCAATTCCTTTTGGACTCTCTTCAGGAGGTCTCCCATTTCGTGCTCCGATTTCGTAACATAACTAATGACATACATCATGCAACTAAATGGGTCGAGCACTGGCTGCAGGTCAATATTGGCATCCCACGATTCGAGAAGAGCCCTATTGTAGGGGTTTACCCATGCGTCTTTGGGCTGGCGTTTGAAGATAACCATGTGACGTTTGGTAGTCAAATCAAGATAATGTGAATATTGGTCCTGTGTCACATTGAGGGTGGAAAGGATATCTTCAAAACTTGGGACTGGGGATGGCGGATTCTCCAAAATTTCATACAGCAGTTTTAACTTTTCCTCTGCTGTAGTTTTTTCTTGCTCATCACAGTCTTCTTGGGCTGTTGGTCTTGTGATAAACGTTGTAGTTGCTGGTGGGCGAGGGAATAGAAACCTGCATTTTTTGTTTCCTTTAGAACAGGATCGGGAGTGATTCATGCTGTGTGTCTGTAATAGAGGAAACGGATACATTAGAAGGTGATGGAAGACATGAAATTCTTATTTTCATATACAATATTAGGTTGTGAGGAACCTTGGCTTATGAGATGTTGTCTAGCTGTTACTGTATGTGCATTTGGCATGTTGCAGAGAGGAAATACTGCTTACCTGTAAGGTTGTGACAAGTGTATGGAGATGGGGTTCAGTTTCTGGATCAGGGAGTTCAGTGGTAACGTACTTGTCAATCATTGTTATGAGATCTGCATTGCTTCCATTTTGGTCGTATTTTGGAGCGTCTTTAATCCAGAATAGGGCATGAATGTGGGGCCACCCCCGAGACTGGAACTCGGTACGATAAAAGTAATCAACAATTTCGCCGATGGGATGCGGATGCTTAAGGAGTACCTCGTGGAAGAAGAGGCGTACCCGTTCCTCAAACATCCGGCATGCAGTCACAGGATTACTGTTTATTAGACGACAGTGTTCTGTCCAGCTAAGGTTGTCAGGGATGGGCTTCCCTTGCTGTTTGAGGATGGATATGGGAATTTCAACCCATCTCCGATCTGCTGCACTAAAGGAGGCAAACCACGTAGGCGTCCCTAATTGCCGCAGCAGGGCGTACAAGTCTCTGAGAGTCTTTTCCCAATATGGTGGACTACCACGCAATGCAGTCATGAATCTATAGCCAATGTCTCTTTTTAAGAGTGATTCAACCTGAGTGCTGTTGTTCAAGGTGGACACAGTAATTGAAGTATCTAAGCGTTTGGGAGATGCTTTACGGAATGCCAGGCTTGTCTGTTGTTGCAATGTTTTGCGTTCTACAAAATCCAATGCATAGAATATGTATTCGGGGTTTGACGCAAATCGTGTGTCAGATGAGAATAGCCGGCTGTTGAAGTATCTGTGCATCCCAATTTTTTGTGGTCTTTGATCTATGAATGTTGCTATGTTGTGCGGAAAATGGAATGGGAAGGCGTTTCCTTCAATGTCAAAGATTGGGATTGGTCTATTCCCTTCAGCGGGTGCAATGCTCAGTGTGTAGTCTTCGTTGTGGAGAAAAGATATGATAGGCGCTGAGGTTTGGTGAAGGTCATCATCTTCTGAAAATTAAGTAATAGGATTTTGTTATGAGTGTAGGCAGTTTGGCCACAGACTGAATTTTTGGTTGGTACTGATATTATTATCGATGCAATGATGATTGGGGCTTTCATGCACTTCTTAGGACACAAGGAAGGCACTGATGATGGCAATGAAGTAATGCATGATTAAAAAAGTTGTCCAATATGGGCCCAGGTGACCAAGCAAGAGTAGGATTTGAACCCTGGGCCCAGCAATTGGCAGCCTAGCACTATCAACCGTCCCTTGTACTGGTATTATGAATTATGAATGATGTAGAGTGCGTGAATCAGGTAATACAATTTCGCACATTTTTAAAATTATGCACATTCGAAATTGTAAATGTTATAATATTTGTAGAAACATAATATGTATACCGGTATCATTTTCATTTTCCTCTGGTTGTTGGGATGTGTTGTTTGGATTTTCTTCATGCGTTGTTTCTTCAGAGCCTGATGGTTGATTCTGTATGAAGGTGATATCTGGGTTGGGATCTGGAAAGGTACATGGAAGAATAAAGCATGTAATGTTGTGCATTTTCCACAGGTCAGAAAGGTTTGTGTTAAGTTGTTGCTGCAATTTTAAAGGAAAGATTGCTAATGGGTAAAGGTAGGTACTTAGTAAAGGGTTTTACAATAGGAAGATTTCTGTGTGTTTCATGATTGCATCCATGGATGTCTTTAAGTCGTAACAATAAGGCATATGACGAGATGACATGAATGCTAGATGGAACAATGGTAAATGGATATATTAATGCATTATTTGAGAAAGCATTGTTGTGGGTGTTTCAGGAAATCGAAATTGTAGTATTGCATTTTCAGAACTGATTTCTAAGTTTCCATTGAATGATAATAGGACTACCTGAATGATCTGTCTTTGATGTTGACGGTTGGAATAGGTTGGTTGGACTTGGTAATTCTTGTGTAGGAATCTGGTGTGGTGTGTTCATTGGGTCTTGAGCAGCAGTGTCTTGACCTGCAATGTCATCAGTCTCGGGTGCTTGGTTTCGCAGCCAATCTGTGTCGATTGCCAGATCTGCAATGAGAAGAAATAAGTTAATTTTGGAAATGTGACATCCTGTCCATTGTGTTCACGATATTTGTGTGGCAAGCTGATGTGTTAAGTGTTTGAAATATTTGTTCATGAAGATTCACAGGTACATAGGTTGCTCAGTTGGTATCTGCAGAAGTATGGTAGAAGTATTCTTGCTTACAGGGACAGTATTTATGAGAAGCAGAAAGTTATAAATGTACGATGGAAATTTGAAGTTACCTTTGTATGCAGTATGATTAGTCTTCAAGAAATTCAATGCTTCCAGCATATTTTGAGGTTGGATAGTTTGGAACATATGGTGGCCACGATATTCCATTTTTCGCTTGAGTTTTACACGAATCAATGTTGAATCATCAAGTGGTCTGGGAAGGGTGTTTGCTACTGTTGAGAGATTCGACGGAACACAGACACATGGGCCAATGATACTTTTCATCATGGTCTTTGGACGAGGGAACATTTTGATGAAAGGGATTACTGGGGAGATGAGGTGGCGTTCCAAAGGATTCAGTTGAAGGAGTGTGTCTGGAAGCGGGTCTAGTTTGAGGTTGTTGTAGGCAGCAGCTTGTTGTGGGATGCGTTGTTTCAGGACAGCAGCTTGGCAAGTGATACATATCCAGTTGGTATCGCTGAAAGACTGTATCAGTTCATTGTTACACTTTGGAGATTGTAAAGATGTTGTCTTAGAAAATGGAACTACTTGCCGGCGAAACATGAATCGCTCACAGCTGCAGCAAACATAAATTAGGATGCTTTCGCTGCATTTCCTTTGGAAAGTTGCTGTGTTTTTTTGTAGAAGCGCTTGATGGGACACAGTTTTTTGTGGGATTTTACGTAGTTTTCTACGCACTCGTGCTTGAAATTGTTCTTGCTGTTGTATTAACGGATGTTTTCTGCGGCGATTTTTTTTGTAGAGAGCGTTTTGAAGACGTTCTTGTGTTCTTTCTTTTGCAGTCTTTCTTTTACGAAGCACTTTTTCCCTTGGATAATCTTCTTGAGGTGATAGCACAACTCTTCTTGGCAGGGATTTGTCCTTGGCCTTTTTGTTTGGTGTAGATGTCTTAGCTTTATCCTGCTTTCCAAATACTTGACGATATGGAGGTTGATTCTCTTTGAAGAAATTTTTTGAATGAACATGTTTTAAGGGATCCTTTGCAGTTCGCCTTTTTCTGTGTGGTTCTTTTTCATTCTTTCTGTTCATGACTGATGGTTGTTGGATATTTGAAGCTTGCTTGGCATTGGCAGATTCGGAAGTTGAAGGAACAGAATCAGTGCTTCCCGGAGATACAGAAGAATGAATGTTGCTTGGAACTTTGCGAGACTGATGGTGGGCGCTGATGGGTTGTCTGGTCGTAGCACTTGATTTGCGAGTTTCTGCAGTAATTACAGGTTGGTGTGTTTTTGGTTGTGTGGCTGTTTGAGAAGTCTGCGCAATGTAAACAGGTGTCATTTCAAAAGGGCAGTGATCTGCATTGCTTACCAGGGAATAAGCATATTTACTGAAGTATCTCAAGACTGCTGGTTGGTCACGAAATTTGAGAATGACTGCAGTTCCATCGCTAGTAGGTAAGCCACTGGTATCACGAGAATGTGGGTCAAACACATAAATGAAACGACCTGTTCTGAAGATGGCACTGGTAGCTCCAGGACTGTTTCCAAATGTTACGAGTGCACGGGATGATAATCGAAGTGCATATTGCAAAGCTTGCTTCAAGGTAAGAAATGGAGTGTTTGATTCAGTTGATGTGGCCAAAGCATTACCAGCATAAGGCGAAAGATATCCGATGTTCAAGTCTTTCCCGTTCAAGTGAACAGCAGCAGGCAATTCACTTATAAGCAAGTAATCGCTTTTGCCAATGCCTGTGTACAAGGACATGCCATCGTGCAAGATCCTATTTGCCAGACGTACATCGAAGTGTTGTGTGAGTGATGAATGGAGTAGAAATGCAAGTGAGTTGCAAGTGCATTGTTTGCCTGCATGAGGGCCAAAACATGGATCACCTTGATGTAGTGCTGCACGAGTAGATGAAATGAGCTGCATGTCAGCGTGGTGCAGATATGAGGACATCCATGATGGCACATGTTTCTTTGAACTCGAAGGAGGATTATCCTGTAAATAATTGAGAAAATTGTTATTGTAAGCATAATAACCGTCAAATGGGGGTGGGAGAGGGGCAAAATATTAAACATTAATTTTGAACAGAAAACCCAGCCTATGTCCTTCTTGTGGGTGAGAAAGGTGGCATGCAAGCTTTTATGGATGGGCACCCCATACTTTGGATGGTTTTAGATGAAGGGTCCATGAATTTGTAGTGGGATGCAAAACTTGTAATTATGTGAAAATTAATATTTCCTGCGATGAATGAATTCAACAAGTAAAACATGATAGATGAAACTTTTGTTTTATGATGCAATACGTGGCAAGTTATAGGCCTACACTCACCTCAGATTTTTTTTGTCGGACAGTTGAACCAACATCACAGAACTTGTTTTGTTGTGGCACTTGACTGTGCTTTTGTGTACTGGGTACAGAAGTGGCAGTGTTTTGGCGAGTTGCTTGATGTTGCGAAGGTGTACAGGTTGGTTTGGCTGAGCTTGGGGCAGTTGACTTTTGTTGCTTGGGTACTTGAGGCGCAGTGGTTGAACATGATGCGGCATATTCCTGTATTGGAGATAAGTGATGATTATGACATATATAAAATCTGTTACAATAGTAAGACAACAGAGATTAATCGTCATGTATACAAACAAATGAACAACATGGAAGTTTTTCCAGTCAACATAATTTTGGTAAAAAGTATTAATTGCCCTTGGAGGCAAAACTTCGTTTAAAACGCAGGAAGAAAAGTGTTTAGTTCATGATGAGTTAACATGTTTACCTGAAAGGTACTTTTTTTGTGTTTCTGTTGGAGCGGAGGCTTGTCAGTTCTTTGGCGTCCAGCAGCAGTCTTTTGCCTGTTTGACACTTGAGGGTCAGTCCTGGCGTATGGAATGGAAGTACTTTGTGAGTCGTGTGGCAGATCCCCATGGGTATTTGTAGTCTGGTAAATAAATGAAGAAACAATCAAGATTAGTAAATACTTGAAATATCAATGGAATATCAACAAAAATCAGGTGCAATTTCTTGCAACGGTAGTCTGTTATGTGAAATTAATCAAAGTGTAAATGCGGCATTGACAGCTGCATAGGATTCACCTGTACAGGCAGCTCATGAATAAATCTGAGGCGGTAATTTCGGCAGCTTTCTTGGAATTTCTTTCAAATTCTTATCAAAACTGAAGGAAATGTATATATAGATGCAAAATTTCTAAACTTCATGTGAAATACTAATGTCAGTGCACAATTGAAAAGTATCAAGCACTTTGGCAGCCCTTTGGCGGCTGCCGCTTTGGCGGCGGCCACTTTGGCGGCTGCCGCTTTGGCGGCGGCCACTTTGGCAGCTACTTTGGCTGCCACTTAGGCAGCCACTTTGGCAGCTACTTTGGCAGCCACTTTGCATTACTCAAAGTGTCCTTGATGGACAGATACAGGGGATATTCACCTAATTTCATAGCTCTTAAGTGAAATACTAAGGTAACAGTGGACACATACACAAATTGAACTTGATGACAACATAGACGTGGACAGTGGAATGACATTTATGACAAGAACAGCTCTTCATTTTCAAAGAAAACAGACATGTGAACTAATAAAAAGAACCTGAGGCTTATATTGAAACAAAAAGAAAAGAGAAATTGCAGGGTGAACTGTCTGTGGATGTAACTCGTAGGGTAACTACAGATGTAGTAATTTGTTTGACTTTCAGCATGTTGAGCAATCACTTTTGTATGTAACTGCACTGTACCTTTGATTCGTCATGACGGTTCAGTCGACACCTTGGTTTCGTCTCTTTGGCGTTTTTCTGTGGACGTTTCTTTGGCATACTGATGACTTCTGCTATTTCCAATCCATATGTGAAGGAGCAGCACAATCGAGAAGGGAATCATCAGGATATGAAGCAAGATATTGTCAGGTTGGCCTGAAGAGAAGATGGATTTATGTTACAACTCGAAATACATGAAAAATTCAGAGTTCACACTGATCATTACATTTGGTGTATGCATGACATGCAACAGTATTAAATTTCAATCTGACGAAGCAATGAAGCACTTTTCTTTATTATAAAAACAATGTGGTAACACCTTAACATAATTTACAAGTCACACATTGACCATCTGATAACTCTGATGAGATCAGTTGAAATTGCTCATTAAATAAAATAAATTAATGATGATGCTTGTTTACATGTTACCATGCTCAAAGTTAAATGTCTTAATAGAACAATGACTTAATAGAACAATAATTACCAATATAAATAATTATCTTTGAAAAGGTGCAACGTCAAAAAGATAACAATTATATTTATTGTTACAAAATAAAGCTATATTTGTTAGCGTTGTTGAAAAAAAGCCACATAGCCTATGCATATTAATACTGGAGCTGTAAGTAATGTCATATTAATACTGGAGCTGTAAGTAATGTCATCGCTCATCTCAGTGATGGAAATGGGGGGGAGCTCGGGGGAGCTGAGCTCTGTTGACCAAAAAACAGGGGGAGCTGTACACTGCTACAGCTCCCCCAACGATCAGTGGTGAGATTACAATTATCATGTTACTTTTTCTGTCTTCATGGTATTTTTAGCCAAAATGATGCTCTTGTGGAAGAATTCTTTCCATTTTAAGAATTTGGAAAGACTGCTGCATGAGCCGAGAGGTCCCGCGACGAAAATTTTCCATTTCCACCACTGGCTGATCTCTTTATGTAAAATCTATCAATGTGTGCCTGATTATCACCCACAGGCCAATCAATACCTGTACCTAACTTTAAAACAGATAACATACAGGGTAAAAATAAATTACTAAATCTAGTAAATCATTTTGAGCAATGGGTGGTACATGTTGATCATATAAGTCTGTATATTGCTACGTGATTATCAATATTTCATCTGGCTTTATGTCACTTTGTGTCAGTTTACAACACAAGTTTGGTAGTTCACATGTCTTTAGGATGAGATTGATGAATGGATGATTGGGGCTTTATGTCCTGTTTTCTTGCACTTAGTAGGCTAATTACGACAGTAAGAGGACATGGCAATGAGGTGGAGGACGATTGAAACAGCCGTCCAACATAGGCCCAGGTGACCCGGCACAAGCTGGATTCGAACCCTGGACCCAGCAGTTGTCAGCCCAGCACGCCACCGCTAGACCAACCCTCCCACCAAAGCAAAATGGAACATGCAATTTCAGCCAAAATGTAAAGCTTAAATCAAATGGCTGGTAACCACATTCTGAGGTTAGAAATCAGGAAACTAATGCTAAAAGCAAAACAAAATGAAATGACTTGTAGCAGCACACTAAAGGTAGAAAAAGCAACTCATAAGCAAATGTCAAAATGCAATACAATTTATAGGAAGCAAGGTCTCTTACATTTAATAACAAAGTTTATACACAGGCTATACTATGGAAATCTATTAGAGAAGAAATTAATAACAAGACATACCACTTAGTGGCATTCAGCCACAGACAAATTTGTTGTGACCTACAAATATGAAAAATGTATTTTTTTATAAATAAAAATTACCAAAAATACTGATTTATACATAACCCCAAGGCTGCCAGGCAAGACTGCCCGTAAGATGTAGCAGACTATGCAATGTGGTCCATATGGAAAACCAGGGGTGTAGCCAAGGGAGGATATTGGGGTCAGAAGCCCCCCCTTTGGCCCAAAACTCAAGTCACATTTACCAGGCTTTTAAAAGTAAGTCCTCACAAGTGCCACAGGTGTGTGAACTTGATGCAAAAATATAATTTTATCACAAAAGTTTGTTCCAGGGGTTTTCCTCGAATTCAGACCCATATTTATGGGCCACTGAGTGCGGACTCAGACTGGTTTATTTTGCTATTATATCAAAGAATTATAATAATTGTATGGTCTGTCTGAGTTTTTTCGTCTGGAAATTTAACCTGTGGCTCTTTTTGAGACAGAAGAGCCTCATTCTGGTACTTGCAGTAAATATTTTCACAGATATTGTCATGTTTTTATCAAAGACAAAGTAAAAAAACAATTAACTTGACTTTTTAACTTTAACTTCAGCCAACCTTTCAAAAAAGTTTACTTATTAACTTTAACTTAGCTAATCATTTGATTAACTTATTAACTCTTAATTCAGCTAACATTTTTTTGTTAACTTGTCCACCACTGCAATGTACCAATCTATACTTCTATTTGTAAACATTGATATTTGTTGAAGTAATACTTTTATGGATGTAAGTCATAGTGATGCATTGCCTGCTGAATGTAAACCAGCTGATTATCATTACATAACATCTATTCCATTGTTTCTTGAACTTTCTTCAGCAGCTGTCTGTGCAGTTGGCTAAGTTGCCTGCATAATTACATGCATGAAAAGCATGTAAAAATAATGTATTAATGAATGGACAAGTAGAGAGTAACCTTGGTGTTGTCACTGTACAGCCTATGCAGCCACTGTTGAAGTGGGCCCACGTGAGGCCTAGCATCGTAATTGGTTAAAAGTTTGGAGGCTTGGCCCAATAAAGGCCCCTGATTGGCTTAGAACTTCAGTATTTCCGGGAAAAGCAACGTTTATCATATTACTCCCTTTTGAGACGGCCCCTGCATTTCCCGGAAAAATAGCCTATATCAAACTGCTCCCTTTTGAGAAAGCCCCTGATTCTGCAGCTCAAGAGCCAGGGGCCTTCTCAAAACATAAACTACACATGTATAAAGTCACAGGGCTGGCAGAGTAAAGAAAAGGGAAATAATTGACAGTGAAACTTAATGAAACACCAAGTAAGTTTGTTTTTAAAGAAGTGGCAAGGGTGCATACATGAACAATTTAGATCGTATTAAACACGAACGTGTTTGTTTACTTTTTGATCCGGTCCATACATAGGCCTAAAATCTCGGCTGTGAAAGTGAAACTGCCGTATGACTCAGTCAGTCAGGTCAGTGGAGTTGTTGAACTTCACAACAATGGGCATTTATGATTAATTAAAGGTATGGCAAGAGCTAATAATGTCATATTCCGGGAAGACAGTAATTGATGTATAAAATGAGTACTTGCAACAGCAAACAGTCAACTGGAAAGCAGCAGAAAAGACATAAATGTTACGTACCGTCTAGCACATGTTGGTCGGGCCGCCATCTTGTGTTCTTCTTCCCAGAATGCAAAGCGCACGAGCTAGCGCAAAAGAAGCTGACTTGAGACGAGAGCAAATAAATAATTAGACCAGTTTCTCCTGGATTCGCATGCCGCATTATTAGACTGTTTAATTACGGTAACTAATGCCTAGGTCAGCAGTTCCAAAGGACTTTTGGAAGTGACATAGCACTTATGCAGTAGCATTGTTGCCCTTGGTCTCCAACACTTTTTTTTCCACTTATGCCACTTATTTTCGTTGCCATGGAAAGGGTAGACGCGGATCTGGACGACGCCCAGTAATACAAGAGACTAGCCCCTGCTAGTCTAACTAGTCTTAACAAGGAGACATGAACAAACGTTAAAGTTATGATAACTTACAAAGACCTAACAAACAGTGTAAATAAGATGTACATGGATCTTAAAAGTTCTTTGAAAGGTGCAAAGCAATAACATAGTGCTTGATACAAACTCTTTAACATACAGGAATCAACATAGAGTAAGTCAACATTTAATTAACATGTTGTGTAACATGTAGTTCAACATACAGTAATGAAAACGTAGTCATAAGTAACAAATTGCTTGGTGTACATTTGACCAACTGCATGATTAATATGTATATAGATATAATATATATATGTAGCATGTAACAATACACTGTCCACATTGGAATATCGAAGACGATACAGTTGACACCAGAGGAGGCAAGTTTTTAGCATAAATATGAATATGCAAGGCATGTCTTAATGACGGGTAACTAACATTGGTGGGACAACGGGACATGTACGTTAATAATGAAGATTTCGAGCCAGTACAGAGCCCCAGTACGGAGCCAGTACAAGGTCGTTTACAAGATATTTAAGCATAAGGATGTATCCTCTACAGACGAGGCTTCTTGATGAAAGTCTCAGCGTAATGCCCTCCAATTCCTTGTGAGTGTTGCCCGACATAGTGTCCTTCTGGGCTCACCTCGGGAGAGGGCAGCAAGTGCAGACGACTCCTCTTCCTACTGCCGATTGGAGACACTAAGCTCGAGGCAAGAATCTGCAAAGAAAGACACAAAAATATTTCAAAACAATTGACGCTATGACTGTTTGTAAAACAACATGAAATAGATGTGCCAATTACAGAGTGGAGGCAAGTTTATAGGACAAACAAATATTATGGAGTTTCAGAGACACAAACTGAACCTTTCTATTAATCTTACATAAATTTGGGTCATAAATCACTGTTATGAAAGTACCATATTTCAGTATTGCCGTTTCATTACGTCTACCTCTTAGAATCTGACAATATAAAATAGTTGCCTGACGACAGTTCCATACACAGAATACATTTTTTTTTATCTGGAGTTAAATTTTGATAATCATTATATCACATAATCTACTCGTATTAGATTGCACTGCAATGTTATAACTTACAGGTTTAGCAAAGTCAGCTGGCTTTGGGGGAGACCCAGTGACAGCAGGCAGAGCCTGATGAGCCATGGTCGGCAGTAGAGGATTGGGAGCTCCAGTCATCGCCATTCCCATCACCTGAAAAACAAAATGTAGAGATTACACAAAATGTACCTATTCCATTAAAAACAGCTAAACAGATAGTTCTGAAACCAATTTACTCCATGGGCAGTTTGATTACTTCTTACTTTCAATGAAAAATTAACCTAGCTATGGAAATACTATGGAAATAGGGACAAATGTGGTGCAAATTAATAGAACATCAGCTTGCATATGTCGCATTCAAATTTGCAGAAAACAGTCAAACTTAATTGGCCACAAATAACTACCACAATAAGCAAAAGCAAGTTCTTACTGGAGCAGAAATTCCAGTAAATACATTTTTTTAGAACTGAGATCTTGCTACTCCACTAATATGCGACAAATAACAAGAAGCATACATGACGAAGAGTGTATCAATTGAAAGCTGCTGCTTTTACCTGATAGCCAAGCAAGCCAGGCTGAGGCAAGTACTGTTGATAGAGCTGTTGATAAGCATAAAGACCATTCACGTCCCAACCCAGGGCAGCGGCAGGGTTGCCACCAGCCGCCATGGCAGCGTAGCCTGAGACATCAAGTGAAGAAGCCTGCAAATGTAAAATAATCAAATCAATTAAAACATGATCAGAGAGATGCTTATTGACAATCACATACCTTCAACAGAAGCTTAAGAGAAACATAAAAATTCTGAGAGGCAACAGATTGACTAGTAGCGATTACTTCAAATAGATACAATAAAACAAAGAGAAGAAGCACCATATAAGGCATTAAAACTCCTAAATAGGAAGTCTGATAATTTGCATTTTCATACTTTTTCAGAATTTTATCATTTTTAAGTCAGAGAAAAACTTAGTAGTTTTTCCAGCCCAGACATGATTTTCATCAGTTTGAATTGGTATATAGACAGATAGATAATTTATTTTTTCCAATATCAGAAGTACATATAATTTATGAATTACAGTTACTACATGATGTTGGAGGGATGCCCAGAGAACCTCGAGAGTTTGTTCTATAATACATCACAGATAAAATTAATAATGGTAATATTTCAGTACAAATAATTAAACATACCGTAACTTGAGCAGGAGTGGGTTGACTAGTGAATGGAGTGGCTCCCCCTAAGACCTGGAAAAAGTGATTTGTAGATCTTTAGTACAATACCACATCATGAAATTAATATCCCAAATCAATATGCACCATTGCACCAACAACACTGAAAGAACATAAGTCACTGGACTAATCTAAGCATAACACAACATTATAGTTATGAAAACAGGTTTTTTCGCAGAGCCTCCCCTGATATCCCTGACATCAATAATGGTATCAACATACAACATGCATGCTTCTTGGGGTTTCAGGTATTAGTGACTATATTTTATACCTTAAAAACATTCTGTAAACCACAGGATTGATATTTAATTGGATATGATATTGCGACTGAAGACTAGATAACAACATTTTGAGAAAAAATCAACATCAACAGACACATAAATACATGTACACTACAAATATGAATACGAGGTACTTCATTATATCTCTTTTGTTTCTCCATTTTCTCAATATTGAAGAGACACTAAATGCCTACATAATGGTCACAAAATCATGAAGATGGCAACACATTCGGCCTATACAGGGAGTATGCCTGCCACCTGTTGGATACGGAAGACATTAAATGAACTTGCTGGACTCGGAGCACGAGTCAACAGTTACAAAGATCAACTCTCCCTACTCTTTATAGTTCTCATATAAACTTGCGAGTTGCTTCTAAAATCTATTTAGTAACAGTACTTATACACAGAACGTTTTTGCTACATTTTGTACATAATCACAATGACATCAGTTCTAATATAAAAACCTTCATAGAAAGTAGAAAACCGTAAGAATCCATGCACAATCCCTCCAAATATGCATACAAATTTGTATTAAAAATACAGAGAAAAATCACGCCGATCATATTCAAAAAGGAGAGTTGGACAAACCTGGTTCTGATAATCAAAGCAGAGAGCGTAGGTTGGCTGAAGGAGTTGAGGTCTAGTTGCCATATCGGCGGGATTTACTCCTAAACCACTGAGACCGTTCAGTAGCGTCTGCCACAGAGATGTGAATTATAAAGAAATGGAACAAATCTAAGGGTTGACTAAAACAATACAGGTTGCGATAGTTCAAAATATGGTTTTTCAAATACTACAAGGAATAATTATATTGAAGCAATTACATTTCAGATTGTCTTATCATTACAGAATTACCCAATTGATCATGTTATCTTTTAAGTATTATTACTTTGACGTTACATACATAATTGAATAATCATCATAATTTATCAAAAGATAATTTAACAATATCTTAGTTATCTGACAGATTTACAATATTCAAGTAACCATAAAATATTTAATTTACATGCATAAGAAAATGGGCCCTTACACCCTTACAAATACAATTCAAACAAAAACACCAAAATATGTACAACTACTAAAAATTCTAATTTATATCGCAATCCTGTACTGTATAGTATACTTTGTGGCTGTTTTCGGATGTTGATTCATTGTTCATGGTGTATATAGTTTGTAATATGGTTTTGTAACATGAAAACAATATGGCATACTACCTAGAACAATCCATAACTGTACACATACACCAAACAATAATCAAAATAGAACTACTTGACACTGTCTGAACTGAGACTAAAACGACTTGTCAAAACAACATTGTCATATTATGGATGTAGATTCTCAATCTCTGGACATATAACAGTTGATTTTGTGAATTTACTCTCCAGAGAATAAACGATCCAGATCACAATTTTAAACATTCTCAAATAGTCACTAGTCAGTGTCATTGTGACATCATTGAAAATTTTGACCAGAAGCATTCCAACTCCGAACTCCGAAGAGATATTCACCAATTGTAACATTGTCCGATGATTTGTATATTTCTGTGTTGTTGTCATGAATAAACAAATAACATGTACTACCCAGTGGTGGATGGAGGACAGTGATTGTTGTGGCTTCAAAATAACAAATTTCAATTCAGAAATGATGATTCATGAACTAGTGCAGAATGACAGTAGATTGCATTTTTCGGAGGGCTCTTTTTAAGAGCGAGGCTCACAGGCTCATGAAATTATTCAAGGGTTGCAGTGGTTGTTGTACAATGCGTGACAGCTATTCAAAACTGACACTTCAAAATTGAGTACCCTTTGTATCTGACTTCCAGACAGTGCAGAATGGCACAGTGCAGAAAGGCACAGTGACATACAATCATTAATACAGTTTTCGAAGATCTTCAGATTCTATAGAAATGTAAAATCTTGTAACTTCATTTTTAACACGCTGCCCCATCAATTTAGTTTATGTTTAAATGCTACCAGGTGATTCACAATACGCACAGCCTGCACAAAAAGTGCATATTGCCATCAACCAGAGTATATAGCGCAAGGCAGGTTGATATTATTTTTACCAAACACTCACTCTTGAGAGAACATACTGCAATCCTCCATGCTGTCAACAACAACAAAGAACCACAATGTACCACAAGAAATAACAAAGATCCACATAGATTCACGCAAAAAAAGAAAGATGTACACCCTCAAATTGTCACAATAACCACTCTCATTATCACAGCTCATTCACTCACAAAAATGACATGACAAACCGGAGACAATACAAAGACAATAAAAAGACAATAAAAAGACAAAACAAAGAAAATACACAGAAAACAATTCGGAAAACAGACCATAACTGGCATGAAACACAATAAATATTCATAAACCAGCATGCAACATACATGTGTGTAATCTTACAACAAAAGTGTGAGATTTACTAAGAAATTAGGAGGCTGTTAGGAGAGAGGAACGTATTGGTGTGTGCCATACTCACATGTTTCTTAATGATGGGCTGTGGCTGAGGGCGGACAGATTGTAAAGTGACTGGCTTCAACGGTTGGCGATCAATTTTGGCAAGATTTGGCTTGTGTGCAAGGAAGAATGTGTTCTGTAATGAAATATGATGAAGACCTTTGAAAAACAAACTCTACTAACTGCGCACCATCCAAAGTTCTGCTGCAGGATATCTCGACTCAGCATGTTCTAGGCAGGCAACAAAATGCAACGACAAAACTCTCATGTCAATACAGTTTGAAATAATACATTTAACAAATAATAATGTAGAGAATGCATATTTGTTGAATATGGATTGTGAAGCAATAGCAGCCTTATTCATAATGGATAAAATAGAAACAAATGCATCACAACAAATTTTTTGAAATAGAAAGAACTGTTCATGAGAATTACCAATACAAGAACTGTTTTGACAAGTAAATGCAACAAAAATAGTATGGCACAATTCAAATTTATCAGGAATTTATAGTTAAGCCAATTTTATGTGTAAGTAATTTCTTATTAGGTGCTTTCTTTGTTACAATCTTCAAGCAGTATACATCATATTAAATATTTACACAGGCTGATTTACCCAAAACTTTTGGAAAGCAGCTTAGGTAAAAATGCATAATAAAAGTATGACTTTAACATCACTATACCGTTAACTCACCTGGGGGTCAGCAGGCTTGTTGGCCAGAATGGCAATTCTGTTGGCAGTGTGAATAGACAGAGCAGAGTTGGGGATAGTGGGAGACACTGAGGTCACGGTCTTGGTGGCGACGCTACTTGAGGAGCTGTCGGAATCGCTGTGGCCCTCCTCCCCATTTCTGTGTTTGTGAATGTCAGAGAAGTGGCCTCCGGGCTGGTCCCCTAGGAGTCCTTGTTTCCAGTTAGAGTTTGGCAAGACATGGCCATTATTGCTGGAGAAAAAAGGGAAATGCATATAAATCAAAGAAATAATCTCAATTCCGAGATATTGACCAGCGTATTACTATGTATAGCAAGTATTATTATATGTTGAAAGAACTTCTTGATATGAAAGTGAAGCTATTCTCACTAAATATTGTATAATATTGTCAATATTTGGCAACCGAACCGTGCCATGTATTCATATCAATACAGAAATTGCTCTTCTAGTTTGTTTTACAGTTTCGTGAAATGATTCATAACACTATGATCCCACATGAAAAGAAGACAATTACCTTTGACCGTGGTCAGGGCCTGGCAGGAGAGGAGTCTTCCCTGGCATGTTTGATTTGCTCTTAGGAGGTTGAAGCTTAGATAGGTGATTTTTGATCTGGCGTTCCAGGTAGGTGGCCAGCAGAGGGTTAGCTGGGCCAACGTCCACCACCCCGGGAGTGGGTAAGGGGGGAGACTGACTTTCTGATTCTCCGTTCCAGCCAGCAGGTCGGTCACCAAGAAGTCCTTTGGGGGCAGTCTGAGTTGGGGGAGCATCGCCTAGAGGGAAAATATCACATATGAGTTGGTCTAAAAGAAACAGTACAGGCTGTACAGCTACCTATAGCATAGCATATCAGTTGAATAGTCTAGCCTCTTCTGTGGGACTTGGTAAAGATTTACATGTGGATTTCAGTTAATTACACAATTTAACAGTTATTAATTCCCTTCCTCGCAAGATTACAGCTTCGAAAAATACCAAATAACTTATCAGGATCAGCAGTTATGCCGAGTGTTGTCAAATTTAGAGAAAATAGGTCTCAAGTATGATGACAGACACATTCACCATAATCATTGCCCTTACGGCAAATACTTACCAAGTAAACCAGCCTTGGCAGGAGCATCACCCAACAACCCAGTCTTGTTGCTGTTAGTGGGTCCATTTGTGTCAGGGCTCGCGCTTTGAGGGGGTTCGGGAGTGCTGCTGGTGCTTTCAGCAGGGGAAGTAGGCTTGCCCACAGCCTCTATGAGTTGATTGAGGTTGTTCAGCATGTTCACATTGAGACTGAAGGTAGGAATGCTCTGTAAGATTTGGCTTTGTGGAGAAGATTGAGCATAGACACTCTGCAGCATGGAATTGGCCTGGGCGATCATCGGGTTGCCGAGGAGAGAGGGTCTGTTCGCCACTCTGCCATTGGTCTGAGAGAATAAAAAAGAAAAAAGTTCAGCTGCAAAATCAAGAACAGTTATTCCTAAATATACATGGTTCAATGCAAGGGATAACACGAGTCCAATATTATCTGATTTTTACATAGGCGTTAATATCTTCTGTTATTTTTCACAGATGATATGCTCTTATTTTTGCGAGTGCATAATTACAATTTTCGCAATTAAATTGTATTGGCAATGAATAATATTTCAAAATGGAGCAAATACAGTGCAATAAAGCTCAGGGAGTTCGTTAATCAACGACTTATAAGCTTCTTGTTATCAATTGAGAAAATCAATATATTTTACGCGAAGGAGCAATGTTTCATCTCAGAGGTCATTATAGAATACATTATATGAGCTACGGAGCAATATACTATCACCCTTGAACACAAGGGGGCACAATTGTCAAGAACTGCACAATGTGCACATCCAGTAGGTGGTGCTGCACTCACATTTTGTCCGTTGGTCTGGCCATTCAGTAATTGCTGGAGTGAAGGGTTACACAGCAGTGTTGGTTGAGCCTGCAATGAGAAGCAATGCTGTGAGAAACGTGTGCAACACAAGAATTACGCATGTTTGCCAGTTCAATACATATTCCATTACCGCATAAGCCATTGTATGAATCTGTATTTGGTGTCAACATTAAAAACACAATAAAAAAGCAAATATCCTTTATGAGCACTGTAAATATTCTTTTTACTGTAAGTGTAAACCAGTGTGTGGCCATCGGCCATGTCAAGAAAATGAAAAATTCCAATGATATCATGATATGTGCAAATTGTACAAAGACAATGTGATGTCATGTGGGCAAATACAATATGCATGAGAAAAGCAGTGCGACTAAAGAAATGCTCAGACCTAGCAATTTGTTCAGAATATGTTTTTTTTGTGCATGGATTTTTTTAAGCTCATTTAACGCTTCTCGCTTTTTTTCTTATGATCTTGTACAAATACACATCCACCACTTACAAGTACGACTTACAAAATATAAGCGAAAAAGAGTTCTTGAAAAGGTTTTTATGAATGTTCCTTTATGAATTGACTTTCTACACCTTTTGTATCATCTCCACACAAGCTAACAGACTGTACGAGTCCATTAAGAAAAGTTTGTGTGGAAGACAAACATACCACATGTCCAGAGACCCTTGGAAATTTCTTAAGCAAATATACCTTTTGGAGTCGCACGGCTAGAAGGACAGCTAACAGCGCCACCTGTAGATTTGGGTTTACCAACGGATTTGAGGGGACATTGGGGGCAATTCCAAGCAAACCTGAAAGAACATAAATGCACCATTTTGGGTTTGCACTTTCACTTCACATGTATATATCACACACACAACGCTTTCATAAACTGTTGTCACAAGTTATGCATTACTCTTCATAAATAACACAGATCGTTTCACTGGATATTTAGCTCATTTTGGAAGACATTTAACATTATCACAATAACTTTCGCAAGACGCTAAGCATTTTTGCAATCCATGATGCACCTATTGCAAGATACATAGCATTTTTCGAGAGATGTATAGTCCTTTATGCAGGATACGTCGTAGATTCAATCTTCACAAAATAATGCAGCTTTTGGTTTTGCAATACACACTGGAACTTTTAGCAAGATATACATCCACCTCTCGCAATAAACATTGCACTTAGGCTCCTATGATGAAGATGCTTGAAATTTCCAGCACTTTCCAGAAAATAAATAGCACTTGATTTTTCACCAGATTGGTAGCATTTCTCACAAAACATGTGGCATTCTTCAAACGATATGTAGCATCCTCTCCTCAAACATTTGCTGTATCTTTTTTTCGTTCTTCAAATTTTGTTCAGGTCTTTTGAGCTTTAGGTCCATTGAGTGCATCAACAGATTTATATCTCATTTGTTTCACTTTGTTTCATTCTTCACATGACAAGTCCATTACAAAATGCCAACAAAACAACAAGCATAAATATAAAATATATATATATGTCTACAAAATGCAACTCTTCATCAACTACAGAAACTTTCAAAGCTCAAGAAATCTGGAGCACATTTTTACATGGTTTTAGAGAGAATTATGAGAGTTGATGTGTTAAAGTGCAGGCCTATAATTAGTGTGTATAAATGGTGCAAATTTGACAGGAGATTTAGGAGACCAATCACACTACAATATATGTGTTTCACATTCATTAACCATGAATAAACATCAACAAATAATGTCAAATATGTATATATAGATATTGGTATTTATAAGGATGATGGAGATTTTTGTACCTGGTTTGGGATGCTGAGTCTGTTGTGCCTGTTGTAACTGCTGAAGGACAAACTGAAAGCTCTGCAACACTGGAAAATAATAAGGACAATCGTACAATATCTTGATGGAAACGACTAACTACTGAGCAATAATAAAGAAGAGTTAATTAGCCAAATAAAGACTTACAGACGGGAGCCTGGCTCAGAAGAGAGTAGACCAGCGGGTTAGTGAGATTGTCTTGGTTGCCGTTCATTCCATCTTTCTCTCCATTCGCAGGGTTCGGTAATAAGCCAGTTTTGATAAGACCAACGTTCTGCGACATTGAAAATAAAGTTCAGCACAATCAAAGAATAAACACAATAAAGAATATTCTTCTGCATATGTATCTAACGTATACTAATGAAAAATACTACCCGGGAAATCAGTTAAGCCTACTATTGTGTAGATTTAATTGACTCAACAAATGTTCAATCAAGAATATAGTATTGCCACAATAGAATTTAAACCCAAATTTGTTTATTATTTTAGCACTTTACTCAGCCTAAATTGATTTCCTTCAAGCTTGAGATATTTCTATTATCTAAACAAACACAAACACATTTCAAACGGTTGAGGAGTAGAAGTTCTATTTTTTTCCTAAACCAGGGATATGACAAGAATCCATCCTCTAAAACACAAATACATATACTACTCTTGCTGCGAAACAACATCATTACATCCAAAGTTCAATCGTTAAAACATAAAAAGATTAACACAGAGACTCAGTGGGAGATGAAGACCAGAGAGACATATGAAAATCACATAAAACATTACATGAGGATTAGCACATAAACTCACCAATACTGAGATCAGGCGTTCATAAACTTTAGCAGCTTCCTGGCCGGGAATGCAGTAAGTGACTCGTATCTTGTGTCCTCTGATGTTGTAGCCGTGGACCAAGTTTTGGGTCTCCTCGGCTTCCCCTGGGGCAGAATACTGAACAACAGCGAACCCTAGAGACTGTCCTCCTTGTATTGCAAGCTAAAAAGAACAAAAAGTACTGTTAATTAGTATGTTGCATTCAATGCATTGTCTTTTACACAGCAGCATTGACTTCAATACCATACAAAATCAGAAGGATGGATGGATGGATGATTGGGGCTTTACGTCCTGTATTTATGCACTTGGTAGGCTAATTAGGACAGGAGGAGGACACGGCAGAAATTAAAGGAGTATGGAGTCTCAACCAGGCAAACTGGTTAAATTCCTGCATTCTGATTCTGAGATGCTTTTAGAAGCGTGCCTAAGGGTCCATGGTATCAGGAGTCAATCACTGATCAGAAACGCAACCCTCTGACAGTATTTTTCTTTTTCAGAAATCAACAAATCGTAAATAGCAATATAACTCTCAAGTACCTCAAAGTACTGTGGCTCCACAACTTTGCTAAATATTTCTTTTAGCTCGGCAGTGTCATCAAAACTCGGAGGTAGGTGGTCAATAAACAAACAGCGAGAGTCGAGGTCCTCAAAAGAAACAACGTCCGGCTCCAAGAAGTCACAGTGCAAGACGCAGGTGCCCACTTTGCGGCCGTCCAGACACATCCTCGCTTGGTTTGATTTCTCTTTGTTGTGTTGGAACTCCACAAATCCATATCCTTTGCTACGATCTGAAATTTAATAAAACAAACAATAAATCCCAAAGTTTAGTTACCATGCACTTAGCAACTTGGACAAGGCTGCAAACTTGAGTTTTAAAACAAGTATCGTAACATGTCTCAGCAGCAAAGCTCTCAGACTTTTGCACAAAATTTCTGTTTGAGAAGTAATTTACTTATGAAGGAAGTATCTCAGTTATGATATTTAACTGCAAACTCACGGCTCATTGACTCTAAAATATTTCCCCATTTTGTCTCCTGCATCAGTGTCATTTCGTAGTTTGTTAGACAGAAAAGATATTAACCTGTAGCTCGCCACAGTTTCAAAGCTCTTGACACATGTAAAATATTTTTCTGGCAAGCTACAGAGAGATTATGATATTTGTTCATTGCTGGTATATATATATGCAGAATATATACATCAATTTAAAAGATTCAGAGAGAAGGGATGGATCAGTCAGATCTTGAAAGACTTGGCACATTACAGAATTCAAACATATCAGGGGAAACACCTCTGGCAAATTTGACCTTGGATTTGTCATTTGAGACAGATTTTATTTCATCAGTCTGGAGCCTTGCTCTCATTCACCTGCTTATAGTACAGACCACCGAGAACAGTCATGGGATACTATTGCTGCAGTTTGCAGTTGAGCTGCCACTGTAAACATGTTTTTATGACAATTCATGGTCTGACCAGTTGGTGATATCATATAGGCCAATGTCCGAAGACAGAGAGCTGTGCCCCTTGAGTGACAATTGGTTGAAAACATTTTTGCATTATTTGTCAAATTTTCAGCAATGGGAAAGAGAAAGATATTAAAGAAACTTTGAAATATCACAAGACAACAGCACCTGTAAATCAGTAAAAGTATATTTTTGCGGGGATAATTTTTATGTTGAAATTTGCTAATTGGTTGTCAGGTCTGGCAGGCATATATTATCAATTACAGAAACATTCATGTAATTGAGCAGAGAAGCAATTACAGCTAATTTTAGTAATTTCTAAAAACGACCCCAGAACAAAAAGCCAATTTTACGGTGACAAAGACTGTCAAAGAATCACTTCCAATAAGTCGAGGCACTACACAACGAGAAGCAGGAACCATGAAACGAGGTTTTAAATTGTTAGAAAAATTGTTGACATGTACGAAAAACGATAGCAATGTAGCAGCTATTTCCTTATTGTCAGAAAAAAATAGGGATCCATGCCAGATTTTTTTAACAGAATACAAAGAAGTAGCAGTACTGTGTACAATATAACCACAGAATGTTCATGATGTTGAGAATGTGAAAGACTGGAAATGCTTCAAAATAAAAGAAGTTTGCAGTTCAGTTACTCATTGAGACAATCTTCGCATTATTCTTCCCTAACGGCTACGTTCCCTTCACAAAGTAACAACATTGAGTACATTTTGTTATTTTATAACAATACTCTGTTAAGTTGTTAACTGTATGATTAATGAAAGAAAACCTGTCACAATCCAAGACTAATTTCACTAACTTTACTTAACACTACAAATCTATATTGATGATAGGTTTTAGTTGAGCTTCCTTACTACTTAACAAAATATTTATATCACAAAATGTCAAGAAAATACAATAAATATCAATTTATCAGTTTATCATTAACCTCACTTCCTCCAAGTACATTATTCTCTCCTTTTGCTTCCCAGACACAAGGTTGTTATAAATAAGTTGATCAGATAAACAAAGGAAATTAAAGTCTTTTTCATATAACAACAACTGACAAAATACTGACAAAAATTACTAGACAACCAAGAAATGGCCAATTTAACTACAGTGGTCCCTGCGTTATGAGACCCCCTGTTGTAAGACCGCCTTGTCTTATGTGACCGCCTTCCTCCCGCAGTAAGTAGTATTTTTAGTGCATTTTGCACCCCGAAGAGAGACCGCACCCCCACGAGAGACCGCTTCATGACCGCAGAAGGGGCGGTCTTATAACTCAGGGACCACTGTATACACAAGCATCTCTATTTACCATTTTATGATAGCCTTTTTGACAAATCTTATAACTCAGGTGTTCTGAGACTAGATGTAGACCCCGTCTCATTTTAGTATACCCAGCAAGGAAACCCAGGAGATCAAACCACTTTATACGACTCTAATTACACCTAACCAATTTATTCTCACAGTAGGCCTCTAAAATCACCATAAACTTTTCTATGAGAACCAAAACAGAATTTTCGGGTGGCATGTTATGGGGTTAAGCTTGTGAAGCCATGTGAAAGTGTCTTAACAGTTGGGTGGTCTAATGGCTAAAATGCATCCATACACACATGATTGAAGGTGAGGGAGAAGGTGTCCAACATTTGATTCCAAAGAGAGGAACCAAGAGACCCTTTTAGCCCATTACGACAAGTCGACAACAATATTTAGAGTCACTGATCAGTGCAATTGACAACACAGTTGTTCACATTGATGAAATATCAGAAACATTTCATTCTGAAACATATAAATATCATTTTTCACCAGTGATAAAAGTTGTCAATTAAAAGATGGATAAAGATTTCATAGAAGGTGGAGCACATAATTCCGAGAAGGCATATCATAGACTTTCTGTTACAATTATTCATCTAAAATTTAATCTCCATAAATTTCACTTGGACGTTCACTGGTATAGAAGTAAATAATTCAGTACCTTTCACATTGCTTCATATATCTTAAAACTGTTATGAACTTGCTCATTAAGTCACATTAGGATGCAAACGACTTCCATGCATTTTAGCTATTCTGTGTAATGGGAGTATATAAACAACACATGCATGCTCGAAAAAATTGTGAAATCTTATCTATTAGGTTAACAGCTTCTTGAACTAAGAGGCAGGAGCTTCCAGGCTGGATTTTTTTCTAGGGTACTTTTACCGAGTATTTTTTCCCCTGAGTATTTGTTTGTGCATTTTTTCTGGAGTATTTTGGGGTAAAATACCATGTTTTTTATGGTCACTTTGGGAGCGAGCTTCAGCATGTTGAGCCGGGATGCCATACATAAGCCACAGACATCAGTGAGTGCTTTGAAACATAAACTTCACTTATGTCTACCTGATGCCACATTTTACCCTCACCTTTCTAGGTTATAGGTAGGCTCTCCTCATAACAAGCCGTAAACATTCATGCTCCAAGATTTATATCATTTTAAAAACACAAGTGGCACCCAATGACACTATCTTGGGCAAGTAATAGCTTGTCTGTTGGCAAACCTAAAGAGTAGGGTTGAAGATACACAAAAAGTAGATGCTTGTACACTCAAGACTACTAACACACTGTGCCATTGTCATTTTTTACTTTTTCTATGGTCAAATTCCTTCAACGACTTTTGTCTATGGTCAAGTCTTCAATTCTACACACTTCTAAAAATCACATTACACATGCCAATAACCGTTCTTTGAAAATGGTATGTACATCATAAGAAGTATGTCCCCCAGAGGAGGATTAGCCTGTTGCATATTCAATGGTGCTGCTTTGGCTTTGCCATCACTATGTCATGCTGTCAGTTTATTCAATGAACTATGTGTCCCCTTCCCACAAAGTAGATTCAGTCACTTCAGATGCTTCTGCATTTGGAGGCCATTTACAGAAGAAGATGTGATCATGGTGCTATCGGTCAGTGCGATGAGCAACCTCCCACAAGCAACCTGTCTGGGATATGCAACCTCTTCCTTCTGAACTAAGTTGTTTCGCATATATATACAAGAACTAATTACCACTAATCACTCTAATGAGCAGCTGAGCAGCCGAGCAGCCGAGCACCCCCACCAAAAGGAGCCTTTCCATGTCCAAATGGTGTTGTCTGTACAGGGAATACATATCCGGACAGACAAATTGATCTTTAAATAGCTATTCGCATCTCCTCGAAATAATTTTTCAAAGGTCAGTCGATAGGGCGAAAAAAATTATGTTTAAAAATTCAGGTTCAACACTCAATTTTTTTCCATAGGCAGAAAACCTTTTCTATCTGAGAAGCTAAAAATCAAGCATATTTGGCCTTAGTAGTTGTTAAGCATTTTTAGAACTATCAAGTCATTGACCAACCTGTTGACCCTCAATGTTTTACAACCATTGTCCTCATAAATCAGTTTTCACTTCGGTCTGTTTGAACTTCTTTGATGGGAAAGCACACAAAAATGTTTAAAAGGGGCAAACTGAGCTCTTAAACATTCCTGGACGTCTTCATTTTCTCAAATATGTTCACGGATTCCTTTAAATTTGCAGCATCATTTATTAAAACTACCTTTGGCAAAAGTTTTTCATTAGTCCTTACTTGAGGGTTGAAAACCTCTTTATATGTACAAAATTGCTTGTGCTGCAGATAAAGAATTTAATTTGGACCTCAGGGGTCCACCTTATCACCACAATCATATACTGTAAACAGGAAAGTCTTGAGTCAAAATGTCAATGTTTTACCATGTACACAATGTGTAGTGGAAAGTAAACATTTTTCAGTTTGGTGTAACATTAAATGTTCTCTGTGAAGTCAAAATGAAATTGAGAACCTGTTACTTGTGAACTCATTGCAAGATCAGATTGGAAACTGCAATATATTATGAATAGAAAGAATTCACTTTAGATAGTCTCACCAGCCTGTCTTACTCTTGAGTGGTCTGTGACTGTCTTTTGAGTCTTTTAATCATCTCAAGAAGCCAAACGAAACCTTTTCACAAATCTCGGAATACTAAATTGATTGTCAAAATCATTTATTCAGACTTCACCAAATTAATTTCTACAACTCAAGGCAATCTTTTGTCACTTCATTTTTCAGATTTCTGCAAGTTAATTAGTGCAATTTCCTCTGTACAGTGCTTGTAGCATGCTACACACAGCTGCAGTTTTCTGAGAATGTCCATTCAGCCAGAGGTTTAATAATCAGGCAGCCAGTCAGCATAGCCTTGGAATAATTGATTGAATGTCACAATAACAGCACATTCTTTATTGAAGTCCAAACAATTCGATACCCTGGGGTGCCTTGGATTTTGATTGACAAAAACAATGTTAAGGCAAAAAAGCAAAATGTCCTTTATAACCTTTCGATTACCTACATCAAAGATTCAGCGACTGAGGCATGAAAAATGCAGAAATCAGACCCTCAAAGAACGAGCTTCGATCAAGAGGTTTGACATCAATTATGTTATATGCAAAGGAAAAATATCAAAAGCAGCAAATGAGACTTTCAATGCTCTTGACTAGTGTTGTGCCGGTTCCCGAAACCGTAAGCGAAACCGAGGTTGTGCCACTGCAACCGAAATCGAACCGAGGTTCAATCTAACAACCGAGTTTTTAGGTTTTCATATTTTCTCCCATTTTATTCAGAAAACAACAAAACTATTTGCAAAATTGTGACAGATTCACTCTTCCCAAGCACGCAAATCTTACAAAGTTGCCTTAATTTGAACAGTTTGGCGGAAAAAATGGTTGCAGACCATGCACTGAACCGCGGACCACAAAATTGTGTTGTTCACATTGCGCATCACAGCTTTCTTTACTGATTTGCCTAGAACCGAAACCGGAACCGAAACCGAGGTTCTGGGGACAGAAATAACCGAAAACCAAACAGAATCAAATATATCAGAACTGCCCAACACTACTCTTTGACAACTTGATATAGAGCTCGATAAGATTATTACATACATGTAGGCTGTATGTAGTACTGGATGCACTGCTTTTCTATCCAATTAATACTGGATGTCCAAATTGCTAAGAGAAGTCACATTATTGATTATAAAGAGTGAAACAGACAGCCTGAATCAGCCTGATACATGTATGCCTGGTGATCTCTAAGGGAAAAAAAAGCTCAAGATGAGATTCCCTACTTACATTTTTATTCAATAATGCTGACAAATTTCAAAATATAACAGCAACCTACACAGATAGGAAATTGTGTCAGAAAAATGCTGGTAATATTCATAGAAATTTTTCAAGTCTCTCTAAATGCCAATGCTCAGCAACTTGATATTACAATTATTAGAATGCAGATCTGCAAAGACACGTTTGGCTAAGTACATCACGACTTTCAATTCGGTGATATCATTTTTCTCTGCATGTCTCACAAAGGAAACGTTAAACTAAATTTTTGAGGCATTTCGAACGGAGTGCATAAGACAGATGCTGTGTTGAACAGTTGGGAGTCATACGACCGAGGCATCTGCATACTAAACAGTGATTAGGAGACTGCAGTTTCTTGGTTTCTGTTTCCAAAAATTATCCTTTTTTGTATGCAAAGTAGAGGAGTGCATTCATAGTCATGTTACGGTTATGACTTGATGCATGCAAATGCAACACTGTGATGTCTCACTGATGTCCCACTCGTAACTACTCATAAGCTTCTTTGAATATTTTTCTTCTTTTAGACTTTCGCAAGAGCGAACAACTATGTATTCAAATGGTTTCAAATGCAAAGAAAAATTGCACGGAATAAGCAAAATGTCATAGAGACAATGAATCACCTCAATTAGAGAAATTGAGATATATCACAGACTGCCACAGAGCTTGTCAAGACACCTGAAGAATGATGAAGCACAAGGATCATGGCTGTATATATTTTTTACACTGTTCAAACAGGAAGTCAGTGAAAAGCCCATAATTTAAGTTTCACTATACAGTGTTTTTGTTCTCTTCCTCGAAAAGAGAATTTCCCTACTTAAACCTACTTAAACATCCTTAAACATGTCTTCAGCAGAATATGACAAGTAATAGTCTAGTAGGAGCAGGGGGTCCTGGTGCACCCCCCTGAAATAAACTTTTTACCAGTGCTACTAGATGGCAAAAATTGTGCAGAAAATGATAAGCCTTGTTAAAAAGTCGAAAAAATGTCCCATGTATGTTTTACATGCAAATTAGTACGGCCATTATCACAATATTGTATTTTCTTCATATGTCGGCTAATATTGTATTTAGCAATGCAATCAGGGTGTCTAACCCCATGTTTTGATGGTCAGGGAACACAATAAGACTATCATGGAGCATATTGAACCAGTCCTGGGGGATAAAATGGCATGTGTGACATCAATTCATCCAAAAGCGGCATGTTTTTGGATGTTTTTGTCAAATTTTTGGGTATATATATTATGTTTTGTTTTATGCATTACCAGCAAATACATTTTAGCTATAGAAACATTTCACATGATACAATTTGTGAAAAAAATTGTATTCATAACCTTTCCAGTGTGATTTTAACAACAGTTTCTAAGCTAAGTGTGTGAAATCAAATAGATCAAACTGATAAACAATTTTGATAAGCATTCAGAAATTTCCTTATTTTAACCTCATACTGAGTCAGTAACATGTAATATGATATTTTCATGATAATTATACGTAATCGTGTGTATTCAATAATCTTTCTCTTAATTCGGAAATAAGCAAACCATTATGGATGCAGGATGTATAACAAGAAACACAAATTTAACGTCTGGAAGCACATTAACTGTGGATGAACTCTGGAGTGCTGCTCAAGTTTCTGTGATAGCTAGACCTGTGTGCTTATCTACTAGATAATAGATGCTGTGCCAAGTTGCCAAATGTAAGCTTAATCAAGGGCTCTCCATCCACATCCATTTTGGTTGGTTAGAAATTAGTTATCTAGTGATTAGGATAGGGGGAATTGAAAATACATGGGAGGATTTTGTGTTTCCGAAGGATTTTTGACACTGACAGCAACAATTATTTAGCTTTTTGAAAGTTGACAGTTGTAGTAACAATGAAACCGAGATGCCAAATGATAGCTGACATCAAGGGTTAACCATCTAGATCCATTTTTGTTGGTTAGAAATGAGTTATGTAGTGATTAGGATGGGTGGAATTGAAAATACATGCGAGGATTTTGTGTTTCCGAAGATATTTTTGACACTGACAGCAACATTTATTTGGCTTTTTGAGGGTTGACAGTTGTAGTAACATGGAAACCAAGTTGCCAAATGACAGCTGACATGAAGGGCTACCCATCCACATCCATTTTGGTTAGCTATGAATGAGTTATCTAGTGATTAGGATTGGGGGATTGAAAATACATGGAAGGATTTTGTGTTTCCGAAGAGATTTTTGACACTGAAAGCAACATTTATTTAGCTTTTTGAGGGTTGAAAGTTGTAGTAACAAGGAAACTAAGGTGCCAAATGATAGCTGACATCATGGGCTACCCATCCACATCCATTTTGGTTGGCTATGAATGAGTTACCTAGTGATTAGGATAGGGGGGATTGAAAATACATGGGAGTATTATGTGTTTCCGAAGAGATTTTTGACACTGACAACAACATTTCTTTAGCTTTTTGAGGGTTAACAGTTGTAGTAACATGGAAACCAAGTGGCCAAATGACAGCCGACATGAAGGGCTACCCATCCACATCCATTTTGGTTGGCTAGGAATGAGTTATCTAGTGATTAGGATAGGGGGGATTGAAAATACATGGGAGTATTTTGTGTTTCCGAAGAGATTTTTGACACTGACAGCAACTTTTATTTTGCTTTTTGAGGGTTAACAGTTGACCTAACATGGAAACCAAGTTGCCAAATGACAGCCGACATGAAGGGATACCCATCCACATCCATTTTGGTTGGCTAGGAATGAGTTATCTAGTAATTAGGATGGGTGGAATTTAAAATACATTGGAGGATTTTGTGTTTCAGAAGAGACTTTTGACACTGACAGCAACATTTATTTGGCTTTTTGAGGGTTGAAAGTTGTAGTAACAAGGAAACTAAGGTGCCAAATGATAGCTGACATCAAGGGTTAACCATCTAGATCCATTTTGGTTGGTTAGAAATGAGTTATCTAGTGATTAGGATGGGTGGAATTGAAAATACATGGGAGGATTTTGTGTTACCGAGGAGATTTTTGACACTGAAAGCAATTTTTTTTTTGCTTTTGGAGGGTTGACATTTGTGGCAACAAGATAAGCAAGGTCTCAATTGAAAGCTGACACCAAGGGCTATCCATCCCAATACATATTGGTTAGTTAGGAATGAGTTATCTAGTGATTGGGTTAGGTGGAATTGAAAATACATGGGAGGATGCATTGATTTTCTGAGCAGATTTTCGACAATGACAGCTACAACTATTTAGCTTTTTGAGGATTGACAGTTGTAGTAACAAGGAAATCAAGGTTCAATGAAAGCTGACATTAAGGGCTATCCATATACAACAATAAAAAATAAGCCAACCTTTCATTTGGAGACATATTTTGGTGTTGATGGCTTGAAATTTAGCAGCCATTTATTCGGGTCCCGAAGCTTCATATTTAGCATGTTTGACATATTATTTCTTTTGATGCAATTGACAGGTACCCACATATGACCCATTATTTGAAGGCACCTTTCAAGTATATTCAAGGGAAGCCACTGTACTAGATACTTTGGTTATTCTTTAAGCCCCTTTGGTGGAGGAGGTCACATATGCCTAATTTTGATTTTCAATGCTAATTTTACAGTTTTAATATTTTAGGACATGATTTAAGATAGAAATTGCAATCTTATGAGTCCAATATGCTCCATGATAATGTGAAATGTTTCTATAGCTAAAATGTATTTACTGGTAATGTATAAAACAAAACATAATATATATACCCAAAAATTTGACAAAAACATCCAAAAACATGCCGCTTTTGGATGAATTGATGTCACACATGCCATTTTATCCCCCAGGACTGGTTCAATATGCTCCATGATAGTCTTATTGTGTTCCCTGACCATCAAAACATGGGGTTAGACACCCTGATTGCATTGCTAAATACAATATTAGCCGACATATGAAGAAAATACAGTATTTCGATAATGGCCACACTAATTTGCATGTAAAACATACGTGGGACATTTTTTCGACTTTTTAACGAGGCTTATCATTTTCTACACAATTTTTGCCATCTAGTAGCACTGGTTAAAAGTTTATTTCAGGGGGGTGCGCCAGGACCCGCCGCTCCTACCCAACTATAAGCAAAGAGCATTGAATTTCCAATTAATTAAACGTGGAACGTTAAAATAGGAAAAGTGATCTGACGTTATTTGAATCACGACAGAATGGAGATGAAAGATCAGTTCTAAAGCGATCAATTAAATAGGTCTGTAGCTAAGAATAGTAAGTATATAGCTAAAACCACAAGAAGAGCCTCAATATGGGACATGTCACAGTGACACGACAGTGACATCAGAGGTCCATCAAGTGACAATGACACAGCATAGAATGAACAAGACCATTAGTCGTTAATTGATTGAGAATTTCTAAATGGATCTAAATGCATCTGGGTAACCAACGTCACAAGAAAACCAAATAATCAAGGATGTGTCCTCTGCACAGCCCCTTTGCATCCCTCTCCCTCTGGAGTAGATTCTAGCTCCTCTTTTTCTCTTTATAGCTTGTCTCATTCTCTCTATGGACTCCTTGCTCCGCTCACTTAGTATTCTCTCAGGAGTTCCTCTCTTTAAAGACTATCTCTCGGATTCGCTCCCTTTTCCGTTGACCCGAGTACAAATTTTTTTGTTGGAAGTTCTGCCTCTTATCAGTTTCAATGGCATGGCACATCTTGTAGTCTGGGTCTCTTGTTGTACTTTCCCCATAGTTTAGCCTTTGCTTTTCTATGGAGTGCTAATTTGCCATTCTCTCAGGGTGCCCCTGTTAAAGGCTATTTTTTGGATTCCCTTCTTTTTCCTTTGTTCTTTTTTGCGGAGTTTGACCCTTCTCCCTCGCAATGGTTTGCAACATGTTGAGGCCCTTGTTCTGTATTCTTCCTCCATATTGAGATCATGCTATTCCCTCTGAAGTTCTAGCTGTTCTCTTTGTATGGAGGACAAGTTCCCTTCGTGTTAAGATGAAATTCAAGGAAATTCAGACTCTTCCCTTGGCCGATGGCTTGCCACATTTTCTATTCTAAAACAGGTACAGTAGCTGATCTTCTTTCTCTGCAACTTCCAAGATATCTTCTGCTTCTTTCTATTTAGTAGTCTTTACACAGTTTAGGCTCACCTGCATCATCAGCGTTTCTCTTCTTTCTAGGTCTCTACCTCTTGTCTCCCTCAAAAGAGATCCAGCTTCTTTTTTTTTCTCTGTAAATGGAGCTCCAGAACCCTATCCCAGAACTCCTTATCATTAACGTATAGCCGTAAAGGGAGCTTTTCTCACATACCAAATGACTTGTCAACCTATCTCTTCTTTCCATCTCCTCCCTCTCACAAAAGAGTTATTGAACACTTCTTTCCTAAGGAATTCTGAGTTCTTCTATCTACAAATGCACTTACCAGTTACAGCTGTCTTATAGCACTTGGTACCGTTAATCCTTGTGAAGCTGCTTTTCACACTCTAATACATGAGTCTTCATTCTATCTCTTCTTTCAAAGAACATAAGATTGACATTACAGCTGTCTTCTAGTAGTTCCTATCTCTGGCTCTTCGGTAGCCTCACTTTACACTTACCAAAATGTCGTTGTTCAAAATAGAAGTATCTCTACTTTCTGGTCAAGCTCTTCTTTCTCTCATAAGCGACCCAGCTCTTCTCTCTTTAAATGGGAGTTCTGCGATCTTCTCTTCATAAATGGGAGTTCTAGCAGTCTTAAACATTACGGTTCTCTGTCTGCTCTGCAGATGCTTTCCCTACCTACAGAGTACCAAATGAGTCTTATCAGTTCAAAATAGAGGTAGGCCTATGTATCTCTTTCCTCTAGCACCTTAGCTCTTTTTTTCTCTTTGAAGAGATCCGACTCTTCTCTCCTCAAATTGAATTTATTGCTCCTCTCTCTATAACGGTATTCCAACTGTCTTCCGGCACTCTCCAACTCTGCCTGCTCTCTGTCTTCGTCTCTCAGCTGCAAGGGCAAATTGGACTTTGAAGGACTTTGAAATGGATTGCGGACAAATATGTTAAAAGACCTCACGACTCCTTCGCATGTCAACAAGCGAGGCCTCCCCCGGCATTCTCAGAAAAAATGGGGTTGTGTTCATTGTTAATGGGAGTGCAAGGCCAAATTAACTCTGATTAAGAGCCAGTCTTCCTCAGAAGTATTCCTGCAGCAGTCTTATCTTGTGTGCAGTGTTATTCGGGTTGTGAACAGTTTGCTTTCATCATGTTTTCTACTCTTCTATCAGAATGTTCCATTTTGAAGGTCTCTCATACAAATACAATTGCAAGTATCAAAGACTAATTTAGCAACTTGAAAAACAAGTTTAATAAAAAATTCTAAGAGAATGAATTTACACACTGCACATGTCAGAACAAACAACATGTACATCATGTATATCCTATTGATCTGCATTGACATTGTCATGACTGCATTGACATTGTCATGTATCATATTTTTCAATTTCAGTATTCAGATCAATACATAAAAAATATGGCTGTAATAAAAGATTAAGAGTTTTGAAACCAAAACATGGCTTGCAAGTATGTGGGATCCTATTTCTATTTCACATAGCTTCACATCATATTGCATTAGATCAGGGAACAGTGGAGTTCAGTCATCGAAATATTACTGACAAGAAACAGTATCTTATAAACATGTTACAGGAGACATGGTAATATTTATAAGAGATAACTATTTTGTTATATGTTGTATTTAATTAAGAACGAGATATAGCAGAGCATGGGGAACCTAACCTTCACATGCAAATAGTGGCCCAATGCAATATTTACTCCCGTAGGTTAATGACTCTCTTAGGGGTGATTTATATTCGAAAGAGAATATTAACATACTAATCCACAGAACAGTGATGTTGTAACTTGTAATCTACGCTGCAAGCTCAGTCCGCAATCACAAAGCTTTACTTTCAGAAGAGTTTTATTTTGCCTGCAAAATGCCAAAGAAACTGGTGGATAGGTGGATGGACTTTACCTCCCATATTTTCACACTGGCAGGTTTCATTAGTAATAGAACTGGTAGGGATCATTTAATGAGGCGAGGAGATGTAATGATTGTACTTATGAAACAAAATGAAACATCAGTCCAAAAGAGGTTGCCCAGACCAGAAATCAAAACCAGGTCCAAAGTTAGCAGCCAGCAAGCCGCTACAAAGCAGACCTGTTCTACATGTTCTATGTGGACTTGTGAAAGATACGAGGTTTCAGTTGGTACCCGAAATCTTGCACTTTTCTATCATTGACAAGCTTTTTAAAAATAAATAAGACAAACTAAACAGAGGTCAATACCAATGGCACAAATCCAAAACACTAGAAATTTAACTCCAATCAAAGCATTTTTTACGTCTAGAGGACCTACACACACAAAATACAAACCGAAGACTTGAGCATCAATGCTACATTGAAAGAATATCAACCGCATTTAATTTCAAACTTTCGCTTTCCGCATAGGGTTAAACTAACAACTTAATGCTAACAAGTATCCCTATAAGCTTATTGGGCAATACTAGGTTCAGGTAAGCATTATAAATATACACTTGGGAGTCTTTCCAGACAGCTTGAATCTTATTTTGATCTGCATCAAACCTTAGAATTGCTTTTTACGACCTTCAACTTGATCTTCACACGCCTAAAATGAGGGACCATGAAAGAGATTGTAAAAAGTAAGAATGTATTTAAAGAACTGCAGCAATAGAAGTGGAGTTCAACAACCTTTCATATCTAGTTTCCTCAATTTATTTCAAGTTGCCAAATTGTATGTTTTTCTTTTCAGCAGGTCCAACAATAAAGTATAACGTTATAAAGGTGCAAGTATTACTAGGCAGTTTCAGTGGTTTGACCCATCAACAGAAACATACCTATAAATCACCTGGGATATAAAGCTTCAAAACTTGAGTGAATTTGAGTCACACCCAAGTTAATAACTGAGCAGTGAAGCCCCTTTTCCTTTTTAAGTTCAGCATGGAAACTGTAGCCACCAAGTGTCGAAAATTGAGTCCGAAAAGGGGGTATTCAACAATGCTTGACTGGCCAGAAGCAGGAGTAATGAACGCACTGGGTGATAGGAAGACCTCTGACTCACGAAACATGCCAATAACAAACAGTGCAGGGCAATAAATCGTGTAGGTGAAGTAGCATTTAGGAGCAAAGCCAGCCGATGCACTGACCAGGTCTTTTGGGAGGGCATGTCTTTCAGTGCGGCTTTCGCTGCTGAAGGTTATAGACAAGACAAGGACAGCCTCACTCGCCAACAGCCAATTCTCTCTCTCCATTCTCTTTTTTCCTTGCTCTTTCTCATTCTCTCTTATTCTCTCACTCGCAAATGAGTATAATTAACGACGTGTGTTGGTCGGTGGCCATGGATCCGCAGACAAAGAGAAGCTTCCAATGGTGCAGAAATTATGAAGTATCAAAAAGACATGCGTCGTGCATGATTCCAGCGAAAGCCAAAACTGGTCCAACCCAGCATTGATGCTTCATGTTTGAGGGAACTTGAAAGGCAGAGAACGCTTCAGTCGTTACTAATACACACTTTCTTAATAAGCGTGCACTTTTTTAAAGGTCTTCATATTTTGGTTATAAATCAAAGGGGGTAAAAAATGGCAACAAAATACTAAACCAATAAAAAAAAGGTAAAAAAAAGAAAAAAGGGGGGCAAAAGGCTATGAAACGTGGCAAAATATCTCTCAGCAAGAAATAAGAGGCTCCTTAAAATACTCATAATTTCAACAACGTTATTGCCTGAAGCATTGCCTCCTACAAGCAAGACACACACCGTGCTCTTGGGTGCACAATAGATTTATTCTTGTGGACTAATTACTGCTGTCAGGTCAGGAGTCTGCTATTTGCAATGGTATGCATGAGCATGCAGGCTTTGACAGTTTCCAAATTAGTCACGATGCTTTATTTACCTCTTCCTTAAACATGCACATGGTTTTGCATAACAAATACACAATTGTACATTTATTTATACAATATTTTTAAGAAAAGGGTCGAAATCACTAACAGCATTGAAAACACCATGACGACTGACTTGCATTCTAAGTAAGGCATTGTAAATATCCCATCTCACAGAATGTAATGATTCACATTAACAGAATATATACCCCCCCCCCCCCATTGCTTTGTATTGCAAATTTACAGTAGGAACAACAGAATCGCTAGGTATAAATACCACTTCATGTTTTTAATAATGCATTGCTTACAAGAGTGGTCTATCCTTGACCTTATGAATGTAAGCTTTTGTATATATACAAACTATTTATAGCACATCATAAAGGTACAAAAATTGGTCTTTAGCCAAAAAGTTAGGGTTAAGGGCTACAATGGTTGAGTGGTTTTTTACAGCTATACTCAAGCCTCTTCAGGAGGCCATATCAATCAAGCTCATATGCATACTCCCATCATAACAAATTTAATAATACAGCTATTTTACTCCACTGCCATGATGTGGACATCTATGTAAAGTGAACCTGAAACACCATACCCTAATGTTGAACTAGAGCAGAAAAAAAAGCAGGATTTATGAATGGTATTTCTTTCACAATTAACAGTCAGGGAAATTATCACCAGCTGATGACAAGTTCAATTACAGCCAAGTCCTGACCCTGACAGGATGATTGAGTTTGTGGGGTTGATCAGTTGGGTATCAGACGAAAGTCTGATCTCTGTGCAGCCATCCTCATCACACAGCAGCATGTCAAAAGCGGGACTTAATTCTATCCAATTTTGCAAAATACTGCAAAGTCATCAGCAGCTGATGACAATTTCTTAATTTCTCTGGAGCCTTCGGGTTCTTTTCCTCATTATGTAATGGATAAGTCTGCCAACATGTATAGAGTTAGTTGATACTGTGATACAACTTTATACCAAGTTTGGAAGTGATAGTTGCAGTAGTTCTTTTCAAATAGCCAGTCAAAGATGATTTTGAGCACTGCCTAAGTCATGGCTGGGCCATGACACTGTGACGGTGTCATGGAAGGTTGATGACAGAGCTTGGCTGAGTGTCATGTGGGGCTGAGGACATTGATTGTCATCAGCTGGTGATAATTTCCCTGACTGATTAAGAGATATATAAGATACATAAAAAGTCAGGCAAACTCTGAGCCAAGCTCTGGTATTAATTCAAGCAGAAAGAAAAAACTCAAAGACACCTCTACCAAATTTGGGACACGCCAGCAAACAAAATACCTTTAGACTGACATAAGCAAATATTAACAGAATTAAAAGCCATTAAGTTTTTATGCAAATTGAACAGAGAATGAATGTGAAGGACATCCACCCTTCCAAAATAAACTGAAAATTTTAGTGAAAATTCCACGTTTTCAATGGAAGTCCTAGTTTCTCTCTCTCCAGTCTCTCTCACATTCAAAATGTTCAGACTATTCATTCCAATTAGAAATCAAAAAATTACAGAAAGCTGCAAATCAATACAAAAGCATTACTTTTACAATTTTCTTATCGATCTGCCAATTAAATAAGAACAAGACGGATAACAGAAACTGTTCATCAGAGTTCCAATCCTTGCAGAAAGGCTGCTGGGACCAGTGTTGGGTTTGCTGGTTCTCTTCAATAAAGATCCAAATGTAGTGATGACTCAATAGTTTTTATCATGCCATTGTTTTTGCCTCATATCTGGAAATCTGCTGATTACACATCAGAGGCAACGGCATACAACAGACTTGAATATTGATATATCAAAAGCTTTCACTCCACATGCTCTATGCCTTGTCATTTTATCATCATGCTTGTCCCACGACTCTCATATCTGCTGATTACACTTCAGAGCCAGTGACATACAACATATCAAAAGCTTTCGCTCCATGTCTTTATTGCCTTGTCATCTTATCATTATATCTCCCTCACATCAGCTGATTAAACTTCAGCAGTGCAAATAGGCTACAAATACATGCAGCATACAGTATGGAAACGTCAAGAGTCTATCACATCTTTCAGTATGACTTTGAACCATTGCAAATTGCCTGAGCAAGAGCTTGAAACAAGGACTTTCAATACTGCACAGAGTACTCTTCAACTGAATAATATAATCACTAGATTGAGGAAAATCATCTGTTACAATTGATTTGGGCTTTGAACCAAGTAAGCAAGATGTATCTGGTATAGATTTTCTGCTTTATTGGGATACAATACTATAATCTGCAGATCAAGAGAGATCATATATCACAATAGATCTCTACTTATGCAGATTCAGATTTCCATTTCTCTTTTTAGGTCCGTCTTTAGTTATCTTAGAGTTATAAATCCCAGACAATCTCAGTCGATTGTCCTTCCCGCAAAAATAAAGCATGAAAAGAACTGACCATCAAATCCAAGCAAGTGGAGAGGATCCGCTGGTAAAACATCGCTCTCATTTGAAGGATACTCGACAAGGCCATATCGATGGCATCCAGGAAGGGTTATTGAAATTATTGATCGGAAGACACAGCAGGATTGATGTCCATATCTGACAAGCTATGAATCCCGCTTTCATCAAAGCTTGTCAGGCTTCACAAAATGTGCATCGAAACACCAAAACGCCAAATGAACTTGGACATGTAATACTTCACTCAGTGCTCAGAAATCATAATTATGAATCAAATCTTCCAATTCATATTTATGATATTAATAGGGGCTTACAGGGCCAGTTATGTCTATTTCAAACATCTTCTAATTCTGAGAAATGATTCCTCAAGAATGCGTAACGCTTACCAAGAACGCGGAATTTCAAATTACACAAATTGCTTGATGTTTTCTGTACGTGTTGTATTGCTACTAAACATTCCGAACCGAATATGAAATATGAACTTGTTCAGGAAACTGGCTAGGAGAGTAAGACATCCCTAAAGGAGCAAACTTGATGTTTCCAAGGTACAAAGCTTAGGCAGGCAGAACTTTAGAAGAGGGAAGTTTAATACCAAAAGTAGAAAGTTAGAATAAGATTAGAAAGACAAGAAAAGCACAAGGAGAGCCACCTTCACATCCATCTATGCAAATATCATAACAAGACCAATATCCCGCAACAAGACGTATCTCTTTCCAGTATAGAGGAATATGCCATGATCAGTGATATATTATACCTCTTTAAGATCTTTCACCCAGCCCCATTTCATAATAAACTTTCGCTGCTCTGATGATATTTCGGGTTTATATACACATCTGGAATTTAATTTTGTCCAACTAAACATATGCAGGTAATCAGAGAAGACAAGGAATTGGCTGTTAAACTGGTGATTGAAATTGATTAAATAAATTGTTACCACTTACTCATAATATCAATATCCTGCAAAGTATCAGCAAGAAGAACATAGAAACACCATATGACGCCACCTTGAATGTTCTTGATGCATGCAAATTCAATAAACACATGCAAAGGATGCTCCTTTCTACCACCCCCTAGTTTTTCAGCTTTTTCAGTTTTTCTTTCCAAGTTTTACTTGAGTCAAGCAAGGCAGAACCACTGCTGCAAATTGCTCTTAGCACATCTTACAATTTGAGCACCAGCTGCTTCCTCCCTAAATCTATACTAACAAAGGCAAGGCCAATCCATTCTGATTCTTCCAAACTTATTTACAACCGGCTATGTTTACCAAGCACTGAGCATGGCAGGAAAATCATTACAATCAAAGTCTTTGGGGGCTTAGCCATGAAGCTTTTGGTCATGCAGGATTTTAGCATGAGGCTACCAGCTAAGAAATATTGTCGTAGCCGGACAACAGTGGACATTGCATGTTGCCTGCAGGGGTAGACAATAATAAGCCTCACAAAAGCAGACATTTTGGGAAGGTCATGTCAATGAAAAGGTCCTGACATCAAATTTGTTGGCTTGCAGTAATACAAGCAGACATGTCAATCTTTTGTGTCAGATCTTCTGATTTCCTGTCTCATTTTATTTTTGTTTAGCATTCCATGGTCTATCACTGCAAGCAAAAGTATTGCTTAGATTTATGACCAGTCACTTTCTGATATTTGTGAAAAGAAGCAGTGTCCTGACCAATCACAGCAACTTGATTGGGTACAATGGTAAACAGCTCAGCTGATCAGACAACTACAAGGACAGTTGTAAAATCACCTCATTGTCTTAACATGGTAATTGTGTCCTTATGCTAAGGTTAACTTCTCCCACGGTCATGGGAAGATCATAATAAGTGGCCATACAATCAAAATCACTAAATATTCCAATTGATTATGTACTTACTTTTCACATTGCTGCCATAGATTTCTCTCAGTGATAAACTGTCAAGTTGCAGAACGCATAGACATAGCATACATAAGGAGTCATTTATGAGACTGGGTATCAACCATTTACAGAGTATATGGGTCCCATATTATGGGATCACTTATGAACCAGCATAGAAATGGGGTTCAAGAACATGAAATTCATAGAAGATAATGTCTTTAAATTGTGTCTTTTACAGGCATCCGTGCATGACATCTGTCAATGATCACCACACAGCCGTGACCAAGAATTGAATGCGGAACCTCAGCGGAGCAGGAAATAACAGAGCAATAGGCTGAGAGGTTTCCCTTTTTCATTATGGTCAATTGAATCGTGACCTGGATATTTCTCAACTTTCATGTGAACCTCACCTATATAAAATGACATTTCAGAAAATGACATACTAGCTTTAAGGCTGTTGATAGCAAAAGGCACGACATGCAAAGCAGGTTCACGCCACCCACTATTATACCAGTTGAGACCATGAGTGAATAGGGCCCTAATTATATTGTTGTCAGTCAATTTAGCTTTCATAACCTGTCAGGCACTTCTTCACTCATAGAAAAGTCATAGAAAAGACCTGGAGCACGAAGAGTTTGAATATATTCCAAACTGACCAGCTGACGTGCTAAGGATCATCAGCTCAACAAAATGGTCATACCAGCTATAATACCACATATTACATATATATCTACATACAGTTTTGGCTGAAATATTAATAAACCATTTTTCTGTACCTAACAATAGAACTTCTGTGTATTTCTCATGGGAATAAGAGCACTTCTCACCGAATTCTTCACTCTCTTTGAATACCTTAGCATCTTCTCCTCATCTCCGAGACATAAGCAAAGGTAAACCAATAAACTCTAAATGCTCTGGAGGCTTTCTCCATTGTAAACATAGTAAATTGTATATGTATTCTAACATTGTTCTTGTGGACTGTGTTTGGATTTGACCCTCATAAAAAAGTCATACATGAAGAAACCTGTACATGCTGTAGGCCTACCTGTGAAAAACCCACAGCCTACAGGGCCAACAACAAAAAGGAAGTAAACTACCCCTATATTAACAATATGCTTCACAGAAGCTCTCCAAAGAGAATGGACTTGACATTTCATTGAACATGTTGATATTACATAGAAAAAAACAAAAATAAAGCAAAAACCAACATGTCAAAGATATTGAACATTTATTTGAAGGTCATGTATTAGTTGCAAACAAAGCGAGGGCCACATAATGATATAGCCATAATAATGGCCATGAAATCTTGATTCCGAAAACAGCTTCAAGATAAAAGACTTAAAAGAGCTGAATATTAATGTCAAAGTCACAAATTTACAAACTTTGTAGGGTAGCTATAATTTCAGGTTGAATTTATGAGGCAAAAAAGTAAGACAATGAAGTTTATTTACTTAATGAATTATACACATAAATATATTCAAATGTTTTCAAACTGCACTTTTAAAATATCAATCACTATGAAGGAGACTCATCTAAGGCTATAATTGACCGCTATCAATAGGCCAAAAAGTAATACAGCAGTGGGTTTGTGTGTATCAGGATGGATGGACGGATTATTGGGGCTTTACGTCCTGTATTTATGCACTAATTAGGACAGGAGGAGGACTACCACTAAACCAACCCTCCCCCCCCCCTCGTGTGTATCAGGAAGGTATTACCAAGGTAAAAATTTATTTATTTATTTTTATTTATTATACAGCATTTATATAGCGCCATAATCACAGATACTCTGTGCTCTATGGCACTTTACAATGTATATCATGTACAATTCACTGTGGACAGCTCAGTATTCGATCTTCTGTGCCTCAGGAATCAGGGCCAGTTGTCATCCATTCTTGTTTGGAGCTCTTGTGCTATCCATGCATTCTTGTGTGGAGTCTGGCTGGAGGTCTTGCTGCTCACACCTGACAGGAGGGTAACCCCTGCCTACACAAGTGGCCACCCTCCCCGGCCACAGCCACAACCAACTCACTCCAATTGAGTTCCAGGACCGGGGTTCGAACCCGCGTCCTCAAGTGCCAGTGGATTCGCAGTCAAGCGCTCTAACCATTAGGCTGTGGGAACTACTCGAAAAAATCCCATAAATGTGGTAAGTATCCTCTTCACACTCATCACTGCCCTCATTAATAAGTACAGGCTGAGGAGTACTGTATACTCGACTTGCTGCCAAGAACTTGTATTGGAGGGCTGTACATACTATTCAATGAGTATTCATACTAACACAGATAACCAAGCAAAAAGATTTTCTCTTATCTTGACCATCTCATCATTTCATTAATAGTGTATGAGCAAACAAGCAGTAATAATTGAGTCGTATGAGATGACACAAACGGCGACAAGAACTGCTTAATAATGTATGCACCAAGACGTCATCCTTTATATGCAGCAAAAGCCACAGCCATTAGACAAGGCTTTAACACCATACAATGTCCAATGTACAGGGTAACGACGTACATTTCCTCAATTTCAAAGAAGGAATGGGCTTTTAACAGGTCCTAATGAAGACGAATCACAGCGTGCGACCACACAAGATAAATTGGTATTCATAACACCGCAAGGACTATATGACAGTATACGTTCAATTTCATATTATAAGACTACCCACAGGCCTCGTTAGTTCATTCACCCAATCAAAGTCAGACATCTCCTTTCAATCTGAATTCCCAGACCTGGATCTTGGAAATTATTTTAAAAAACTCAAGTAGATATGTAAAGATTAACATATATAATAGTACAATAATCTCATGGAAGATTTTGATTGGAAGACCACTACGGGAACCAGCCCTTCATTTTTTTTTTTACTTTTAATATGTTTAAGACCCTCTTAAGTTCCTATGGGATAAAATATCCTTGAGCTGAAGAACATAAGTAGTAGTTGGGTTGTTCAAAAATATTTGACAGCATTTTGATGATTCCCATTTACCATACTCTACAACCAAACTCATTCTGATTGATTGCAGGAAATGCTCTTTTCAACAAACATGCCTTTTTTGCAATCTTTCCTCCTGCATCAGGTGATATTTTAAATCGGTGGATTGCTACATAGGAAAGATAACAACATTTTAGTGGGTTAGGTTCATCCTCAGGTGATGAGGGTTGAGAAAATATGATGACAAAGTTGCTAAATTTAAGAGTTTCTCTTGAACATGTTGAAGAAATCTTTATTGATCAGGACCGCTCCTTTGCTTATGTTCTCTATTTTACAAGGCGTCCATATTATATGAGGCAGTCCGCTTTCTTGTAATTATGGTAGACTTGCTGTGTAATAGACATATAAAGTCTTAATGGAGACTATAAACCATTTCTCCACACACTATTACGGCTTCCCCTTCCACCTGAATAACTTGTGTTTTATGTTTCTAAGCTGGTATTAAGCATAGCTTCAACATACCACAAATGGAAGAACTGAGATCCTAGAACCGAGAACAATCTGGCAACATTCAACTTCGCAAGCCTTTCAACATTGTTCAGCCCGTTCAAAGTGAAATGCGCCCGATGCACAATATGCCAGACCTTTAAGAGTAAGGCTAGAATGCGAAGACCATACAAATTCATGAGATCAAAGTCCCCGAAAGCAACAAAAGGCAAAAGATCATTAGGGATGCTACATGTGGAGCAATCCGCGCAAGAAATGCACAAACGACAATGAATAAGAAGGGAAGAAATTCCTGTTAGAAAACACGGCTAGGCAGTTTATACTGATATCTGACATAAAGAAAAACATCTACCATCAACCTGATCAATGTCAAGCAGTAGTTCCTATAAAAAAAAAGATAACATCTTGTTTCCAGGCAGTCTGTATCTGAGGACATCTAGTATCTGTGTACTTAAGTGTCCAAGAAATACACCTGTCATAAGTCTGTTTGCACTTTCCATTAAAGTATTGTAATACATCTGGTATCCATGAACTTGTGCCAAAATAATTGTTCAAGTGAAGATCTATGAACATGATGAACTTCCTACCTGTTAAAGAAATAGATCAGTTTCTATGTACTTAAAATAGGTGCAATTCCTTATCAGTATCTTTTTTCTGTTGTAGGAAAGAAATATAAGTTACACAACACAATTTCTGTGAAAGAATACATGTATGTTCTATGTTGAATCTATTCAAGAAATGCATCTTATTCTCCTTTATATCAAATTCTGTGTACTTTATAAGTAGATTGTCTAACATACTACAACACACAGGTGACAACAGACATCTTTAACTCCCACATGAGCAGATTTGCATGTCTTGGGCATATTTCCAAGAAAGCCATAGCTGAAAGGATAGTTGCGGGTCAAAAGTTCAACATTTTTTTCTGCATACAAAAAAGATGACAATGTCTGCAAGTTATGTTATAATATAATGGCCTGGGAAAAATACAACTCATGTACAACCATGGGGCAAATTACTTGGACCATAAAAAAGATCATGCACTGCTTGTGACATGCTTCAAAAGTCAGACTCACCACTTGCATGCTTAGAGACCAGCCAACTGTAAATTGTATACAAAGATCACCACGGCCTAACTTAATGCAAGTGAATGCCAGCAATATGCCCGCAAATGTAAGCAAATTGAAGCCATAGGTTCACATGTTGACGGAGCATGTCTAGTAAATCAAGTTAATAGAACAGTGTGTGTTGTAATTTGCACTTCTCATGGAAAGCCCTGAACAACAAGAATATGAGAAGCATTGAGAACAGAACAGCCCTTGAACAATCAGTGAGCTAGGTATACATGGCATAGGCCTAAGCAAACCATTGAAATTCTAGGCAAAGTAAACTACAGAGACACACAGGGTCGCACCCCTTTATTAAAACTGTTTGATTAATAGCACAACCTTGTCTGCGCTTTCCTTATCCAAGTTTTAATCTGCCTTTAAGCTCCATTCTGAAGTTAACTAGTGGAGGAGTGGGAACCACTCTTGGAACAGCTCCAGGAGGCTTTTAGCAAGGCTCACTCACTGTTTTGCTCCAAAGCAATTTAACATAAGCACAGCAAGACATCACAAGTACTCCAGGGAGACTTAAGGTAACAAAGACCACAACTCCAGACAACGAGACTAAAGTTTGACCTGAACTGTGAAGTATTCTCGAAGGTTGCACTTCATTAACTGTAAATGACAAATTTAACGCTCCACTATATACCCATTGAAATCTATCAGTCGCATTTACCATTAAATTTGTAAAACTACTCTGCTATTCCAGTCTTCTACTTCAGGCTGATGTCTTTCACAACTTCAGGCAGTTTAAAACTACATTATAGGCTACATAACTCCAGGAAACTTAACCCTCAATATATCCTTAAGGCATTCTTTTTAGTAACTTTTCCACATGACCTTTTTTACCATCAATGATCATGGTGTTTTGGAAACAAAAAAATAACATGACACCAAAAAAGACAGAATTAGGGAAACTTCAAGGAAAGTGACTTCAGTCATTATAAATACCTGTTATTCAACTTATTCTGAATAGACCGGAAAGCAGCAATTACCTTTAATTATCAAATCAATCATGACAACCTTATCACTTATCACTGTTTACAAGAATATCTAGGAGACAGAGTTTCATTAAGAAACCTTTCCGATAATACAGGAAAGTATCAATCATCATTAATTATCAAAATCAATGGTGATAACCTTTTAAGCACTCTATGATTTTCACTTCAAGAAACCTTTGAAAACTCAACAGGCTGATGAACTTTGTGGATGAAATTTGAAGACTTATTCTTGTTCTAAAGTTCTTATAAAATATTTCATAAGCCGTTATTTATTTTGAGGCAACATCTTCAAGACAAACAATGACAGGTTTGACGAATGAGTCAGAGGGAGACTCGAGCTCACTTAACCAAATGTTATTTCCATGAATGTGGTTGTCAATTTTCTTTTGTTGATTGAAGCATCAGGCGACATAATGAAACCTATTGTCCTCATAAAACACTTGAGGAAATCTTGAAAATGAAAGAAAAAACCTCAGCACTAAAGGAGGAGAAAAACATGAATTACGGGGGTGTATAATCATGAATGATTATTCAGGAAATTCTAAATTTTGGCATGGCCCAGATTTTGAACCATTAACTTATATCATTAACATCATTAATCATAGACATTTACACTGATTAAAGAATTATCAGAAAGCTAATGACAGTATGGAATCTCTCTATCGCTCTCTTCTTATTTTACATTATAACACCATTAATGGCTCTTGTTGAATAGCGCTAATTAAATACAAAAGTTTTTATCAGCACTTCAACAGCCACAGAACACTGGCTGAGTCAAAGAGACTAAGAGAGTAAGATTTAGATCAATATTGACCTTCTAAAACCAAAGATTACTGAGGACTAAGAGAGGAGAGGCCACAAACAAGATGATGAAAAATACATAAGTCAATCTACCAGTATCAGACATAACAGAAAATATGATTAATTCATCATGAGCATACAACAAATTGAAGCACCGGATTGCACCTGTTCAACAGATTGATGTGCAATGTCTCCTGCCTCTGGACAACGGAAGGCAAGGGATAGCCAGACTGAAGGCAAGGACAGCCCAGCCACACCGCACAGACTGATGAATTTCTGATTGAGGTCAAATCCGATTCAGATACTCCGGTCTAACAGCCAATCTACGCTGGTCACTCCCTAGAGAATATGTGGGCGTGGACCCAAAATACAATACCTTTGGAGGCCTAAAATATTGTAGGCTATTCGCTAAGCGTGCTAAGCTTACAAACCACACAGATTCAGGCTTGCACCTTACGACTCAAGTCTCACAAAAGACCTTAATGTCACCTTATTGTACAACGTTGTCAATGCCGATGTAGCAAAGAGACAAGGTCGTGCTATCTAATAAGAACGAGGTTGCAATTAGCAATCTGCTAGTCAATTAATTTGGAAGTGTCAAAGGTGTTCTTTGGACCTTGATAGGGAGATGAAATGCACCTCATGCTCACATCGGATGATTTTAAAAGCACGCCAACCCATTGAAGTTAGAAACCATACAGCATACTAATGGCAGTATACACTCATCTTCTGATCATGCTGTAAATGCCTGATATGGTGATTATCATCATGATTTCTAGGTATTCTACTACATTGTATGAGTAACTATATTCCTTGTTTTTTAATAAATAATTCAAACTCTGATCTTTTTATCATGATGATCATATGTCACACAACAATCGATCATAAGAGACGCATGTATGCATAATTTTTTTCCCAAATAAATCAAAATAGAAAATAGTGATTCAGCAGTACTTACCATCAACTGTTCGCATCAGGAAACATCTTTCAATAGCTCCATATTCAGAGACCAGGGACTTGAAATCCGCATCGTCCATGTTGAAGGGCAAGTGCGCGACACACAGCAAGTTTTCGTTGGGATATAACTCCACTGACACTTCTGTGTCCAGTAACTTGCCGCCATCATGACACGAGACCAGCAGCTCAGCATCCTCTCCACACTGGAGACTGACAATGGCTGAAAAAGATATTCAACTAAGTTATATACATGATTTGAGTTAAACATTTGTATGTCAAAGTTTTAAAAGATGATTTTCAGTTGACCATTTGCCTTGGAATTGCAGGATTCATCACAACTCGGGGAAACTCAGGTAAACCAACTCGAGGAAACTTAGTAAAACTCCTTTGTTTCAGCCTCACAATGGCATTAAAATTTAATATTTTATATATATGTTTATATTTTACAAATAAATATGTAGTACTTTTTAAATTGCAACCTGCAATTTACACACACAATGTCTGCAATAAAGCACTGTTAATGCAGATCTGTAGATACGATTTTGCCTTCGCTGCCAACACATATAAAACCAAAATGGCAAGGGACACATGGAAGACAGTGGTTATTTTTGGTTTTAGTATTTCAGGCCCCTTCTTTGCTGGTAAGGAATACAGCGGCCAAGAACGGCATCTGCATCACTTCGTCTTACCCTTTGTCTTGTTTTGGCAGCGAATATACACCATTTGCAAGATGGAAACCCGAGTGAACCAGCATCCGTGATAAATCTTCATATCAAGTTAACAATTCGCAAAACAATTTTTCACATGTGCACAAATTTTGTTAAAGTTTAATCATGTGAAAGCCTTTAATTTTAACAATCATCTCACAGATCCTACAAAAGAGAAATTGGTCTCATTTTGTACTTAGAATTTCACCAAACACTAGCAGTTCTCTATCATAACGAAATGTCAGGAAATAAGTTACTTTTGTGACCTTGTTGACTGAAATTTATTACCCAAAACACGCAAAAAGAATGCTCTTATCTTTGCGAATATGCAAACAGACTGTTTGATGAGGGTTTTAATTAGTTTTTATGAAACAAACGTATGTCATACATACATTTAATTATCAAACAGAGACAATATAAAGGGAATACCTACAACAATATAAACATGATTTAAAGAGTTGCCCAAAAAAACATAAACATAGCATAAAAAGTATATAGATCTACATTTACCAAATTAACATTGTTTAAATGAAATGCAGCAACAATGTTCTGTATTGTCGAGTATAAGAATGATAAGGAAATTAGCATTTAGAGAAATCCTATGGGAAAGATTAACAAGAGGAATTAGTGAATTAAATACAACACCATACAAAAGCACATATATGTGTTATAATACACAAGACTTGTAAACTCACCATGTCTGGACTTCTTGCTTATTGAAATGTTATTGACTCCGCAGCCGCCCAGAAAGTCCTTCACTTCCTGAAAGGAGAAAGGAGTCTCATCATCAATCATCGCAAATCTTCGACTATCAACGGAGATACAACAATGTGGAAAGGGGAAATGTGATGGCACAGGACTGCAACCTGCCCATATAATGCCATATTAAACGGTTCATTGAACATAGCTCAGTACCATGCATGGCCCGCAAAGTGCAATCGTGTGTTAACAGTGTATGTACAGTGCAGTGAGCATGCTGAGGGGGAGATCCAAAGAAAAGGAACATCGGGGTGGAGTGTGAGGAGAATTGGGAAAAGGTCAGAAGGGGATGGAAGGGTTGAGGAAATTGAACAGTTGCAGGGTGCAGTGGGAGAATACAGAGATCACTGTTTGATCACTATATATGTCTGCATAAGTGATTATGGCTCATGAATCATACTGTGATTGGATAGTAACTTGTCAAATATGATGAAAATTTGAGAAATCTGTAAAGTCCCATTATTATATTAGGCCTATTGAGTTACTGTTGAGAAAGTCAAAAGTGTCTGCAAGTAATTTTTCTCACTTCTGGTCAGCATCTCAATAACACCATTGTCAACTTTGACGATTAGCAGACAGAATTAAAACCTCATCATCTCAGACTCTGAAGACATAAATCTCAAATCCAAGGCTGCCAACATTCTTTGAACAATAAAATGTTTCACAAGACGGGACTGACAATGAAAAGAAGAAATATGAGTATTGATAGCAGGGTGCCGCGCTCTTGCCTATAATCTTACAGTGTGTGCAGCAACAAACATTTCTCATTCGTAAGAAAGTACACATAGAGCTTCTTCTAGGTATGGTGATCGATAAACAGACAGATTAGGGTGTCTTGTAGACGGATGAGTGCAGCCCTCCAGCACACTAGTAAAAAGGGATTTATTTGGGATTGATTGACAGGATTAATAGAGTCTTTCTGGAGATAAGCTGTTGCAAGTGTTTCATGGCTGAAGAATAACTTAGCTGCTTTAGCATGCTTAGTACCCAAACCAAAGGGCGCGTGTGATGGCATATAATTATATGATTTTATTTCTATACTGAAACTATCGACATGATCAAGTGGTGGACGTCATAACTGACTGCCAATAACATAATGGATGGGTGACTGGGTCTTTATGTCCTACATTTACTATTTATGCAACCTGGCAGGATAATTAGGACCAAAGTAATGAGGCGAAGGATGCTTAAAATTGCTGTCCAACAAGGTCTAGGTCACGGACAGTATCAAACCAGAAACCAGCGATGGGCAGCCAAGAGCAATGCCAACTGATGCTAACTGAGCTAACCAGGTCCTACCCTCTGCCCATAATACAAGCGGCCATACCCATCCCTTGATCTCCTCCTAGATCTACATCCATGGCTGGCAAGTTGCAACACAAATACATTGTAATGATAGCATGCATGTAACCTAAGTGTGAGATATCTTATTCAAATCTCATTCTCAACTCATCCATTTTAAACTCTAAGCTCTATTAATAGAGAACATGCCGAAAAATTTACCAATATCAGGTTATCCATGTCCACAGCAATTATAACATAGCCTCGCAATAAATAACGGATATCTGAGACAGTACAATATCTGAATACATGGTACTAAATAAATATTTGCAAGGTATTATGTATTCATCCGCGCAAGCCCCACATTTCCAAACAAATATTAAATGCTTAAAATAGGTATCATCTGGCTGTCAAACAACCAAGTTTGAAAAGAGATCCAAATTGGTCAGGTTTTGTGTGGCAAATACTAATACATGAAATTGATAATAAACAGCCCCAGGGCAACCAATCTAAAATAATCATTTTGATCAAAACAACCATTCACAAAGCAGGGAAATGTGTTAATTAGATCCAAGAAAGATATAAATTTGGACAATTTTCATGAAGTAGAAATTATTTTAAAACTTCAAAGACACTCTTAGTCACACCAAGCACTCAGTAATGGTGAGGAGTAAGATCTAAACTTCTAAACAAAAGATGGATGATTGGGGCTTTACGTTCTGTATTTATGCACTCTAAAGATGGATGGATGATTGGGGCTTGATGTCCTGCATTCAAGCACTCCAGGCTAATTAAGACAGGAGGAGAATAGAGCAATACCTGAGGCGAAGTATGATAGAAACTGCTGTCCGACATACGTCCAAGTGACCCGACTACAGTTCAAATCGATATGCAGCGATTTGAAGCACAGAGCACAATCGAACTAACCCCCACTCAAACTAAAAGTTCTAACAAGAGAGGCTGATACTTATGATGAGTGCAAGAAAACACATGTAGTCAGACCATGACTTGATTCATCAGTTAGAACAATCGTCATTAACACTACTTCACCATGGAGATAAGATAGCTATCACACAAAATATTGATCTTCAGAAGATTTTGACAACTCTTAATGAGAACTTCAAGTGTTCAACCACTTACAGACTTATACATCAGATAGCGAACTTCATAATTCAACTCTATCAAATTATGTCTTTGAGGGGCAAAAAGTTTGAGTAATTTTAAACCATATATCACACCGACAGAGGAATAAATCCTCCCAAAACTTTGAAAGGGCTGAAAAAGCCCCAAATACTTGAAAAGATCTGTTAGGCACATTCATAAAAGGGAGAAAATTATACAATTTTTGAAATAGCGAGTTCTATTCATAAAGAGTAAGACTGATACATGTCAAGTTCCACAAGGATGAGCATAGGGTCATTTTTGTGACAATTTTTGGACGTAAATAAATGTCAAGCTATTCCGAGTTAAGTATGACACTAAAGCCATTAAAACTTCTCACTGAAGTATAGAGCACATATATATCATATATACAGCTGACTGAAATCCAGTCAAACTTAGTATAAAAATCTTTTGAAGCAGTTATGCACAGAAATATCCAGGTATATCTATACACAAGGCAATAAAAGACAACATTTCCAAATTCTTAAAGTTTCAGTGGACGGTCTGGTATTATTGCTATATATAGCATGTATCAGCGTGTAAAGAGCCAAGTTGAAGTTCAACAGTGGAAAGGCACTTGTCATGATTCATGTTAAAGACTAATTTCATCTTAAAAAGTAATTGTGCAATAACACCAAAATATCAACCGCTCATTACCCTGTAAAAACCTCCAATAACCAGCATGACTAACTAAATTTTTGACAGCTATAAAAACCCTTTTGAGTCAAGAGTAACAAAAAGGATACATAGAGTGAATGCAACAAGCCTTTACGTGCACTACAGACCCAGATGGAGTAAATATTTGAAATTAAAAAGTTAACATCCTCAACAATATATCTTTATAAAAAATACAAGATAGATAACAGATAATGCCATTATTATCAGGAAGAGCCCTGAAGACACGAAAAATGTAATTTAATCAAAAGCAAAGATCTCTGCCAGTGTCCTTGGAGAGAGAAGTTCAGGGAACCGCCCCATGCCTCAACCAGCAAACCCTGGGGCCTCAAATTAAGCCCTGACTTTGAGACGACCAACCTTGGATATTTCTTGAGTTAGGTCGTTGACTCAAGGACAGCCTTTCAGGTGCGAAAAGCTGCATAGAAATGGCCAAGGAAGAGCAAACTTATGGCCATAATGATATCTGACCTTGTTCCCTGGCCAGCCAAGGTCAAATCAGAGCAAGGTTGTCTCATTAACCACATGTGTTCGCTCATCCAAGCAGCTGTCACAGGCAAAATACAACAATTGCAAGAATTTCACTGACCTTCATTTTCAGGTCAAGGTCAAAAGTGAAAATGTCTGACATTCAGCATAACATGTGACATTACCTTGAATTTTTTGTTTGTTTGTGTTTTACGCCTCTGCAGCACCTTAGTGGGCTATATCGAGGCAGGTGATCGCCGTATGATGATGAGATGAGAAGACTGTGAGTCTGGCACATACCCTATTAATTCAGGGATGCCCAGGGTCTTTCATTTGCCCCAGCATAGAACACTGGATACAACCCGCCTCCATTTAAAGTCCCATGGGCTCGGACTAAAGTGAGTTCCCAGGGTGAGATTTGAACCCACGCCCTCAAAGCCAGTTGACAAGCGCACTTACCAGTTAGGCCACGGGGGAACTCTACATTACCTTGAATAAGATGGGTATAATGTAGGGCTGTGCCGATGCGACGATTATCGCCGACAATCGTCGCCAAAAGTTTTGATTTCGATCATCTCCAAAGAATAAGTAAAAATCGATTTTCAGCTGAATGAAGAATTCATGATAGATGGCTGTATTTGGTATCGTTTTGAAGCTCTTCAGGAGCTGAACACCATCGTCCTATCTCTGATGTTTTTATCTATGCATATGTCACACTGCCTGTCATGAAAGATATTTCACAAATTAGAAATTAACATGATTAAGTTACACTGCATCCATGTTGAATTTATTGGGAGACAGAGCTTTATCAAATACACATCTGTTAACTATTTAAAACTGTACTGCTTTATGCATGCAGGAGATGCATGGTTTTACAGAAGACATGCAGTTTTATCAGCAGTTACATTGAATTAATACATTGTAATTATGAATACATGTAATATTAAGTCAATCAAATTAACTCAAATATACTTTTTTTTACTTTTTCCTTCCTGCGAATAGTCTGTTGGTCCTTCTCATTATAATTTTAACACTATGGATATTTGTCGCGAGTCAATGAATTCTTTGATAATTAATGTTTCGTATAATTATGCTGATCTTGACGAAGTAAAAATCGATTTAAAATCGATAATCAAATCGAAATACAAGTCGATTAATCGATTTCAGAAAATGTTTCGATTGCACAGCCCTAGTATAATGCCTAGGATGAATGTTATGACAAGAAATAATGAAATATCAACAAAAAATTCAGCACTTTTGAGTTGTTAATTCAATGCAAACAAGACTTCTGCAATACAGTCTCACATGCAGCAGTAGTTGATACACATAACTAAGAAGGCAATCAACAGATTGAGCAGATTGATAACAGCAATAAATTGGATCTGTATTATCATTTATAAACAGTTCAGACAAGAAGATCTGACATGATATCTGGTTAAGAAGCCTCATACTAGCTCATTGACTCCAATACTTGTACAGTTGCACTAGGGTTGATACTCATGTCTTGGACATATCGAAATATTTCCCCTTTTTTAAGCATTCATGACTCATAGACACAGGGTGATCAGAGTACCTGGTGACCACCTCTATGAGGCTCGCCCTAAGTGTAATATTGTAAACTTAAGCACGAAACACATCACCATGGGTAGACATTTATTAGACAAGCAACTAAGGCAAACACATGCCTCACATGCATGCTACGCGTCAGAGTTGATCTTGCCCGACAGTTCTAAGTCAAGACATGCAATGTCAATGTCAGCCAGCCTCAAGAACTTTGAACTCCCTAAACTTTATATTTAGCAATTATTTGCACTAACTAAGCAAATTTAAGCTTTGAAAGAGGCGTCATGATCTTGATATAAAGCGCTGCTTCTTCCAGTTATTTGCTGGTGCCAAAGCTAACAATACAATGTACATTCATATTAAAGCAAACATGCATCAGTGAAATTAATAACCTGGGATCTAAGCAATTATTGACACCGAATACCTGAGTAAATTGACAATTATTGGCAGTAACCGGTGCAAATACAGCAATAAATTGGAATAATTTTTTAATAAATCTGCATTATTAACACATAGCAAACTGATATTTCTCAATCAATTTTATCATGCAAAATCTATCTAAAATGCATGATATGGATGACCAACGACCTGCTATAATTTATTGACATGAACTGGTATGAGTTTCAGCATTGTCAATGACAACTCCCATCTCTGTCTGATCAAATTCCTTTTATCACTTGTTCAGATTTATTTGTCTGATCCTAAACATACATGCTCCAGCGTAAAGCCAACCATTTGCACCGGCATAAATGCAAATCTTTGAACGGTCTAACGCAAATGCAAATAGTTAAATGCAAAGATCGAATATCGCACCTGTGACTGTCAACAGCGAGAAATCTTTATCGTTTCATATTCACATCGATCAATTTGAGAGTAAAACGAGAAGCGTATTCTCATCAATTTCTCATCAACGAGTGTGCAACATAATTCAAATTAGAAATGGATCTGCCTCCATTTGCAATCGCAACAACGTCAAATAAAGTTACAATGGCTCATTACACGCAAATTGAGGCAAGGTTACGCTGTCACTGAGAAATGACAAATAAGTTGCTTGTGACATCAGCATTCAGCAGTGTACAGCGGAATGGAAAAATGTTTTGATATAGCATTTTATAAGACACAATATATGTATCTATGCATGATAATGATTGACTTTAATTGTTGATTGTGAATGCAAGTTTCGCATATGTACCCAGACATATTCAATACAAAGTCAATATCATATTTTCAGCATGGTTATAAATCACAGGTGACATCACATTTTACAAGTACTGTACATGTATTCTGCATATTTCTTTCATTGATCAATCAATTGAATCCTTGTACATGTACTAAGTCTTATGTAGCTACATCACAGCCTATTCACAAGTAACCAGTTCACTTTGTGACCACCTTGCCCAAAGGAAAGCAATGAAATTTCCTTTTGATTGCCAAGTACTATAAAAGTTGTCAGTCTCTGGATGCACCAAAATGTTATTGATCACCTAAAATTTCCAAAAACACTAAGAACTTCCAGAGGAGTCTTTCTAAGCATTTCCTCAGATATCAGAAAGAGCTGGGGTCAGATAGCTTAGACCAAGAGCTCTGTATTGGGATGAGTGAGAGAGTTTTTATTGGAGGCACTATATTGGGATGGGAGTTTCTGTTTCAATTTCTACTGAACACCACCGTAGTCGGAATAAAGATTCAAGACAACACAATAATGTGTTCTTTCAGGTAAACCTGAAGAAAAAATAAGATACAGTTGTATTTTAACATTGACAACATTGTTTCAAACTGCAGACTAGTTAGTATGTTAGAGATCGTCAAAAATATGGACTTGCACTCTCACTAACATTAGCATACTTCTATAGATCAAAGGATTATCCCCATTTGAAGCATTTCAACCTTTTTTATTGGAAATTACAATTTTGTCGAATTCCCAAAAACAAAGGACTACATGAACAGCAAGACACCTGCTGCCACAGATTTATGATAAATCATGTTTAATTGATTTGTGTTTTGTACTGACATCAATTTCAAAGTGAACAATACCAGCAATAAACAACAAATATCAAACATTCTAACATGTGTTAATATTGAGAATTCAATCAATTCAGAAAAAGAGTGTGTTAGTCATATTTCCATGACATTTTGCATGGTAAATAATGTAAACTTACTCATTACCTTGTGGCTGTACAATAATGAGCAGCACTAATTGTAATTGAATGACCTCCTCAACACTGACAGCAATTAGCCAGTGGCTACATATTACGCAATACAGTGTAGGGCCTATACACATTTGGCAGGTGACAAGACTTAGTCGCAATATAACACCAACTCCGCAAATTGATTTTCTTTCACAAAATTGGCTTCAGAGCAACAGTATAGTTCATAATTGAACATGCATGCTATTAAAGTTTAGAATAACGATTGATACTATTATATAAACACAATTAGACGAATGATACACTGAACATGCATGCTATAGCACAGCCATACAAATTTAAGAGTGTTTTAAGCCTTAAATGAAAAGGAGGCAATACGAACTGCATATGCCATGGCCCATGGTTATGTCTCGGTTAAAAAAGAAAAAAAGTTAAAATTTTGTACTTTTCTTGATAAAAAAAATATATTCATGAAAGAAATATAATTATTGTGTTACATGCATGATGGAATTGCATGAAGTCATTGAAGATGATAAATTCCAATACACAAAACTCATTCAGGTGAAACCCAGTCATGGAGCCTTGAAAAGGTGAAAAGATCAAGACGCACATATATTGGCACGTGGTTAAGGGCAGACAGGGTCAGGGTGTTAAAATTTACCCCTCCAAGAAATTCACACCCTGACTATGTAGACATGCTGCAGCATACAACAGGACAATGATGAAGTCAGAGTCGATCAAATTATGTGGGCGATATTTGAAGCACATCTCATTTCTTATTCCAAGGTTAAATGCAAACGACTCGCAAGCCAATCTTTTCCAAACCTTTTCTTTTAAATGTATGACAAGATATTTGACTGAAAAACGATTTTCCGATGGTGAAAATGAGCTGTGCATACATACCTCGTAGGTAACTGGCGGTACATTTCGGATAATTATCTTGCGGTTCTTATTGAATTCTGAGCGAGCAATTTGGTAAAGAGAATCTGCCTCTGTTTCTGTGGGATTGTGATTACTGTCAAAAGCGGAGTCTTGAGTGGAACTTGTAGAGTCTGTTTCGCCCTTGGTTGTCTCTCCATTTTTCATGTTTAATCCATTAAATGTCTCTGAATTTGTGACAGAAAAGAGCAGTCCTCCGTCTGCCATGACAGTCTCTTTAAATTTGAATTTCTCCCGGCATCCACCTGTTTGTTGTCATTGCCTTCCTCAGGTGGCGCGCTGGTCGCGTCCTCACAGCCACCTGCTGGCCGGTTTGGCAAGTGCCCTTGTGCTTCTTTAGCTTTCTTTGAGCTTCTTTGCCAATCATGGTCAGCTATTGTTCTTACAATTGGTACCACAAGACCTATGCAGTACTAGGGGCTTCATTTAGAAAAAGAAAAGAAGCGCAAAAGCATTCACCAAGCCTTTAAATTTGCTATTATCCATAATGCCTATGATCTAATTTTATTTTATAAACTTTATAATAAATTTAGCATAGGCCTACCTAGAAAACTGGAATGTTCAGAGCATTAATTAATTTATAAATGTAATAAATCACCAGACCTAAAAGAAGGAGAGAAAAAGTCTTACATAGCCTCATAGGCCTATGTAGGCTAGGCTACAGGTAGATCTATGATTTACTTTGGTCACAGCCAGGCTGAGCTACTAAGCCTATTATAAAGTGACGGATTTTAAAAGAAAGGAATAGTATATATATAGCTAATAGTGCATTCCAACTAGAAATTGTGCCACCTAGTTGGAAGTGCACTATTCCTTGCTTTTAAAATCCGACACAACTAGACCATATAGGCCACATCTGTACCAAATTTCATCCATGCACAAGCAATAGGGACTGAGCCTTGGCCCGGAAACAAACAAAAATCATTTTTATATTTTTTTCATTATTTCAAAAAGTAATGGGATATCTATCCGTCAGAACACAAGTTCGCTGAAGGTAAAAAACATAGGCTGGGTAGCAGCAAACCTTCAGCGAATAACACCTTCAGAAGATTACAAATACACCCTAAAATTGGTGTGTGTATGAAATTGCATACAGGTATGTGCAATACTGGCAGAGTCTTGGACTGCAATTTTCTCTATTTCCCCGCTGCTCTGCGGCCTCTGCCATCTGCTCGTCTGTCTGCCAGGGTTTGTAAAACCAGGGAAAGGTGTTACTAGACTAATTTAAACATATTATGGTGCAGTTTCATGCATGTATAATATAGGTTATGAGCAGTCAATTGGAAACCAAAAAATTTTTTTTTTTAAGTTTTTTCAATAGTTCAAAGAGTGTTAAATACAAATCAAAAAATATTTTTAATATTTTTTCTCAATACTAGGCCTACATTAAAAAGTATAGAATACCAGTCACACCACCAAAAGGCCTGTGACAGCCAGACCATATAATGTGTACCAAACTTTATTCATGTACCGGTTCATGCAATAGTGACCGTATCTTGGCCCAAAAACAAAAAAAAAAAACACATTTTATATAATTTTTTTTCAATATTTCAAAAAGAAAAGAATATTTATCCATGGCCTATGTGTTCGGCCTGATTGCTCTCTCATCTACAGGTCACACAGCAGAAATACACATACTCACGGATAGATTAGCAAATCTGTAATTTTTCTGTCACATTTTTGTGATCTTTTGCTGCTGTCTTTGTCAGATTTTTTGTCGACTAAAGCTCTTTCCAGAAATGAGACAGACTATTTTTTTCTATTGGGTAATTAATTACATCATCATGCCTCTTTATACTAGACAATAATGAATGGATGGAGTTTGTGGCATGAGACTAAACTTTTATACCTGTTCCTTCCTTGGTTGCTCCCAGAGCTTCTCTGGGCCCCAAGCTGGCCTTCACAGCCTTCCCAGCAGGTTGGGTTTGCTGCCACACAACTGTTGTTTGATATTTTTGAGTTTTCTCAACATGACACGAGATGACGCCAGCAGTTAGTTGTTGTAACCCCCAGCCTCGAGATGGCGTTGAAGCAATTTCATGCGCCACCTTGTTTCCAGTTTGTGTGTTATGGCTGCCAGTTTAGTTGTGTTTGTTGTTGAGGATAAACGTGCATGGTTATGTTGGATATAAACAACTTACAACATTCCACTTGAATATACAGGTAGGTGACTGTCTGGGAAACTTGTTGGGTGGGTAGCAGGTGCCCATTTAAAGCTCTGAATTGGTAATATTAACTGAAGAGAGTGAATCACAAATAAGTGGGCTTGGCCAATGACTTGTCAGTGTATTGCTCTGGTGTGTACACTTTCAAAATAGTAGTAGTCACCTGTGATGAGGCTGTGCCATGTCAATTTGTCTATTATGCTTTTGTAGCCCTGTGTATAGTATACTGGTAATGTCAGTATCTCAAGCAGTGCTCTCCCAGTGTGTGTCTGTCAAACTACCAATTAACAGGACTGACCCATTTACTAATTGGGGCACTAATTGGTTAGCCCCTATTTTAAACTTGTCTTGGGGCTAGTGCTAGTGGTTAGTTTGGCCCCTCCATCCAAATTTAGTTTGAAGTTTTTGGATGCTGGATCCCTGGGCTACTGCCAGGCTTGACTGTACAGAAATATAGATATTTCTATCTCTATAAAGGCCTAAATTGTGTTGATTGGTTAGTATAATATGGATAGTTAGTAGGTTTAGGCAGTTAGCTTCATAAAATTACTACTCTATATCTTAGGTGGATTTCCTTTCATAAAATCTTGGGGAATTTATCTTGCTGGAAATCATTGTTTGTTCAGTCAAGTGCTTGTTTGTTTTAATAAAGAGGAAGCTACTAAATCATTGCTATGTTTAAATTGCATTTGACTTCAATTTGGTAGTTTTCTTAAATAGGAAAACAAACAGTAATTTGTTTACTCGAGGGTTGAGTGTGTATCTTACTGGGTAGACTAAAAGTTGTGCTTCTGAAACTTGCAAACCTTTTCAAGAAGTATATTTGCTTCTGAGTAAGCTCTTTAAAATAAGTCCTTTAAAATTGTTCTGGGGGCAATATGTTTCTAGTTTCAACATTCCAAGACTTCTGAGCTTTAAAAAGTATATTTGCTTAGAAATAAGTCAATAGATGTTTTACTCTTTAAATTGTATGGTATTTGCCTTGGTGTGTGTGTAGGAATATAAGTCTCCATAAATTGTTTTACTGATCTGAAATACATTAAATTTTTATTTGTTGCAGGATTACCTTAGAAGAAAATGTCAATGGAAATAGATACGGGTTGAACAGGACTGAAAATGAAACCCCCTATCAATCAAAGAAACAGGAGTAGCCTGCAACTGAACCAGAATGGCTTCAGTTGCAGCACTCCTGTCAATAACCAATCCTGGAGTAAATTCCAGGTCAGTCCGAGTCCGTCTCCGGAAAGGGAACGGACTCCTTCGTGTCAAGCGTTACGCCATGCCGTGTCAAGTCTTTACCGACTGGATGACTTTCACCAGGAGTACATTGGCTCTGGGTTCTTCTCTGAAGTTTACAAGGTAAGCAAAGAATTTTTGATCATATAAGGTCAGACATAATTGTTTTGTTTGCTTCTCAGTTTGATTTTCTGTCTAGCTTACCCTCAATTTTTATTCAATTATGTAAAAAAAACCTCAGATCATACGTTTTTTTGTCAGATCGATTTTTGTAAAAATACTTCCAAGAAGATCCGAGAAGCTAAAGATCAATTATGTCTGGCCTAACTTACTTGATTACAAGCCCTTCACCCTCCAGTTTTTCCAGCTGTTCCGAAAACCATCCAGCAGGGTGTATAAACATAATGGAGAAGGTTCTAACTTCTTAAAGAAAGCAATGGATGTTCATTCAATTCATTGCAATTGCAGGAGCTCATTCATAGCACTTCACAGTCAATGTTCGAAGTTAGTGCAAAGCAGCCAAAGCTGAATCTTGGATCATCTTTGATCATGTACTCCATGTAAAAATTTCACATAGAGAGAAATTAATGACATTTTTGGTCAGTCCATGTAAAACAGTATGTCACTATAAGCTTCTGGTTATTTTGCCACTGGCGAACAATCACATTGTCTATCTTTCATGTGTGTGATATTTAGGTAAAAGAATACACATTTTTCTAAATAATTTCATGCTAAACAGTGAATTATACCATTTAGGTCTCCTATACATCATATATTTATTACTAAATGGTTGTTGTTAATAATGATTTATAATATCAGTATGCCTTATAGTGACAACTTATCATTTTCTGGTATTCAAGTAAAAAGGTTGCTGATATTGATAACCTTCGAGATTAAAACGTGGATATCTTCAACGTTTTGTTCAATATTTCTCTGTATTAAAGACTGGGCATTGGTTTGTTGAGATGCATGGCATAAGGAATTAATAATTTCAAATCAAGATCATAAACAAATCAATGTGCCATACCATTACATTTAAGTTGATGTTTTATCTTAGAAATCAATAATCTGACTTAAGTTAAGGAGATGCTTGTCACACATCAAAGGATCTTGACACATACTGATTAGCATTTAGTTAGATATGGTCCTTCCAAATGTCCACATATATATCAATGTTTTACAGTTGGCAGCAAAATTATTCAACCCTCCCCCCCCCTTGACGTTTTTCTGTATATTCCTCTTTAGAAACAAGTCTTGCAAAAATAAGTTTGATGACATAAGAATTATCTGAAGATAGAAAATATGAAGCCAGAATGCATTGCCATCCCACAGTTACATTCTAGCATTGGTGCACATCAAGATTGTTTTACACATGCTAAAAGAAAAGTGTGGGGATGAAACAATTTTTATGTTATTAAAATTGTTTAAAAATAGAAACCATAGCAATAGATTTATTTCAGCAGTAACTATAAAGTTGGTTCAAAATTTGCAATTGATCATCCCTGGTTTTGGACCAAACATTTGCAAATATATTATGCACAGGGATTGGCTCTCTGCCACAGTTCTTTGCACTCTACATGCTCAACAATGATGACATAGCCAATGTACTGAGAATACATATCTCCAGAATGTACCAATGATTTGGCTATTCCATTAATGTTGTTTACTTAAGAGCCAAATAAGAGGGCATGTGGTTTCTTGGCATCAGTGGCATGCATTGTATAAACCTGTGCATCATCGATCATGTGCACTGAACTGCATTCTGTGGTCAATCCTTATCTATTTTTGTGTGGCTAAATGGGTCTTCTTGACTGCTCGGATAGGTAGATTAGGATAGATAGGTAGGAAGCTGTAGCTCCTGCCAGGAGTCAACAGTTATACATTTTGATAAGGTTTAAAAAATAAACTGATAAATATGTAAAACGAGATCATAGCTCAAGCTTTTGTCTTCATTTTGGACGGAGAGCTCACAGTTGCTACATTTGAACATTTCTGCATCTGTGTTCTCGGGTCTGTGTTGTTTATTGATGTATTTTGTGAAAAATAAGAAAATTGCTGCTATGTCAATTTTTGTCAGTTTCTCTGTGGATCTTGGCAGACAACACTTAGTTTAAAGTATACAGTATCTGGAGCAAGAAAAAGAGTATTTTGTCATACAACACTTCAGTTATTCTGTTATCTGAGAGATCTGTTGGGTCCCTTCAACTTCAGCAGTCTTCAGTAGAGCTTTCACTTGAGTGACTTGACTGACTTAACTGGCTTGATTTTGAGAAGCTGGCCTAAAATCACTCGAGTCTCGGGTTCAAATCCCGGTGGTTGCAACACCTGGGCAAGATTAAGGAGTGACCCTCCACATGCTCCAGGTCCCCCTCCCTAGTAATTTTGGTAACTCGACACTTGCTTTTCTTCAGCAGTTTAGAGGCCCCTTGAATGGACCATTGATCAAGCTTGATGGTTGGTTGAAGAATCATTCATTAAAAAGGTGTTAAATCAATGTAATTTAAATGACTTTAATTCACAGACAAGTTCCAGCAGGATTTCTTCAGTAGAAGATCCCATGCATAAATATTGAGGCAAAAGTATATTTTTGAGAATTATTAAATTATCTCTGATCATGCAAGCCATTTATAAGAAAAGCTTGAACGACCTGCTATTGAGGCTACACTTTATTACACTATCAATTGTAGGTACCATTTGACCTTATTGGTGCAAAATATCAAATGTGTATTGCACATTACGACCTTGGATAAATTCACCAAAAAGCATCTCTCGTAGAATGCAGATAGGTAATATCAAACATAATCCACTATTACTACAGAATACCAGCTCATGTACCAGGCACCTGTTTCATTCAGCCTTGATCGAATTTTGTATTTCGTGTATCAACATGATCAACTATTGACTGATATATTAGATAAGATTTTTTTTTGTAGGACTATATATTTATTGATGTTGGTGTTAAGCACCTACCAAGTTCATGTAAAATGCCAGATATCAATGAATATGAGCTAGCTTTTTTCATGTACTATGTTGGCCCCCCTCGTTGCAGTAATAAATGGAGTCCATAAATAAGTTGCCAATGGAATTAATTTGATGTTCAATGCTTGTAAGTTTGGCCCTTCTTTCAACATTGTTCTTGCATTTTAATCATTGATAATGCATATTTTGGCTTTGAAAATTTGTCTTCAAAGATGGATTACCAGTTATGATCCCTTTTCTGAAGGCATTTATTATATAAATTGGTGTTCCAAAATTACTTTTGAAAACCTTTTCTAACCAAAAAAATTGAAAAAATAAATCCGAACTTTAGGTTATTGGGTGCTAAACCTGAATTACAGCGTTTTTTCCAATTTGCGACCCTAAACCCTAAAATCTTCCAATTTGGTCAGTTTCATCCACTTACTAAATACGAAAATCTTTAAATTCACGCTTACCTGCTAACCAATGCTCATCAAATCAGCAAATTTACTGTTGATTGCTTCACACTGCCTGGTGGGCTGAGCCTGACAGAGTAATTTCCCAATTCCACAGGAGTGAAAAGGGTTAGCTAAATTGGAAGAAAATCAAGAAATTTGTGAAAGGGAAAAATCAATGTGCCACTGACATGGGTTATATTGATTGCTTCTAAAAGGCCACCACTCACCAGTATCTCAAAAGCCTACCACATTTAAAATACAGATTGTGCGCCCACTACCCAGGGACTGTGTCCCGAAAGAGACTCCAACATTATGAAATGTATTTTCTAGGGGGGGGGGCCTTTGGATGATGATTTACCATGTAACATCGTATATTAAATCCTGTTCGATTTATTGAATGACTGCAGGAACATTAGTGCTTTCACACAAATTGATTGTACTCACGTGAGAATTAAACACGTTATTACTATGTATCACTGCAATCAGTGTGATCACTGGTCATTCCAGTAGGCCTACATGTTTGTATAATTTTTCAAATCGAATTTGAAAGCTGTTTTTATTTTTGCTTATTTCATAATTTGTAAATTTGATTTTTTTTAAGGTATTTTGTTTCTATTGTAAGTTCATGTTTAGGCAAAATGGAGTTGACAACAGTTACTCTACATTGATGTGGTAAAATGTAATTATGTTGTCAAATAATTTGATGGAAAAGATCTAACTTCAGTTAGATTTAAACGGGAGTGATCAGAATGGCTGGTTAATTGGATGAGTCACATTGAACTGTCATTTGACTCACTTTGGTCATGGGTCGCACTCTGGACTTGTCAGCTAATTATCCAGAGTTAAAACAATCTGCTAAAACAAGCCCAGTTGGCAGAGGGATGAGCAAAATAGATTGAAATGTCATTAAGAGTGGCACAGCCTTGTTATGGTGCAGATACGTGTATGTGGGCTTGTAGATACAATGTATGGTACCTGTAGTCACTTGGTTATACTTAACAGCTTAACAGAAGCAGGAAAGAATGGTCACATTGATTAGATGGCTTTTTGGCAAATTTTGCTAGAACTTTGGCATAATGCTATTATGGTGATAATGATGATCTGACTGTATTAACAGTATTGTTGAATAATTTAACCTAGGAACAAAATTGTCAATGAATACAAACTAGGATGTGACAAATTTACCTGTGAATGTCTCTGCTGGCTCTGCAGCTCTGGCAGTCAACTTTCTGTGAGCAGCTTGGCATTGAAGGCCTGTTGTTCTGCAAAATAAAGCGAAATGTGTTAAAATTGTTTTAATGTAAAAGTCACACCTCAGTAGTAGTACCGACTTGCCACAGACGGGTAAAGTTTAGGTAAACCTGCACTTATTCCAATTCCATGCATTCTGTTATAGATTAGGTCTGGGCATCTATGATATTACTTGTCAATTTACATGTTTCAGCTGCTTCACTATTTTTATTTCAGAGACAACTTTTAAAACTTTTACACAGAACTTTAGATGCAGTTTGGTTTCATTGTTGAAAGTGTGTCTCATTTGCCAACTGGCTTTTATCATGACAGCATCAACTGAAACAATCTCCATTTCAACGGGTCCAATTTTCATGACAACTTTCACTTTAATTCAAGAGGTTTCATCTTGGTGTATCTGTCATTGAAGTGTAAACTGCTCTGATCTGTTCTTCCATTTTTGAGGTATTCCCGTTTTGTCTTTGCCAATTGGAGACTCATCCATTGCCCTTTTAATCCACTCGAAAGTATAAGTCCTGAAGACAGTTAGGAGATAGATATAATTGAGCTCTATTTTAGACCGGGATTTTAGAATGCCTTCATCTTTTTGGGAGGGGTGGCAGGGAGATTTATAAGCTCAGTTGGTACCTAGCGCTTTCAGAGTTTTGGTGCCCAGTAGCTGGGTTCCAGATTCGATTCCAGCTCTGCTGCTCTGGCCAGGTAACCTTGGCAGGGTGCCTGAGCCCTAATTGGACAGCATAAATGGAAAAGGTAGTTTGTACCATTACAGCCTTTCAGCAACTGTTTGGGCCTTTATCATTCTTCATCACTGTCCAAAGTATTCTTGTTTACCCTGGTTGCCATAGCACTTTGCAGGTCAACAGAGCTCTTTATTTCAGAATCCTAATTGATTACTGCAAGGTTAAGTGAAGGTCATTAACTATTCTCTCTACTCCTCTGTGTGCCTCTTGTACATGTAGTTGTTGCCATGGAGTTGCATGTAAACAATTAACATGCATTCTTTACAATTTTAAAAGCTCGCTGATTAGTGATTATGTATTCTACATGCTGGACCATGCAATGATGCAAATTCCAGTGATGATGTAGTCCTCATGACCACCAGATTAACGGAACTTATGGGCTCAATTGAAATAGTCGAAACTGATCCATCTGAAGTCATATCCATATATATGTCGGGGGGAGGGTTGGTCTACTGGTAGCGTGCTGGACTACCAATCGCTGGGTCCAGGGTTCGAATCCAGCTTTTGCCGGGTCACCTGGGCCTATGTTGGACGGCTGTTTCAATAATCCTTCGCCTCATTGCCGTGTCCTCCTCCTGTCCTAATTAGCCTTCCAAGTGCATACATACAGGACGTAAAGCCCCAAACATCCATCCATCCATATATGTGTCATGGTAAACTTGATGACTCATATTCAGTCAGTGAGGTCATATCTGGATCCCACAGCAAGTCGTGCTCTCTCATCAACACAAGCCAGTAATGAGTCACATCGCTCACAAGTGAAGACTGTGAAGTGATATGTCTCCCAAAAAAAGGAGATTTTGTCAAAGGGAGATTTTGTCAGAAGGAGATTTTGTCAGAAGTAGATTTGGGAAAAGTAGATTTAGGAAAAGGGAGATTTTGACTGGCCCCCTATCTCCCAATTATAATTGGCAACTCATTTCAATGTAAATGACAAAATCTCGAGTGACATCTTTCATTTCTCCAAACAGCCAAATGTAATCACTCGACTTTCCATTGAGCAGCAAGTGCTGTAACTGTGGAAAATATGAACATATGAAGCAGTGCATTCTGTCAGTTTCTCTGTGTATATCACATAAGTACAGTTGAACCAAACATTTAGAAATATACAGAATCGCTAGAATTTCACAGAGTAGGCGTTTAAGTGGTCATGATAATTCGGATAAATTGCCGCATTATTTCGGATTCCGATGCCAGTTTGAATAGACTTGTTTCGTGAGAGTTGTGTTGTTCTAAATTAAATTAAACTTTTTCGAAATTCCCTTTGGAGTGAATTATGTCGCGGACTCGCGATTCGACTGAATTAAGAATTGGATATATATATATGTAATGTGGGTGATTATATCAATATTTTGTGCTTCTTTTTTATTCAATCTCATGATATTGATAAACTACCATTAAAAAGTTTTCTCTTTTCTTTTCTTCACATAAATTGCATTGACATTTTGATACTGTGGTCACAATCTTGGCACTGTTGTGCCTTCATATTGAACTGTTCGGTATTTCTATTCATAGTATTGATTTCTCGCAGAAATTCTTCACACACGAAGTATTATATATATATATAACTTGATTCCACTACTTAGAAATTGATCTGTCTTTGGCCAATAGATATATCAAATAGTTCTTGGTAATTGCTGCTCAGTCATGCTGACATATGGAGGATGGACTTTGTCAGTGACAGTGCCGATTGCTGATCGAAGTTAAATATTCTATCTATCTATCTATCTATCTATCTATCTATCTATCTATCTATCTATCTATCTATCTATTTATCTATCTATCTATCTATCTATTTGAAATCTTTCGCTCTTGTTTGCAAATGTACACTAGGTGCATGAAAATACATGTCATGCAATTATAGTATGCATATATTATTATTTACAACAATTATAACGTTTTTACTGACATTGTGGCATTGTGCATTTATGATGGCTATTAAAAGATGACAATGGTTTATTATTGGACGATTACTGCTATAATTATGTAGTTGTGGCAGCATAAACAACAATAATCGCTATGTAATTATAGCTGCAAATTGCCTGCAATTATGTAAGAAGTAAAGATTTAATTTTGGATCTCATAGAGATTCGATCAGTTGAGATCTCTCTGAAGAGTAAAAGAAATATAATTTAGTATTTCAGATCAAAGGCCCAAGCCATAACTTGTCTCTAGTACAACAGTGAAAAAATACAGGAATGAAATGATGAGGCTTGGGTCTGTGTTATGTTTAGACTTCATAATTCCTTCCATCTTTCATCATAGCCTCTGCTTTTTGGGATGAGTTTTCTCTGGAATTTACTTGAAGCCCTTCTAGTTCTGGTGGAATTGAACCCAGTACCTTCCAGAAGTACAATCCTACACTACTTTACCATTGTGCCGAATTCCAAAGCATACCCTTCAACTTACTAGTGGTGCAATGCATATTCCTGAAACTAGTGTTGCTAGTGTATGTTGATTTATCCTTTGATATATAGTCCATGGCTGGATCCCACTAGTTTACCAGGTGCCTGGGCCTAAGCTGCCAACTGCAAATACTGGAATAGAAAAGCAATGTTTACTCGTAGTTCTGGCCACTGGTTGTGTTGTGTGAATTATGCTTGTCATTTTATAAGCATCTATGTCAGTTATTCTTGCATATATCTATAGACCTGAGAAGAGTGTGAGGAAGAATCATTCCAATGGGTCCATTCCAGCCTGTGTAATTCTTTTGCAAAATTATTACGAGATTTGCATTGCTAACCTTCTAAATGTTGTGTGTATTTACTGCAGTTACTGCAAAACACTTGCTTTATTTTAGACTGTCTCAAATTTTAATTGAGGATATTTTCCTCCTGTGCTGGTAAGTGAATACCATCCTAAATGAAATGAACTTTAGCAAAATTTTTTACAAAACAACAAAGTGACAAAAGCTAGGGAAATGGAAATGTATCTTATTCATAGGACTGGTGACTGACAGATATAAATTATTTTAGAGAAAAGGATTGACGTCTTGTCTGAAAACCATTTCCCTCAATTGATTAATAATTTACACCCAGGGAAGTAAATTCATTTGGTGATAATTGAGGGCATCTCGTACATAAGTAAAGGAAAGTCCAAACTTTTATTTGCTACCTGTGCCCAAAACTTTAGAAATTCTCCTGAGACATAATTTTGATTTATGGAACTCAGATTGTGTTCCTTTCTGCCTGCAGCTACAAAATGTCATGTAACAATTTATTTTGCTCTCTGTTGGCTCAATTCATCAAACTTAACAAATGATGTTGAAGTTTGTCACTCGGAGAAATTCTTTAAAATACACTTCCGTCCAGAATTTCGCTGTGCAAGCTTTGTTCGTCTCCTTATGAGTTTTTTCCCATCTCAAATTTACCCTTTTCTCTAAAAAAAAAAAAAAAGAAAAAACATACATGTAGATAAATATTGAATAATTTGTAGGCCTACACATTTTCCACAGAATAGTTGAATATAGCCTAGGTTATTAACAGAACATATTAATGTATTGATGTTCCTTTTTTTGTCGAAAGTATGTTTCAAAGAGTTTCAGTCTTCTAAGTGTCTGCTTAGATATAGATAGGATTTATGGAGGAAATGTCAACTTCGAAGTTTGCTCATAACTTGAACTTCTTCTGACCCCACTCCGTGATATTTGGCTGACCGATTTTAGTTTTCAGTTTCCAAAAATTCAGTAGCCATTTTCTGTTTACATTGATGAAATAGAAAAGTATTTTTAAAAAAAAAGGGGGGGGGGGCTTTCTAAATTGATCGAAACTTCGGTTGAGTGTCACCTGTAAAAAATACTATTCTAATAAATATATCTAACATTTATCTCTGACCTATTTCTTGAATATAATATCACTAATCAGTTAATCACACTATTATATAACCAGCAAAACATTGAATAATTAATTGCTGAGATTCAACAGACAGCAGACGATTTGTTAAAACTGTAATTTGACACCATTGTTGAAAAGCCAGACGAATTGAGCCAATTGACACGGATAATTGCAAAAGTTACATAACTAAATTGATTGGCATTGGGGGCTTAATTAAATCAACATACCTATCAACATAACTGACAGGTTCAGTTTCATTCCATTGTTATGTGATAATTGTCATGTGATATTTGGAACAATACAATAATGTAACATGATTCTACCTGGTCATTTCATTCCATGAAGTAATTCTACGGTAAAATGGAATGATCCCCTAGATTCGACAAGGGGGCGTCCATTACATTTCCGGGGGGGGGGGGCATGGAGTTTTTCTTGTTGGGAAGAATTTATTTTTGTCGACGAAACAAAAGCACAAAGAAAAATCCTTTGAAATTTTGAGAAACTCTTCCGCAACTGCAACATTATTGTGCAAGGGATGATTTTTGGAAAATGTCAAAATTGGGTAGACTGTTCATTGAAGTTTTTAAAAACCCTTCTATCTCTTCATTTTCTAAGTAAGTTTTGTGTTCATTTCAAGTCATACAAATATTGGTTTATTATATTGTTGCTGTGCTAGTATTTTACAGAATCGGATAACTCACTGTTAACCACAAATGAAAGCAATTAATTATTGCGTTTGAAGGCAAATCATTCTTTTATCATGTTGACGGATTTGGTACCATTCGTCGTTTCTGATTCATATTATTCCATTTCCTGGCAAGAGAAAGACAGACGAATGGCAGATGTTCCTTTATCACACAAAATGTTCTTTGATTCACTTCTGAACTGGAAAGACCTTTGAGATAATTAAAGCAATGTTATCTTTTCTGTAAATGATTGTTTTCTGTGTCTGGACCCAGATGAAGCAGCATCCTCAATTTGGCTCCAAAAGAGCTAAAAAGAATCCAATTAACATCTGACACCCACGTGCCAAATTTCATTATCATGAATGTCAGAACAAAAACATGTTTAACGACATGGAATATGGAACTTTAGAAGGAAGAAACTTTGATTGGGACCAATTTAGAAATCATTCACAATGCCAACTTCCCTCAACTTTTGATTGGAGAGGAATAAGAGGATATCCCATTCAATTGCATTTTGCACTTGAACAATGTTGAATATGATCACGCGGATTTTAGAAAGTGGGTGGTTGAGCAGAAGTTATTTGATAATTCTCTCTTTGACCCTGTCAATATACACTGAACTAAACTTGTTAAATCGGTCTGACAATTGTAGTTTCTCGCCAAATCTCAATGCTGTCGAATTATATCAGTTGCATATTGTTGGCAAGCTTGGATATCAGCTGAGATTTACCAAAGGTATCTTCGTCTACCTGTCAGTGGTCCTGAGTTCGAAGTTCAGTGAAGCCCTACAGCAACAAGTTGTGGAATTCTCTCTCCCTCTGTTCTCAACCTTCTTGAGCATCCAGAAAATACTTTAAAAGAACCCAGTGCAGGGTTGCATGCATCTGGATTCTGGAACAACTCTCTTTTTCTTTCTATAGGAATATCTAATTTTCTTCTGTTGTTTGTTGCTCGCATAATTTAAGCTTGCATGGTTATCATGATAAACAATGATACAGTCAACCCTTGAAAGGCAAAACCTTTCATCAGATAGCTGCAGTATATCGATAGGCCTATATATTCACAATTACAAAAATCCTGTACCTCACCCAATAGTTTATTTCTCACTTTTATATCTTTCCCTTTTTTCATGTATTTTTCTGCTCTTGTTTTGCCTTCAGCACTTTTTCTCAGACCACCTGAACATACCCAGGTGTAGAAGCTTACTTTTCTTAGAACAGATAACACAGTCCAAAGAAATATCGTGTGCTGAACATGCTTTCTGTATTCTGCTCTTGTTGTGGAGTTATGGGTGACCTGTTTATGCTAAATACTCCAGTGTTAACTCTAAATATAACAGTGTTTTCATGCTGTGAGGGGGTAAGAAGTTGACAGGATAATGCAGAATGACTGTTTGTCGAAGTGAAGCAGAAAATGTCGAAAGAAAAAAATACTGAGAGTGACACTTTTTTGCAATACTTTTGAAGAACATTTGAATTATTGTCATTGAATTGAAAAAATGTTGCTGAAATTTGCAGGAAAATAAACTGTACTTCTTTAGCTTTTATGTTTCAGCAAAAGCGAGATTTCTTGCAATATAGAGAAAAGATCAGGGTCGCACTTGAATGATGATGTATTTATCTGTTAATCCAGTCTTTTGTTTCCATTAATTAAAATTTATACTTAAGGTAACAGACTGCCTTAAATTTTTATGAGCTGATCTCAATCACCTCATGATGACACAATTCTGTGCTTTGTAGATTAAGGGTTGTTTTTCAATCGGGGTACGCTCTGGAAAGTCACACGATATCCAAAATACCATAAATACCATGCATATATGTGGAAAAAACGTTACACAGAATGATTAAACATACTGAGACGGACCTACAGTAGTGAAAAAATTATTCAAATCGGTTGATAACTGCCGGAAAAAAATGTATTTGTGTCATTTTGACCAAAATTGACTGTCTCATTTGCAAATTAGCCAAATATCGCTTCCGATTTTTCAGTCCTGACCTAACAGTAAGTTTTATCCAATGTGAATATGCTTTCAACATGGTCCCAAGAGTTCAACATTAAAATTACATGCAACAACTATGATTAGCCTCTTCAGAATCCTGCATTGAACATCCGAAGGTCAATTCCGTCAAATATTGTCCTCTCCGAAATAGGGTCAGCAAAACAGCAATAAAATTAAATTAAGAGTATTTTTATTTTATAGAAATACTCCTTCAATAGATTAGACAAAGTTTTGGTAAGTGTTTCACTGCGGTTGTACGAACTGCACAATGCTCGTAGCGGAAAACACCAAAAACAGCTTTCGTCAAATAAACTGTCCTCTCCGAAAAAATGCTGTTCTCTCCAAAATTGTCTATTTTACTTGACACGCACAAAGTTCTTGGCCAAAATTCAGCAAGTAAGAAGATTATTCATTGTCAGATATATATCTATGAACTCAGCACAAGCCCATACAACTGGGTGTTCTATGCATCCAGTAATAGAGGTGTTGACCTTGGTCAAATTATCTACAACAACGCAAAAAGTCAAATAAAAAAAAATTCAGAATACTTGTAGCCCTAAAATTTTCAGAATTCCACGGCATGGTATATAGCAACAGAAAAAAGTCAATTTGGCCAGAAAAAAAAGACCTTTATTTTTGACCCCCTTGAGACAAAACTATGTACCCCGATTGAAAAACAACCCTTAAGTCTTGTGGAATTCCGACCTCACTTGATCATTTCGACAGTAACTCAGGAAAGCCAACTTTTCCCAAGATGGTGAATGTGACCATGTTGCCACAATGACAGGGCCGGATTACAGGTGATTTCATTAGCACGCGATTTTGGTCATTCACACTTGACAGTTAGAAATCAATGCTAAACAAGCACTTACTACGTTTGATACATGATTTGTGTGACGTTCTGTTGCTTGTAAACCAATCAGATTAAACAAAAGAGCTATGTATTTTGTGGCCAAGAACCTCAAGAATCGCGTGCTAATGAAATCACCTGTAAGGGTCTGGGAGGCCCTGGGCACAATCAGGCACTGAGGCCCCCAATTTGCCATCTATTTATGATGTCAAATTATAAGGGGCCGACCAGACGATAGTTCGGGGGGGGGCTATGGACTTTACCCCCGGGACGAACTTTTTTTTTCGTTCGCGACGTGTCGACGAACAATTTTTTTCGTATGCGCACTCGCGACAAACTTTTTTATCGGAATTTTAACATTACGGTACCCTGGCTTCAGGTGGAAACAAACTTTTTTTTTTATTTCCATGTGCTGAACAAACTTTTTTTTTCAGTGTCAAGTGGGAAACAATCTTTCCTTATTTATTGGGAAAAGTGCCTAACCAGGGCCTCTATCTGAGTTGGGCCTCAATCACACATTATGAATAATATGATGAATGTCGTCTACATTCATAATCTTCAAGGCTTTGTGGTGTGATGTGGTATGTCATCGAAAAAGTGTATGCGTTTTTGTTCTTGACTTTCAAGCTTTTTTCCCCATTTTTTTTGTGAGGCCCCCTTTGCCATGTGGGGCCCTGGGCACAGTGCCCACTGGCACTGTGCCCTATGGGTAATTCGGCCCTCCACAATCTATCATTTGCCAAGTTAATATAACTTCGATGTTCAATTTGTCTTGTGGTCCGTGAGCTTACACATCTTTGTGGACAAGGAGATTATAGTTGGAACCTGGAAATAAATCAAATCTAAAATGAATTGTGTTTTGCTGGATTTTGGAAAGATGCCAGTTTGTCCACATGGCCCAAATGGTCTGGGTGTTTGCCTCTTCGCGAAAAGTTCCAGGTTCAAATCTTCGAAACAACTAATTAGAAACTACCAATAATTGAATACATGGGCTTGCATTATGTAAGCTACCTCTTATTTTAACCTGCAGAGAAAATAAAGTAAAGCGTCCATCATTGATCACACTTCATCATGATGTAGCAATATGTGTATTTATGCATGGTAACATGGAAAAGTCCTCATGATCTGTTGAGGAACATATAGTCATATACTATATATTATAGAGCTTTTGTGAAGTGTGGGAGGTTTCTATTTAGAATTCAAGCATGGTATTTCTTGAATTTGAGAATACCTGTCTGTTTCACTTCAGATTGACATAGTCTCGTACATGTTCAGTTGACAGTTACCTAAGTTAAGCCTACCTTTTATGATTACAATGGTCTATTGTTGAAGGTTTGTACCCTTTTAAGAATCACACCTGAGCTGTTAGGGTTACAGAACAGTTTAGAACCTGATACCGTATTAAACTGCTTGAATATATTTCTGTCCCTCCTGCGACAACATTTTAGTGATTGACCCCTTTTGCCATTTACTGCCTGCTGATTTGATAGCTAAAAATTAACAAATATATATATTGAGTCATTCAGTGTAAATCTGAGATTTTCTTGAAATTTACAAATATTTGTCAGATTGTCGCGTAAAATATGTGAAATTTGAATAATGTCGAAGCGGAGCGCGGAGGAGAGGGGGGGAATCTTTTTTTTTTTAACATATACCACAACCTATAGGTCCATAAGCCCTTGAGCTCTATACAACTCTGTTGTCATATTGTGTATTGATTACAAAAAGGCTTTTAGCCCCACAATATAACCACTATATTGTGTGTTTTCACAATATTTTTGTGTGTATAGCTGGCTAAACCTTGCTGTATATGACATAATCTGCCAATAGTGCCCCCTGACATATATGTGTCCTATCTGAGGCATGTGTGATGGGTTTAAAAAAGTTAAATTCAAATTTATGTTTTCATCTGTATCCACATTCAAAGCTAGTATATGCTGTGTTGTAGGTGCCCTATTGATTTATAGTGTTTTACTATTTGTTCACAACTATGATTGCAATGCTAAGCAATATATTGAACCTATAGGTGAATGGCAATGTTTAGTACAAATATATTACAATCGTTATTATATGAAATGAAAACATGTTTTCATGTGCACCACAAAATGTGCAATATTTATGTAGTGCACTTATAAGTATTTAAATACTCTGCTTTATACGTCTCCTAATATCAGTGATTATGTTGCATTTATATGTTGTAATTGTTGAGCATGTATCATAAATTTATGTAATATTTGCCACCTTACTATTGTAACCTAAATACTATAGTGAACCTTTGAAACGTATTTTTAGGTGTAATAACTGACAATATGTGCATTACTGACATTAACATTAATTGCTGAACCTTATAAAATGTTATTATAAGCCAAATTAATGATATCCTAAATCACAATATATACCTGAAGCCTATGGGTTATTAGTTTGTGTTTGTATTTACTAAGCTTGTAAGTGCTATGTAAGTGGTCCCTGGGGCCTCACAATGGCTTCCATGGCCCTTGGACAATGCCAGAGAAAATCTCAATTTACTCTGAAGTCTCTGAAATAGATCTCAAGTGTTCGTGATCAAATCTGTTCAATGGTATTAACGTTTAGTGCATTGCAATCTGGGGTGTGAGGGATTGAAATACACTTAGATAATGCTTTTTGGCACCACCAAGTGAATGCCTATCCTTGAAGAAGTTTAGTTTTGGTGTTTCTTATAGACTTTCATCTCAAGAATGACGTGGTGTTATTAGAAAAGAATCAATGAAAGTTCATTAAGTTTCTGGGAAATGAGCATGCATTTTAATTTGTTCTCTCAGGCAAGTGTCTTGTGACTAAGTTGTGAGTTAGTATTTCACCAAAACATGAACTTCAGAAGTCTTCGTCCCCACAGTTAAACCATTGACCCATCAAAAAACTGTTCTTTAAGTTATCATAACTGTAATTCTTCACCAAATTTTCATGTTACATGCTGTTCTTGCACAATGTCCAATCATGGTATTTCAAGACCAAGACAGTAAACCCCATGCATCATTTCTTTGCGGATGATAGTACCCCAAGGGTGCTACAGTAGTTCGGTGAGTGACAGTTATAGTGGTTGCAGGGCAAATCAGTAAAGATTCTTCCAATACCACTTGCTTTGTATGATTAATTACCAACTGGCTGGAACATACTGCCTCGTTGATACATCATGCATGTTCAGCAATGTTTAGGCATCTGGTTTTTCCAAGATAACATTTTTTTCTTTGACATCTGCCTTCGTTTCTTTTAAGATACCCTCAAGGCACTCTTGAGATATGGCAGAAAGCTTCCTAACTTGTTTGGTCTCTGTGACTAATGAAGTCTTCTTTGTATCTTTAGCCCCAGGCATTGTTTGCACCTGGTGACATTGCATAATAAGAGGGTATCAGCAATGATTCACATTGTCCAAAGCTCTGGCATTGTCAAAATGGCATGTAGTGATTGTAGTCCCATAAAGTTACACATTCTTGTCTTTCTGTAGTACATAAGCAAAACATTAGCATGCTTCCTTGAATCATTACACAGTTAATGTAGATATGTGTATATTGCAGAGTATGAACCATAAAATATAATCATTATGTAAAGGTTGATGCTATGAGGATTGACTTTTGATTTGTATTGTCAGGAGCTCTATCAACTATCATTTTGAAAAGTGGATGTGTTTCATTAAGTTTCACTGTCTCTGGTCCACATTGTCTTCACTGTCCACTGTCATCACTACATCATGACATCTAAATAGCTTTAACACAAGGAATTTGGAATTGTCTATCTTCAGACCTCACTTTCAGATTTTATTGCAAACTAATACAGAGTTACATGTTATAATGTACATATATTTGTTTTACATGTTGGTTTTGGTCCATTTGTCAGACTTTTTCTGAAGTCTGTAAATTGCATGTTTAGTGACTTTCAAGCTGAACTTGCTCAATGCCTTAGCTTTATCTAAATGTCATCTAATGTTAGTGTGGAGTTGATCCTGTGACTGATTCTTTGTATAATATTATGGTGAATAGTTTGCAAAATTGAGTAAATTGTTAAATGCACTTACGCAGACAAATGGTAATATATGTACACTATAGGTTTACCAAGTTACGTTTACCATTTAATAGGGATAACGCATGTTGGACATGCATTCATGTCCCCACACATGTCGCGAAATGTATGTAGCCATTAACATTCATGTGAAAGGGACAGCGTGTTGCATTATTAGAGTCACATAATCACTTTTGTGTTTCACTATATTTCTATAGACTTAGTAGTAGTTAATACAAATATAAACATATATGATAAAGTATTCACAAATCTGGCTATTTTGTTGCACACAATTTACACAAAATGTGATTTAAACATGTTAAATGTACATGTAATTTAAATATTTTACAATTATCATGCATGGTTTGCTGTGCTACATATGCATGCCAAACATGTTGAAATTGGCAGTCAGAATCATGAAAATATGCAAGTTAAAGTGACAAGCACATATCCTAACTGTATATTATTTTTGTGAAGCTAATTCGAGCCTTTCATTGGTATGTGGTCCACATTGACTTGGTGGCAAACTGCCATGTTACGAGTTTTTTCAAAAAGTGTTACAGAAAATCAGTCGTGCGCAAAGAAAATTTCAGATATTTTGTGGCTGCGAAAGCATTCTGTTTGCTTAATGTAGCAAATAGTTTCTTTCGCACTTCCAAAATTTATGCAAAGAGGAATGTATAATTAGATACATGGAAATTTTTTGTCCCGGAAAATTACAGAGCAGATTTTGTAGAATAACCATGAAAATCACAGGTTGAAATATCCCAGTCTTCTCCCATTACAAAATAAACACATCTAACTTTTCATAAAGATGTTTTTCCCAATGTAAGTCATGGTCTGTTTGTTTGTCATATAAAATTGAGATCTCGACTCCTTGCATGAAGTATTATTGTATTGATATATCATGTATAGGGCTGGCATGGTTATACATTTTTATGAAGGTCAAATTTAGTGGTATGATTGACTGTAATGTTTCAAAAACAATCTCGAAAACTATGTAAAATACTTAGCACTGCTTAGCAACTAAGTTGTTCAAACTGCATTATATGTTTTATAAGAAGAAAAATTGCTAGAAATTAGAAGAAAACCATGCAGTCTAAATTGTCGTGCCAGCCACAAGTCCTTATAATTAAAGTAGACCGTTTCCATTGGACTGATTTCCTATTATCTCCCGTCTCTAATTGCCATCTCTAAGCTCATCATGGTTATGGCATAATGGTTTGATCAAAGTAATAATGACCCTGACCTTGACTTTTGCAGGTGACCTTGAAGTCTTCGGGGCAGGTCATGGCCCTCAAGATGAACACCAACGCCAGCAACCGACCCAACATGCTCCGAGAAGTGCAGCTCATGAACAGACTTTCACATCCCAACATTCTCAAGTAAGTACCTTTTGTAGAATTTGATCTCTAACAAGCATGCATTTAGTATGCGAAGTTGCTTTTTGTTTAATTTTCAGACCCAAGCCTATAAGGGTCTCTATAGAGTCTTACTTATCACTAGTATGTACACAAGTCTACTGGAGACAACTATATATATATAAGACAGTTCTCTTTTTAAGACAATTTTTTTAAAATTTAGTACTTGATTGTGACAAAGAATTGAGGAATGTTTAATAGCGGTGCCTTGAAAGTTTAGGTTCATCTTCAAAAAATATAATCTCCTGAAGGTTCTAGCTTCATCTTTTGATCAGTCCAGAAAACCAAGACCTTCTTCCAAGATATTTCTGATTGCGATGTGCGAAAATGTATGTCGATCGTCGTATAGCTGATGTGTTGTCGACATGGTTTGTCTATTCTGTGGACCTTATATCCCATCTGTTTACCTGAGAGGTTTTATGAGGTGCATCACACCATACATTTTATTATCAGCTGTTCGTCCTAAAATCTCAAGAGAATCATGATCTTTCTAGTCTTAATTGTTAAAGGAAACTCAATCTACAGTAACAGGGCATTTGTGTTAGAACAGCCTGTGGGGGGTGGGTTGGTCTAGCAGTAGCGTGCTGGGCTGCCAATCGCTGGGTCCAGGGTTCGAATCCAGCTCTTGCCGGGTCACCTGGGCTTATGTTGGACGGCTGTTTCAACCATCCTTCACCTCATTGCCGTGTCCTTCTCCTGTCCTAATTAGCCTACTAAGTGCATAAATACAGGACGTAAAGCACCAATCATCCATCCATCCATTGGAAGAGCCTGCGCAGGAGAAACATTTGAAATGTTCAGCAAAACGACAGATCTTTGCACCTGTAACAGGCTGTAAGGCTGGCCTGTCTGTGAATATTAACTGAAGAAGGGATTTCTTGTGGACATTGGGGGAAGTGCTTCACCTTTTCTTGTAAACATTCTTGGGTTATCAGTTTATAAAAAATCTACCTGACAGTCTGACACCCTGAGTTGAAGGAGTCCTGCACATTTTCCCCATTGAAGGTGGATATAAGATAAAGGTGCTTTATTTGTGCAGTGGTCAAAATTAATTCTCCTGTGATTGGCCTTCTCGAAATCACTTGGTGAAATGTCACTGCCTTTAGATCACTTTATTTTCCGTCAATTTAGCAGCATAATATTTGATCAAGATAAGGTACTAAGATAAGCGAAGAGAATTGAGCTGATAGTCTGGAGATAAGAGGTTAATTAATTGTGAATTGTTTGAAGTTTGTGACCTTAAGAATGTCATTCTGCAATGTTGTTTTGGGTGAGCCTTCAACATTGTTCAATGCCCTTCATATATTGTGAGGAGTGTCAACACTTTCGAAGAGATACTGGGTTGTAGAAATATCTTAGAGTTACTTTCATGGTCAGGGTGTTGCTGCAGTGTAGCCTATGTTTTGTTGATTTAAAGAAACTATTGTGACACCTTCAGTGATAAATATTTAACCAGTTATCATTGAAATTCCCTGATTGTATTTGATTTTTAAAAATAATTTAAGGAGAAATTGTTTTCCAAATGTATTGTTAATTTCAACAAGTTATTTTCAACATATCTTGTTATTTGTATGCATATAATATTCACCCAGATAATCTGCTTTGCTGAAGTGATAATATTTATATTAGTTAAGAATTATAAAAAAGAAAATTCGAATTGCTCCATAATGAATGGAAATAGATCTGTAGAAATGGCAAGTACTAATCAATATGGTATTTCGAGGATTTGGATTTGAAGTATTTGTTGAATTTAAAGAATGTATGTAGTGTCTCTAAACCTGCCCGTAACAAAACATACATGCACAATACTTTACTTGATGAAATAGCTGGGGGGGGTGGGTTCAACTACCGAGTTTACCAGCTGTCAGTTATCTGCTGCTGCCGACAGGTTAGCAGCTTGTTATAATGATTATTAATTAGTTGAAAAAAAAACATAATTAACACGATTATGCTAATTCAATCGTATGGATTTGTGGGAGTTGTTTTTTTTTTCAATAGATAGATAGATAGATAGATAGATAGATAGATAGATAGATAGATAGATAGATAGATAGATAGATAGACAGATATATAGATAACATTTTAAATAGTTAGATATTCACTCAAAGCATTCCATGAAATATTGAATGTTCCATAACTTTTCCATGAGGTATGATATTATGTAGAAATAAAAAAAGATCTGTTATGTCCTATTACATAACTTTCATATTCCTTCCTTTGTACTGTATATATATGTTGAATAATCACATGAATTATCATGTTTGGAATTGCATAGTTTTGACCTCGTGATTTTTGCGACATATTACATAACGGATCGAGGAATACATTTCAGTCAATAGACAAATAGATAGAAAGATAGGTAGAAAGATAGATAGATATTTATTTAGATAGATAGATAGATAGATAGATAGATAGATAGATAGATAGATAGATAAGCAGAAAAATATAACCATTTGTACCATTTACATAATTTATGATAATTGTAGTGGTTGTTAAAAATCCTTTGAGAAGATTGTTCTGATTCTTTAATATGATATGGAGATCATTTTACAGGTGAAATTACTCATTGCTAAAAATAGAACATTTAAACTCTTCACATATTACTCTCTTGTATTTACGGGATCAAGCTTTCTTCCTTCAGATCACTTTACATGCTTTAGCTGAGCCTACAATTAAATGACCTCTGTTTTGGGATTAAATGTATTTTATGTGTTAACAAAGCCACGGTTTTGTTTTTGACAAAGTAGAGATTTAGAGATAAAATAATTGGCAGATAATTAATTGCTAACAATAGGAAATGAGGCAAATCAAAGGAATATCCTGTTTTCAACTAAAAAGGATATAAATTCTACTAATTGGTTCTTATAGGAATTATTTTTTGTCTTAGGGTTTTTGTGCAGTAATTCTCAGTCTGATCCTGAGCATGCTAATTGTTTCCATTGTGCTTTGTTTTCCTTTGATGTCATGGTAACGATTGTTTGTCAAAAGTCTTGAGCTGTGTGGTAAGGATGGAGTTAGGCTGGCTTTGCTGTTTAGGCCTACAGGTAGAATTTTTCTTCTAAAATTGTTTTCTGGCAACCAATTGCTTCACTCCGTTAAAAGGAGATGGGTCGGTGTTTGATTTATTATATAAAAGACATTTATTAGATTTGGAGATGATATGTAGACTGTCAGGACTGCAGTTTTAGGCAATTTTTTATTTAATTTTGCCAGAATCTCGCAAAACTGGGAAGGGCTACTTTAGTATCAACTATCCCTTCATCATAAATTTGGATGTTGGTTTCAGATTGGCCTAATTTTCGTGTAGGCCTAGATGCATTCGAAATATTAGGTGGAATTTTATGATTTTGCAATTGGTATTTAATGTGACATTTATTTAACACAAACAATATTTTTAACATTAAATTTGGCATATGTATTATCTAGGCCTATTATTTGCATCTCCAGTTATTCCAGCGAGTGACTTTCTAAATCATTTAGTGGGCGTTGAGACAAAATGTTGAAATTATTTATTTGTAAAGAAAAAGAAATTAGTTCATTGTATTGTCTATAGACAAATGATACCTTGACCAATATTCCATCGATGTGTGGTCTTTTCCCTCAAATGAAGCTGCTTCCTGAGGGCAGATGTAATGATGAGCAGAGGGGGTTGCTAGTCCAATGCATCATGATCCATGGTTTTAAACATACCAAAAAGTGGCAGGCTACAGTAGCCTACTTCAGTTGCGAGCGCGAGTGAGCAGGCTACAACATTTCACTGCTGATGCTCTATTTCACGTCCTCGCACACATGCATTTTTGAAGCAGCCAGCACAGTCCTGCTGAGTTCTGCTGGACGCGGACCTGACTGGCAACAGCGCGTACCTGAAAGGCAGCAGTCCTACTGCCCTAGAAGCCAATTCGATGTGCAATTCGATCTGACTGAGAACAGTCTGCTGTACAAGCAGGTGAGCGAGCGAGGCTGCAGACTGACGAAATTCACATCGAATTGGGTATCGAATTTGCTTCTAGGGCAGTAGGACTGCTGCCTTTCAGGTCCGCGTTGTTGCCTGTCAGGTACACGCCCAGTAGAACACAGCAGAACTGTGCTTGCTGCTTCAAAAATGCATGTGTGCGAGGACGTGAAATAGAGCACCAGCAACTGAAGCAGGCTACTGTAGCCTGCAATTCGATGTGAATTTTGTCAATCTGCAGCCTCGCTCGCTCACCTGCTTGTACAGCAGACTGTTCTCAGTCTGAAAATTTGATTGATATTAAGATTTCGGGCAAGAATGGTGAGGAGACGAAAAAAGGGAAGATGATTATTGAAAAGGAATGGTTCAGTGTCTGTGTTGGTTCCCAAGATACGCCATTAGAAGACAGTCTTTACAAGGCAGCTTTCGTTGTGGAGTGTGATGAGGGGATATGTCGATCCTGAAATTTTGGCAAATATCGCTCGTCCTCGCGAAAAATATGCTCGCAGTACGCCATGACTGTCTTGAGTTTTTGCTTGCTCTGCGTTCTGAAGTTACTTTTTAAAATCAACATCCTTGAAAGTAATATTTCGAATAACACTTTCTCGGTTTCGTTTTCTTTCCCCGGAGTTATTACGACAATATCTGGGACCATGAAGCTGGTGCAGCAAAATAAGCTTTTCTGACATATTAGGCAGTTGACCTAGTTCTTACATAATCTGTCATATGCTCACAATAGAGATGTTCTTCCCAAAGATTCGTTTGATGTCATATTATGCCTTTGGTCTTTCTCTGAGCTTATTTTGATCTGTAGCTGCAGGCATTGTCAACACAGCCTTACACAGGCAACATATCTTTGACAAATACTTCAGAAAATACTTCAGAAAGTGGTGGGTGGATGATTTAGAGGATGATGTACAGTTTCCATGGTAGCCTGGTAGGCATTCACATGGTTCAGGTGTGCTCGTCCTATTGCTTCTCATCATGCGCATGCTTTACCTGCTCTGTTGCTGCAACTACAGGTAAACCACCTTGTGAAGATAACAGAGATCAAATAGTTCACAGAGGTTCCTCATTCTTTGGACCTTGAAATGTCTTATCTTGGGTATTTTAGTTCCATCACCCTAATGCAAGAACCAAGAAGTAGCAATTTCGACATTTTCTTCTAGGAACATGCACAGTCTAATATGGTGGTCGTTAATTTGTTGGGTGGTATAGAGATACAGAAATTTTAAGTTACTGAATCTGGAGATTTTCGTCTTTTGCAATAATGGAATTAATCTCCGAAAATAAAATAGTGGAGTTCAAGCGATTTTTTAGAATTTCTCTGAACTCAACTTAATCGCTAAATTGACTTTTGCGAAAATGTAGGTTTTGGAAACGAAGAGACGTTTTCCCCAAGGCTTTTGCTCAACTGCTTTAAATTTGCTGTATCAGGACCTCCAGCAACTTATAATGTTATGCCGGTTTATAAGGCCTTCTGAAGCATTCTCATCTGTATTGCCTATTTGTGCTGCTTGCTGCCTCCAGTACAAACTGGGCGTAGTTACATCTGACACAGCACTGCAGCATTGCTGTCAAATTGATGCTGACTTGGCTTTGGATGCATTTCGTCTTTGACAGCATGGCACCGAACATGTCAAGTTGTCAACAGGTCACACGAATGGCGCAGTTCTCCATTACATTTATCATTGCTATATGATTATGTGTTGGTGCCAAATGTGAAAATTCTTCTTTTTTCTCTTTTTTTGACAAAAGAACATTTGAGATTTATGTCAAGTGGATCAATAAGCATTTGAAATATTTTGAACATGTCAATAGATTGATAATGATCATGAGACATTTATAAATTCTTGAGTAGATACATATCTTGGATATAATAATGTCCTATTGTGTGATATTGTACGTTTGTGACTATAGTGTATCCTATCTCATTGTATTTTCAACGTCGTGGTAGGTGATATATCATGTCCATAGCCTACTTTACAAAGAAACACAAAAAAGAAGAGTTTGTGATATATTTTTATTTGTATGAATGGACTTACCATAAAACGTATCCATGTATCACCCTGTATTCCTGGAATCTGGATAGAAATATACCTCTACTGCATGATAACACTATAGGATTTTAGGCATGATTAGTAATCTAACCCTGAGGAGTGTAATCACCATATAATGAACCACACATAATGAAGGAATGAATTACTGATCCTGTGATAATACTTATTGTTATACGAAGTATATTATGTCAATGAACACTACCTTGCCCCCAGCCAGGCCTAGTAAATTACAATGCTCAGTGTTATACTGTCTATCTGTAGTGTGATTATATCTGTCCATTCAACATTTTTGCCATTCATGAATTTACAATGTAGTGGACTGAAGTGTAGGCTTACATTTTTTGCCAGGACATGCTTTGAAATTTGGTCAATGCAATTTTTGTAGGGTCAAAAATCTTTTAGTAGAAATGGTAATAGCCTCAACATATTTGGAGTGGGCCCAGCTTTTTAAAAGTTTTTCCTTTTCAATTTTTACAAGCTTAAAATCTATTAAAGGCCATTACAAGTTTTAAGTTCTGGTCAACGACCTTTAACAATGCAAAATCCCCCAAAATGACAAAATGTTTGTGAAATTATGTCAAATGATTTGACCCATTTATTTGATGGATATGGCCTATGACCATTAAGTGACATTCAATTTAATTTCACCATCAAACATGGTCTAGGAATATAGGCCTTCTGAATCATTACTGACCTATTTCCTAACAGTTTAAATCATTGATTCCCTAAATGGGTGATGCTGTACAATTATTTTGGAAGCTTTTAGAAATCATTTTGGAAGAACGAAACATCGAGATTTGATTTATCGGGATGACATGTTGAAAGCTTGTGGCAACTCTGCAAAAAGGGAATATTTCTATTTCCAGCACACGCAGAACTGGCACTGCGGAGGCAGGAGATGCAATTTTGCAAGCTGTCCATAATATATCTTATGTATATAGCTTTCTTCTGTGAAAATAAATTTTCCCCATGAAAAATAAAACTCCGCAAAAAGGAAAATTCATGTCCTGAAACAACGTGAATGGCCAAAATGTAAGGAAGAAGATCGCCCTCCGTTAAAGGACCATTCCATGACTGTTAGTCTATTACTTTGAAGAAAGTATTTCACAGCATGGATTTCGAAGTGACGCGGGGTCCCTATACTGATATATGGCTATAAATACATCATTAATATTTATAGATAACTTGAGAAAAGTAATTAAATATTTTTAAGAAAACTAGAATTATTACCAAAAACATCAATCCAGCTTAGTGGCTATATGACGTCATTACTGGCCACCGCTGAGTTTCATAGCTGCCTGTGATTAACCTGCCACTTTAAACCTTCAGTATTTCTCTTTTTTCCTCTTGATTGATTTGCTATTGGAGCAATTTAAAGCAAAAACAGCTTGAAAGGTGCAGTTAAGGGTTTCAATTGCTCCAATGGCTTTGGCAATTGCTTTTTTGGAAGTTAGTGGTCATTGAATAGGACTGCCATGTTCTGTCAATACTGTATTGATCCCATCAGGAATCTCATGTCTCTGAAATCTCCATCCACAAAAAAATATGGCTTAATATGAGGATGGGAGGCAGTATAATAGTCCGAAATTTCTGGCTGTGGTTTATGTAACAAGTAATTTAATGTTTTTTCACTGTCCGCTGGTAACCTGGATGGTTCGATTGAAAAAACTTTGAAAAAAAAAAGGAATAGCGTAGGATCAATGCTCCCCAAGTTGTGTTGGTGGCTAACACTGGCTATGAACAGTATGGAGTGATGTGGATATACTGCTTCGAATATTTTGAAAGCTGCCAATGGCTAAGAAAAAATTCATGCAATATGTGATATATTGGTTTGAAACTCTGAATCACAGTCATGACTAAAACCAGACTTGTGCATTGCGTTTAACTAGCTCATATTTTTTTACCCTCTCCGAAGTCCGAATGATAAAAGAATCAGATGTGCCTGCGTTATCGCAACAATATTATGAATATGGCATTTAAGCTCACAAGTTTGTATTATTATTTGTCCCTGATAAAGTTCTGCATTATTCAGAGTTTAAATAAGATTTTCTATTTGCAACCATACCAGACAGCAAACATGGTAAAACTTCGCTTAAAACTTGAATAAAGGATGTTCTCAATTGTTGCAGTGTTCATCAGTGTTTATTCATGGAAAGATTAAAGTGTGTTCAAGCCATGTTAGATGTTGGCAGGGAATGGTGATAAATTGGCTGAATTGAGTGGGAATGGATGCTAGCATGTGTTTGTTAATTACTTTTAATTAAAACTAGAATAACCAGCATTTTGGGATGCTTGGAGTAGATAAGGCTTCACAAAAGATCCTTCTTGATTTTGTGGCATTTTTACTGGGACAGTTGGCCTGTTTTGCCTCATTAAGTTTGCAGATCTTCTCAAAATGTGATTCAAAATGCAATGTGTTTTGGCATGCAATTCCCCCATGAAAGGGAATTGGCTCGTTTTACATAAAATTTCACAGAATTTTGACACAAGGCAAAATAATGGGAATCCACGTGGGTGTCATGATTTATTCAATGTTGATGGTTTCTGGCATTTGGGAATCTTCGTGCTGTAAAAATGCCAGATAGTTGCGGTTTCCATATTGTTCATTTCAGACTATTGCACACTTGACTTTGTTGTCCGGGCTCGTCCTTAAGTTTGTTGTAATGCAACGCTTGTGCCTCACATACGTGCCCACTTTGCTTCGACATAAATTCTGTCTTTTTCTTCACTGGACCGCAGTCTGATTGGACTACGAAAATATTCCATTAAGTTGGATCTGTGTTGCATGGCAAACAGGTTTCATTTAGGTGATTTTTGGTGAAATTTTGAAAATGCATCTTTGAAAGACTGAAGTTTGGGCTAATATGAAGAGAGGCCAGCAAATGCCAACCCACTTTGTTCATCCTTTTTCCCGTCTCATAAATCAACCACATGTGCATGACAAAAACTTGCCCGGTGGGGCTGCACTTACACTGTACACCAACCTACAAAAATATTTCATATTGGTGTACCAAATACTATAGCCATATATGCCATCCGTCTTGAAGAATTAAAGAATCAAGATACCTTTTCCCGTCTCATAAATCAACCATTGTGAGTGGCCAAAACTTGCCTGATGAGGGTTCACTTACCGTTGCTTACCAGCCTACAAAAATATTTTTCATATGTGTACCAAATGCAATAGCCATATTATCTTACATCCATCTAAAGGACTTAAAGAACCAAAGTAAGACTGATACATCTTGAAACAGGGGCTTATCCCCTTCTATCTATGTTGGAGAATCTTGAAGAATAACAAAGGCGTAATGGGAATCCATTATTTAAGACTGCGCATCCATCATCCTATTATCATATTGTATCAATGCCCAGCAGCTTAGACGTGGGAGTGGAATGTATCTCCTGTTGTCTGATGTATATTCCTTTATCGGGATTCTACTCCATTTAAGCCTCCAGTTTCTAAGTTGTTTCAAAAGTTTCAAGGGAAAAACTGGCTCTAAAAAGTGACTGGTCGTGAGTAATGTTAGTTGTCGGTGGTGCTTCCTTTGGTTATACGTATTAGGCATTTAGGATGGTGCTTATATTAGATTTATAAGTTAGGAGGTTTTTGGAATTTTGTCAGGGACATGTTGAAGCATACAAGAGCTAAGACATGTTAGAGGAGTATCTATATATGGAGGAGTGATGGTTGGTGCTTTTGTTCCTCAATCTACATTATGAATACCATGGTAATGGGTTCAGTTCCAGTTTATATCTGCTTTGCAAGTTTGGCTGCTCTGTACATCCAGTTGAGCGTGTTGAGCAGATCTTATATTTAACAACCTTAAGGCTTAACATTTTCCTCATCATATTAAAGAAGTGGCAGACACTATGTTCAGCATGTGAGCCTGCGAGGGAAAGTGAAGCCCAATAAGGCAAGTTGTTGCCACTCACAAGGGTTGATTTATGGGATCATTAGAACTATCACATTTGATATGCAAAAAGAGGGGACAGTTGCACTGAAAAAATGGCACTTTGTGACTCATGATAGCTGATGAATGTCATCTTATAGGCTGTTTGATTGGGCATGGTCAAGAAAGGGCCATTCGATTTGTCATCACTGATTTTAGAGTAAAAATTTGACGCATCATCCTTTCGTTTGTCACCAGCAGGCGGGATTATATTCTCCTTAAATCAAATTAACATTTAAAGTATTGGGTTTGATCTTGACAAATCATCAGCATGATGACACATGTAGTGCCATTTTCACTGTGCAGCCTTCTACTCTTTTTGCATATCCAATTTCCTAGCTTTACAGGTGGATAATTGCTAAGACTGGCTTCAAAGGCTGGATAACTTCCAACATTTTACTCATTCCACTCATTTGTGGGATCATTTTATTGCCAAGCAAAGACACCGATGCCCCCTGATCAAGTGACCGCCAATCCTTTTCAAGCAACATCCGGCTGAGATACCGTAATGATGATTATGCTGATTGGAAAATCGATCATGTAATTTAACCGGCTATTAGAGCTGGTTACTATTTCAAATTTAATGGTTCAAAACAAACTTCTCCCTTTCACTAAATATTGATCACCAATTTCTGAGTTTCGGTGATAAAGAATCTTAATACGAAATCAATGATTGGAAACTGGAAAGCGCCTTTTTTCTTGAAGGTCGAATAATTTGCAGGGAGATTTCTAATCCCCTGGAAAATGCAATTTTTCCCACCGAAGATTTTCATCTTCAATTTCTACTCCAAATTAAAAGGCATGTCTGGCAAGCGTCCTTCCTTTTCCAGACACCGAGAAAGAAAAGTGAAATAATTAACTTGGTGAAATCAATGCCATTTCTAATACAATGCCAATATCTTATCGAAGATTCAGCACCTTACTTGGTCTCTTTGTGAAAATAAATAGATATATATATATACATTGATATTACAGAATGATTGTTGTATTGTTGTTTTTGAATTATAAAATGGTTTTTAAATAAATTTTTGATATTTATACATTTTGAATACTATTCTAATTTTAGAATAATGAACCAGAAGGTTCAAGGAGTCTCTTTCTGAATCATTAATCATCTTATTTTGTAACATGTTTGGTAATTCCAATGGCACAAATAGTCAAATAATCTTCAATTTCAATCTATTATATGAGTGCAGCCAAGTTTAAACTGAAATCTTGAAGCATGACTAATTTGGTCGATTAACCCCAGTAACTGATAGCAACTGCTGCAGTATCAGGTATTGAATTCGTGTTTTAGTTTTTGATTAGTGAAGCATGGTAGCCAAAATGCCTCTGGGGTAATTGTAGGTCAATCACAGGTCAGATTTAGGCCAAAACAATTAAAGAGTGGGTGGTTCAAAGTGTTCATGCATTTGGGAATGTGCCACTGAGGACCCAAAAGTCATTAAGTGCCAACAGTAATCTGCAGCAATGCTGCAGCATGTAAGTAAATGTGGCTTATGCACATGACTGAACATTGATGTAGGGTAAATCAGGCGAAAACTAACACCTTGGGTGGATACTTTGACTCTTTGACTCAGGCAGGATAACAAGGGACAATATAAGGCCTCCAGATAATGTGGGGTAACTACAGGGAAGCCAAAGATGCAGATTAGTGGAATGGATTTACATGCATGCATTGGAATGGGGGTTTAGGCAGGGTTAGGGCATCAGGAGGAGAGGGTGTGGCTTTGGGGAGGGTGTTGGATTTGGGGGTCATGGGGTGTCTGAATTTCGTGCTTGCACATGTAACAACACAACTGGCCAATGCTATGTATGCATATACACGTAGCTCAGGATGCGGACCACAGTTGATATAAGCGGCTTGCACATAGTAAAATAGTACGTAAGAAAAAATAAGATTGCGCGTCTTCTGATTGTCTTTACAGGCAGCCAATGAACTGGAAACAGTGTTTAGGCTACTGAATAAATAAATTTAGATTGTCTGGACTTGATTAAGACCACAATTTAGCCATTATCTTGAGATTTGGGGAGGGACTATTTTTTTGAAATTTGGGGAGGGTGTGAGCTGGTTACTCTAGGATTCTTGGCAAAACAGGGAGGTTTCAGTTTCGGAGGCGCATAGCAAAAAATCTAGATGGCTAACAATGTATACCCTGCATGCCTACATGTTTGTAAGAGTTGATACTTTCATGGAAAAATAGGCCAATATTTTTCAGTAAATTAGGGGATGAGCAAATGACTGAAGTGTTACATTAAAAATGCACAGTAAATTAATTGTGGTCCGCTCCCTATTACAGGGACCTCAAAAGTGACAAATCGGCCAGTGGGGCATGATTGACCCTCCAAATGTAAATATTTTTGACTTTTTTCCAATTTTGTATTAGTTTTCAATAATTTTGAGCACTTTCAAGCAAGTTTTAAGCAGTAATTTAGTCATTTTGGGCATTTTCCATGAAAATGTGTCCAATGTGGGTAATTTCTCACCCGGACACTCCCAATTTCTCGTTAAGACGATCATTAATTAACTAATTAATTAGGGGAAGAATGTCGTTATGGTAAGGACAGATTTCCATGTTTGTACTCTGCATAAATCAGTAGCATTTTTGTGGTTATCTCCAACTGCCTTGATTTGGTGGCCAATCAACCATCCTGCCTCGGAGAGCTAAAATGGCGCAAAATGTACCTCCGGAGACGGCTCCTCCGAGGGCCTCCAACGAAGCTTGGAAATGGTAATCAGTGGTTTAATGGTGAAAATTGTTGCTGTGCTTCAATCCGAAATCTGGTGTAGTTCTCAAAAATATGAAAATTTAACAACTTTTGGGGGAAAGGTTTCTTTATTAGGATGCGGACCACAGTTGATATAAGCGGCTTGCACATAGTAAAATAGTACGTAAGAAAAAATAAGATTGCGCGTCTTCTGATTGTCTTTACAGGCAGCCAATGAACTGGAAACAGTGTTTAGGCTACTGAATAAATAAATTTAGATTGTCTGGACTTGATTAAGACCACAATTTAGCCATTATCTTGAGATTTGGGGAGGGACTATTTTTTTGAAATTTGGGGAGGGTGTGAGCTGGTTACTCTAGGATTCTTGGCAAAACAGGGAGGTTTCAGTTTCGGAGGCGCATAGCAAAAAATCTAGATGGCTAACAATGTATACCCTGCATGCCTACATGTTTGTAAGAGTTGATACTTTCATGGAAAAATAGGCCAATATTTTTCAGTAAATTAGGGGATGAGCAAATGACTGAAGTGTTACATTAAAAATGCACAGTAAATTAATTGTGGTCCGCTCCCTATTACAGGGACCTCAAAAGTGGCAAATCGGCCAGTGGGGCATGATTGACCCTCCAAATGTAAATATTTTTGACTTTTTTCCAATTTTGTATTAGTTTTCAATAATTTTGAGCACTTTCAAGCAAGTTTTAAGCAGTAATTTAGTCATTTTGGGCATTTTCCATGAAAATGTGTCCAATGTGGGTAATTTCTCACCCGGACACTCCCAATTTCTCGTTAAGACGATCATTAATTAACTAATTAATTAGGGGAAGAATGTCGTTATGGTAAGGACAGATTTCCATGTTTGTACTCTGCATAAATCAGTTGCATTTTTGTGGTTATCTCCAACTGCCTTGATTTGGTGGCCAATCAACCATCCTGCCTCGGAGAGCTAAAATGGCGCAAAATGTACCTCCGGAGACGGCTCCTCCGAGGGCCTCCAACGAAGCTTGGAAATGGTAATCAGTGGTTTAATGGTGAAAATTGTTGCTGTGCTTCAATCCGAAATCTGGTGTAGTTCTCAAAAATATGAAAATTTAACAACTTTTGGGGGAAAGGTTTCTTTATTAGGATGCGGACCACAGTTGATATAAGCGGCTTGCACATAGTAAAATAGTACGTAAGAAAAAATAAGATTGCGCGTCTTCTGATTGTCTTTACAGGCAGCCAATGAACTGGAAACAGTGTTTAGGCTACTGAATAAATAAATTTAGATTGTCTGGACTTGATTAAGACCACAATTTAGCCATTATCTTGAGATTTGGGGAGGGACTATTTTTTTGAAATTTGGGGAGGGTGTGAGCTGGTTACTCTAGGATTCTTGGCAAAACAGGGAGGTTTCAGTTTCGGAGGCGCATAGCAAAAAATCTAGATGGCTAACAATGTATACCCTGCATGCCTACATGTTTGTAAGAGTTGATACTTTCATGGAAAAATAGGCCAATATTTTTCAGTAAATTAGGGGATGAGCAAATGACTGAAGTGTTACATTAAAAATGCACAGTAAATTAATTGTGGTCCGCTCCCTATTACAGGGACCTCAAAAGTGACAAATCGGCCAGTGGGGCATGATTGACCCTCCAAATGTAAATATTTTTGACTTTTTTCCAATTTTGTATTAGTTTTCAATAATTTTGAGCACTTTCAAGCAAGTTTTAAGCAGTAATTTAGTCATTTTGGGCATTTTCCATGAAAATGTGTCCAATGTGGGTAATTTCTCACCCGGACACTCCCAATTTCTCGTTAAGACGATCATTAATTAACTAATAAATTAGGGGAAGAATGTCGTTATGGTAAGGACAGATTTCCATGTTTGTACTCTGCATAAATCAGTTGCATTTTTGTGGTTATCTCCAACTGCCTTGATTTGGTGGCCAATCAACCATCCTGCCTCGGAGAGCTAAAATGGCGCAAAATGTACCTCCGGAGACGGCTCCTCCGAGGGCCTCCAACGAAGCTTGGAAATGGTAATCAGTGGTTTAATGGTGAAAATTGTTGCTGTGCTTCAATCCGAAATCTGGTGTAGTTCTCAAAAATATGAAAATTTAACAACTTTTGGGGGAAAGGTTTCTTTATTAGGATGCGGACCACAGTTGATATAAGCGGCTTGCACATAGTAAAATAGTACGTAAGAAAAAATAAGATTGCGCGTCTTCTGATTGTCTTTACAGGCAGCCAATGAACTGGAAACAGTGTTTAGGCTACTGAATAAATAAATTTAGATTGTCTGGACTTGATTAAGACCACAATTTAGCCATTATCTTGAGATTTGGGGAGGGACTATTTTTTTGAAATTTGGGGAGGGTGTGAGCTGGTTACTCTAGGATTCTTGGCAAAACAGGGAGGTTTCAGTTTCGGAGGCGCATAGCAAAAAATCTAGATGGCTAACAATGTATACCCTGCATGCCTACATGTTTGTAAGAGTTGATACTTTCATGGAAAAATAGGCCAATATTTTTCAGTAAATTAGGGGATGAGCAAATGACTGAAGTGTTACATTAAAAATGCACAGTAAATTAATTGTGGTCCGCTCCCTCAGGGTAACACAAATAACTGGCCTTCTCCAGATACTGAAAGCTGCTTTGGTATCATCCTCAGGCAAATGGTTTAGCATGTTTAGACACATTTGCTTGTTTTCCTCGTGGGATCATACTGATGTGTTTCTTGGCAGTCTTTTAGAAGGTTTCTTCTGATACATAACCTTTAAGTCTTTCACACAGTCTTTGACATTTTAGAAATAGGCATATTTGATGAGAAAAAAGTCATCTTTTGGGTAAATCCATCTCAGAATACTTTATTTTAGCACCACAGCTTCACTTGTAAATCTTGATGGAGTGTCAAGCTCCTGTGAGATTACAACGTCAATCTGTCTTCTTTAAAGTTCTTTTTATCTTGATAGCTTGTGTCAGTTATGGATTGACTTCAAATACATCCAAACTTGATTTACAGTAAATGAATTGGTGTCTTGAAATTAGTTGAGATGTAAGGCCTCTCAGTAAAGATTGAGTGGTCTGGTTCAGAAGACGCGTAAAAACTAACAACAAGACTTTACAAAATAGTACTTTAGAAAGACATACTGTTCGATTGAGAATGAGATCTATTGTATTCACCTAATAAGATGAGGATGTAGAAATATAGATATAAAATCGTCAAAAAACATGCAATTGCTGAAGAAACACACATTTTTTGTTGCTCACTTTCGACATTTCTTTGACATTTTAATCAAATTTATGAAGTAAATTAGTAGAATTGGCAGTTTGTTTTGATATGACACATAATTTAAAGAAAAATTTTGCCTGTTATGTGTCCATAGAGATTTTGTATCGACCAAGCTCGTGTTGGATTTGTCTGCCCTCATACCAGCTATGCTTGTTGCTCAGACTAGCCTTGCCATGTACACTATGTACAATGTACATCTCCAATCTTATCGTAGTGATCAAGTAAAACACATATGTATATACACCACAGGAACCATACAACATCTCTCAACTGTAACCAGTTAATTCTATGGTCCATCCTATGTTCCATTTTATGGTCCTCTGGTCTGAGCCTCATCCTGGAAAATCGATAGATCAATACTGGAGCAGTTTGCTGGGTCCACCTCTTGTGGCCATAACCCTTATAGTGGGTCTACACCCCTGCTTGTACCAGCCCTGATTGTGTTTGACACACACTAGAATAAACTTTCCTCTTCAACAGTCTACAAACAGTGTACAGTTGCACAGTGTGGCAAATGTGTGTTCTCCAAATATTTGGTTTGTGTTCATTGCAACCTGCAATGTCCATCGATAAGGTTTCTAATGATTGACCCTTGAACAGACTTTTTTATGGCCATTTTTTTCCTGGATGCAACAAGGGAAAACTGGGAAAAGGGAAGACAGAGACTCAGAAAGAACTTCCCTTCGGTCCAATATACTGATTTTACAGCAGCTGTGACATCTTTTTAAAATATTTGATCAACTGATTATTTCCTTGTATGTCTCTGGACTCGATTAAATAAAAGTTAACAAAACCTTCCGATGTTACTTTTCATTCAATACAACATGCATTCTTGTCTGCTGCCTGTCTTAGCAGCAGCTTATGAGATAATTTAATTGTCTTGGACCCATAATTTGTCTTGTTCGAAAAACGGGAACTCACTTTAGTCCGAGCCCATGGGACATTAAATGGAGGCGGGCTGTATCCAGTGTTCTATGCTGGGGCAACTGAAAGACCCTGGGCATCCCTGAATTAATAGGGTATGTGCCAGACTCACAGTCTTCTCATATCATCATACGGCAATCGCCTGCCTTGATATAGCCCCCTAAGGTGCTGCAGAGGCGTAAAACACAAACAAACAAACAATCTTGCTCGAAAAAAATATGAAAGGAATTTATCAACCTGGATGGATGAGGTTATTACTCCTTATGGAGATCGATTAATCTGAGTCACCAGAAACAATTTCAGGAATCTTCCACTTCACACCCTCCTGTTCAAATGCCCCCTTCCTGAAGACCCCCTACCCTCATTTGCGAGTTCACTCGCATTTGTGAGCGAACCAGTTAAATAAGGGGTAGTCAGAAATTTTGGATCGTTTGTGAGAGTCAAGGAAGCACTTATCAAAGTTTCTTTTTCTTGAAATTAATGTAGAATAGGCTAACTTGAGGCGTCTTGCTTTTTTGTGTGTCTTTTGTGTCTTGTTTAATTACAATTTAAGTTTTTAGTTTCAATGAAATCACGGCAAAACAGGAAATAGAAATATTGTTGTTATTGTTATACTGCCCTCTGATTGGCCGAAACAGGTTCGATGTCTTCCCGATAGTTTTCGAGCACTTCTATTGGGGCTAAAGGTACAATTGTAGGCTCTTTAGAATCCTGATTTATCAATATATATTATTTCGTTTTTTCATGAAGATATCTTTATTCATTGCCGAGAATTCGTTGAAAAAAAAAAATTTTTTTACAGTGTTGATGCTGGTCTATTTTTCGGAACAGTTGTGAATCTTTACAGGCTCATTTCAGCCACTTAGAATCATCAGATCTTCACTAAATTTTCACAAAACACAGTTTAGAACGTCCCTGAAGTAATAAAACCACCATTTCCACTCCGACTATTCATTAAGACCCTTTATTTTTGCTCGTACGGTAACGTCTTTTTACCGCAAATCACTTCTTTCTTCATTTCAAGTTTTCGATCATCACCTTCAACTTTGCTGTCAATTTTAAACCACTTCTAATCATCGTAGAAACCTCTAAGTAGGCTCATTTTGTTCGAAATTTCATTCTCTACAAACTGGTAATTTTTATTTTCTCAAATTGTTGACTTTAAGCCCTTCAAAACGCCCGTTGCACATCGTGATTTCACCGCTACACTTAGTGTAGTATAGGCCTACATCCCAACATCCAATCACATCTCTCCATTTCAAATTCCCCTTTCCTCATCTACCTATCCCTCTTATAACCTCGTCTATCCCCTCATCACATTCTGCTATCCTTCCTTTCTTCCCCTTCTCCCTTTCCTCTTCCTAGTATTCATATTTAATTCAAATTTTCACTTTCTCATCATACTGTCAGCTCATTGGCTGTCAATGTAAACATTGTATGTCATTTTCATCATCTAGCCTGTGTATGATTTTCACCATCTTGTCTTCCTAACCACCGCATCTCTCATTGTTGTAATCATTGTACATGTATTTGATTTTCGCCATCCACCATCGAACCCTTATTTGTAAACATTATATCCCATTTTCACCTCTAGGAATCAAAAGTAAACATTGTATATGATTTTCACCATCTAGGACCTGAACTCATACTTGTCAACAGGGCCGGATTAACCCTTGATGGTGCCCTAAGCTGCCGGCCAAGTTGGTGCCCCCCCCCCCCCCCCCCCCCGCCCACCACCCAAGCTACAGTGACAAATTTCCAGATTTGACCTGATTTTCGGAGGCGTTCAACTTGACTTGGAGGGGCCTCAGGATCAGGGCGGTTTTTTCCCATTGGCGACTGTACCCACACTTTACAACAGGGCTTTTTTATATTTCATTTACTCATTTTACATTTTCAATGGTTGGGGCGCCTCGAGGAGTTGGGGCATTTTTTTTCATGTTTTGTTTCTGTCATTTTAATAATTTAAATTTTTGAGGGCTTGGAGTTGGGTGGCCCACCCCCCTGAGCAATGGCCACCCTGAGGAGAGGGGGCACCCTGAAGGGGGCAACCTGAGGGGGGCACACTGAGTGCTCCCCTCCATTGAGTGGGGCCCCCTGAGGGGTGCGGTATGTGGGGAATTTTTTCACGTTTTATTTCTGTCATTTTAATGAAAAGTTTTTTTTGCCGGGGCCCCCTTGGGGTGCCCCCCCCCCCTGAGGGATGGGCACCCTGCGGAGTTAGGGGCACACTGAAGGGGCACCCTTAGGGGTGTGGGGCAATTTTTTTTAAATGTTTTATTTTGAACAGTCATTATATAATGTTTTTGTTTTTTTGGAGGGCTCATGGTGCCCCCTGCTAGCATGGTGCCCTAAGCTGCAGCTTTTTCAGCCTATTTAGTAATCCGGCCCTGCTTGTCAACAGTGTATAGAATTTTCACCATCTAGCTAGATCATAACTCCTTTCATCACATAAGTCCCCCACATCTCCTTCTCTATCATCACTCCATCTCCCTTCACTTACCCCCAACCTACTTCTACTTTACCCCACCCTACTTATACTTTACCCCACCCTACTTATACTTTACCCCCACTTACCCCCATCACTACTTTTACCCACAATTTCACTTTTTTCACTTCCCTCAACCCTATACTTAAAACATAACGTGCACAAGGCACTTTAAAGCAGACCTCGTGGCATTCAGTGAGAATTTGCAATTAAATCATAAAATAATTATGTGATAATAGTGAGAAACTTAGTTATATGTTCCTCCATGGCCCAAAATGTAAATGGGAAATGCATACGGGATTTTTTTGTTGTAATCTGTCGATTACTATTTGCTAGAGATACCCTTTTTTCTGTACAATTGCATTTGAAAACGTTTTCTTGATTTTGTAATGAATTGCTCAATTAAAATAACAATGTGTCAGCCAATTAAAAGTCACACATTTGCAGAACAATGATATAGCTTTTATGTATTTACTTTAGTGCTGGAGAACGTCTTAGAACTGCACTTTGTTCATACCTGCAAAGTTTGCTTTATTATAATCAGATCATTCATCCGTGTCACTGTAACTTACAAATTCTAAGAAAGTCACAACACAGAACTAGAATGGTGTGCATGAGATGCACAGAGCTCTGCTACCAATACATGACACCATGTTAAGTGGGGCAGCCGAGGGGATTGGGCACCCCAGGGGGGAGGCACCCTAGCAGCAGCAAGGGGGATCCCCGGGGGTGTGTCCCCATGTCCCCTGGGCCATGTCCCCTGGGCCATGTCCCCTGGGCCATGTCCCCTGGGCCATGTCCCCTGGGCCATGTCCCCAGAGCCATGTCCCCGGGGCCGTGTCCCCATGTCCCTGGGGGTGTGTCCTCATGTCCCCGGGGGTGTGTCCTTATGTCCCCGGGGGTGTGTCCTCATGTCCCCGGGGGTGTGTCCTCATGTCCCCTGGGCTGTGTCCCCATGTCCCCGGGGCCGTGTCCCCATGTCCTCGGGGCTGTGTCCCCATGTCCCCGGGGCCGTGTCCCAATGTCCCCGGGGCCGTGTCCTCATGTCCCCGGGGTCGTGTCCCCATGTCCCCGGGGCCGTGTCCCCATGTTCCCGGGGCCGTGTCCCAATGTCCCCTGGGCCGTGTCCCCATGTCCACGGGGCCATGTCCCAATGTCCCCGGGGGTGTGTCCTCATGTCCCCGGGGGTGTGTCCCAATGTCCCCGGGGCCGTGTCCCCATGTCCCTGGGGGTGTGTCCCCATGTCCCAGGGGGTGTGTCCCCACGTCCTCGGGGCCGTGTCCCCATGTCCTCGGGGGTGTGTCCCCATGTCCCCGGGGCCGTGTCCCCATGTCCCCGGGGGTGTGTCCCCATGTCCTCGGGGCCCTGTCCCCATGTCCTCGGGGGTGTGTCCCAATGTCCTCGGGGGTGTGTCCCCATGTCCCAAGGGGTGTGACCCCGGGGCCGTGTCCCCATGTCCCCGGGGCCGTATCCCCATGTCCCCGGGGCCGTGTCCCCAGGTCCCCGGGGTTGTGTCCCCATGTCCCCGGGGGTTAGTCCCCATGTCCTAGGGGCTGTGTCCCCATGTCCTCGGGGGTGTGTCCCCATGTCCCCGGGGCCGTGTCCCCATGTCCCCCTGGGTTTGCCCCAACTCTCCCCCGGGGGTGCTTGGGGTATCCCCGGGGATGTCCCCATACTTGGGGTATCCCACCCTTAGGGGATACCCCAGGAGGGCACCCCTTATCTATTAATCTATCCAGGAGGTCAACCCCTTATCTATTCATGCACAGGTCACAGTTGACTGCACACTTTGCTCAGACCGATGCCTTGTTTTGGGAACCCCCTTAGAGATGGGGGGGGGGATGCATATGACGTCATTCATTGCTACAGCTTTGGGTTGAATGGATTTCCCTTGCCAGAGAGTTTATTATGGGATTAACATGTACCAAAAGTTGATCACTTCACGTGGAGGCCCGTCACATGATACATGGTAAATGGCATTATGATTGAAGAAGGCAGGCAGCAGAAACTTGACCCACAAGATATGGCAGAATTTCAATCTCATAGACAGCTCCTCTACGAGGTCTGCCAATTACTTCACTTACCCTCACTTACCCCCACTTACCCCCACATACCCCCACTTACCCCCACATACCCCCATCACCTCTTCTCCGCTTTAAACCTCTTTCTCTCCCTCCCCTCACATCCTACACTTCAATTACCTCATTTACCCTCACCTACCCCCACTCACCCCATCACTTTTTCCACCAAAAATCTCTAGAATAGAACTGAATGAATTAATATTATTAAACTGACTAGAATCTAACCTCTCGATTCCATATTTGTAACAAATATAACTCAAATTCCTACTTGTTCTACCATAACACAACAATGCATTAGGCTACTAAAAATGAATTTTAAGACTGGGTTATAGCTGTGGTATAGGTTTTCGTGTTCCTTCTTTGTAGCGGTTACTGCTTCCCATGCATAAGTGGCAATTGGTATTATGCAGGCCTTTACCACCTGTCAAACGGTTCTCATCTTAATACCTTTAAGATCTGGGCTTCCTGCTATAGCCATAATTGTGTTGTAAGCCGCTTGTACTTTCTTTTTTACTTCATTTAGTTGTTTATTCCATTTCTCCACTTTTTGCAACCATCAGTATCTGAAGTTCGGGGGGAAGGGGCACTGCCCCCCCCCCCCCCCGTCACCTCCTGGTTGTACCACTGCTAAGTTTATCGTCTGTTATATTTCTCCGATCATGCATGAACATCTACGCCCCAAATTCGACACCATTTTCGCAAGAATCAACACATCAAAGCAAAACAACATAAGCATGGTGAACTCGCATGTGTTCCGCTTGCGACACAAATTCTAGTTTCTCATGTTGGACCCTTTTAACATTGTTTAATTGGTTCCTGCACAGCAAACACATCAGCCATCAAATGTTTGATTTGCGCAATCTGTTAGGTGGTCTGTGAGTCACCAAGGCATTAATGGGGGGCTCCACTTTCATTATTGCAGCCGTTAATAATCAGTTGGCCATGTTAGTTCTGACTAACAAACGAACTATATTAAAACATGGACTTCAGATTTGCAGTGGAATTTGTTAATTATGCAGTGTTTTGCAATTAATGTTTTGTCATTTGGAATAGTAATTTCTTCTGAAACTAATAATAGTGTATCGGTTAGGTGTTTTTGACAGGTTGCTGTCTTTGGGATACCAATTTCTTCCCTGAGCATGGAAGAAGTTATTAAGTTGTACTTTAAATAATGGTAATGTGAAACTCAATTCCTGAAAGTTTCAGTAACAAAGATCACTTATTCTCTTTGTCGCACATTTGGAAGAAGTTGGGCAACGATAAATGCTTCGTATCACTTTGTGTGCTTTCTCCAAGACTGGATCAGGTTTACTGACGATGCGACATTGAGATAAGGAAGGACTTTCAAGAGGACTGTGATATGCATTGTAATCGGTGAAGTCCCAGATAACCAAAATGATGAGCTCTCAGTAGAGAGACAATTGAAGCGACAACCAAAGCAACAAAACCAAAGGACAAAGTTACAAACCAAAAAACACCGTCCAGAGGGAAACAAAAGTGAAAAAACAAAAATTACAGACCAAAAAGAGAAATAGGTGTGTGATATACTTAAGTGTGACAAACCAAAGTGAAAAAACAAATTGGCAATACCAAAATGATAAACTGAAGTGTGACAAACCAAAAATGCCAAAATGAAGTGTGACAAACCAAAAGTCACAAAATGAAGTGTGGCAAACCGGAAGTAACAAAATGAAGTGTGACAAACCAAAAATGTCTAAATGAAGTGTGACAAACCAAAGTCATAAGCCGAAAGTGACAAAATCCAAGTGTGACAAACAAAAGTGACCTACCAAAATTACTAACTGAAATGACAAATCGAATTGACAAACCAACGTGAAAAACTAAGTTGAAAACGAAATTGGCAAACCAAAATGACAAACCCATCTGACAAACGAAAGTGTCAAACCCAAGTGATAAGCAGCTGCTGCAGCAGGACCAGAAGATGCTGCAGGATGTGCATCCATCACTGTCACTCTGATAAGATTGTCCCCTCAAATTGCATCATTAGGGTTGAGTGCTGTGCTGTTCTCCCCAGTTCCTTTCCAGTGAGGATGGCTGTAAATCTCACTAGACTCAGCAGTGCTCAGCTGTGACCTTGGGTGATTCCATTGACCTAGTGTAATCAGGAGTAATTGTGAAGAAGTGTGAGGAGGCGCCAAGTGTCACAAGTGCTAAATGGTTGTTCCAGGGTATCTAGACGTTCGAAGGCTGTGATATTGTGAACATGGGCGATGGTCGACACATCCTTTTAGGAATTCGCCATTCTTTAGAAGCCGCGCAGTCATCTTGTATCATTTCTGATCAAGTTTGGAGTCCTGTTCTATATTTGGTATTTAAATAATAGTGATCTCCCATGCACATTTCCTGATGTGATTTGACATCTAACATCATCAGTGACATGCCGTAAATGTAGTAAATAGAGTGCTTCTTCGCATGTTTTTTATTTTCGGTGTGTCGAATGGAGAAGAGAATTTCATGCAGAAACATTGATAAAAGCTTGTAATGTGGACATTATTCATTACAAGTGGTAAAACAACTGCAAACACCTGTTTGGCAAATCTGTTTTATTCAATCTTGGTTTTCCTGATGGCTGTTTCACATTACTAAATCCTGGATGAGTTACACTGGATACTTCGGGATTACTACAGATAGACACTGAACTGAAAAAGGCAGTTGAGGAGATCCAACATTCATAGATACAGGCTCTAAAATGTGGCCATGAGGGAACATGGGGAGAGGCGTTTGCCAGGGAGGAGCTGTTGATCTAATTGAATTCAGTCGTCCCGGAGCCTTGTTTGCTCCTAATGCTTCTATTGCTTGGGGCGCTGTGTCTTTGTGCTTTCTATCTTGCTGAAATATGCAACAGTGTTCTACATACTGTTGCTGGCTCTAGAGATAGGACACCATTCATATCGGGGTCTGGTGTATAGAGCTGACAGGTTATGGAGAAGTGGCAATGACCCCGGTGTTGCGACAGGAATCAATTATGTAGAAGTCGATAGGCAATCCAGCCCACCGTGATAGGCAGTCTCATTTCCCTCGAAATTCCCTCTTGGTCCTTGTTGCTCCAATGGGTCTGCTACCACTAGGTCTGGTCCTGGAGTGGTCTCTGAAGGTCCTTATTAGGTGGCTCCTCCAGAAGGTCATTTTGGCTGGTCATTCCAGAAGGTCACAGAGGTCCTTTTCGTCTTGTTGGTCCTTTCGGTTGTCGCTTGCTTGCTGAGAAATCGATCGCAACCCAAATAATGTTATGACGTCACTCTGACCACTGTCGCTGTTGTGTCTGCAAGTGTCCGGTCTTGACCAACATTGACCGACACAGCCAGCATTGACCAGCTGCAGTAATGGACCTTTGCGTGGACTGCCAAGGCACCAATGGCAGATGTCCCCTTCCCATTTCCATCTTTTACATTATACTTCTCATTCATGTATGGAAATATGACCCTGTTTGCCGTGGATGTCATTTGCTGCAAAAGAGGATCATAAACCCGGAACAGCAGCCTACACTTGCATTAAGCTGTCAAGTTATATGTTCAGGGGAGTCCTGTCTTCTTGATGTGGTGACAGAATGGATGGTTGGGGAATAGGAGATTGGCTGCCTGTAAAATAGCTTGCGAGCTTTGGGTGCAGTACAGATACATTCAATTCCCTCTAAATGCTTTCAAAATGCCTTCCTTTTCACAACATTTCGAGACTAAAGAGACTCCATGCATATGAAGTTCTGTGACTTTTTTAGACCAGATATTTTGCTTCTTGCACCACCACTTACTTTTTTTTACCATCAACGCCTATGAGTTCGAATTCAAAGGATGTAAGCAATTTTCACTCGGACTGTTCCTGCTTGGTGTACTAATGACTCCATATTTCTGGCTTAGGAGGGTGATTCCCTTCTTAATATTCATCAGTGTTAATTTGTGATACCCTATGAGGGTATATTTCCAATAGAGTCTATCGTAGAGATCATACACTGCATAATCATGCTACTCAGGAGATTTCTCCAAAAGAGGTCTCTCCAGTTCTGAATCTTTGCATTTTCTACAATTGAGAGATTAAGAGAAGAGAGTGGCTTTGCAATTGAATATCACATCAATTTATGCTGATGTGTAGTAAATGTGATAACATAACAAGAGTCTCTGGTAAGAGTGCATTACGAAATTGAGTCTGTGAATGATGTTCACAAAATGCATTTCATTGCCAACACATGTTCAGAACAAGAATACTGTTGAAGAGCGTATGAACAAACTTAACACACACTAAGATCTAGCTGTCCCATGGGCTCTGCATCCGCGCACTGCTGAGAACATAAGCACATATACCGCTATGAATTGCAGCAATGGTTCATTATTCATTGTTGAATATATGTCGGCTTGTGTCATATTTAACGTTGTGCTGTACCCAATACTACCCATAAAAGCACTCACTGAATATGGAAAGCTTCCTGCTCTACAGAAACATTGAGAAGCTGAGGTCTTTTTGGTTGAATATTCCATTTCATAAGTTGTGTCTCTTGGGAGGAATGAAGATGCAGAGTGTCGGAGGGTGATCATTCCTCCCTGAATCTCCTGATATCTCCTGTTATCCTCCTTCAGACATCTTGATCTTGGGCTGGTTCCAAGCCCATGATGTTATCTGCTTGGCTGGCTATCAGTATGGGGTCACCAGAAGGAGATTTCTCCAAAAAGAGAGATCTCTGGTTTATTGCATTTTCTGCAATTGAGCGGTTGGGACGGAGAGCGTGGCTATTCAATCGAATATCACGCGACGTTGTGCTGATGTGTTGTAAATGCAATAATCTGACCAGAAGCAAGAGCTTTATTTCATCAAAACTAGGATATTCTCGTTACCATGTCTGTGTCAAGTATGCGGCTTGTTAAACGATGAAATGGAAAAAAATTATTATTATCCTTAGGAAACATATACAACCAAAGTTGAAACTGACCCATGAAATGATAATCTGAATTGGAAAATTCCAGACTGTCAACATCTACTTAAGTCTTATGCCTGACCTACTAACCAATTCTCTTATTGGTAAAATCTCATACATGTGAGAATGTAAACCGGCTGAGCCTGGCCTGACCCACATAACTCTTTAGTTATTGACATGACCATTGATTTCTCTCATGACTGACAGAATGGATTTCCTTTGGTCAGGCAATAATGACCAGTGGTCTCCCAGTCCCTAATCTTCTTATCACTTTGACACCGGGTTCGCGCAAGGAGGCTTTATGTCTGTCTGCAAGGCGCGCTGACCTCCTTTCGCTGTTTTGACGGAAGCCAAGAAAGTCTGCTTGGAATTTTCAATGGTGTAAGATAATTAGATTGAGTCAAAAGCTAAATATTGTGAAAAAAGCCAGTTGAGGTCTTGTGCTCCAAGCATTAGCTCTTTCGTTGCATACTAATTTGATGCTCTTGGCAATGTTTTGGTCTTGCTAACTATGCTGAGTTTTCACAAATTTCTTATTCAATATATATATGTGATACAATACGCAACTTAGTCCACAAAGTTGTGCTTTACATTCTCTGTCCTGTATTCTTTTCAACACTTACAGTTTATAAAATATCTTTCACAACAAAGAATTCTGTCATTTATAGTTTTACGAGAACACACCAGAATGCATTAAAGCAGATTCGGACTGAACGCTGGACAACAACCTTTTCTTCAACATCTTCACAACACAAACCTTCCTCAATCAGCTTCATATATCTACTGCTATCTCTTCACCTATTCTGTTGTTGGTGGTATAGTAGGTTATCAGTTGCCTAATCTCCTTCCACATCCCAGAAACCTGCTTCCAGTAATAAACTTGGAGTGACTCTTCCTGCTTGGTGTACTAATGACTCCATATCTCAGGCTTAGGAGGGTGATTCCCTCCTTAATATTCATCAGTGTTAATTTTGTGATACCCAATGAAGATATATTTCCAATAGAGTATATGATAGAGATCATACACTGCATAATCATGTCACTCAATGACACTTTATACTGGATCTGATTTGCATCCTAACAGCATTAATCTTGTTTGACCTACTTTGGTGACCTGGTTTCCTGACCCACTTTGCCTTATTAGGCGTGGCTGAAAAATGGAATCAATATTTAGGGTTGTTTCCTACCTCCTACATCATGCACATGGTCTTGCAGCATTGTAAGGATGCAAAATTTATCATGGTTTGCCATAATCACATCTGAAAGTGGAAGAAGGGCATTTCCTTGATCCATTTTGCCAATGTGGACAGTGATTATGTTCCCATATTTCACCATGTACAATATACCTAAGTGGGCCATGGGATCTGATGTGCTGCTGAAGTGTAAGAACTGAATTGAAGCTTAATTGGGGCCTAATGGAGGTCCATTGATTTGGAGAACATCTGCAAGAAGCACCCATAGAATTTAACCATGGCTGGTTCTCCCAAACTAATTGCCTCAATTATTTAGCGAAATGAGAAGTCCTAATAATCACCTCCCAGTGCTCTGCTAATCACTGCTAATTAGTGAATTCGGGTTGTGATTGAGAGTAGTTAACGCATCTCTTCCCAAATGTCAGCAATCTTTTGAAAAGAGAAAGGATATCTGAATTGTGAAAAACTTCCAGTTGGGCGCTTTTGCAAAATTGAATATTTTATGCAACCAGAATGACATCTGATGATCTTCATTTTGCATCACGAAAGCGGAAAGATGTGGATTACAAGATGCCTTTGACACAGATTTGGCAATCCCCATTGCTTCTGTTTCTCCAGTGCAAGAACATAGAAAAAATGCCCTTCAGAACATCAAATAGGTTTCTTGAATCTGAAATTGGTGAAACTCCTGTAACTCAACATAGAAAAGTGCTTTTGCAGTATCTTTGAAATGCCTCCCAAATTTGAAAACTGCCTGGATAGTTAGTGCTGCCTATAGATGGTCTTTTGAATATATCCATTTTTAGATAGGAACTCTAGTCATTTGGAAGGTCTTGCGGAAACTGCAGCGGTTGATCGAGATAGAAAAGGTTACTCGCAATTAGTTGCCAACTGCTCTCATGGAATACCATTGTCATTTGTCATTGGCTGTAATAATGGTGCCAAAAAAGCCCACAATTTCTATTGATGTTATTCTCTTAGGACATTCCCAGAGTGGGAGACAGGCTTTCTCCATTTTGAGGGGAGTGGATTCAGTTGTGGATTCACTGATTGTGCCCTAGCCCACAGGCAGAAAGCTAGCCGTCCCAATCAATATGTCATTTGGCTTAGCGTAAGCCATTTGTAAGCCATTCGGACAGCCTACGTCAGATGAAATTCAGTGGTTTTAGGAACCCGTGGACTTCTTGGCATTAACCAACCAACCCTAAAACCCTTAAGATTCACTCCATGACCTCCTTAAAAGAAGAGCAATAGAGAATGTTTGCCGAAGGTTTTCTTCCACTTCAGGTGTTTGTAATCGGCTTAATGTTAATCGCAAATACGAACCGTATTGATTTTGGAAAGTTCAGGAGTTTAATCGAGCGTTTAGTGGGGTTTCATTACGCTATTTGCACAAACTGCCATCTTTGGAAAATTAAAGCTAAATTTGGTTCTGCACTCCAGTTGGGTGTGTTATCTTGATTAAATTTGATATCGTCATGAATATTTGTTTGCCAAATTTCAGCAAACTTGGCAACTGCGTAAATATGAAGTGAAAAGGATGCATCACTTCATGAAAGGCTGCAAATCAAGATTTTTCTTTTGTGAAGTGTGATAAACAAGAATTACTGAAATTTTTGTTGAGGTATGCTGTGTCGCAATGGCCACATACATTGTATTTATCTCATTTTTGCACATTCTTTTATACCAGGACCTGACAGTTCTTGTACAGATGGCCAGATTCATCATAATTATGTGGACATCGAAGAGTAATTAAGACAGTGTTGATTTGTTAGATGTTTGTCAATACGCAGTGTGTGGTTTGAAGTATCAGGCGCAAAAAGTGACACAAAAAAGTCTCCTGGTTAAAGGTGGGAGAGAGCGATTTCCCCTTTGACCTTACTTTTGTTAATCTTTTTATGGTCTTGTTTTTTGCCAGTTCCTTTGTGTGTGTCAGCTGCTGGTGCTATATGATTGACACTTTTGCCACCATGAATACATTTCCTGGCACTGTAAAATCAGGACAGTGGTGACGGACTGCGGAGTAGGGCCCACCCGGCATGTGCCATGTATCGCTGTTTTATGTCTGACTGGTATTAAGTGCCATGTGCCAATTTAGATCACCTATTTACTCTTCATTTTACAATATTTTTATGACCATCCCATTGATTTAGATGGTCATTGACTGGACCAGCCTTTTAGCTCTGGTGTTCTGCTCCTGATTTTGGTGTCAGATTGAACATTAAACAGAATTAAAAATTGTTTGATAACCGACTAAGGTGATAATTCAAAGAGTGCCTCGGGCTGTGAATGAGTGACACCTGGAATTATCATTTGCTGCAAACAAAACAGTATGTGGCAATTTATGGCCATTTAATGATTTCCATAGATCATTAACATGAGCTATGCCTGTGTCCTGTTTGGCTTAGTCTTTTTTCAGGTGGACACACATTGAATCCACTGGTTAATGGCTTTAATGAAGTCACTAAGTCATCATGATCAATGAGTGTCAGAGACACTAGAAATGTGGATGTCTTCTGTTGGCCCAATGATTGATTTAGAATATAAATGACGTGGATGACTATTAATGATGTAGTTTGACACTATATGTTTACAGTACATATTTCATAAGGAAAAAAGCAAATATCAATTGAAAAGAAGACAAATTTATGCTAAGTAAGAGTTTTTGATACCTGTAATATCAGGATAGTATAATGTAGTGAAACAGGTGTGACGGCATATATACATCGATTTTATGAAAATTGTTTATTCAATAAATGTATTTAATGCAATTGTGATTTCCTGGTTATTAATATTGGCATGAATATTTCCCAAATGGTCTGCCTAATTTTATATGATTCGTTCTCATACAATGTGTCCATGATATCAGGAACCAATAATATCACACTTCCTATTCTGAACACATTGAAACCCAACAATGTCTCCATCCTTATTCCGGTTCTTTCCGATTTCGTTTGTCCATCATGAAAATGAAACCTTGTTAACCTATAATTCGGATGGGGCATTTGAGACCCTGGTACAATTCCCAGCCTAACCCAAAACGTAAAGACTTACCAACCCACCCCGTCTTTAGGATATTTTGCATTTATCATCAGCCTGATATACTCGCATTAATTAAGTATATGTGTGGGGATATGTTTAGTGAAAGTATAAATGATTTAGTGAAAGTATAAATAATCAAGAGTTTAAGTAACTGTTTACCGAACGTAATGTCATGTGAAATAAAGTTCTCTCGAGAGAAAATTAACTGGTGGCCCCTTATGTGAAAAGAAATTTCGAAGTATACAATGCATATATCCACAGAAAAACAAAGATCTCCGTGCAAGAAAGTTACTGAGGTGAAAGGAATCGAGGATAAGGCATCATGACTCATCCATGAGGCCCTTGAGTCACTCTGTTCGGAAAGTCATTTCATAATGTCGCATTGCATCTGAATGGTTTTCTAAAACTCCACTTCGAAATGGACAGAAATGCTTCCATTAACTGTAATGCAATTAATCTGAAAATTTGAGTTTCTGCTCCTTCCATTTCCAACAGAATTGATGGATTTCAATATTCGTTACCATGTGTCACGAGAACTTCAGAGTCTGATTTCTCAGTTATGCCTTTCTTCACGTACTCGAAGACCTTATATCTTTCCAATGTGGAGTTTTTGACATAGCGCAGTACTTCTGTGTGGGACAACACGAATATATATAATTTTGTATTTTGTAAAAAAAATATTAATATTAATGTAATTCTCTTCTACTTTCAGATTTGTGGGAGTGTGTGTCCACGAGGGTCAACTCCATGCACTGACAGAGGTGAGTTATGATTGATGATGCATTTTCTGTCATAATACATGATTTATTCTCTCATTGACTATTCCATACCTGCTACAGGGACTTTTTTGTTCATACATATTTATTCATTGCAGCATAGTATTTTCATAGCATCAGCATTTCTATTTTTGTCACAGTTATTTTCTGCATTTAGGATTCAGGATGCATAATATGTATAAATCTGGGTTTATCTTGTTATTTTGGGAGATTTGGGTGACAAGTTATTCCAAAAAGCGGTCATGCGGATGACTTTCGTATGATATTTTAGATTTCATAATTGTGTCATGAATGCAACGGAATGTTCAATAAATTTTTGGTTATGAGAAGTTTCTAAGTTGGAAGGTTGCTTTGCATTAGCTTCAATTGAGTGAGTTCCAATGCTGCGTATTTGCCAAACACAGACATAATATAACTCAAATATTAAGTGTGAGCTGATTGAGAAACCAATTGAATGGAAATTCTTTAGTTGATTCGCCAACTCATTGATCAGATTCCAATGAAGTATTGGCACAGTCTTATTTGCTGCTGTGCCACTTTCAGCATTTCTAAAGTGTCTTTCAAATAGTGGGACTGCTCTAGACAGTAGACAGCTTCTCACATTTTTCAAGCTTTTGACTTGAAGGGCCACACTCTTGACATTCTGTATCCACAATTGACCCTAGAATGTTGCACTATGCCACTTTTCTTTATCCATATTGACTTGCCCCTTTGCTTTTGGTGAAGTAGTTTTGGAGCTTTATTTGGTCACTGGAAGGAAGTTTTTTTTTCTCTCCAAAATTTAAGTGTATGTAAAATAAAGAAGAAATTTGACCTATTAAATTTGATGACAAAAATCCCCTTGGGAATTTTGTCAAACTTTCTGAAAACGTTTTTATGGATTTAACCAATTAGTATATTTAGAAGTGGAAATTGTATAGGGCCTAACTTTTCAAAAATGTTCTGTTAGTAAAAGGCCTAATAAGAGCTGAAAAATTCCTTCATCTCACAGTTGTTATTAAGAGTGCATTTCTTAGTAGCTAAATTCCTGTGCTGTGAAATGTATGCAATGTTTTAGAACTGTTCTACTTAGCTTGCTTGCTCCCAAATGTTCATGTTGAGCATGTTGAGCCCTTGAACATTGAAGAGAGCTATGCTAATCACAGGGTAACGAGCATGTTATTTGTTTTTGAGTGTAAGTGCACTTCTACTTGAAAAACTACATGCTTTTCAGGAGAGGTACATGCTTTCCAAAATACTGAAACAGAAAAAGGAGGCCATAATTAATGGAGAAAATAGTGCAGAGAAAATAGTAGAGAGATACAAGCTTGTGATTAATGACAACAGATGGCAATACAAACTTGTGAGTGTGCCTTTGGCCCTTGGGTTTGGATCAAAAAACTTTGTGGTTTCCTTCAGCTTGTTCAGACCTCAACAAGTTGCCAGTTTTAAGTCCAGGTTGGCTTGTTTCAGTGTATGTGACACTTATTGACCCAGGACTTGATTCATCCTGACTTTGACAGTGTTGGCAATTTTGACCTCTCGATTTGTTCATTTGTTCAGTCACTCACATGCACCAGCCTGGGGAGCGCATTGGGGGCAAGTGGTAATTTCAAAAAGGTCCTTTAACAATAGTTGTTTAAAGCTGTGTTTCAGTCATGCTGTCTCCAAATCTTGGCCTAAGTTTAGTTGTGAAGCCCTGTGGTTTCAGTTCAGAAAGGATAATCTGATCCGGTAAGAGAAAAACTAAATTGGCCTTCCAAGCTCATGCTGATGTGTAGGAAGTTGAAACTAATAATATATCATATCGCTGTGATGAATACTCTGTCTCTCTCTCTTCTATTCACAATGAGTGACTATCAGAATGAATGACTATCAGAAATTCAGAAAAAGTGAATAGTGAAGCCAAAGTCACAAATTTCGATATTTGTATAATGAACAATCCAACTTTTGAAATATCGGAAGGTCTACTCTGAAAGTTCTCTGATAAAAACTTTTAAAAGATGAGGTACCCTCAGTCTCCCTGTACTTGAGCAACAGTGCATCTGAGTCTCAAAGATTACCAATACCCAGAGAGATCATGGAGACTCCCAGAGTCAAGAAGCCTGGTGGTTTGACCTACTTACAATGAATGGGTATCAGAAAATATGAAAAGCGAAGCAGTGTCACTGAAGTCACAAATTTTCAATATCGAACAATCAGGGTTGGGCACGAGTACACGCAAAAGTACTCGAGTACGAGTACGAGTACTTGCCACATCTACGAGTACGAGTACGAGTACGAGTACAGCTTTTTCTGAATGTACTCGAGTACGAGTACGAGTACTTTCAAATGTACTCGAGTACGAGTACGAGTACATTTATGCAGTTTTGAACCTTATTTGCGAAATATTTAGAGAATAAAACAATTATTAGATATCAATATTTAAGCAACAATAAAGAATATTAGTAGAGGCTACTACTAATGCCCCTTTATTAATTAAAAGTGAACTTAGTAAATTTAAAATGGCCTTTGAAACTACTTGGTGGGTTCCCAATCTCTGGGTTCACGGCCCGATTTCAACTCAAGCCTGATCATCTGGGCCTATGTTGGACCGCAGTTTCAATCATCCTTTGCCCCATTGCTGTGTCCTAATTAGCCTATCAAGTGCCTAAATATGGGATGTAATGTCCCAATCAACCATCCATCCTTTGAAGCCGCTTGGATTGAGATCTAGTCTAACATCGGATTTCATATTGGCATTCAAATGCCAATGAAAGTGGCCACAGCGTAGAAATGAAGGATTAAAAGATAGATGATGAAATTAATGAAATATGTTTGTCCGGCCTGTCTAGCTGACTGACTGTATATGTGTTAGTTTTTAAAAAAATTTAATACCTTTTCTTTGTGCCAAGAATTCGTTAAAAACACATATCAATGCTTTGCATGGCCGATTTTGGTAAAAATAAAATACAATATAAATTTATAGCAAGTATAGAATAGTTAGAAATGGTTATTTCGTTCAGCTAAGAACATTTTTCGTTAGATAAAATCATAACATGGAGATTAGTTTTGGTGAAAGACAAGTATGAGCTTTTCTGAAGACATGATACTAGAGTTGAAAATAATTTATGGTAGCAATTCATTGGCAATTAAACGCTGTCAACTGCCAGTTTTTGTATTCGTTTGTGTATATAGTTGACATTTTGTGAAAAAGTATTTCATCTTAAGTGATATGTGAAATTGTGATTAGTACTTCACAATAGCTCATAATGTCCCCTTTAATTGGTTATTTTGAATCAGGCAAGAAAGATGTTTAATCAGATAGGCCAGCACTGAATTACACGATTATTGTCATGGGCACACAGAACAGTTTATTTAATAAACGAAAATAAAGAAATGTCAACATGTTATGACTTATGTATAATTGAACAAATCTAAATCATAAATTTGATCTATTTAATTCATACATTCCTTAAAATCGCACTCCCTAGAATTAAGAAAAGCCAGGGTAAGCCTGTGGACTAACTATTGTTTTCCGATTTCCGTAGAAACGCCGATTTTACCAAGAAAAGGTTAAAACAGAAACGGCTCTAGATATGGTTAAAATAGGGCTAGAGTCATAATTTAAAAACTTAGATATATCATTTTGAAGTAACTGAATACAATGGTTTAAGTAAAAATACTGTATCCTCCGCAATAAGGCCAGTATCAGCCTGTTAGTTACGATGTTTTGATTTGCGCCAAAGGTGTGAAAATTGCAAATGGCGGCTATGTGATCAAAATTAATATAACTTAAATTTGTTTTTCCTTGAAGTGCTTCTAATATGATCAAAATATATGTTGTACTGAATGAATAATATTTAAAAGACTTTATTACGAAATTCAGGAAAATCAGAGTCAGACATTGTAGGCCTAGATATGACAACACACATGGTAGACCATTCTACAATCTTGTAAATTCCAAAGCTTGCTATGCATGTGACTTATACCGTGTAGGCTATTTGTCCCAGATTACAAAAGACATAGTCTATATTTAACTTTAGCTGTGAAATCATTTAAAAAGTTTCGTTGAAGGCTTTTAAAACAAATTGACCTATGGCATAAATAACAATTTTGTCATATGTTAGGCAAATTTCTTAAATTTAGGTTAACCCCTTTTACAACAGAATGTGGGATATTTAAAAGTGCAAGGATGGCTTGGAATCAAAGATCTAGACTATATGATTCATCTTGTTCAAATAATGAATTTAATTTTTCATACATTAGATGCTTTTGTGTTCAATTTCCCTCTTTTGAAGCTTCAATTGTACTCGTGATGTACTCACTACGAGTACGAGTACTTTAGCAATGTACTCGAGTACGAGTACGAGTACTGTACTCATGATTTGGCACGAGTACTGAGTACATGCGAGTACTTGAAAAAATGTACTCAAGTACACGAGTACACGAGTACATGTGTACTCGTGCCCAACCCTGCGAACAATCCTACTTTTGAAATATCAGTAGGGCGGCGAGTAAGCCTACCTCTGAAAGTTTTCTCGTAAAAACTTCTAATTGAGTACTCCCTGTACTTCATGAGTCTCAAAAGTTACCAATACCCAGAGAGATCATGGAGACTCCGAGAGTCCAGAAGCCTGGTAGTTTGACCTCAGAGGTCATGAGCAAGATCTCTTGAATCACTGCCATTTAATGTTGACATCTGTGACAGAAAGTCATAGACTACACAATTCTAATACACTTACAACCCTCCAGGGCTATTGTTTTAGTGCAGGTCCACTTGCCATGACGTCACTAAAGCATTCCTTTACAGTGGCTGGTCTTGACCCATGTACATGATGAGGAGAGGTCCTATACTTATATATATAAGTCAATGACTTCTGAAAGTGCCCAACTTAGTTAAATGAATATAGTAATGAATGCCATAAATTTAAAAAAAAAACACAAAATCAACAGTTATAACTTAAATCACAGCGCTTCAGACATTCTTAAATTAGCCCTAATTTTATTAACCTTTGAAAGATTGAAGCTCAAATTTGCCCTACAGAGCCGGTGATCATGTAAAATTTGTAAATATAGCTGAAAGAATTCATTTTCATTCCACGCGTATGTTCCATTTATCGCAGTCTTGAACATGTTGACAAAGGGATGCAAAATATCCTATTATTTTTAAATTGCTCACCATATTGCTCATATTATGACAACTTGGTAATATTTGAGTTTTCTTACCTGTGACTTTGGTATGTGGTACAGCATTGCACCATAAATGATGGAATGCTGTATTGCTCAAAATAACACTAACATGCTTGAAGGAAAATACTTCAGCTTACAAAATCTACATCAAGTGATTCAAGTCATAAATAAAGTCATAATCACCTGATGGTTCTCATTCTCCTTATGAAAACAATAAGAGTATGTTTCTAATTATTTATTTGGATACCGTTCAAAAGGACATGTGATGTGCCATTGTTTCGTCTGACCATTTACATGATTTAGCATTGTTCCATGATGTAACATTCGTCATTCGTAATATCTGACTTAGTTCTTAGGAATTCCTGAAGTGAAGTAAACTTCGGATCACCTTTGCGTTGTCTTTAGAACTTAGAATCATAAGAATACCTGCGTAATGTCCACAGTCAATATTGTGCGAGATTAAACTCCATAGGCTTGGAAAACAAATATCTTATCCAAATATAATTATTTTAAGATGAATTAGATAATTGTTCACATTTGTGATACCCTTTATCATGTTTACTGGAAAGTTTGAAAGAGTTTGAAGTTCTATTTACATATCAGAAATCATGGCAGAAATGTGCGTTCTCCTTGTTGTCATTGATGTTGACCATCATCATGTTTCCTTAAACAATGTTAAACTGTATATTAAACCATTTGTGGTTTGTTTTTAAAAGTTATTGTCTTTTGAATTGTTATGTATATATCAGCGTTTTGAGCATATTTTGTGGAACCAACGCTTTATAAAATAAATTATTATAATTATAATTCGTCATTTAATTGATTTTCACTCACCCTTGACTTGAGTCTGCATTCCGCAGTTGCTCTTTGAAAATCTGCCATACTACAGATTTCAGAATTTAGAGCGTAAGATGCAGTTTAATTCTGAAGGACAATGTTTAAATCCCTCCTTCCTTTAATAAATTGCGTTAAAGTTGCATTTATAATATTATAATATTACCATTATTTTGAACATTTTCCCATTATTTTGCAGTACATCAACGGAGGGAGCTTGGAACAAATTCTGGGGAACAAGTCGCTGCTCTTAACGTGGCCCATGAGGATCAAGATTGCTCACGACATCAGCAAGGGGATGAGATATTTACATTCCAAAGGAATTTTCCACCGAGATCTCACATCCAAGGTAAGCATGATAGAAAATGACAACAGTCACTTCTTGAAAAGAGTGGCGTTTTACAAGTAATGACAGAGATGATTGGACAAGGCGAGAATAGTGGGCAAGTTAGAGATCCCACAAATGGAGTAAATATGCAAGCCTTTCTTCAATCTCACCAGTCAGCCCTCAAGAGCGAAAAACTTGGTTCAGAGAGCTGTACTCACCATATCTTTCATCGAGAAAGAAGAAAGTAATTGGAATTGAAGAGATGTGTTATTCGACTCTTTGAGCAGCGATGCTTGGTAATAAAAGATATTGGGGTCGAGTTCTGTTTGATCAGGTCCCTAAGTGGTATTGAATGCCAATTCGAGTGTGATGTGTTAGTTCTGCGCCATAATTTTCTTCACAAGCACTGTCAGGCATCTATTCCTTCAGATGTGGTTTTGAGTAGCTCATTTCACAGTCGCCATCTCAAACATTGATGGTTTTGAAGATGGTATGGAATGTCAATTCTGTGTTGATGTAATGCTCTTTACTCTCATATGTATTGTTGTTTTCCTTCATAGAAAGTACTGTGGTATTCTTATGATTTGGTATTGAATGGCAATTTGATTAAAAAAATTGGATTCAATTGTGTTTGTCTCCCAATGAATGGTTTTCTGATGCTCTTTTTGCTGATATTTCCTCAGATATGACAGATTTAATGCTTTGCTGTTTGATTTCCTTTCAGAGATATTGGTGTTCTTTCTTCTCTGACAAAATTGGTGTCGTTGTATTGAATGACAAATCTGAATGTATTTGTGTCTGATTCTCTCTCAATGCTTTCTGATGCTGCTCTTTCTTTAGATATGTATGGTCTCTCCTCAATTTCCTTTTACAAGCATCAATATTGTCAGATGTCATATTTCGTATGCGAAAAGGACAATTTAAAGGCAACGTGGGTGTCTTGCTCTGTGATTTCCCACCACAAGCATCTTCTTGGTGATTTAGAAATGGCATTTTTATTTTGTACGTTCTTCTTTGAAATTGCCTTCACAAAATATGATAGCTTTATTTTTGGTATTGAATAGTGGTAATCGATCAATTCCACATTTCGTTTGAAATTGAAAGCGATATTTTAGACATGGTATATGCTGGGATACATTACTTTCCCTTCATAAACTGTTGGGTTTATAAATATGGCATTAAAAGGCAATGTGGTATGACATCTTGTTGTATCACAACTTTTGTGGTATGTTATGTCAGTTATATATGACATTGGCATTTATCCCTAGGCATACATCCCTTTGAAGTTTTCTTTTCTGTAACAGTGGGTTTATTTGGCTTCAGTGGCTCTTTTGACTCTTTGCTTTGGTGAATGATTTTGTGAAGAAAGAAGGAACTCAGCTGCAGGAACTGCTCAAACATATGGGATGAGGATAGAAAGTGAGATGTCTTTATTAGACTGTTGTCAGATCTTAGTTGGCTGTCATATGGAAGCTTAGAGCCTTGCTATCTGTACAAAGGCTTTTAAACTTCAGATGAGGGATGAGAAAGTTGTGCAACATACTCAGATTGGAAATTTTAATCATGTCGCTGCAAATTCCAGGTGTTCCAAGTATTATATGTTCTCCTGAGCATTCAAAATGAACTTCAAATAACCTTTGCTTCCACCAAACGTAATCTGACATTTTCATTGAAACCTTAGAGCCTTGCACTAAATTAAGCTACTCCTGATTTTAAATTTCCTCCCTTTTGCCACACTGCAGCCCCAGCTGCAGCACATCTGCAGACAAGTTGACGTTTGAACTTACGCTTTATCAGTCATGTTTCAAAAGGTTCATTCTTAAAAATATGCCTCTTGACTCTTCATGCTTTTAAATTCTAATGATTTTGAGAAATGCTCAGTCACAATGATTGCAATAACTTTGCAAGCAGCTTTTTAATGTCACATGTGGAAGAGTTTCTGCTAGAGAGTATTAACCTGGGTGTTTTACTATGTTTCAATAGTACATTTAATGTGTGGTTTAGAACTAAGTACGTGTAGAACAAAATCGCTACTCATGATACCATAATGATTGGGTTTTACATGAGCCGAAACAACTCTTTTCAGTTACAACAACTTTGTGGAGCTATGAGGAAAATATATTTTATAGTTCTCGAAAAGGGAAACTAAAATTGTGGTCACTGGTCTTGTGAGTTGATATAATACTCTCTGGTTAATTCAAATAATACATTGACACAAATCACTATAGTGGCTAATCATGACCTTAAAAAGTTTTACACTGTATGAGGAAACCAGAGGTGTATTATTTAGTGACTCATTCTGCTCGACGAGGTGACAGCTTACGCGGGTGTTCCGTGTGTCTAGTCATTTGTTTGGATTGGCACTAGAATATAATTTATCAATGAACTGGCACAAAAATTGTACATTGGCGTCAAGGTTATTTTGCCAAATGACCAGGAGCAGATGGCCCATTAGGAGAGATTAAAATTTTTGTAGAGACTCGTTTCCTGTCTTTAACTCAGTTTGACACTGTTGTGAGTTGTTTTTGTTGCTAAAATATTCGAAGCAATATTTCATATGATTTTGATTGTCAAACTCCTGAGACAAATGACTCGCTTCCTGTCTTCGACTTATTTTTCTGACCATTATGAGTCTTTTTTGTTGCGCAGATATTTGGAGTCATTTTTCATATGATTTTTGACCATTGTAAGAACTTCCAAGCGAACGAGGAAGGTGTTATAGACTGAGTAACAGCTTGAGGCAACCATTCCACAAGACTAATGGTGACTTGCAAGCGACTTGTATGAATCGCAATGTGAAAGAAAGTCAGAATGAATTGCGAGACTCTGACTTCAACTGACTTTGTCACTTTGTCCTGTAAGAATTTTCTGTTAGAAATATCTATGAGAACTCTGGCAGTGACATTCCTGTACTTCTTTATGTACCTCAAGACCACTGTGGACACATACTTTAATCATGTTTGGGTCTGGGGTTAGGCTAAACATATGCTAAAGAATGACTGTCTACTTTGTTTTATATTCACCGCAGTCATATGACTTTGCTTTTTTTCTTCCCTTGTTTCTGCATGTTATGTACAGTGTTCTTTTGCATTTTGCAATATAGATTTTCATTGAAACTCTCCTTTTATCTTAATTCTCTGCACAGTTTATCCATTCAAAGTTCAAGGAGAAGTATTTCGTAAGTTTTCTATTTCGGACATTGGCCTTCTCTCAGTCCGTCAAAATCATGAAAATGTTTATATTTTATTGATTCTTCGATAAAGAACTTTTGACTGAAATGAGAAGTCCTTGATAGAAAGTGGACACCCATCTGTCCTCTGTGAGTGTCTCCCAGACAAGACATACAGCCCAGACAGACAGAGGTCACATGCAACAAAGTCTTCTCCCTTGTTCTTAAGAGGGCCATTTGGTCCATAATGGACAATTTCCATGCATTGTGCCATCTAGGAGCAGCCCAGTGTAACAGATATTGTGACAAACAATGTATCTAACGGCCCTTATAGGTAGTCGTATTGCTACACATTGTCATTTGGCTTACGAGTGTTTTTGTCGGTACGGTCCTAGTGAATATAGTGTACTTGATGGTCTTGTTTGCTTATTGCCAGAATAAATGTTATTATGAATTAAAAGTTTTAGTACTATCTGACTATTGACAATGATAGAAGATTGAAAATATTTGATTCGTTAACATTAGAGTGATTTGTTAGGGTGCAAGTAGCTGATAAAATGATAGTTTAGTACTCATCATGGTGTCGAATTCTTACACGGCAAGTCTGAATCTCCCAGAATTTTCGCACCAACTCCGCAACTCTGAAAAATTTTTTGGCCAATTTTTACCGACGTAAATTAAGTGTGCTTTTGGTCAACAGACACCTGTCATAGACAGTGTCTCAATTTGCACCTGGCTCTGTCACATTCACAAATTATATTAAAAATAGCCATCATTCAGCATAATTATGAAATTTATAAAATTTTGTTTCAATATTTTTGCCTGGTTTCTTGTCATAGTGCCTAGGTTATCAATCTTTATCCTAAAGAATATTCGGTAGTTAAAATCTCATGCTAATGCAATATCTATCACACTTGGTGCTGTGTCATGCTTTTGGAAAGGAGTAATTATCTATGGCCTCCAGCAATTACCACTAACACATGATGTATATACACTGATGTACACATGGACAGATAGCATAAGGATAGCACACTCCTAATATGAGGTATAGGGGAACGAGGGGCAAAACGGGCCGCCTAACTTCGAAGGCTTACTGCACGAAGGTGGTATATCATGCGAATGCCAAATAAGGTCTGACCCATGAAGAAGTACCAATACTACTTGCTCAAACACAGAAAAGTGCTTTTTTAATAATTCCAATTCAAATTTTCCCCTATTTTCAAAAATGCAACTTTATCCCGTTTTGCCCCGTGCTTGGGGCAAAATGGAATTTCATATGGGGCAAAATGGGAAGAAATAAAGTTTCAAAAGTTCTGCAATAAATCAGCTGTTTTGATAACAGCCCAACTAAAAAGCATGTTGACAAACAAAAATGCATTAATTCATGTCATTGCAATGTGAGAATATTGCAGAATACTAAGAGTAAACATAGCAATAAATTATGAAATCAATATCTCAATACGGGATGCAATTATCGCTGGGGAGTGATGCTAATAATTCTGCATTCTATGTAATTATTTGAAAAATTATTTATCCATAAACATTAGGTTACAATAGAAACAAAATTAGTTAAATTTTGTGGAAATATGACATTTTTATGAATATTCACATAACTCTGATTTCTGAGTTTTCTTAATAATTTAACGTTTTAAACTGGTATTGGATTTGACTATGCTTTTTGAAAGGTATTTACATTCGTTTCAGTTTCAACAACACAGGGTTTTACCACTAAGCCTAAATCCTCAAGGTATTACTGATGACATGGATTAGATCCACAAATCTCTTGTGATTTTTAAAAATTTTGCCTGTTATATGACCAGAAAGTGTATCAAATGTCTCAAATGTCATGGTTGAATTGACCTAATATCAAGCTTCAACCTTTTCTAGGCTGGGATTGCTTTTTTGTGCTTCCCATTTTGCCCCCGCAGGAGGACTCCATCTTGCCCCAACCATGCAGGGTAGATTAATAATGACCTACTTACAAATGACTAAGCACCAGACTACATTTTTTTGCTTAATAAGCAAGCTTAGTAGTCCTCTTATAACACTGACTATGAATTATTCGGCTGGGAACATCATTGGAGGTACTACACCATTTCCAAAAATTATGATTTTTTTAAGAAAATCGATCAAAAACTTCAAATTAACATAACTGCATACCTGTAACGTTCTCATCAACGAAACTCTCAGGAAAAGTTGGTCACGTATCTTTTTTCATTTTCCAACCAAAAAATTAGAAGATAGGTTAAAACCTTCCGAGAAAACTTAAAAAACCATTTTGCCCCGCCGGTCCGTTTTGCCCCTCGTTCCCCTATGTTATTTGTTTAATGTGCTAATTACCTGGAAATTATGTGTATACTGCTTAGTGTTTACTAGTGTGTGGTGGTTATTGGTTAATTATCTGTTATAGACTAGACTGAAAACATGTGAGATTGATGATCATTCATCAGTGGAAGGGGCTTGGCTTTTCAAAGGACCTTGAAAATTCTTAGTAGATACTAATGAATAGGATAGGCTAATGTTAGGCTGGTCTCTGAGTGCTTTGCAGAGTTCATGAACATGACTAGTTAGAATTAACAGCAAATTGCTTTAGCTAATTTAGTTGCCTAAAATACTGCTTGCTTAAAATGTAGGAAATTTATGTAAGTTTATTCTTGACCTTTGGGGTTATTTTTTATTTCTCAAAGGTCTAATTTTGATATCATCGAGGAGCTCCGAATATGTAGAGAAAACCGAAGAGGTCCAGCTGAGAGATGCCGTAAAGCTCCCTGGTGACTCAAAATTAGACATTTGTGCAACCTCAGGGTTGTCACAGCAATGGAAAGTAATGAAAAAAATTGTGGTATTTGAAAAAAATGTGGTCAAGGATAGTTATGGAAAAGCAAAGAATTAAAAAGTCATGGGAAAACTTCTAAATTTAAGAGATCTATATGTCACTTCTGAAGTTTATTTTCCTATGAAATTCATAAATTTGTAGACTGGTACAGAAATTTAGATGCTGATTTTAAAAAGTCTACATACTTGAATTGACATGAATGATTACCAAGTACTGTAATTACAGATGGAATGAATTGCAAAACTGTGTTGTTTGATAAATTTTGTTCTGACGTCATCGACTATGAAGAATAATTATTATGGCTGAATGGTCCATACAAATATCAAATTAATATATCCTATATCAAGCGATAGTTAATTAAGTATTTGTATTAGTGATATCAATGATAATCAACATTTTATCAATATTAGTAATTCGATATTAAGTTATTGACTTCCTGTTAACTAAGCGAATTCTATGCAATGTTTGCTGGTTCTTTTATTCATGAATATTTTAATGAGAATTTGACTATTTTACAGCTTATTTCACAATTTCAATACGTTCAAAATTGAAAATTTTATATTTTTCGAATTGCAAGTTTTCATTCCGTCAATACTCAATATACACCTGTTTGTTGCAATATTGCTGATCTCTGTGTAAGGCCAGAAAAAAACGTGAATTTCCAGGCAATTTGATTAAGTATGACAAAATTTCCTACGATTGGTAGCGATGAAGCGAGCCTGAAGCGACTACTTTCAAGTCAGAAATTTGGAACTTTCTTCAAAAATTTCCTGTGAGAACTAGAAATTTCCAGGCAATGACATGCCAAAATTCCCTAGTTTTTCCAGCCATGTCTCTGTGGTTGCTAAACCTTACTTTTGAGGAACAGCTAGCAAATAAATGAATACTGTCTTATCAGTTGTATCAGTAGTCTCTTAAATTATTGTCTGTCTGGGGATAATTTCTATTTAAAACATTTGGTGACATCTGATGTAGGTGCCTAGGAATGTCCATGTTTGATCACAGCATAGTTTTGTGGGTGCAGAAGTGAGCTGTGCACAGTCAATATTTGAAATTCCTTGCCCTATGTTCCTATGTAGCCTAACACTGTGTTACACACATATCTGAGCTAATAAACACATGTATGGAGTTGTCATGTTGTATAAATAGGACTAGACACTTATTTGGAATGACATTGTAGCTGTCTGTAATTTTTTGCACTGGTTTTCCTTAATGAAACCTCCTCCTTTAAGGTGCAAATATGTATTAGTATTAAATTATACGAAGGTGCTTTAATCATGTTAATATTGGGTTTTCGGGTTCCATGTAGAGTTGTGTTTCTTTAATTAAAAATTTTTGTATGATTAAAGCTCAGCGGGTGGGTGGCCCAATGGTTAGGAAGCTTAGCAGAAGGTCTGAAGGTTGGATTTTCAGAACCTTCACTCAATCCACTTAGTATCTAAATTAATTTCCCCAGAAATTTCAGTTTTATTGCCAAAACTCTTAACGATATCATCTAGTTGGATGGTTTGAAATGGTTGGCCCTTCTGTGTCTCTTTCTCATATTACATTCAGAGGTTACTCTTGTAACATATGCTGTAAGTTTCCTTGTTTTCGGGTTTAGACTCAACTTTTCGTATCTACCTGACCATCTGAAAAGCTGACATCGCATAACAATCTCTTCAAAATTGTGTTGATTTCCGACTCCTCAAAATATAAAAATGTATTATCATGATCGGGAACATGTAGTTGTGACCTTTTGTATCTTGACTGAAATCTTTGCTGAAGTGTGGGAATATCAAAGAAATGCTGATAAAAAAGCATTGATCAACATTTACTTTAGGGTGCTTGACTGACAGACCTTTTGATAAACTGTTCAGAAATATGACAAGAGTTCATGATATATAGGCCTTGTATCTTTGTGTGAGTTTCATTGACACTACATATTTCATTTTGGTCTTTAAGAAAATATCATTCAAGTTTCAGTATATTATCATTATGTAAATTTATAAGTAGTGTTATAATGCCTTAAATCTGTGGACACGACAGGAAAAGTTCTTCACCATTAAATTGCGAAGATTCAGTATTTTACATTTTGATTCTCAAGAAAAAATGTTGTTTTTTTTTAACTTTTATAAAGATTGGCATTGTCCCAGGGCTTGCTACCAGTTGTGAGCCGGGAAGTTCTGTAATGAATGACAAAATTCGTTGGAGCTCTTGACTTGTATGTCTCATAGGATGATACTCCAAGGCAGTGGCCAGTGGGCTATATATTTTCATGGATCTGTAGTGATATTTTTTATAAGAAGGCACACTGCTGCTGGACTATTAAATTACACGGTAGCCATGATTTAGCTTGGTTAAGGTTAAATGATCTTCAGTGAACAACAGTGTGACAAACAGTCCAGTTGACCAGGCAGTTTACCTCCCCTTATGACTGAGCTAAGTCAGCCATTGTCAGCAGCTGCTGTGTGTATGGACAGACGCCCTTGCCCAGTGGACACAAGTGGCCAGCATGCCCAGTGGTGACCTGACCTCTTATGGACAGATGCTACTGGTGTCCACATAGCCAAAACACTGACCACCCGGACTGACCACTGTGCACATCTGCAACTAGATCAGCCTGGACAACTTGGACAGTGCTGCCTAGAAATACATTGTATTTATGTATATATATGTATGTTGTACAGAAAGTGGTAGGGCCCACATAGAGTGTGAAATTCTCTATTCTCTTTTCTTATCAAAAAATTTATCAAACTATTTAGAAGTCTTCTTCTTCTTTAGTGGAATTTCCTCCTTTTGGTAGGAGCACACCAAGTTGCAAACTAATTGCCCTCAAACTTGACAACACGCCTCTCCAAGGCGACTTGAGAGGAATTATGAAACTAATAGCAATTTTTTGCCTGTACTGAGACATGCATGTTTTTTTTTTTCATCATATATTTTGGTACAAACAAACAATAATGGGATGACACTAATTCCATGAATGGAGGAAATGCGGTATTTCAAACCCAGGATAATCGGTCTTTCTAAACATTTTTCAACAAAAATTCTGGTGCCATAGATATGGGGGCGTTTAGTATATATCACAAGATATCCTTCGAAATTCTGTTGATAAAAGTATCAAGTAAACCACATGACATGTATGATGTCATAAATTAGTTTTACCACAATTGTACCAGAAAATATCCAGACATCCTGGATGTGCAGTCCATATCTGGGTTAATTCCAGTTTTATCAAATTAACCCAGTTATATCAGTGTCAAAATTGATGATTTAAAATGTAGTCAATAAAAATTGATGTTTTGTGTGCCATAATACTTGTAAATTTATGATCTCTGTTCCTCATCAGTAGACATCACATCTATTAAATTACATTTCTCGTAAAATACTCGTAGTAATTATTTGGGACATTTATCTTTATCTCAAAGCCAAATCGACTCTTGACTTTTTTTTTTATTATTGATTCGAAAGAGATTTAAAGATCTGATCTGCAATGATAGATTTATGATGTCTTTCTGAAGTATTGAAAATCATTGAATTAATTTTGTGGAACAGAAGATGTTATTTCTGAAGGTCTTATGGTTCTGAAACATCTTTTAGAATGTTAAGTGCATTTAGATTTAGCATATTAAGCCGATAATGGATATGGTTTGCATGCAAAATTTTCAACAAAGCCATTAATTCATAACTAGTCTATATGTTGACAATGTTTTTAACCAAATCAGATGTTATCACAAAATCATAAATTTATCTTGCAAAAGTTAACTCAGGATGTGGTTGGGTTTCCCACTGATGCTTTGAATTAATGTTATCACACTCATGTGGTTTTCATATGGAACTTGCCCTTCAGAGGCCTTTCTTAAATGCAATGAAAATATCTTATTGCTACTTTTTGCAGGTAATTTGCGAGTTCACTCGCATTTGTGAGCGAACCAGTTAAATAAGGGGTAGTCAGAAATTTTGGATCGTTTGTGAGAGTCAAGGAAGCACTTATCAAAGTTTCTTTTTCATGAAATTAATGAAGAATAGGCTAACTTGAGGCGTCTTGCTTTTTTGTGTGTCTTTTGTGTCTTGTTTTTACAATTTAAGTTTTTAGTTTCAACAAAATCACGGCAAAACAGGAAGTAGAAATTTTGTTGTTATTGTTTTACTGCCCTCTGATTGGCCGAAACACTTGCGAACGTTTTTTGGACACTTCTAATGGGGCTAAAATTATAATTTTAGGCTCTTTAGAATCCCAAATCCTTAAACCATATGAATTCGTTTTTTTATGGAGATATCTTTATTTATTGCCGAGAATTCGTTGAAAAAAAATAAAAAAAATATGTGCAGTGTTGATGCTGGTCTATTTTTCGGAAAAGTGTGAATCTTTACAGGCTCATTTCAGCCACTTAGAATCATCAGATGTTCACCAAATTTTCACACAACGCAGTTTAGAACCTCCCTGAAGTAATAAAACCATCATTTCCACTCCGACTTTTCATTCATCATATTTTTTTACCACTTTATCCACACTTAAAAACTTAGCATTTTTCAAGCCATTTTTGGCATCCATCTTTTTTTCATCATCTTTCCCAATCACAACAAATCTTTGCAGGCTCTTTTGAACCGCTTAAAATCATCCGATCTTCACCAAATTTTCGCACAGTACAGTTAAGAACCCCCCTCTAGAAACAAAACCATCATTTCCTGTCCGACTATCCATTAAAACCCCTTAGTTATTTTCGCTCGTACGATAGCGTATTTTCACCGCAAATTACTTCTTTCTTTTTCATGATTAGCACTCTTAACTTCTCCTCAACTTTTAAACCATTTAGAATCATCGTAGAAACCTCTAAATAGGCTCATTGTCTTCGCAATTTAATTCTCTACAAGCTGGTATTTTTTATTTTTAAATTCCTACCATAATTTCTTCTAAAAAACGTCCGTTTCACAACGTTGTTTTACCGCTACACTTAGTGCAGTATAGGCCTACATTTCAACATCCAATCACATCTCTCTATTTCTAATTCCCCTTTCCTCATCCACCTATTCCTCTCACAACCTCATCTATCCCCTCATAACATCCCTCTATCCTTCCTCTCCTCCCCATTTATCTCCCTTTTCTCCTAGAACTACTATATACTTCAATTTTTCACTTTCTTCTCATACTGTCAGCCCATTGGCTGTCAATATAAACAGTGTATACCATTTTCATCATCTAGCTTTTTTGTAAACATTGTATCTCATTTTCACCATCCTACATCATACCTTCACTTGCAAACATTGTGTGTATGCCATTTACACCATCTAGGACCCAAACGTAAACATTGTATATGATTTTCACCATCTATAACCAAACTCTACTTTGTAAACAGTGTATATCATTTTCACCATCTACATCATAACTCCCTTTATCCTATAACTCCCTCACTTCCACTTCTCTCTCATCACCCCTTTCACCTCACTTACCCCCCTCCCTTACTATACATAACCCCACCCATCTCTACTTTCCCCCCCTTACCCCCACTTACCCCCACCTTCATTTTCACCAAAAACTTAAACTTCACTTTTTCACTTTTCTCTCTATACTTAAATTACTTCACTTACCCTCACTTACCCCCCCTTACCCCCACCACTTTTCCCCCTCAGCCTCTCTCTCTCTTTCTCCCCTTACATCCCACATTTAAATTTCTCATTTACCCTCACTTACCCCCACTTACCCCCATTTACCCCCACCACTTTTTTCCACCAAAAACTCCATTTTTCTTCTCTAACTCACTCCCTCTGCTTAAACTACCTCATTACCCTCACTTACCCCCACTTACCCCCACTTACCCCCATCACTTTTTCCATCCAATTTCACTTCTTTTCTCCCCTCTCCACTTCCCACACTTAAATCAATCCACCTACCCCCACTTACCCCCACTTACCCCCATTTACCCCCACCACTTTTTCCACCCAAAACTCCATTTATCTTCTCTACTCAGTTCCTCCACTTAAAATACCTCAATTACCCCCACTTACCCCCACTTACCCCCATTTACCCCCAACACTTTTTTCACTCTAAACTTCATCTCTTACCTACTCACTTCCTTTACCTTAATTACCTCAATTACCCCCACTTACCCCCATTTTACCCCCACCACTTATTTCACTTAAAACTTCTTTTTCTTTCTCTACTCACCTATTTTACTTAAAGTTCGGGGGATGGGACACTGCCCCCCCTGGTCGTACCACTGCTAAGTTTATCGTGTTATATTTCTCCGATCATGTATGGAAATCTAGGCCCCAAATTTGACACCATTTTCCCAAGAATCAACACATCAAAACAAAACAACACAAGCATGGTGAACTCGCACGTGTTCCGCTTGCGACACAAATTCTAGTCTGGTGTTAATTTCAGTAAGATTTGCTGAGAATCATGCTAGTTAAATTGCTGACTATAATGTAACACAGTCAAGGTAGAACTGGTCATATATAAATCTACTGCTAGTCTACAGGTATAGAGTAATTTGAGCTAATGAGAGATTCCATGTTGTGCTGACTAGCCTAGAATTGTAGGAGTGGTTGTTATTACTGTATCCCATAATCATGCCAATTAAGAGAATTAACAAGTTGTAATCTCTGGAATCTTCAAGCCTACTTCAAAAATATTTAAAAATATCCTTTAATATTAGACATTCCTTGAATATTTCATTTTGTAGATGTTGAAATTATCAAATATTCAAGAGAATTCAATTAATTTGCCCTGATGAATTTGAAGGAGGGGGAAATTACGTGAAATTACCAATTGGATTACACTAGGAATACCTATACTATTATTTATTGCCCAATTAGTGATCTAACATGCATAATATGTGGAATTTATGACACTTACATCAGTCATTAATTAGTGATCATCACCTAATGAGGGAGAGGACATCTGTTAATTCATTACCATGGCAACATGCCATCATATTACCCAATGTGTGGCAAGCATTATGCTGTTTAGACACACCTTAGTTGTGATTTATCATGTAATAAATCACAAGTTCTGTTTTTGTGTTTTTTTTTTTTTCAGTATCACAGTAAATGATATTTTTGCTTTTTTTTTTTTGGTAAAAAAAAAGTTGATTCTTAATCTTCATATCTGCTTAGTATTTCAGATTTTAAATGAATTACTTCAGGACAGCACCAATAATGTCACGGCAAATAATATAATTTGATGCATTGCAGTTTCCTCTTTCTGAAGGCTTGGAATTATTATGTTACCAAAGTATTTAGTATTAAATTGAAGTGATGACATACATTTTGAAAAATTAAGTGATTCAGGCCAGGACAGACTCACAGAGCATATTGTATCAATAGATGATTATGACTGAATTGACTTGTTACTATTATGAAGATCAAAGTTTATTTTGTTAGGCTAACATGCTATTTCTTAGATTATTTAGCCTGTCTTCCCTGCCCAGAATACATGTAACTCAGCCTCATCTTCCTGGATGGATGTCTGCACTGACTGTTTGTGCAAGTCAGACCTCCATGTCCCAAACAACATAACAGACTTCTACATTTTCACTCTGAGCCTGTGGAGGCAGAAATTGCCAGGTCAGCTTCTGGGTTGCTTTGCCAGTTGTTGGGCAATTATTGTTTATGCATATTGCTGACTTTCAAGAAAACATAATGATAGTTGGCTAATTCTATTTAACTGAAAAGTCCTGACAAATCGGATCGGTGAATTGTCTCATCTTAAATTCTTAATGTGATGCTGACAACGCGTGTTAAATTTGTATTTGAAGCAAAAAAAGTATGAGAACATGCCATCTGAATCACTGCTTTTGTTTTGTTTTGATTCTACAATGTAGTTGTTTATATAAAAAAGAATCTGTAAGATACTTTCTATTGTTTTCTTCATCCTTTTTTTCTTGCTTTCACATGTCCATGATCTTCAGAATGCACTGTGCAGTACAGCAGTCTAAAGTTTCTGAACTTGCATTGCCTCTGAGGCTGACCTTGGCCTTGTTGATCATGTTGATGTGAAATTGCTGCCAACATTCTGCTACCTGCTTGGGCCCTGCTTCCTCAGCAGTGTTCAGGGCTCAGCTCAGCAGTGCATTTCATGTACACCTGTTGTGCATTTGCATCTGCAGCAACTATAATGTAATGAATATCAGTGAAGACTTTGAGGCTAGATTCTGTGCTGAATATAGGTGATCAGTCATTACTCTAATTGGTTGGACAGTGGCGGATACAGGGGGGGGGGCCTAGGGGGCTCGGGCCCCCCCTAGACCATCAAGATTGATATTCGCATTTTGAAGAAAAATTGCGATAACGCGGGCCCGCGAATGCCGAAACTCGTCCGGGCCCCCCCTTGACTATCGAGTCTGGATCCGCCACTGTTGGACCTTGACTCCTTCAGGTGATCAATAAAAGTGTTGACATTTTTTGTCTTGGTGTAATGAATATCAGTGAAGACTTTGAGGATAGATTCTGCTTCAGATGATCAGTTATCACTGTAATGGATTGCATCTTGCTTCCTTCAGCTGATCATTAAAAGTCTTCAAACATTTTGTTGTAGCATAAGCATCGTCTCCGAGAAGATGGAATCATATTGTGTCATCTTGATTATTTGAGTTTTAAAGTTGTCTGTTAGGAATTTTCTTCTCACTTGTTCTTTTTTTACAAAATATGCTAATTCTTCTTGCCAATATTTAAAAGTTGTCATTTCTCTATATTTGTCTTCCTCTTCTGCTCATGGCAGTGATGGCCGGTCTGCCAAATATTCAGTCATCTCTGTACCATCTCTCTAGGTCTGTGTTTCTGACTTTTTGGTGAAGCAGTGAGACTTGTTAGTTGTTACTATGTTTATTATCTCTTGTCTTGGTTTCTGCAGATGCTACAAACTTCAAACTTCTACAACAGTGTCTCTTTGAAGGAATTAAGTTTCATTGCTGGAAAGTAGTATTTAAACGTTCACTTGTATTATGGTAGTGTCCTTGATAAACTGACATATTTGATGGTTATTGTCTCTACTCTGCTAACTGGCATGCCATTAAAACGTATTAACTGTAGCAATGATATTTGCCATACAATTACATTGGTGGGAGGCACTCCTGACATTTTGATTTTTATTGACTCAGAATTGATTTTTATTGTTGCGAAATTAGGTTGGTATTCCATTGTTTGAGCAATAGACATTGATGAGACTGTTATCACATTTTGATGCTTTTTTGATACCCCGCTAATCATCTGTTTGTTTTGTATTTTCAGAATGTATTAATACGAAAAGAAAATGACAATCAGTATTCAGCAGTGGTTGGTGATTTTGGCCTGGCTGCAAAAATACCTGACCCAAAGTAAGTCAAATAAAAGGATTTATCTAGATTTTAAGATTTTAGAGTCAATCAGCTTTTTTCATGTCTTTTAGAGTTTAAAAGTGCTGCAAAATTAATGGTAGTATATCTTGTCTCTCTTAGTTAAATTATATAAACCAGTCAGCACATATAGGATGCAAAGCCCTATTTGTTTGTGCATATGGGTGATGGAAGTAACCACCACAAATTGTGTATACAATTTGCATGCTATTTGTATGTGTCAAAGTTTGTAATCCAGTTTAGAAATTTTAAAACATTTTCTATCTTGTCAGTCCTTGGATCAACGTTTTACAAGATGAATGTAAATTCATACCAATTTCAATTTTCAAGAATTTTGTTGTAGCTTAATGGTGTACGTATGTTGACTATACCACATTTGACCTTTTCATGGTATCAAAATGTTGAATTTTGTTTTTTTTAGTAAAACGCAACAACTTCCAATTGTTGGTTCTCCCTTCTGGATGTCGCCTGAATGTCTCCGTGGAAAACCTTACAATCAACTGGTAAGTTTCTTATTAATAGCTTCTCCATCAACAGTGCAGGTCCTTCACGCCAAATTTGCAAAATGCAAGTCAAATCAGGCATCAAGGTTGTCTGAACCTTGTTTCGGATCCCAGAAATGCAGGAATGTAGAGTCTGTGGACCAAAAGGCCACATTAATGCTTTTGGGTCCACACTCGGCTGAACTGCCCCTTGATTTACTTAGCACTGAGCAAATACTTGATGGAGAGAAATATTGCAGCTTGCTCTTTTTCTGTAGCTTTGTTTCATGGAATGTGGATCTTCTAAAAATTGCTAAGAATAAAAATAATTGGTTTTGTATGGTGTCAATTAGATAATATTGTTGATGTAGCTTTCTTGGAATTGCATTGACCAATATGGAAGCTCAATTATCTTGTTGTTATTCAATAGTGCATAGCATCAGTAGTAGCTTTATTATAACGCAACTTAATTGGTATTAATACTGTCAGTGACAGTGTCTGATTGATATATCTTAGTGACAAGTTGTACTACCCTGGTAATTATGAAAACCAAGAATGTTGTTATTCAAAGAAGAAAATAAAGCTGTACAATTTATTTTCAGACTGATGTGTTCTCCTATGGGATTGTGATGTGTGAAATAATTGCTCGAGTGGAAGCTGATCCCGACAAGCTGCCAAGAACAGAGGTAATGTAACTGACATTGATTTGTACTTATTTGGAACTTAATGAATTGTCTGTGACTCTGTGCAATGGGTGGGGTTCAATTATTCTTGGACCAGTTCCAGCCTGGGGTTCAATTTTAAAATGCAAGAATGGATGCCGTATCCCTGCAATGAGCACCCTTATATTCAATCTCCCTGCAAAATCCAAATTCTTTTGTCCACCTGAAGTTATATATATATCACAACAGAAACCCCTTGCACAAACTTTCTAAACGGGACATGATTGTGATGAGTATTAAATCTGTTAGAGGTTGGATTATTCTTGTATAGAAATAAAAAATGCAAAGCAATTGATTCATGGCACACAGTGATATTAAAATTAATTGTATAACTCACATTCAGGTGATTTATTAGAATTGTATTTCATTGAAATTGAAATTCACGCATGTGTCTTAGTATTCTTGCAACTTTATTTCATGCGTTTGTTTCTTCAGAACTATGGGCTTGACTACGTGGCATTCAGTGAAATGGTCCCAGACTGTCCACTGAATTTCCTACATTTGACTTACAGTTGTTGTCAGGTAAGATTGTCTCTTTTTTGTGAAGTGCATGAAGCTTTCAGAAGATTAAATTTTTGAAATTTGGTGTTTGTGGTATTGTGAAATATCTTCTTCTTTTTTATCTTCAAATTTTTATAAAATATTGAAGCAATTTATATATTTCTGCAAAAAGGATTTTGTTTCAAATATGCCATACATCTCTTCTATTAGAATGAATTGCAAGGTTTCCTGCTATGACAAGTACTAGTGAATGATAATAACATATTTATAATGCATACATTTATTGGTATTTGTTTATGATTTGTTTATGAATGATGATGTTTTATTGAAAGAATGATCAGTAATGTATACAATTTGTTGTTTTCAGATTGATCCTGGCAAAAGACCAAGTTTCTTGGAAGTGGCTCAAACGCTTGAAGAAATCAAATCAAGAAATCAGTTTGCAATTGTCATGGCTGATATCAGCAAACTGAACATGTCCTCGGAAGACACCTTGAGCAAATCGACACTTGAGAAGATTTTGGACGAAAGAGGACACAGGCGCAACCACTCGGACGAGAGTCTAAATCTGAGTCGGAGTGCAGAAGCTTGTCTGGAAGGCACCATGGATGAGCTGCTCGAAAGAGAGGCTTACCTGGCGCCCCCTGGCTACATGCCTGTGACGGCAATGGTGGTCGGCAAAGTCATGAGTCGTGACGATGCCTTCTACCTGCCTCGCTCTAAGATCAACCCCTTGGCTGATCAATACAAGGACTGTCCAAAGATAGTGTCCAAAGATTGGTGGGTGTCCATGATGGACTTGCCCTCCCCCTCCACACCGTCCACTCCCCCTACCACCCCCATCGCTTCTGATTATTCCCTCATGAGACCTCTGCACGTCCGTCTGCGCAGGTGTCACAGCATGCCCGGCAAGTCCACCCCACCGACCCCCGAGTCCGATTGTAGGCTCTTGGGCCTCCACCCCGTCCAAACCCGCCGAACATTCAGTGTCATGACGAACCTCAAGAAACTAGAGGACGAGACCACGGATGACATCTGTGATGCCCGCAGCGATGGCAGTTCCAGCAACGACAGCGCCGTCAGTTTCAGCCACCGTGACTACAACTACCACAGGAGCAGCCGGAGATTGTTCCCCTGCTGGAAGAACCAAGCCGACCCTCAGCATTTACTGAACACCTCCTGGGAGCAAAGAGTCTATTCCCGGACTGAACTATTAGCTCGGTGTATGGAGGCACGATTCAATGAAGAGTGGCACCCGTACAACCGACGTCTCTTGCACCCCGAGGAGGTGGAGGGTGTCGTTCCTCGTTCGTACAGTTCTTCGGACTCTTTCATGTCTTTAGATGAATCCTCCATGTTATCCCCGACTAGCTCGATGTCTAGTCACAGTGAGACTGATGGTGAACTGTGGTTCAGTCGATCGCGGCTGGAGCAGTACGAGGCTCGCTTGAGGTCTCGGGAAAGATTCCAGGAGCTCGTTCGTCGGTGGGAGAGTAAGCAAGAGCAAGCGGAGAGTGAAGAGGGAGCAGCATCCTCATCTTCGTCCTCTCAGTCTGCTGCCGAATCATCCATGCCTCTCTCTCTTGAAACGCGAATTGCCACTTTGCGAGAGAAACTGGAACCGCCCAACCCTGACAAGCAGTTCCAGGAGCTGCGCAAACACTGGGAGACGAGGCAGATCGCGAAATGTTCTGCCAGTCAGGCTGCTGATGTCAGAAGTATGCTGTCGACTAGCAAACCTCACAGAAAGACTGTTGCATTCAAGTCTCAGCATTAAACTTTTGAAATTGTTTGGAAGTATTCTCTTTACTGTATTGTTGAATCGATGTTGATGATTTTGTATTCTGACTAATGATCGGGTCTTTCTTTTGTATTCAAAGTTGGGGCTTCGTTATACACCTAATTCCTGTTCACCTTTGTTCAAATTATTAATTGTTTTGCTATTCACCAAGTTATACCTAATTTTCGAGAAATTTTCACACGTTTGTACCCAATTTAGTTGTAATTTTCACGCAATTAACAAAATGTTTCTTAATTAAGGATTAATTTACATTTTCGACCAAAAGTCGCGCTTTACAAAATCTTTTTCTCCTTGAACTTTTTTCCGATGCACTAATTAATCCATTTACAGTATTTTTGTTTTGATTATTACACTATGTCACAATATTAATATTTGTTATACATTTTGTAAGTGTTGCACTGTTATTGGTACGGGAGCCATTGATCATGTGAGATTACGGTCGTTGTTAAAATTGTTGAATTTTCACGAAAAAACACACTTGAGCAAGTTGTTACAGTCACCTGCTGAATTTATAGACGAACATTTCGTAATTGTTATGTAATTAAATAGTGATCAAAAATTGCTCATTATCTTGGAAAATCGTGATTATTATTGATTTGCTTGCTTATATCATGATCTAAGTGATTTCCTATTGTTAACTGTTGTAAAAATTATTTGGAGCAATTTGTGAATGACAGATTTGATTATTAAATTAATTGATCTCTAATATTAGTAATAATTATGTAATGTAATGAGGGATAATGAATCTCCTTTCAGCTTTGGGCTGACGTAATTCTTTTTCAATTAGATGTACAAATATTCCAGTATTTAGTAATTACTGTAATTTTCATGACGTGAAATCTCAAAATCATGTCATTGGAATGAATTACCAGGTTGTATTTTAAATGACAACTGGTGCTACTGTCATAGTGATGTGCTTACTATATTTTTCCTTTTGTAAGAAATGCTTTCAAAGTTGTTATTCAAAATAGTATTGATGTATAAACCTATTAAAGTTATTGGTATAAAAACACAAGAACTGCATACTTTAGACGCAAGTTAAGTTATTGAGCTATATGACACGGGCAACATAGACCAATAGGATTGCTGCTGTCATAGGAACAACAATTGTTCTCATTGGTTGAATACATTTGACAATGAATAGGTGGCGTCTTGAAGCTACAAAAGGTGTCAGAGTATACAGTTCTTTCGGTTTACTCTATAAGTGAGAAAAAAACATTTCTGTAATGCAACTTCTGTTTTGTATTGACGAAGTTTTAGTTTTTCAAGTCCTTGAATGGAAAGTATTATTTTGCGAATAATCTAGTATTCTGAGCTGAAGTAGTATTTATTGACAGTGCATGCTTCTCTTATTGTATTAATTTATTGTGTATGGTCTATACCTTGTACTACTACTACTGACCTATTACTTGGTGTAAAATGTGAAACTGTCTTGTGTTTGTAGCTGTCCTGTTAATGTCAGTAATCACTTCCTGAAATTTTAAACTGTGATATCACTCAAAATGTGTCTGGAAACTGATGTAATGAAACGAGAAAATTTGAATCATCTGCTGTTAAATTTGATTCTTGATTTAGCTATTTGGGCCATACCTTTTTCATTCTAATTTTGACCAGGTTTTACTCTTAACTTGTGGTCTCTTTTTGGGAAAAAGCAAATCAAAATTCTCTCAAAGTCACATTATATTTATATCAAGTTTTTGGTAAAATTTGACTTAATTTATGAGGTCATGAAGATGTTAGGGGAAAGATATAAAACTTAAAATTTTGTGGCTTACTCGCAGACCTGTCAACCTCAGAATTAATAAACATACGGCCTAAATATAGCTATTCATTGATATAAATGTACTTACACCCATTGACCGTATTGAGAATGGACAGTATTGCATTTGGACATAGGAAGTTCCTGCATTTTGAGTCGTAGTACAAAGTGATGTGTCAATTAGTGTAATGAAATCCTGCCAAAAAATTTTGATATGCATGATTGACAAGGAGCCATCCTGAAGTAATGTACATGTTTCAATAATCAAGATTTCATAATTGCTAATTAAAGAGTATTTATGTGTATGGTTCCATTAAAAAATGTAATATTTTGTAGCATGTTTAAAATTGTTGTGCACATAATGATCAATGAATGATAATCGAACGATGTTAATTTGTCCACTTACATACACAGAATCAACTTATTTTCTGAAATTAGATTTCCTTTGAGAAAAAATATCGAGACTTTACTAGGGTAATTTTGTAATGTACATGTGACACAATCATGACAATCAGCATATTTCAAATATTTATTCAGAGTACTCCAATGCCTGGTATTGAAAACAGAAATGTCAGAGATTTTAACGTTTGATAATGAAACGGTTTTACAGAAAATGAGGAATAAAATTTTTAATTTAAGAAATTTAATTGGAATATTTCAGGGATGAAAATCGTGGAAGTAAATTTACGAAGTTGTTAATTGCTCAGTATTTGAAATGGGAAATTCTCAGCAGGGGTTCTTTACGTCACAGAGCATTTCATGTATTACAAAGTGAATTTTGTGACAATACTAGTCCAAATATAACATGGTATCAAATTGTACATTTGTAATGCTATACAAATTAATAAATGTTTATTATAGAATGTGTGTTTGTTTTATTGAATTGCAGTCTTTTTCATAGAAATAATGTGTTGAGATTTGAATCATTTGATTCTAGTAGCCTACTGTTACAAGCACAGAGAAATGTGTGTGCCTTTATAAGAATTTATTTTCACTGCAGTGGGAGCCTGGGAGGTCCTATGTCTGTCACAGCTGTGATGAGAGCACTAAAAGAACTTGTGGCGACTCCTTGTGTAAACTTTTGATTTGCCTTGAAAACGACTTCTTGAGCCAGTTGCAGCTTAACTGTCCATCTGTTAACACTGTTTTGTTTTTGAATTGTGCTTAGTTTGTCCTGGTATGGTCTGATGGTTAAAACAGAAAAAAAAAATTTTTTTACTTGACACTTTCAAGTCACGGAGAGTCACGGACGTCAAGGACAATTGTGAAAGATATCTATCTGCAAATGGCGGGACATGGACCATGCTATCTGCCCACTTTCAGGACTCAAGAACTATTGAAAGAATCACTGTCCCAATTTTTCAAACCTTTGCCTGAATTTAATGTTTACAAATGAAAATGTTCACAGATTTTCCTGGGCAACTGCCCTCTTCCCACCCACCCTCACTGGTTTCTACACCTATGATTTTGATTTATAAATAGAAAATTATTTCTGTATGAATATGATGAATGGAAATTGAAATCATTAACAATGCAGTGGATCTCATGGCATGGAAGTTCACAAGGCTCCACAGACAGCACATGATGATGACTGATGAGCTGAAGAAGACAATGCCAAGGGTTTGCTGCCAAACAGACTTTGGTTATTATTCAGTGCTGCCACCTCGTGTAATGTGTATTCAAGATGGACGTTTGTGTGTGAGCTGGAAGTTGTTTTGCAAAAGTTTCCGTGTATTTTAGGTAAATATGCGCAATTCCCCTTATGCCAAACTATCTAAAACTTTTCATGGTGTCAATTAATGGTGCTGCCATCAGATGCAATCTATTTTGCTGGTTGATAACCACTTGTGAGCTCAAATAAGGGCCAGCACATATTTATAGATGAAACATGAAATGCCTGTTCACACATGAATTGTCATATTAAATACACTTAGAGTTGGCCTGAGTTGGGAGTGTTGCCAAATTTATACCCATTTACTAGTAGGCCTACTATGTGGATTGCAGTCAATCAACGACAGTCAACCAGGTGACATCAGTAGCCTACTAGCTAGGCGATAAGCCGATAACCAACCAGGCGACACACCACTACTATCCAGTCGACACAAATATCTAGCTGTACAATAACCAGCCAGACGACATTGGATTGAACCAGGCGACAAGTGCAAAAAACGTTGCTGTCCGTGTCTTAACTTAGCAGTCAATTTAACCAGCTTCTACTGAAGATATATATGTCCATGCAGAAGAACTCAATGTCTATTTTTTATTTGAAGCCGATCGGCCAATTGGTTGACTCTTAAATTGGAAGAGATAACATAAAATGTATTGCCTGTCACCTGGAAAGAAGTGATTGTCACCTGGTTGGTAGTACTCCTGTATGATTTCTAAAATTCCTGTCACATAGTTGGTAGTGGTATACTGTCGCCTAGTTGGGGGTCGCCTAGTTGACTACACTTCAGATATATATTATGTAATCCAGGCAAACTTGAGTAAACAAAAGTTCAGTTCCTATAAGACCGCCTGGTTGGGCATCTGCCAACCCTTTTTTAATGCAGGTGCGCATGCACAACTGCATTATACCGGTCACTTATGACAATATAATGGGTTTTGTGGATTGGGTGATGCACCCTCATATTGCTATCAAATAACAAATTTTTGTTATCGAAAATCAGATTTTCTGTAACTCGAGAACCCCTAGTGTTGTGCATTTTAGATTATGTATACATATACATGGGTTATTTCGAGAAAGAAAATCACATTTGATACAACAATAGGCAAAATTACAATTTCCTGAGTGCGGAAAAAATAAGATAACTTTTTCTAAGCCCTTTATTTGAAAAATGAGAAAAACGTACGTGGTGTACATGTCAGGCAATCTATACCAATTTTCTCTTTGAAACGTATGGTAGTTATTGCTGCAGGCCTGATTACAGATTGTCCCTGTAGGAAAATGGGTTTTGTGGATTGGAGGAACTCCTTGATCTTGCCATATAAATGGCATATAAATGGCATTTTCGCTTTTGTAAGTCAGCTTTTCGTTTATGGAGATATCTACAGTGATGTGTAGGAGCATTTCAGATTATGTATGTGATATTAAGGAACAAATATTCTCATTTATAATCAAAATAGCAAAAATTATGTTTTCATGAAAGTCGCCAAAGATGAGATTTGGTTTTTCTCATTTCCCATATCTGATAAATAAGAAATACATAACTGAAATACCATTAGGCATTCTATATATATATATACCTATTTTTGCTTGCAAAAATCTGATATGATTGGTGCTTCATGCCCGATTACTGGTTGTTTCCGAAGCAAGATAGGTTTTGTGAATTTGATGGAGCACCTTGATCTGGCTATTAGAATGTCATTTTCTTTCTTTAAAGTAAGATTTTCTTTCATGGAGAACATCTATAATATTGTGCAGCAGTATTTTGGGTTATGTATAAAGTATTAAGACACATATTTTCTCATTTAAAAGCAAAATTATGCTTCTCTCACAGCCGCAAAAAATTAGATATATAACATTTTAATCCTCTATTTGTAAGAAATCTAAGGTCTGGTATTTGTTGCTCCCTAGTATTTATAAATCAGTAAATCTCGATCTCGCCCACATTAATTTTTTTATGTGCGTGCTTTTGGCCAAATCCTGAGGACCAGTAATTATGTGCAGCGAAGCTCGCACATGTTGTGGTGAGCTGTGGGGGTGAGAAGTGATGTCCCACTTTTTGTTGTTTTGACGGATGAATTCACTTGGCAAAGACGTCCATTACTTTTAAAAATGTGCAATATATAGCCAGAATGGCGATATCTCACAGGAGTTCTCTTCCCAAGGTCTGCAAATATCAATCAACTAAGTTATTCCACTTTATTCGTCACATCGATTGATCATTCTTGCTTCTGGCTGCCGTGTTAGGGCGTTTTCCATCGGGTGATACTCAAGCGTCTGCCGCGTTTTCTGTGCTTGGCATTTTCGATTTAGGTTGAGAGGGTGCACTCGAGTGCACCGTGTGTCCTACGTTCAGTGCCAATCATAAATGATTATTTAATGAAATTGAAGCAACTTGTGTATATTGCTGATGCTTTTGAAACACTTTGTGGCTTTGCTGCACTTTGCACTCCATGGGTGCCTTTCTAGTTGTATTTGTATATAACCGTAGACATTCAAATCAACTGTCAGATTTGATCTGGACTAAAGGCAACCCTATTTTAGAACATTCCAGCTGCATTATGCAACCCGCGGGTTCTTGTTACCCCCAAAAAAGTAAAAAATCATCAGATCTGCCGGAAATTTTACCATTAATAAGCAAACAATTTCTGATGATTCCTCCACTTTATTTCGAAAATGATGCTCCTGCAATAACGTATTGGATAGAAACCTGGTCTCAAATAGAAGCTGTCTCGTTTAGAGGCCAGTTTGGGTGACCACGCTAAAATAATAAACGCCTTGTTCTAATTTACGCTGGGTAAGCTATTATACACAGCCCTGAGTGCCTTGCATTATGCAAAGATGTTTGAAACAATAAAGGTTGTTCTCAATTAGACGCCTGGCTCATATTAACGCTGGGCAATTAGGCCCTGTAAAAAAATAAATGCCCGGGCTTGTAATCTAGGAAAGTTCTGGTGCTTCCTCTTGTCTCGGTGACTCAAGACTTCGTAAGAGCTTTGTTAAACCCCCAAATTTTGTAAAAAAAATTTCAATCCCTTCAGTTAGAGCAAACGAGGCCATATTTTTTACCCTGGGTCATTTGGTGAATTAATACCAGGGTATGTGATGTATCAATTTAATTGCCACAATCTCCAAATTTCTTGAAAATCTAAAAAGATGTAGGCCAAAGCCCAAAGGGATCTTGTGTGACAAACTACTAAGAAATGTTGCCCTCGTGTACTTTTCTTACATTTCTTCATATCTTCGTATTACATAATTTCAGAATGTAGCAAAGCTGTACCAGAATGGCAATGATGGATGCATTGTACAGTGGAGATGGGGAGAAGAATAAAAATCTGCAGTTCATGGCAGCTCTATTCAGTGGCAACTGTGAAGCTGTTGTGGAATTGTTGAGTTCTGGAGAAATAGACATCAACGAACCTATTGATGGCGGCCCTACTCCTTTGGCGTTAGCTGTGATAAAGCAGGATGCGGCTCTCGTTAAGGTCCTGCTGGAAAACAAGGCTAGCCCGAGCAAAACTTGCGTCCAAGTTGTCGGCAGCAACCAGGAAAATTCCGACACATGTCCGCTTCAGTTTGCGATCAATAGTGGCAGTGTTCCCATAGTTATCATGCTGCTTAATCATGGCGCTGATGCATATTCAATCCAAGGAGGCCTCTCCAAACTTTTGCTGTTTGCCGTTAGAAACAACTCACTCGGTTTGGTGAGCTATGTTTTCGGCACTTCTCTGCTCGAACAAGAACAATCGCTGCTCGCCGAGGCCCTCCACATAGCTGTGAGCCAAGAGAACAGTGCGATGATTAAACTCCTCATCAAAAACGGAGCTGCTCCCAACAGAGAGCATGGGAGGATGTTACCCCTTACGAAAGCTGCTTACTTGGGCAATGTCACTCTCTGTCGGCAGCTTCTGCAGCTCGGAGCAAATTTAGACGGACAGGGGCCTACGACTCCGTTAAGTTGTGCTATCTCGACAGGATTTGAGAGGGCTGTCCCTGCGTTGCTACGTCTTGGTTGTAAGGTGAATAAGATGCTGAAATGGAGTCAGTACTCGGACGACGGAAATAGACTCGCTGCTGGTAGCTCCTATCTGCATTTAGCCATCGCCAGGCATAAGTACGAAGCAGCCAAGTGCCTTATTGAGAAAGGAATTTCTCTGAATGAACAAGATTCTGAAGGAAACACTGCTCTGCACGTCGCTGCTCGTGATTTAGGGTATCCGGAAAGCATACGATTCTTGTTGGCTTACGTGATGCCGCAAGTGCAGTGTTTCAAAGGGAGACCTCCGTGTATTCCGAAGAGCAGGAGACATCCAAAAGGTGGGATCAAAGGGACTGTGTATGCAAAAAACGACACTGACAGACCACCCCATTTCATTTTGTTCAACAAGAGAAACATTCAGGGTAGAACGGCTTTGATGGAGGCCGTCTACTCTCGGAACGTGGAGGCACTTCGTCTTTTGGTCGAAGGGTTTCGCGTTAGTGGGGCCTTGAATATTGCTGATAACTCTGGCTACTCTGCTTTACACCATGCTATTAGTGCAGACAGCGAAGAGATGGTTTGCATCTTACTTGAAGCAGGGATCGACGTCAACTACCATGCAAAACCGGCCCTCCCTCCTCTGCACGAGGCTGTTAAGAAGAGCCGTACCCATTTGATGGACATCTTGTTTGACTATGGCGCTGATGGGTCGGTTAAGACCCACCACATTGATTACACCCTGCTTCATCTTGCCGTGGAAGCCAGCTGCTTTCCCATCGTACAAATGTTACTGAGTCAAGGTTACGATGTAAACGCAAAAGGCATCAATGGAAACACTCCCCTGATTCTTGCTGCTTGTCGTGATAAACCTGATATCGTCCAGGCCTTGATTGACCATGGAGCGAAGCTGAACATCCAAGAATTAAAGCAGCAAGATTCAGCGTTGAACCATGCGACATACTTTGGCCTTGGAGCCAACGCTGCCATTCTTCTCAAGGAAGGAGCTGATCCTATGATAATGGATTCCAGGTAATAAAGTTAACAAATAGACTAAATACTGCAAAGTACCTTGATTGAAAAGCTTATTACAAATGGGAATTATAAATGCAGGTGCGCATGCGCAATTGCATTATACCAGTCACTTGTGACCATATAATGGGTTTTGTGGATTGGAACGTGTACCCCCATATTGCTATCAAATAATGCATTTTCGTTTTTGAAAATCAGATTTTCCGTTAGTGGAGAACCTCTTGTTTTGTGCGCAGAAGCATTTTGGACTATGTATGGGTTATTTTTAGAAAGAAAATCGTATTTGTCAAAATATGAGGTAAAATTATTCATTTCTGCTGACCGAAAAAGTAAGATTTAACTTTTTCTAATCCCCATATTTAAGAATGAAGAAAAACTTATGGGGAAGATATATAAGGCAATCTATATATCAATTTTCGTTTAAAAAAGTCCAATGGTTATTGCTCTAGGCCTGTTGACAGATAGTACCTGTAGAAAAAAGTGGTTTTGTGTATTGGGACGAACTCCATGATCTCGACATCTAAATAGTATTTTCTTTTTTGACAGTCAGATTTTCGCTTATGGAGAACTTGTACAGTGGTGTGTAGGAGCATTTCAGATTATACATAGGGTATTAAGAGACAGGTATTCTCATTTATAACCAAAATTACAAAAATGTTTTTATGATGGCTGGGAAAAATAAGATTTCTTTTTCCTATAAGAAAAATGCATCTGAAATGTACTTCATGCATTCTATATACCTATTTGCGCTTTCAAACGTGTTCTGTGCTCCATGTCCGATTACGGATTGTTTTCGTAGATTGGTTTTGTGGATTGGACGGAGCACCTTGATCTTGCCATTTGCATGTCGTTTTCAGATTTTCACAAATGGAGAGCATCTGCAATGGTGTGTAGGAGCATTATGGGTTATGTGAAGGGTATTAAGAGACAGAACATTCTCATTTTTATTAACAAAATTATTCCCTTCTGACAGCCGAAAAAATGAGAAATAGCATTTAATTTTTCCGTTCGTAATAAATGGAAAAAAGGCATTTGCAACAGACATATTTGACATTCTATACACCTATTTTTCGCTTTCAAAAGTCAAGTGTTTGTCACCCCCGAAGTATATCAAAGACAGTCTTGATCTAACCCACATTGATTTTTGGAACTGGGATTTTTTACCAAATCCTGAGGAGGACAGTATACATAATCCTAGACTTTCACATCAGCTGTCAGATTTGACCTTGACTTATTCATGTTATTCAAGGTGATTTGCTTAAGTACACAATATTTTTTGTTGTGTATTTCAATAGGAATTGAAAAAGTTATATACATAATTTGATTTATTTTAAATAACATCAAATGACTTTTTAAAAATCTGGTGTGCATGAAGAGCTGCTACTTTGTGTATTAAAGAGAAAAAGACAAAAATGGTTATTTTTTGCTATTAAAGGCTTGGAAGTTTCAGAACTCAATAGCATATGAAAATATTTTGTCAAACGCAACCCGATATTAGAATATTCCACCTGCATTATGCAACCCGCGGGTTCTTGTTATCTGAAAACGCTTGTGTTGAAATCTGATGATACTTAAATTTGGTAGCCAATTAATCAGCCAATATGTATTATGCAACAGTTTACCATTGGCAATCAGGCAAATTTATAGTTATCACTACACTGACCAGCCTGACTAACCATGCTTGAAGATGTCAATGTTTGTCTTTTGTCAGTCATTCGCCAAGAAAGTTACTTGTACTATGTATACAAATGTTTTTGAATTTTTTTAAACGATAAGTAAATACAAGATATTGTGACTGAAATCTGTTGAAATAATGGTTACCAGAATGTTTTCCTGAGCATTTCAAGAATTGTGTATAGTTTCAAAACTTGTGTCTGTCTGTTTTGCTGCAGGGGATCCACTGTGTTAGACTGGTGCATGTACAACTGCCGTCCATATATCCTGAAGTTACTCATCTCCGATACTGTCACCATCAGTCACACCAAGTACCGCTCGTACCCCCGCTACCTGACCATTTTGAGGGATGCCAAGTTGGACGAATGGATAAAGGCTAAGTATGTATGAAAATATTTTTTGTAGAAACTTTCAATGCTGTCAAAACTTTAACATGTTGAAGGTAGATAGATGGACAGACATGTTTATTTATTTGTTTAAAAAAGATAAAATACAGAGTAAAAAAGACCTTAGAATGCATGTGTGTCTAAATGAAAACTTAAAGATATGGTAAGTGCAACCTTCTAAGCCCATTTCTGGGGACTCATAAGGCAGGAGTCCTCATCATGTTACACATTTAATCCGTGTAGGGGATCTTCTACTAGCCCAGTACAGACACTAATACAAGGGACCACCAATTTAACATCTCATCCAAACAACAGCTCAGATTTTACTTGAAAGTTCCACTTAAAATTTTCGGTTCTCACCCAGAGTTTGAACCAATGCAAGCAAGGACCTTCAGCATGTTCAGCTGAGCAGGCCAGGGCCTTTTAAGAATCAGGTGCTGTAACTGTTATCCAATTCATTTGACATTGTGCTGATTGCATTATTCCCTTTCTTTTCAGATTGAGCAATGCCCGCAGTCTCCAAGAGCTCTGCAGAATTCACTTGAGATGCCACGTGCGAACTCTGACGAACGGCACAGGTATTGTTCGGTTGATAAAGCAGCTGCCTTTACCGAGTCAAGTCAAGCAGTACTTGAGTTACAATTCCAAAGAGGAAGGGCTGGAGGAGGAATCATCCTCCGCTGTCAATATTGACGGAATTGACTTCAACGCCCTCTTTTGATGGTTGTAGATTATGGCAAAGTGTAAAGGTTGCAAATGGTACTGCGAAGTTTTGTCAAATTTGAATGAAATTCTTCGAACTGAATTTGGTGATGAAATGTGACTGACACAGGTCTCTCAGTCATTCTGACACTGACAAGAAAACTAAATGTATTAGCAACTCAATGAATTTGTGTGACATCCCAACAGATCTATTTAGGGAAAGTTCAGTGAAATTGGTAAATGGGTTTTCTCATTGTCAGAACGATTGTAAGGCTTGTGGTTACATCGTGTAAAATTGAAATGAAACATACTTCACACTTATGTAATGGAATTTGGATGTTGCGTAAGCTGTATGTCGGTACAGGTGTTTGTATACAAATTGTAAGAAGTAAACCATCAACTACTTATTCTATTATCGTTGACGCAAGAACGGAATTTGCTGCGGGATTTCCCGCCGCGCATGCGCCGCGCAACCCACAACGCTTCCTCCGCACTTTTCTAGCTGACAGCGCGGTTGTTAGACGTGCGGCTCGTCTCTCTTCCCTTAACTTGTCGTCTAATATGGGAGGCCATAAGCAGACAAAGCAGGACAAGGACAAGGAGAAGAACTTAGCTTCGTCCAGAACAAAGGAAGAAGTCTTGAAGGCGAGTTTGATGGATGCCAGTGCATCCAAACCGGACGCTTTGAAAGCGCCGGTTGCAAAAATGGCCGACTCGGCTATAAGCAAAAATGATAAAATGGCCGACTCGGTCGATGACAATTCAGGCGCCAATTCGTCGATGGCGGACATGACCAATGCATTTAAAAGCATGACTTATACTCTTAATGCTTTGCTGTCAAATAATATGTCCAAGCAGTCTAGTGCTGAGGATGATGCTCTACTCTATGAGGAGGATGAGTATGACTATGCTGACAGTTATTATGATGATTCTTACAATGAGAATGAATTATTGGGTTTCACTAATGATGGCACTCCAGTGAGTCGTAAGAGGCCTTTAGCTGTGCTTGAGGAAAGTTTGCCTGAGGCCAAAAAGCAGTCATTGGCTAGAATGTGCTCAGCAGCCAGCACTGAGGAGCCCAAGGGCCCAAATATTCACAAAACTCTAGCAGACAATATTACTGAGTTTATGCGCAATAAGCCTGAGGAATCCAAACTTAGTGCAAATTTAGACAAATATTTGCCTCCAGCCAATTGCCCAGGCTTAGAAAATATCAAGGTTAATGAAACTGTTTGGAGAATGATTGATCATCATGCCAGGGCCCAAGATTTAAGGCTCCAACGAGTCCACACCTCTCTTTTGAGAGGCACCACGGCTTTTGTTCAATTGGTGAACACCTTGTTTAATGAGTGGGATGCAGACACCAACACCTTGTCTCAAGAAACTTTTCAGGCTATGATGGCCCAGAGCTCAGATGCTCTCATGATTTTAGGCAATTGTAACTTTGAGCTTGCCATGCGTAGACGAGAGTTTATTAGAAATGCAGTGTCCCCAGACTATGCTCAGATATGTTCATCCTCTGGACCTTATACGACAAAGTTGTTTGGTGATGATGTCATCAAAATGATCAAGGAACTGTCGGAGGTTAACAAGCTGACCCATTCAGCATTTAGATCCCACAATCGACCCGCGCCTACTGGGCGTGGACGAGGCCGAGGACGTGGAAGAGGCCGAGGACGAGGTGACTCGAAAGGAGGCCCTTACAAGAGGTCAGGCCGAGGTAGAGGCCGTGGTCAGAATCTCGGGGGGGACTACCCGCCACTGGGAGCTCCAGCTCCTCAACAGTAGTTCAGCCTGTCACTTCAGTTACTAATAATGTTGCTACTAACCAGGTAAGTAGCCAAGTGGCTGGTAGACTGAAACACTTTATCCCCTTTTGGCACAATTTGACTAATGATAGTTTTGTGTTGCAAGTAGTTTCAGGACTCAAATTGGAGTTTATTGATGGCGACATTCCAATCCAATGCAGACAACCTTATCAGCATGTCTGTAATGTTCAAGAATCCTTGGCCATAGACACAGAAATTGCCAGACTTCTTGACAAAGGTGTCCTGGCCCGCTCAACACATGAGCCGGGTCAATTTATAAATAATATATTTACCAGGCCCAAAAAAGATGGGAATCACAGAATGATTTTGAATCTTAAACCTCTTAACCAATACATAGAATATAAAAAGTTCAAAATGGACACTTTGAAGACGGTGCTACAAATTGTGCGCAAGGACTGTTATGTCGCTTCTATTGATATTTCGGATGCCTACTATACTGTGCCAATTCATGTTGACCACCAGAAGTATCTAAAGTTCCAATGGAGGGGTCAATTGTTTCAGTATACCGCCTTGCCAAATGGTTATTCTGATGCCCCTAGGGTATTCACTAAATTGCTTAAACCTATTTTTGCTCAACTTCACCGTTTAGGCCACACAGCAGTGGCCTATATTGATGACATTTATGTTCAGGCTCAGTCAGCTGAAGCATGTACGCAGGCGGTTGAGACCACTGTTTCTCTTTTAGAACACTGTGGGTTTCTTATTCACCCCACAAAATCTTGTTTAACTCCCTCCAATTCCACCACGTACTTGGGGTTTGAAATTAATTCTGACGCTATGTCCGTCACTTTAACGGCAGAAAAGAAACTGCGCTATGTGGAGTTTTGTAAGACCTTATTACTGCGAGACACGGTCACAATTAGAACCTTAGCCAAGGTGATAGGTCAACTTGTCTCCACTTTTCCTGGAGTACCCCAGGGCCCTTTGCACTATCGAGACCTTGAAGTTGCTAAGATCAATGCTTTGGCTAGACATGATCAAAACTTTGATGCTCCAGTGGTAATCACACATGCCATGAAGGCTGAATTAACTTGGTGGATAAATAACTTACCAACCTCTACTGCCAAAATTGTGAAAGGGTCGGTGGATATAGAGTTGTTCACAGATGCCACATTGCAGAACTGGGGGGCAAAATGTGGATCCCAAACCACTGGTGGTCCGTTTTCGCATGAGGAGATTCTCCTCTCTCGAGGCTATATCAATGTTTGTGAGTTGTTGGCAGTTAAATTGGCTTTACAAGCATTCGTCAAAACCCTTAGGGGACAACGGTTCTAGTTAGATCAGATAACATGGTCACTGTTGCCTACATCACCCACATGGGCGGCACCAAGTCACAGTTGTGTAATCAGGTTGCCAAGGAAATTTGGAATTGGGCTATAACTCATGACATCTGGCTCTCAGCAGAACATATAGCTGGAGTTTTAAATATCCATGCGGACTATGAAAGTCGCCATGTTGACAATAGACTTGAATGGGCAATCTATCCGGATATTTTCAACAGACTATGCCATCGGTTTGGAACACCAGAGATAGATTTGTTTGCCTCTCGGCTTAATGCAAAACTGCCTACATTTGTGACTTGGAGGCCTGACCCTGGGGCGTATCATGTCAATGCCTTTACTATGTCTTGGGCTGATATTTACACTTATATTTTTCCGCCTTTCAGCCTTATCACCAGATGCTTACAGCAACTGACGTTACAATGCACAGACGCACTGATCATCACACCTCTTTGGCCAGCTCAGCCCTGGTTCGCACAGTTAATCCAGATGTTAGTCGATGTGCCAGTGATCTTACCCAAAAACCAGTCTCTGTACCTGCCGAGCGAGCCCTCGAGAGTCCACCCTCTGCCTCATCTACGGCTGATTGCTTGCAAAGTTTCCGGCAATCGAAAGAAAACTACCACGTTTCAGAGAAAGCTCTTAACATCATTTACCAGTCGTGGCGAAAGGGTACTCAAAAACAGTATAATTCTGCCTTACGACGATGGCAGAAGTTTTGTGTTGAACGGAAAATTAGTTACTATACACCCTCTGTAGCAGAGGTCCTGGATTTTCTTGTTGACAGATTTGAGACTGGTATAGGTTACAGCGCGTTAAACACGACACGATGTGCCCTTTCACTCATTATTAATTTTGGTTCAGTTACTGCTGGGGCGCACCCGTTAATTGTTCGATTTATGAAAGGTGTTTATAACATTCGCCCGCCTCGGGCTCGTTATGTTGACATTTGGGACCCAACCATTGTGTTGAACTACTTAAAGACGTTGGGTCCAGCCAAATTTTTGAGCCTTAAAGACTTGTCATTAAAATTGGTTACTCTCATGGCACTGGTCTCAGCACAGAGGGTGCAGACGTTGCACCGTTTAGACATTAGCACAATGCTTAAGAAGAAAAATGTTATTACTTTTGCTTTGACTGACCCGTTGAAGCAGTCCAGACCAGGTCGCTCTGTCCCCACAATCTCATTTAAAGCTTTTGTGCCAAACCGCAGACTGTGTGTCGTTAATTATCTTCATGAATACTTAAAGCGTACAAAACATTTCCGACAGAGTCAGTCAAAATTTTTCCTCAGTTACTCGAAAAATCATAAGCCAGTGTCTAAGGCTACTATTGCACGCTGGATTAAAACCATGCTCTACGGGCAGGCATCTCTGAAAACTTCACAGCACACTCGACACGAGCCGCTGCTACTTCATCCGCACTTGCCAGCGCAGTACCCATTGAAGAAATTCTCAATAAGGCTGGGTGGTCATCAGGGTGTACCTTTGCCAAGTTTTATCACAAGACCATTACTCCACAGGATATGGCTACAACCTTGCTCCACAGGGCATAGGTAGGTAAAAATTGTACACAGACCAATCATTGCTTCAAACTGTGCGGAGGAAGCGTTGTGGGTTGCGCGGCGCATGCGCGGCGGGAAATCCCGCAGCAAATTCCGTTCTTGCGTCAACGATAATAGAATCCCCCAATTACACTAACGCTAGGAAGTGTGATGGGGATTCTGATAGTTGACGCAAGGAACGAGAATTTGATGCGCCCACCCTGCCCTTCCCTGTATTGATATGGGATAAAATTGTTGTTGCCAACGCTTGAGGATTGATTGGTCCGTGTATCGGGCTATCGGAAGCGTTGTGCGTCGCACGTCGCATGCTCAGCGAGAAATCCCGCATCAAATTCTCGTTCCTTGCGTCAACTATCAGAATCCCCATCACACTTCCTAGCGTTAGTGTAATTGGGGGATTTTGATGTGTCATACATAATATATTCAAAATGTCATTTTATGATGCTGAGTGGCATTGCTCTTTGTTGCGTATATTTTTTACTACTGATGATTGAATGGTGGGTGAAACAGCTTTAAAACAGTTGTTTAGACGGTTTGGTGCAAGTAACAGATAAACAAGGTGCAAGTGTGTTGAGGTCATAACAGTGTATGCCCAATTTTATGATCTGCACAACAAATGTGAAGTTTTGTCATATTTTGTTGGGTGACTGAAGTGTGAAAGGCATATGGGTTCTGAATAGTTAAAAGTTGGAATTGGTGTATTGTCACATTGTGTAATGTGTCTAATTGTCAATGGGTTAATGAACAAATGTTAATTTAGGACACGTACAGCCTGATTAACTCTTTGAAGAATTATAATTCATGGCTGAAAGGATGGGCTAAGTATCTTTTTAAATGGCTAGTACCGCCATGCTGTCTGCTGTCAAATTGAGGAGAACGGCGGTGAATGAGTTGAAAACATGAAGATGCGCCCATTAGAATTTTTGAAAAAAAATTACTTTCATTACAGTTTGTAGAATTTTCATACTTTCGATATTCTCCTAGATTCAGCGGGTTAAAAAAAAGTGCAACTTTTGAAAAAAAATGTATACATGTAGGGTAGTCCAATTTATGTAAATTTGCAAAAAATGGGAAAAGGTTTGTGAAACTTAGTTGTAATAGTAACAGTCTGCCCCCATAGGTACCGGCTTTGTATTGATTTGTAATTACTAGAAGATATTTAGTTAAAAAGTTTTTCCACATTCCTCCAAATGTCAGCTTCCCCTAATTATTTTTATAATTATTTTTACTAATTCGTTAACATTCCTCATCATATCTAACATGTATGAAAGTCCGAAAAATTCATAATTTAAGGTTTGGTTTAAAAACAACACTTCCAGTGAAATTTTGCAGCCTGCTCCCTCCTGTCGCAAAAAATCCTGGCTGCTTCTAGCCTGATGTCACGGAGATTGTAAGAATATATGTGTTAAAAAATTCTTGCTAAACAATTGTTACAATACTTTCCCTGAGTGTTACAATGGTTAGCGGTCTTCAAATGTGTTCAAATTATTGAGTTAGTTCTTGCGAGGTCAACTTCCTTATTTTTTTTACAACATGTACTTAATATCACAAGAATCACAATGATTGCCTGTATAAAAGAGATTTTATAAGGACAGGTTGATAACTAAATTTTATTTGATCGTCCATGACAATATGGCAGTATTTAGACGGATCCATTTCATGCTTCATGTGGAATTTTAAACTGCTCTATTTTATAATGGCGCCACATGCATTTAGAAATTGTTGTGTTGCTTATCACTGCTGATGAAATGGTGTACAGGGCCTGTTTATAGTATTCAAAACGCAAGAATAGCCTGTATTACAGGCTATTCTTGTGTTTTGAATACTATTTGTTTTTAAGTTCCAAGCTTTTTTTTGTGTGTCTGGTGTGTCGTTGTGAAAATTAATTTTTGTCATTATTTCTTTTTAAGAATTGAATGATAGCATGTTTCTTGAAATACGAATTTGTGTGTCGAAGAAACTTTTGTAGTAATTAAAAAAATATTTGCCTTATATATTTTGGGATTAAACTAACTATTTTAACAGAAGTTTAGTTAAAAACATTAAAAAATAAGAAATAATAATATATTTGTCTAACAAAAGGATTAGTGTTTTAAATATTGATTTTTATAGAAAAAGCCAAAATTTCTAGAAATGATAAGAATTTTACTTTAGTGGGGATTTGGGCTAATGTGACAAGAGATTGATTAGGAATTACCAATATTAAGTTGTCTTTGGAGTTTATTGGTAATTAGGTTGGTGAATGGCCAGCAGTAATGGCCTGACAATGCTTAACAATTTTCAACATTTTATTAAATTGATGAAGTTACAATAACTGCTACTGTGATCTGATATTGCGAGACTGAGATCAGCTGAATTTTATGACAGAGAACATGTTTTTGTGTCAATGTGTATTGATGTTCAATGAAAAAGAATGGCTTGAACAATATTTAATATTTATTCAAATTTTATTGAAGTATTTAAGTAAGGTGTTATTCTAGATCTATATATGATTTAAGAGCCACTGAAAATGTTTGTTATTGAGTTTCATTACTGGATAAGTGCTGTGCATGCAATTTATAACTATCAATAAATTATGACTTGTTAATTCACTATGTGATTTACTTGATGTTTTTCTTTTTAATTTTTGAATATAAATGCTATAATTGCTTGATTGCTTGATTGTCATCATCTATACCAAAGGCATTTCAATCATTTACCAACACAGCTCTATGGCCTGCATGATACTGGCCTCCTTAAACAGCACAAGGAAGGTGGGAAAGTCTGGGCAATTCCCTTGAATCAGCCACCCTGCACCCCGTTGGCACAACATTACTGCAGGGTGGTCGATTCAGGGGACTTTCCCACCTTGGTGTATCTGTACCACTGGTAGTGGTCTAGTGCAAAACTATTGTGAACAATTGCGATGCCTGTGATCTATACAAACACTAAGCATTCATTAATACATAGCTGCAAAGATGTATTCATTGCATTGCCTTTGGCAATTCTAGTGAATTGCATTTGACATGTCTTGTGACTAAAGTGCCCCAACAAGTCTGTTATTTCTCTACAGTGAGGTTCTGAGGACAGACTCTGGTCAGGAGAGACCAAAGTGGGAATGTGCCTCATTCCAATGGGAACCATAGCTATTAAATATTGGCTATTGGTCCTGTATAGCCATACCTGTATACCTGTTATTGAGGCAGTCCTATTGTTTGCTTGCTTTACTGTTGACTTGGGGTTACTGAAGTTTGCCCTAAATATTGAAAGTTTGCTTTATCATATTATCATAAGCAAGGATAAGGATTATGGTGAGTTCAAAGTGCCATAGAACTGACACTGCTCTCTTAATCAAATGTGCACTGATAGTGTGTACACTCAGAACTTTGATGCATCTTTTTGTGTCGAGTTCTCAATTACTATAAGTTCATTCAAAGTCCAGTGCAAAGTATATCATTGTGATGTATCATGTAGGAGTTCAAACAGGCAATTGGGTCAAATTACTATATATATACCAAAGATATGTCATAGTATTGCTCAGAACAGGATATGGTATCAACTTGGAAATATCAATATTATCAGGATTATTAAAGATAATTTAGATACAGATCTGAGCTGCTATCTGTAATAATCATGATAATTTAATATTTAGAGTAAGTATTTACTTATAGAAACAGTCATTCTTTTGTATGGCTCTGTTTCAGTTTGATCTATGATTGGAGCTTTGTGAATATAATAGGAGACCAACTATAGTTGGCAAAAGGCAAAATAAACGCACACTTGTCAGCTTGTTCAACGGATAAGAACTAAGACAAACAGTGCAGCTCAGGAGGAGCACTCTTAAGACAACAAAGGGTTGTTGGATCTTGGTGACATACAAAGTCACATCCTCAGGAGCCCTCACATATATTCAGGAGTTTCACTCAGGAGCTCTCAGAAAAGCTTGGATAAGAAAAGCTCAAATACTTGGAAGTTTTCATCTGGTATTTTTGGCCAGGGAGAAATTTTGTGCCAAAAACTTGTTGTTGGGAACTCAACAAAATCCAAGGATATTGGAATTTACATCATCTGGATCTCTCAGATTGTTATATAACTTTATAATATATTGGTTCATGTGAAACTACAGGATAGAACGTGTGCTACAAAAAAGAGTCTGTATCTGGCTATTGCACTCTTTGACATTTTTTTCTCGATTGAAAAAATCCTGAAGTGTATGGAGACATGTCTTCGTTGACACAATCTACTACATCAATCCATTCTACTACATCAATCCATTCTACAACATCAATCAATTCCACATCATCGGAAAGTTCAGTCCTCTCATCCTCAATTACATATGAAATTCCTGACTTTACAATCGCTGACGAATTCACTGACGTTACATTGAAAGTCGAAGGATCTAAGTTGTACACTTGTCAAGGAATATTGGCTTCAGCTTCTCCAGTTTTTAGGCAAATCCTAATGTCGACCTCAAAGAAAAATGCCACCAAAGAGCTGGATTTACCAGACAAGAGTTTCGATCATGTCCACGAACTACTACAGTGCATTTCGCCTGCGATGCAGAAACCAGTTTCAGGTTAGTAGCTAAACTGTATACATACATTAAAATCTTACTTTATTACCGAATTCTCTGTATTCAAAGCACACCCCTTAATAAAAGCCCAACCCCCTGAGGACGGTAAAGAACCAATTTCAATAAAAATTCCATTAAAATATGACCTTATCCTAAGTTTTTAATGTTAATGTTACTTTATGGCTTAATTCGCTATATTGACTAAATTATTTGAAGGAAACTTTTCAATTCCATAAATAATATTTCCCCCCTCAAAAATCGAAAGTTCTATGCAATTTTTCCTTGGACATCAATAATTTCAGTTTCATTTCTCTGAAGTCAAACTTTATATAATAGCAGTCCTCTCATCCTCAAACTTAGTTATCATTTTACATATCTGAAGATTTGTTTTTTAATTTAAAATACCAATTCATCTCTCTTCAGGTACCAATGTGCACCACATTCTGCCGCTAGCGGACGAGTACCAGATGGGTAAAATCAAGAGTGATTGCGAACTGTGGCTCTTAGAGCAGCTGAGAACAAGAGGATGTAACACATCAACTTCCGAAGATCCTGAGGACAGCCGAGCGAAAGACATTGCTATGGTGCTGCAGTACTTGGAAATAGCTCAGGATTTTAATCTTACAAACCTTCGAGATGAGGCTGTTAAATTGGTTTCAAGTTTAGATGTGGAAGAACTTGAAGCGAGACCAGAATACAAGAAAATAAGCGATGAGGTTGTCATCCAGATTTTAAAATGCAGAGTTCAACGGTTAGAAAAAGCAGCAGGAAAGAGCAAAAGAAAGATAGAATTCTGGAGAAAGCAAAGTGAAGACATGGAAGATTTGGTCAAACGCAACAGCCGAGAAAAATTGTCAGTGAAAAGAGTCTTAGATGAATTAGACACCGCTTGGGATATCAAGAGCCCCGATACAAGATGCATCGATCCTGTTCACATCTATTGCCCTAGAATCTTCTCCTGTGAGCAATGCACTCGTCAATTGCAAAGATTCATGAATACAAAGATAGACTTCTTGCTCAACAAAGATGCAAATTCTTCCGGAATTAAATGGCCTCAGTGATTTTAAAAAACCTTACTAAAATTAATTTAATCTCAGTATTTATGTGATGCAAAGTTAACTCATTTTTAAGGCTAAATGATCAATTAATCATTTATGAATATTGATTTCAAAACTCTGAGTAAACTTCAGGAACAAATTAACTTATTTTTAGGTTAATTATCATTTGTTTATCGCTTGATTTCAAGTACTGAGTAAACCTGAACATTATTTAAAATGTGAGAGTCAATAAATAAATTTATTTATACTCAGTACCCTGCTAGAAAAATAGACTACTGCTTAATACAAATTAAACCAGAATGTTATGTATGTCATCAATTTATCTTCGTACAGTGCTCAGTTATGTGGATAGTTATCTGATTTTCATTTTGAGCTATTAGGCATTTGAATGTTTTTTAGGGGTCTGCTTACTTAGCTTTACTTATGCAGGGTACAGTACATCAATGATTCAATGTCATAATTAATAAACAAGTTCTTTTTCTTTTCAATTCATCATGTTCATATAGATTATTGAAACAAATATATATACAGTTATGTACAGTTGTAATAAAAACAATTATATTCATTTAATACTTTGTTGGTATTATATCTTCTCTTTCCTTTTCACCCCATTCAGTGGGATTAATGTCATAATCAATCATTGCTTTTTCTAATAACAACCAACGGTCGAGTATTCCAATGTCTATGACTCGTTCTGGCAGTTCCATCCAGCCGACTTTTAAAGGTTTGGCTTGAGCTTCAAACAAGTCCACACTTTTATCAAACTTATCAACCCACATAAACGACATAATTCCTAGATTTAGATGTCGCATCTGACCAGTGTTGTACAGATTCACGATTGTCTGTATGTGGCGCACTGTCGTGGGGTTACTGATTTGTTCTCCGACAGTTGCGATTTCTGTCACATTGTTCAGCAAGTTTGCTCGAAAACTAGTTTCATCCGGGTTGTGTTTGGCGAGGTACCACATTCCTCCTAGGGCAGTGAAGATGATGCCGGTTTTTATCGGCCGATCTTTCATGTCTTGCCATGTCTCCACGGCTACGTCTCTGTAGTCTTGGTAGATATTCCGGAAGTATAAACCTGCAGATGAAATATGAAGAAATATCAGTTTTCATACTGTACAAACAGAGCAATATTGGCCTATTAAAAACGGTTATTTCATGCAGACTGTTTTTGCATATGCCTAGACAATACCAGTAATTACTATACATGGCAGTAGAAAGCCAACTGCTTTTAAAGCTTTTTAAGTTTTATTGTCCATTATGACTTTAATATGAGAAGTCAAGTTATCTTAATTGTGATCAATCATGTCAATGATGATTTGAGAATGGCATGAATAAACATGAAATTATTATCCATGACAGTTCAATGAGTTCATGCAACAGTTGAACTACAACATGTCATCTGATCTGACATTGCAGATATGCAATTGGTTCAATATCCATGGAATACAAGCTGCCATTTACTTCAAACTTTGAAAACCCAAAAACATTTGTTTCTAAAAAAAAGAACCTCAGACAGTCACAGACTGAGTGTGACAAGTTTGACAGCCAGCCAGCCAAGGGCAAACTTGACATTCAACAACATCTAACAAATCATGGATAAAAATCATCTGCAAGCCCAATTTTCTCTAGATCTGGGGTCAAAAGATTCCAGACTCACCTATTTTCTCAAGGCGACCACCTTTCCACTTGTCTGGCACTTTAGGACTGGCAAATCGAGGGATTTTTGAGGCGACATTTCTGAATGAAGAAGCCATGTGTCAGCTGTCAAATGGACCGGAAGTAGAATGAGCAGACGAAAACAAGCCAAACTGAATGATCACTAATAATCATTTTTTGTCAAAATTAAAATTATTGAATTGGGCCAATCCTAATTTTGGGGTAAAAATCATCTCATAGATTGTTGTTTGTAACATCTCATGAAATGCATGCCCATTTGGATTTTTTATTTGCACATGAACTCATAATAATCATTTGAGTGATCATTTGGTTTGGCAGTGAGCTGTCAAAATGGCGACCAAATACAGTATTGTGGACGTGGACAATGTGAGTTTTAACCTTTTGACAGGTTTTAATGGGCTTGATTTGTATATAATGTTGATAAAGAAGTGTTCTAATCATTGTGCTTCATATTTTCTACTTTTTGTAGGATGATGAGTCTCCTGACCTTCAATTTCATGGTGAGTTTTAGTTATAGATGTCAATCTCCATTGCAATTTGCATTGCCATTTGGCATGTTGGCAGTGTTGCTTTGTCCTACTCTCCCATAAAATTAAGTACTTGAAATTGTCACATTATCACTGTGTCAAATAAACTCCATACTGCATCAATATAGTATTTAAATTGTAGGTCCATACTAGATGTCTCTAGGTTATAGTCTTGAAAGCTTAAAAATACTAATTTTAGTCAAGTCATTTCTTTTTAGCAGTAAGTTTTTGGCTGATAATTAAAAACATACCTTACTCTTGACAAAAATACTTGTCTCCTCCTGTTCCTGACACCTTGACCAAACAGTTTCATAAACAATTGGAAGTATTGGCATGTTGTAGCCCTGGTTTTGAGGTAATCCCATTGGAATAACATTGCTGTCAACACAGCTCAAGAAGCCATTTTCTTCTATTGCTGCTGTTGTGACGTCACCATTGTTTCAGTGATGTCATAGAGCCTACAATTAATGCTGATGATGTCACAACAGAAGGCTAAAAATAGCTCTAAATGTGTTGAAGAGCAGCAGAAATTTAACATTGTAAGTGCCTGTACGATGAAGCTGGGGGATTAGAGGACATATATTTAATCCAAATCATGCTTGGTCATGGTGTACTCAGTCTAATAAACCAAAAATTAAACATCAGACTTAATCATGGATTGTTTCATTGGCTAAAAACTTACTGCCAAAATAAAATGTCTTGGCTTTAGTCTAAGTACAAACTTGTGTGAGATTAATTAGCTTATAAGGGGATCATTACTGGGGTCCTCATTTTGCACTTATTCAATAATTGGTATGGCCAATTATTAACAAATAAAAAAAACAAGTTAGTCCTAATACAGTGATATCCTATTTCTGTTGCAGATATTCCACACAGCGTTTCCATGGAGGAAGAAATAGACACTTCTGCCATGACTGGAAAGAAATCCCAAACTCACACATTCACCAAATTTCCTCAACCTGACGATTCAGATGACGACGGAGACAAAGCTGATGTGAGTACCTGCCACTTTGTATTTCATGACAATGAGAATTTAAGTTATTGATATTTTATAAAAAAATGATTTTGAAGCTGCTGTTTATTCAGTAAACTGACTGCTACTCTCGTCTGGATTCATTTCCCATCAAGGAAGAAAAATTGCTTTTGAAGCTAAGCTCATGAATAACAGAAATAAACATTGGCTGGAAAAATGTTAGCTTGTCAAAAGGCTTTCAACCACAGAGGTACAAACCTTGGCATTCGCCTGAAATAGGAATGGGACCCTCTGGGGCCTTTGAGGCCTTTCACCAATAATTATTGGAGAGGGTCCTCGACTCACTCCTATTTCAGGAGAAATCTGTCACTCACGACATCCCCATATTCATCAGCATCTAATTTGACTTGTCTATTTATTGCAGTTGTTGACAGGAGAGAAAAAATCAGCATCATTTTGGAAGTTTGAGTATTACCAGACCTTCTTTGATGTTGATACATTCCAAGTGATGAGGAGAGTTCTTGGCTCAGCCGTCCCAAATCCAAGAACCAATTTCCTCGAACATCACATTCGGCCGAACCCTGATATGTATGGTGAGTCAAAAACTCAAAATATAATTATAAAGTGCTAAGTATAAATGAAGGCTATTGAAATAGAGGTGATGTCAGAAACTCAAGGATTCAATAACGAGACCCAGTTTTTGTAAGGAATTTGACAACAACATGGAGCTTAGCAAAGAAAGTATAGTGTCTGGTGACTTAGTCCGTTATTGTAATATTTCTGAATTTTTTCGTTTGATTTTTGGTTTTCCCACACTTCTTAAATTCTTTTTACAATCTTCATGTGTAATATCTATAGATTGTACTTCCTTGGCTTGCTGTAAACCCGGGCTGAAATTGATATTTTCTAATATTATATTTTTCACAAACACATTAATACAGCTTTAACATGAATGTTAAAAATTTTATTTCAGGGCCCTTCTGGATTTGCACGACGTTAGTCTTCACAACAGCCATAGCTGGCAACATGGCTAACTACTTCCACGCTGGAGTAATTCACGAAAAAGCTCATGACTTCAAATGGCATTATGATTTCCACAAAGGTATGAATGCTCAAACACTATATGTTTCTTTTGTCTATTGCAATGAGAATTTAATTGCCTAACACATTAAAAAAAACTTGAAGATCCTCTGGTCTAATTGTGACCATATACTGCATAAGATAAAAATAGATACAAATATTAAAATATCTATCAATATTTTATAATTTTTTCAATTTCAGTGACATTTGCTGCGACTGCTGTGTTTGGCTATTGGTGGGTCATCCCTACGCTGTTATGGGGTCTGCTGTGGTGGAGAGGGAGTAGGGCAGGATTCACTTACTTAGAAATCATCTGCGTTTACGGCTACTCCATTGCTATTTACATTCCAATTTCAGTAAGTATTAACATATGTTAGCTTCTTAGTGTAGTCTCAAAAAGTGACATTTGATTGTGAAGTTCTCAAATATTGAGCTGACTTGAACTATTTCTTTTGAATTGCAGATTTTGTTTGTGATTCCTTACAACTGGTTGCACTGGATACTGGTTCTCGTTGGCATGTTGTTGTCGGGAACTGTGCTGCTCTTTACATTCTGGCCAGCAGTCCGAGATGACGACAAGAAGGTAAGTGTTCATATTCGGTCAATATAATTATAATATAATTACATTACAAAGTATTGAATTTTTTCATCATGGTCTGTATAACTGTTAAACAGGAAATCAGTCACCCATGTTATCAAAATTGTTAAAGTCAGTCACCAATCAGATTTAATTTATTCTGTAACAAAATTTGTGATTATATGTCCTTATTGTATTTTCCAGATTGGCATTGCAGTTATGGGATTCATTATGCTCTTCCATGGACTGCTAGCTACAGGATTTGTGGTAAGTCCGCCTCATGTATCTCATTCTATAAAGATACTTTTCTGATCACAGGCCCAAGATAGAGAATTGTTTTCCTTGCCTCTAGTATAATCAAAGGTATCACACTCTGAATGAGCCTGCCAACTTCATCTGGACATGAAGTGGGTCACTCTTGAACTCAGCAAATCAGAAAAGTTCTCACAAAGGTCAAATTTTTTAGAAAATCTGTGATTGGCCGATTCCTCAGATTAACCTACTTTCTGTCCTTATAAAGTGAGAGGGTGCTACCTTTGAATATACTAGTGACAAGCAAAGAAAATACCCTTATAAGGCTTTGGCCTGCATTCTGCAGTGCTTTTCGTAGCCATTGGCCACATTAGCATTGGCTAATGCATCACCCAGGTGGCTAATGAAAATTGCATATTTTGGCTGCAAATTAGCCACAAATATATGCATTTTACTACATTTCACTCAAAATCAGCTGTTTTGGCTAATGGAATTTCGGTCCTAGGAAAAGCACTGATTCTGATTTAGTATCCTCCGTGTCTCCCATTTCTCTTGGATGTTCTTCAGTTTTCCTTAACTTTGAATTGAACTACAAATCAATGGCTAATGTCCCATTAAATCCAGTCAACAGTGGAACACTGTTATTTTTTCGGTCAATCAGGGTCTCAGAATTCACTGATAGTTATTATGCTGCCTGGTGCCACACTACTACCACCAGATAGATGAAGAAGCATACTATTGTATGGCTTCGAGGCCACTATCACAAGGTGGCATTGCAGACAAATTTGCAGAAACTGTACTAAGAGGACCTCTGGTGGTGTGATTCTGGCTTTGTCGACGTGTGCGAGTATTATCATAGGCAAAGTGTTGGGCTATAAGCATTAAGTATAGATTTTTAGTGACAAAACAATCTTAGTCATGCAATGTCCTTAATAAAAGAGTTTTCAAAAGTCAAATTTAAACTATTTGAGAGAAAACCAGGCCAAAGGCCATTTTGTTTGAACTTTTTGAGGAAGAATGGTCAAGATTGTTTTGTATTCTTGTTCTGTCCTGACCCCAAGTGATGTTTGCCTATGAAAGCTGACATCTCCTTGTGCAACCTACCACTTCATATATATCCTATTGAGTTTAGCAAAAAAAAAAAGATGATCATTTAAAATTTAACTCAACTGGGCTTTAATACTTAAGATTTATCGAGCCCTCCCTACATAGATCTGAATGAAAAATGTGTTTCAAGAATGATTCATAATCTTAATAAATATTTTTAATATCAGTTTACGTTCTTGAAGAGGTGTCATGGCCTAATGGATAGGTGCTTGCCTGGTAACTGAGCAGAGAAGTTGCAGGTTTGACTCCCAACCATGGCACAGAGGAACTAAGCAGGTCCTCTTTGCATCACTTCACCCAGGTGTAAATAGGCCTAGGTACTAGGCTGAAGGCAATGATGGCAATTGTAGAGTGACTTAGCATTGTGTGTGCTGCAAACAGCTGCCCGGCTGTATACTCCCTGGGGAGTTGAGAAAGGCTCATGCTTGAACAGGCCTGCCAAGGGTGTGATTATAAAGTGTGTTGAGACTGACTTCGTCGGTGTAATGGACTCTAAAAAAATTCTGCATTTACATTTACATTTAAATTACTTCGTTAAGAATTATAGAAAGCATACAAACTATTCTTCAGTCTGTATTTCATTAGGTCTACAAATCGCCTGCTTTGTCAATGTCAACTACAATATGTGCATGTTAATACGTTATCTGAGTATATGGAAGAATTTGAGTCCTAATTTATTGTGGGCAATGAATTTAACCAGTCTTCTGGAACTAACTTACCAAGTGATGAGGATCTCACGTGATCAGCTTACATCATTCCGGCAAATCTATTTTGCTTGACTATTTATGTTCTGGTGTGCACAGTATGTTGTTAAAATGTCAATTTTAAACTTCGATGCTTCAATGCTCTCTTTATCAAGAAGAACAATTTGGCCCGGTTGAAGTGCAGTAAAGGCGAATAAATTTTCATCAGCCGGTTCAGTCACCCCTCCAGGCAATTTATAGTCTCTCTGGCATTGTGTGTCACTTATACGCTTACTTATAACACAGTGGACTAGTCTCTGGAGTCTGGATGGGGGACTAGAAATTCAAATGTAAAATGGCCAAGGGACATGGGGGACATAAAACCCCACCCTGAGCTGAGGGACAGGGAATTCAAAATTCAATTAGAAAAATCGCAAACTGACTGGGAATTCAAAAGTGTAATAGCCAAGGCACAGGGGGGGGGGGAGGGTGCAAAACCTCATCAAGAGTCTCAGGACTTGCTGTCTCCTTAATATGGTAATATAATAAAAACTTGGGTGCGGAAATTAATACAATTCAGGTGCTGAGGTGCATATGATATAAAAACTGTTATGTAGTTTATAATACGTACCAAAGTGTGGGTGATAAGTTCATAATTGATGCTGTTGTTCAAGAGGTCAGAGACAGTAGGTTGCGTGGGTTTTCTGCATATTTTGATGGAGCCATATCTGTTCCTGTCTCTCTTAAATTAATGGAAACCAAAAAGCTGCGATTACAATTTGTGTGAGCAGGTGCGTTTGATGAGGTTGTGCAAGACAAATGCTTTATGAATTGTATAGGAGTATGAGAGAAGCCCATCAAGTTGTATTTCCATTAACAAAGTACGCTCGGAGGGTTAATTGAGGATGACAAGGTCGTCACATGTTGCGAACTCTTGAGAGGTGTCACAATCTTCCCTAATGTGGGCGGAGCTAGCAGCAGTTAGGCGTAAAAGATAATGAAGAGCCAAGGTATGAAAAGGTATCAGCAACCAGTCAATAGATCTATATTTCTCTTCAAGACAATAATTTATTGCTAGACTTTAAGGAACAACATCAGTTGAACATCCCGGCTGGATGGATACCATTTAGCAGAGACATTAAATCGGTGGCCCCTTGTGTCAGTTTCTTTGCTGGGCACACTTGAGTAAATTGAAGAGTGTGTACCACACTACCATCAGCAGCACAATTAATGACAAAAATTAAGTAAGAAAGAGGTTTGGTACAAAAGTTGTAACTTAATTGGGGCAATGTTGAAATTGTACTTTGATTGTCTCGTAGAATTTTAAAATAACCTGCAGCCTGGTTGAGGCCTACCTCTGGTGTAATTATACAATATATAGAGAAATACTATACTTCTTTATAAAGTTCATATGTAGAGACTATTTTTGGTGACATTTTCTCGTAAATTAATAACAGCGGCAATCAGTGATGAGATATCCTGTCAAAGAGGAACTATTTCTGTTCACATCTGCTCTCAAATGTCACCTTTGGGAACTGTATTATATTTTTGGACTTTCTTTATGCCAACCTGAAAGGTACTCTGCCTTCATATATATGATAAACATCTGTTAGCTCTGTGTAAAGATGACAGGTTTAAGCCCAGTGCGTCTGATTCATATGAGTTAGCCTTACTTTCTGAATTTATGCATCAAAAACAAAAAGGGCTATAGATCTAGGAGATCCTAGTGATTCGGGTCCCATGACGCCAACTCATTGCCGTGTCCTCCTCTTGTCCTAATTGGCCTACCAAGTGCATAAATACAGGACGTAAAGCCCCAATCATCCATCCATCCATCCCATGACGCCAAGGGTAAAAGTTAAAGCCGCCTTCTGATCTATAAAGAATCATCGTAAATATTGAAAGTATAACTGTTCACCTAAACAAGAAAATTCTTTTCTTAAAAAATAACGAGGCGATTTTGAATTAAGTAAATTTGGCCCATTAAGTAATTGTCCATTTATATGCGATCCCTCTGCCCACCGTTCCACAGATTACTGTCCATTCGCATTCTATTGCGATGAAGCTATCCCTCCGTTTTGGTGATTTTTTCAACAGCCTTATTCTTTTAGAGTTTTCCCCAGTCTCTTTCCCCCGAGTGTTAAAAGGAGGAAGGAAAGTGTCAATTGGACGTTTCCTAAAAATGTTGTCAGAGGTAGTTACCGCCCTTCAGCTGAGCAAGCGAAATGTTTGCTCAATTTATGTGATGGTTTCAGATAACAGTGATCAATGAGTGGTCACTTTTGGTTAAATTTGCACTTAAGATAAGGCTGCCATATTCTGTTATGATATTGCCTTATTGGTGACTAATGTTTGACATAAACTGAGTAAATAATTTTATAGGCAAATTCAGATTAGTTATCAGCAGATCAAAATGGTCAAGGATATTTTAGCGAGAAAACGGTCGTAATTCACAGATTATGGCTCCCCACGGCTTGTTGTCCGAAAATTATGGCACTTCCGTACTTCAGACATGTTTGAGTCACTTTGACGTAAACAATAGATTGTTTACAAGCATTAGAAGCTTGTTTCTTGGTTAACAATAATAGGGAGGCTGTTTGACCTTGCTTCAAAAGTTGATTGACAGTTTTGACCTTAACAATGTCAACTCAGTCATTTGAATAATTTTATTTGTATACTTTAAGAGCTTAAACAGCCTTCAGATTGAAGTTGTCATTATTTAAGTCAAAACTTAAGATTCAAGAATTTGTGTCACAAATTAGAAATAAAGCTACAATGAAGTAAATGTCTCAGAGGACCATTTGTCAAGAGCTGGAGTGTTTAGAAATGTAAAGTTCTGTGGGTAAAGGGTCAATACATAGGTTCACCAAGAGATGGCAGCACATTCCAATGCACCAGAATTCAAATATAGCTCGATGCCATGATGGCAGCCCACTTCCATCTTGGGTCAGGACAGAATAATTAGCAGTTGCGAGTTTACATTTCCTGATTTTTAAACCGTTCAAGTTTCAACAGGATAAACTAAACCACCCACTCAGAAACTAACATTCATTGAAGAATGGATAACTGAGTTACTGACAAAGCACAAACATCAGATGAATCTTTTGAATCACCAAATGAGTTTGAGCATTCTTCAAACGTTTTTCAATGGTTTGTCGTGAATGCTTGCATGCTTGATTAGAAAATTATTAGATTGTCAACATAAATAAACTGATAAGCACTCAGCCACTGTCATAATTGTTGGACAACAACCCACATTGAGCCGTAATATGTGATTTTCACCTCTCTGTTGCCAAAATATCCTTGACCGTTTTGATCTGCTGATAACCATTGGCAGAACATGTGGCAGGTATCAAAACTTAAAACTGAATTAACAGACATCTGTGAAAATTTGTAAAATGTTTCAGTAATATTTGCTAAAGGTTTACATTTTGATGGGCTAAGGCTCAGTGGTACTCCAAACTAGGAGCCCTCCTTCCACATGCTGACCAAAAATATTAAGATTGCTTTTGATCATGTTGATTGTGGAGCGCCTTTAAAATTCAGGGTTTCCGGACATCCAAGAAAACAAGGAATGAATTTGTCATTAGACATTTCCTGAACATGAATTAGATTATAAACCTATGAATTTGGCAATGAACCAATTGAAGCATGGGGAAATTGTATTTTGAATGGGGCAATTGTTTTTGTACTTGTTTTCAGAGAGGTTTTTCTCAACAATGTCCCCGAAAAATATGTTGCAAAGTTTCGTAGAACCCATGATTTTCACAAGAAGTTTCAATATGTGATCAGCTAGACAACAACCAACACTATTATATGTAGCTGACCTACTGAATCCTTAAAAAAACCTATTTTTAACCGGCCTAAGGCCGGTTATTAGAGGAGGGCTTAAACGGATATTTGGTGAAATGGGACTCTTGTCCACTTGTCCATGTGTAAATGTGTCCATGTCCTGTCCATGTCCACTTTATTGTCATTTCCACCAGGTGTCAGTGTGTGTCAAAGTTAAGTCTAGGGCTGCCACCTAGCAATGAATAACTCAACTATTGCACTGTTATGTGGTTTCAGTCTGCTTTACTTAAGGGATTGAATTCACTTCATTGATCTAAGAATTCATAATACAAGACTTTTGTATCCATTGCTCAGTACTTTTGTGAATCTGCATTTGGCACATTCACTTAGTGAACTTCAATCAAGTGCAAATAATCTACCCAAGATTAGTGTTAGGTATTATAGGCCTAATGTAAATTTCATTAAATGAGCGTTATTATTTTTTCCATTTTCTTATGAAGAGTAAAATCTAAATTCATTTAACCCTTCCATATTTTTGTCCATTTAAACCAGGCGATAGGAAATCATTGTTGAAAAATACATTTGAAAGTTAATCAATGGATAATGTCATACATATAGGCTAGAAGCCATGTGACTATGAGCCATTAGCCACATTACCATTGGCTAATGCATCTTCCATGTGGTTAATACAAATTGCAAATTTTGGCTGCAAATTAGCCACAAATGTGTGCATATCTCTCAAAATTCTCCAATTGGCTGTTTTGGCTAATGGGATTTCAAGTCTTAAGGAAAAGCACAGCATGGTCTGACCACTTCCAAAGGATTTATCATGAATAATCATTTAATCATCCTTCATGTCATTGCTGTTTCCCTTTTGTGTCCTACCAAGTGCATTAATTCAGGACGTTGCGGCCAAACATCAAGTTTACATACAGTCAACACAGAAATTATTTGCACGCTTTGATTTTTCATCATATTTCACTGAAAAATGATAGTATGATAAAAAGAACTGTCCTATGTTTTAGAGTAGTGTTAGTAGGTTAGGTTCCCATGCATTTCATTTTTTACCAAAATTCATTTTCTTGGAAAATGTGAAAAAACTGAATTTTGAAAACCAAAAAATATTTGCACGCTTCAGCCAACTGCCAGAAACTGAATTTTTAATGATGATACTTAATTTTTTCAGTGGAACTACTGTTGTTTATTGTATATTTAGCTCATTTACATCAGTCAGACATTATTTGGGGTTCACAGGTGGGATTGCAGGTGTTACCAAGTGAAAGCACTCAATCCCATGTTTTTTTTCTATGTATGGCTGTAGAAATATGGCTAGAAACAAGCAACTCACATGAGACTGATAAGTAAACTCCATAATTGTGTCTATTTGTCTAAAAAAGTAATTTGGCGGGTATCGGTAGGTAATTATGTTCTACATGCAACCACAAAATGCCGGAAAACAGTAATACGAGTAGAATCAAACTGAAAAAATCTTAATTACAGGGCTCAATTTTGCCCCTGGGGACTACTTTGACTGTGAGCTGTGAACAATAGGTTGTAATAATTTTGGAGAAAGTCATCTGAGATAATTAAGACAAGTCATTTTCAAATTTTGCACTATATCATTACCACTATGCAGCCTACAACAAGTGTCGCCTCATAGGGTACCCTCAGGGAGGACCTCAATGAGTGAAAATTTCACAATTCTGGGTTTCCTTTGTAAAAATAAGCTTTGAACAATGAAAACTATTCACTGTCATAATAATTTCGGCCATAATTATTGTATAGACAAGCTTGGTTGGAACTTAATAATCGATGCATGACAATGCATTGAATATGCTACTCTTACATATATGCTAAAATCGAATAATAACATAATTTGTGAGCAAATATTAATGAAAAGGTCTAAATATTCTTTCTTAACAACTATTGATAAGCCAGTGGTTAAATAACTTGTCAGAGGCAAATCATCAGTTGTATCTCAGCACAAAATCACCAAGAGCCTTTTTTTTTTAATTTCCTGATGAGATATTGAACATAGTTCTTCACAAAAACCTGCATAGTTTATCTTTTTCTCACAATTTGACTATTTTAAAGGACTTCACAGACCAATTTCATGACAACTGCTATTTTTAAGTAATTTTTATACCTAAATGTAGGAGAAAAACATGGGAATGGGTGTACTCCTTGAGTAACACCTGTAATCCCACCTTTGAACCCCAAATAATTTCTGATTGATGTAAATGAGCTAAATATACCATAAACAACAGTAGTTCCAAAGAAAAAATTGAGTATCATCATTAAAAATTCAGTTTCTGGCAGTTGGCTGAAGCGTGCAAATATTTTTTGGTTTTCAAAATTCAGTTTTTTTACATTTTCCAAGAAAATGAATTTTGGTAAAAAATGAAATGCATGGGAACCTAACCTACTAACACTACTCTAAAACATAGGGCAGTTCCTTTTTTTCATACTACCATTTTTCTGTGAAATCTGATGAAAAATCAAAGCGTGCAAATAATTTCTGTGTTGACTGTATGTGGACTACTTGATTTCAATAAATGCCCATTCAAATGTAGTACATTCAGTCCTATTGATACCCTTTGACATGTAATACATTCATATATATATAGGAATTCCATTAATTGCTTTAATCAACTCTCTACCACCTTGACACAGTTTGTTTGGCATACAGTTCCCATCAACCTTGTATTTGCATGCACTGCAATCAAATTTGTGCTCTCTCATCTGATTTAAAAGTTAACTGTTCTCTCTTCCATCCTATACGAACTACATCAGTTGCTCACAGCTTAGGGCAGAACCGTTAAGTATTTCAAATACATATTACATACAGTGTGGAGCACACATGCACTTGTACCTTCTCATTCTTCAGCTAAATTTTTCTTTATTCTATGACCAGCCATATATTTTCCCAAATAACACCAAACCTGCCCAGTGAAATACCTTACTGTGGAGGGACAATAACTCCTATTTCCCTCAAAAGAAGTTGCCAACAGAAATCTCTTGTTTTAATATAAAGTTTTGGTGGAAATTGACTGTTAAAAATTGATATAAATGTCATCTCTATCAAGCCAATATATGTGCATGGCTGGTCAAGTGGTCATAGAATAAAAACATTACTTGGGTCCATACAAAACAATCTATGTAATAATTTTAAAATCACCCTCTTCTTGATTTCAACCCCGAATATACAATCACCAAAGGCCGGTTTTGAATCCATGGATTCTTGTTAAAATTTCCTTCTATAGGCCGATATTGATAAGGAACTCAATTTTGCATCTGTGACATATATATATGCATTAATATGCATTTCATCAATTTGTGATTACATTCTGCTGTGAAATGGGTGACATCAGGGACATTGTAGAAAATGTATATATGTCCATTTCGATGAGGAAGTATTTCAATATACGAAACATTGAATCCATAGAATCCATAGAATTCAAACAGTAGACATTGAAATGTTGTCTCCAATCTCATAACATATTCATCATGTCACCTAAAATCTTGAGATTTTGACGGGAACACAGATTGGCAATTTATATTTGAAAACTTTTGGTGGTCTCCTTCTTCTGTTGAGGAATCCAAGGTGAATTGCCAATGACAACTGTTGGATCCTGTCAAATTTGAAACAAGTTCCGCGATGCCTTAGGAATAATTTCATTTCACTTTTGAAGGATGCGTGTTGGCAGCTCAATTGAACGTCGTTGAAATTCAACAATTGTTTCAATAACTTTCACCATGTGTTGTGTGCAAACTCTTCAAGTGGAGATTGCCATTGATGTTCATGTTTTTGACAGTTAACATAGTTTGTCTCTTTGTGGTACACAGAATTTCAATACTAAATCAGTTATGAATGCTGATTTTTGTCATAATTGTTTCCATTAAAAGAGATTTTAAATTTATGCGCTATAAGTTAGTAGTTGCTTTTGTGTCCTGAATTTTTGCCACTTTTAGCCCAAGTCCTTCAAAGCCGACAAATGGTATTGTAATTTTCGCAGAACTTCAACTTGACAAGTAGCCTGGTACAGCATTATATTATGATTTCTACAGAACTTCTGTTTGAAGTTTGATTTGCGTTTATCTGATGTTGTGTGATGATTTACATGTGATCAGTTCCATTTCTCATTGCTGTGGTATTCTGTTTTAGAAGTCAATTATTTTCTGTATCTCCATATCTATCTGTCTATTTATCTATGTATCTTGCCACCTATATCTTACTACCTATCGTTAACTTCCTATCTGTCTCCATGTCTGTATATCTCTCAATATTTGCATGACTATCAATCTCCATTTTGACTATATTATCTGTCTATCTATAGTTTCTAACTTATAATTATGAATATATCTGTCAATCTATCACCCTCTTGTCTGCAGTTCCAATTAATATTTCTGCCCAGCTCTAGGTATCTATGTCTTTGATTCCTGGTTGCATTAACTATTTAATAAGCTGTATAGAATTGTCACTGTAAAGCTGATTTAAAATGATTCAAAATTGTTTTTGTCTTTCCAGTTGTACTTCTTCCACGTGCCTTCGATTCCTCTGACTCCGATTTCTCCGAATAGCACGGTGGTTACACCTCACGTCAATAATACAGTAGCAGGTGTCGTCCCGAAAAATCCTCCAAATTCCAACATGAGTAGTGCCAACAGATTGTCTGCGCATGCTAGTCCCGCACAAAATGCAGCTATGGGTAATGCGCTGAGTGATCAGCAGCAGTTGTTGTCTTCAGCTCAGAAGTCAGCCCCTCAAAATAAAGCTGGGGGTAATATGCTGAGTGATCAGCAGCAGTTGTTGTCTTCAGCTCAGAAGTCAGCCCCTCAAAATAAAGCTGGGGGTAATATGCTGAGTGATCAGCAGCAGTTGTTGTCTTCAGCTCAGAAGTCAGCCCCTCAAAATAAAGCTGGGGGTAATATGCTGAGTGATCAGCAGCAGTTGTTGTCTTCAGCTCAGAAGTCAGCACCTCAAAATAAAGCTAGGGGTGATACGCAGAGTGATCAGCAGCAGTTGTTGTCTTCAGCTCAGAAGTCAGCACCTCAAATTAAAGCTAGGGGTGATACGCAGAGTGATCAGCAGCAGTTGTTGTCTTCAGTTCAGAAGTCAGCCGCTCAGACTAAGCAGAAAGTTTTAACCCCAAGTACTACCCTTCCGCCCGCATTGAAAAAAGCTCTAGCCGCGAACAGCTCTGATTCGTCCAAAGTGAAACGTGCGGCTCTTAGTGAAAGTCTTCAGAAGAACTCTAAAAGTGATATTTCGGGTGACATGACTGCTGCAGCCTCCTAAACGTGCTAACGGTGATGATTAATGTTGCTCTAAGCTTTGTGATGAATTCTCTTATAAATGATTTATTTGATCTGATGCGCTCTTACTGTGGCGAGAAAGTGACATAGCCTTGTGTTCCGAAAGCCAGGTGTGTTTGTCACTGTCGTCTCCATCTGATAAGCGTTATCAGCTGCTGTTCAAGATTGCCCTTGTCATGACACTGTCATCTCTACAGACTGTGATTAAAAAATGTGAACCCATCTCGCTACTTTAACTTCCTCTCTCTGTCAGCTTTGCGAAGACTTTATTTGTCGTTCAGCGGATGTCATATATGTTATGCTAGCCGTCCTGTTATGAAGGAACTCCTATAAACTTTGATCCAACTTTGTGAAATCTTATTGCCATATGGCATTGTGCAATTGTGAATGTAGGCCATATGAAACAATGTGACAAGTTGACAACTGACAGGCTCATATTCTGACAAGAAGACTCATTTGGTTGAACTTTTGACACAGTGGACTGAAAGATTTGAGCGTGGGCGTAAAGCCATATATTAATACTATGGAAGTGTACAGAAAATGCGCTAATAAATAGGGACTTTGTAATTGAACGTATTATACTTTGGGTTAAAAAGGAACATGTCATTTCCAATGGTTCATTCTTGTACATTAAACATGCATTATTACTGATTATGTATTTACGACACTGTCCAATATGTACTTCAACATTTCCTCTTCAAATGTCCTGTTATGATGTTTTCCAATTACTATTTTTCTAAATTGTAACTTTTTGTATGCAGGAACAGTGAAGGATTATTTATTATTTCTACCAGTCGATCTGGTATTGCGACTCTTTTGATTGTTGTGTTTGTTTTGGTAATAAACTGAACTCCTTGAAAATGGATATTTAAAAAATTGTAGTTACATTGTATCTGACATGCAGATGTTATATTTCTGTTTATTTTGGGTAATTTCACATATTAATCCCTACTTGATATTCTGTATCTCCTATCTTGTTACAACCAGTTTAGTTCTTTCATTATCTGGAAGTGGCTCCATTGGTTAGGGGGCTTTTGCAAAGCTTTAAAATAATTGGTACTCGAATCTTGTGTTTAAAATCGCAAGGGTCAGACATAGCCTGGATGTCGATACTCGATAGGTATTTCTTTTATTTCTGAAAAGATTAAAAAGGTAGTGAGGACACAGAGGTTGTGAACTTGTATTTGACAATCGTGCCCTTGTATTTGACGATTTTCATTTGTACATTACAATACTATTTGTGGCTCAAATCTATTGCATTTAAATATACATTGGTCAGCCAATTCTAAGGAGATATATATTGGAATATTTTGCATACCTGTAAAATAAAATCCATTTCCTCCTTGTAAATATCGCAAGATCGTACAGGAAATAAATGCATAGTCTGAACTGGTTTACCCAATGAACAAGTACAGTGGTACTTCACCTCTCTGTGAACCTAATAACCTCGTCGCTTTAGTTCAACTCGGTCTTGCTGGCTGTTGTTATTCAGGTCATCGGCTTCTGTTTTTGGCGAATTTTATAATAATACTGAAGATGAGATGGTGAACTCATCTAGCACTACTTGAGTCAGTTGAGTGCTGGTGATTAGTATAGGTTATTCACCACGGGAGAGGGAATATGTGATTTATCACCCGAGGGTTAGCCTGAGGTGTGATAAACACATATTCCTGATCCCAAGGTGAATAACCGGCTTATACCATGAGACCAACAGTCACAAACAGTCAAACAGTCTACGATTAGACATAAGTGGACAACAAAGGATGTTGGAATTATCGCCCTAAAATACTGGCATTATGTGGCATGTGATTGATTATCTGACAGAGGTGTCAAATGGTATAATTAGTGATACATTGCAGCTCATTTACATCGAATCAAAAATAATTTCTTCTCTTCTACTGAAGTCCACTTTAAACCAAAGTTCCAGAGATTCCTTAGAAAATTACTTTGCCATTGCCTGGTAGGTCTTTTGGGAAGCCAACTTTATCAATTTAACTGAGAAAGCAGATTGGTACTGCAGGCATAATAATATTAACATGTGGACATTAATTTTTTCTTCATGTTGAGATGGCCATAATCGCGAATCAGCAGGCTGCTCTATGTTAAGTCAACAGGTTATTCTATGTGAAAAAATTGTTCTAAGTAAAATCTACAGGTTTTCTATGTGAAATCAGCTGGTTGTTATATATGTGAAAACTGGGTTACTTAAAGTGAAATCAGAAGTTTATTCTATGTAAAATGTATGGATTGTTCCAGTCGAAATCTGCAGATTGGTCTTGGTAAAATCTGTGAGTCGTTTTATATGAAATCCTTGGATTTGTGAAATCAGTGTGTTGTTCAATGTGAAATCTGTAGGTTTTCTAAGTGATATCAGCAGATTGTTACATATGAAAATTGATGGTTGTTCAATGTGAAATCAATAGATTATTCTCTGTCAAATCAGTGGATAGTTTTATGTGAAATCAGCCGGTTGTTCTAAGTGAAATTGGCTGGTTGTTCTAATTCGAATCAGCGGATTGGTCAAGATAAAATCTGCAAGTCGTTCTTAGTGAAATCTGCAGGTTCAACAGGTTGTTCTATGTTAAATATGGATTGTTCCATGTGTAATCAGATTGCCGTTTTCTGCAAAATCTGCTGGTTTTCTTTGTGAAATCATCAGATTGGTACAAGTAAAATCTGCATGTTTTCTATGTGAAATCAGACAATTGTTCTATGTGAAATTAGTGGATTGTTCAGCAACCCCGGGGAACATTGGGACGTATAATCCATATTGCCTCAATTCACTGTGGCCTGTATACTTTTGTCTGCTGTCCCAGGTCATTCAGTCGACTTGGACACTTACATTCTCCCATATAGCTAAAGCGCGTCCCCATGTGCCCCATGTTGAGTGTCGCAATGAGCCTGACATGACTTTTACACATAATTGCTAATTTCTCAGACAGCAGTGTGTTTATCGGGATAGCAATTCCTAACTGTTTGTTATGATGTATCAAAATCATACAAGTATTGAGAAAGCCTCATAGTTCATGGTTTGTCCAGAGAATATTTCGAATGGAACACCTGAATTTAGTTGAATTGTAGGAAAACAAACTTTTCCTCACCATACTGTTACATTGCCATACTTCTGCTTGGCTTTAATTTGCCAATAAAAGGGTAGAAACATCAGGATGTGAAATTACAAGATATATGATGGCGCTACCATATTATATACCTTGCCAGGAACCAAGAAAACCCCACTGTCCCATAGTGCCCCGTGTCCCAATGTGCCCCGGTTCCCCCTACATTGAAACAAAGCAACTACGTAGTAGTCATATATTGGCTGAATGTTGATTTTGTGAATTGTGATGGATATAAGAGCTCAATGGTCCAAATGGATACAAGGAGCTTTCATCTGTCACCAAGGGCACCATGTGTCTGGTGGCTATCTGAGTGATTCCGGGAGGTCAAATTAAACTAGTTCCACCAAGGACCACAGGGTCGAGGTCTTCTATAATTATCTGTATGATGGTAGTCACGGTCATCATCTCAGTCATACCTGTTGCATGATGAATATTGAGCTGAAGGTCAGTTGGCACATCTACCTGGACACTGTGAAAAGTTTATTGTTGTACTCTCAATATTATTATGATACTCTGTGTAGTCTGGTTGGGAGGGATTTGGAGTCTTCTGGATCAGTGATGGAAACGAAAAATTTTCTTCGAAGGAGCGCCATTCCAAATTTTTAAAAGAGAAAAAGTTCACCCACCAGAGCATTATTTAGCAAAAAATGATTATGTGAAAAGTGCACACCGTTGGACCCAAAAGTTTTCAATCAGAATTTGATAAAAAGACAGAAGGCCCGAGTCACACTTACGAGGGGCGTTAAGAAAGTTCGAGGCTTTTTTTCATATGGATACTTACTTTCAATCTAGAACTATGAATTTTTCACAGGATAAAATTCAACATATTTGGAATGGATTTCCAAAATTTTTGACAATTTGGACATTTTTAAGTCATTCTGTGGTTGCCATGGAAACTGAAAGTTCAGCTTCTTGGGGCAGGTAACACTGTTACAAAGAATGCCAAGAAATTGTGACTGTGAGGGACTTCCCTCTGTCACTTGTATTAGTGAGATTGACAATATTTGACACAAGAAGTATGGTATTAGCTTCTAAATATGCTTTCAAGCACACGAAATGTGTGTATTCTTACACTGAACCCATGTAGGAAAGCACTCCTGCATGCCAGATATGGCGAGGGAAATTCAGGAGGCAAAGCTGTGTTTCCCTGACTACATAAGGACTTGTGAAAGCATGGATTCACTAGTATGAAAAAAATACCAAAATGGATAGCATTATCCATCCTAGCTATTCCTGTGACATGTTTCTTTACATAAGTCCTGGTTTTCCCTTACTTTAGTCCATGGGGGCTATAGTTTCAGGCACCAAAGGAGAAACAGCTTTGGATGACCGAAATGCTTTCACAGAATGTTGTTTGGAGGGCCTCAAGGAACATTTACTTCTAATGGTCAAGTGTATGAATCAATGCTTTTGATGAGCATGGGAGTATTTTTTAAGGATAATATTATATTTCTTGTGTCAAATATTGTCAATCTCACTAATGCAAGTGATAGAAAGAGGTCTCTGATAGCCAAAATGCTTTGGCTTTAGTGGTTTCGGTATTATCTGCCCCAAGAAGCTGAACTTTCAGTTTCCATGGCAACCACAGAATGACTTAAAAATGTCCGAATTGTCAAAAATTTTGGAAATCCATTCCAAATATCCTGAATTTTATCCTGTGAAAAATGCATAGTTCTAGATTGAAAATAAGTGTCCATATAAAAAAAAAGCCTCGAACTTTCTGAACGCCCCTCGTAAGTCATAGTGTGGCTTCATTGAAACTGTGGTTCTCCTGAAGGGCTTGTTCCAAAAGACTGACACTCAACAGGCAGACAAAGGTTTGTGTAGGAGTTAGAGCCTACTAGGAGTGAGCATGATCTGGCAGACTGGCATGAGTGTATGCAGTGCTACAGTTCTGCCCAAAAGTTTACATACCCCAATGCAAAATGTGCAATTTCTCTATTTCCAGGGCAATTTTAACAACAATAGGCAAATTATACATAAAATACAATGCACTGCATGTGGCTGAACACTTTTTAACAATTGAAAATTCAATTGCAATGAGATTCCATGATATAATCGGTCAATTGCATTTTATGACATTTTCAAAAGTTTACATACCCTTCTGTTACAGCATATAATTTCCCCCTTGGGATCATGAACAGATTGCGAGATTTTTACTACACTATTTCAGAAGTCCTCAGAGAACATCAGGAGTGATTTTAGTCTATTCTGCATCTCAGAATTTCTGTAACTCCACGTTCATTGTTGGTCTCCGCCGGAGCACGGTCTATCTCCGATCAACAAATAATTTATCAATAATATTCCAGTCTGGAGGGTGTCAAACCACTAAAGGGCCTTTTCTCAACTGTCCTGAAAATATTTTTGGGCAGGATTAGTGGAAGGTTGTGGATTGTTGTACTGTCGCAGGGACTTGTTTCATCCCGTTCCTAACTTTCACACTGAATCATGTCAGTTCTCTTCCAAAATTTTAAGGAAATCAGTGATGTTAAACATTCCTTTTGTCTTGACAATGTCTCTGGAGCTATTCAAACTGAAACAGCTGCAAAGCATTGAACGTGCACAACCCTGGTTCAATTTAGCAATGGTCGTCGTTTTATCTTAAGTCTTAAAATAAACTCGTTGCAAACACAGTGCAAGGGATTTTAATGATAGAACACCTCAGCTAAGTCTCGTCTATTCAAAAACATTTTAGCAGATGGCTTGGGACTTACAAAACTGCTTTTGGTGCACTGCAGCCAAGTTTGTCCCATAATCACCCCCGTCCAATAAGAGGCATGCTTATCAGGTACGCAGGCAAAATAGTACCGTTCACAAAGTGAACCAAGGTGGTGCATTTTTGATACATAGTGGCTATTTCAGTGCACGCAGCACTGGAATATTTGTCAAGACTATTGGAAGTTGTTATGCCACTGATTTCCGTAAAATTTTGGAAGATAACTGACATGATTCAGTGTGAAAGTTAGGAACGGGATGAAACAAGTCGCTGCGACAGTACAACAATCCACAACCTTCCACTAATCCTGCCCAAAAATATTTTCAGGACAGTTAGGAAAAGGCCCTAGAGTGGTTTGACACCCTCCAAACTGTAAATTTTATTGATAAATTATGGGTTGATCGAAGACAGACCGTGCCCCGGCGGAGACCAACAATGAACGTGGAGTTACAGAAATTCTGTGATGCAGAATGGACTAAAATCACAGCTAACGTCCTCTGAGGACTTCTGAAATAGTGTATTAAAAATCCCGCAATCTTTTCATGATCCAAAAGGGAAAATTATATGATATTACAGAAGGGTATGTAAACTTTTGAACATGTCAGAAAATGCAATTGACCTATTATATCATGGAATCTCATTGCTATTGAATTTTCGATTGTTCAATAGTGTTCAGCCGCATGCAGTGCATTGTATTTCATGTATAATTTGCCTATTGTTGTCTAAATAGCCCTGGCAATGGAGAAATTGCTCATTTTGCATTGGGGTATGTAAACTTTTGGGCAGAACTGTACATCAGCTGAACAACACATTCTGAGGACATGGAGAGCTTAGACGTGCACACATGTAGTGACTCTTTTGGGTTAACTTTAGTGAAGTGCAGAAAAAAGGTTTCATATAACAGAGAGATTGTTGCAGCACTTGGTCGAGGAAAGGACTACTAAAGAGAAAAGAAATATTAAAAGTGATTCTCCCGAATGTGTAGCAAAAACTTGTGTACGCAATGCATCCCTTAGGCCTATAATTCTATGTAAGACTTGTAAGACTCATAGAGGTTTTTGCACCTGTTATCTTTTTGTAAGATACAAGTATATAAACAACAAAAATATTGGTGCAAAAACCCCTGTGGTAAGATGCCTGAAGTTTCATTGTGAAGTGGGTGTTTGTTAGACAATAGGGTTTGTAACATTTGTTGTAGCAGGGGTAATGTGAGATTGGGAGGGCAGGGGTCAGGGAGCGTGACCAGTTGTCACCAAAACAAGGCAGCCTATTGACACTTGTTGCCCGACTTGTTGCCTGACTGCAGCACTGGCCACACGAACCTGCTTCGGTTGTCTTGTTCACTTCCGAACTGGGAGACCTGAACAAGCCATTGAATGACCTGTGCCAGGCGATGGGATGACCTGTGACAGACATCACGATACTATACACTGTTGCAGCACAGTACAGAGTGCTGACTGTGCAGGAGAGCTCTTCGTACAGCAACGGATCAATGAGGTCATTCGGTTTTTAAAACTTAATTGGTTTGTTTTACTTATTTATTTTGCGACTTTGAGTACTTTGTGTGTGGAGGTTGATCTTCAAAATTGATCTAATTTGAAGTTTCCCAATTTAGGATGCTTTAGTTTCGCTATGGTATATCATTTAAAAAAACGTTGTGGCTACTGATATTTAGTGGTTAATCTATTTAGCTACGCCTACATTTGAGTTACAAAAATCAATGATTTTCTCATCTGAATGTATTTTAAGATTAAAGTCTTATGGATATTTAAGAGTTATTCAAAATTCTTAAATTAAAAAAGAAAATATGGTATATATAGGTTATGATGTTGCTTGGACAATATTTCCCAAAATGTTCACCCTCAGCCCTGTACTTCCCTCCACCGGGATTTCGGGTGAAAACATCATGGAAATACAGTCCAAACTATATATAACGAATTGTTATTATTCATTGAATAATCAGTATATAAGTCAAGTTAAGGAAACTTCACAAGTTGCTACCTTCCCAGGCTTCCATATCTGTCTGTATACAGTTCTGTAGTTAAGCCTGCTAGTCTCCAGCAACAAAGAAACCCAAGTTCTAAAACTGAACGACCTGTCGCAGTACAACAAGCTCTTCTGTACTGTCAGCACTCTGGACTGTACTGCTACAGCAAATAGTATTGTGACGTCTGTTGCAGGTCATTCCATCGCCTGGCGCAGGTCATTCAATGGCTTGTTCAGGTCTCCCAGCTCGGAAGTGAACAAGACAACTGAAGGAGGTTCGTGTGGCCAGGGCTGCAGTCAGGCAACAAGTCAGGCAACAAGTCAGGCAACAAGTGTCAATAGGCTGCCTTGTTTTGGTGACAACTGGTCACGCTCCCTGACCCCTGCCCTCCCAATCTCACATTACCCCAGAATCAACAAATCTCAATGTTCCAACACACTCCCACTTCACTAGCAAACTTTACACAGGGGTAATATTACAATGGTTTTATGAAATTTATAGGTAGCTTTTGTATATTGCATTGTACATCAAATTGCTGTTACACTTACACTGTTGATGACTCATATCCAGAAAATGAGGTCATATCCTATACTTGCAATGTATCAGCAGCTGTCAGTAAATGAGTCATGTTTAAAACAGACAAAAGAAACATTACCGTAATATGGGGTGAATCGGGACACTGGGGTGAATCGGGACAGAATAGACAAGCATTATATTCCTCCAAAAAACACCAACTTCTACTTGCGTGAGGGATTTGATTTTTGGCACGCTATTAGAATACATTCTAGTGAATATCGTGATGGATTTTTACACTTCTACTTATAGGCACTACGGAGCTGCTATACTTTTAAGTTGCTCCCGCAGAATTAACATTTTCGGAAAGTGGTCAAAACTTTGCTTGTACTATAAAAAGTCTAAATACCAGAGCCATAATATCTCACAGGAACATATTTTTCATTTTGAAATGGTTTCAGGGGACCAGAATAGTAGACCAGATGTGGGATTATTTTGGTTTGGTCATGGGTTCAGATCCAGGTCATTGGCAAAGTTTCGGGAATAATCAAAATGTACCTTACCAATTTTCCTTTGAATGTGCTAGCACGGTCTTTGGATAAATATTATTGAACTTGATATCATTTATAGTGGATTTAGTCCAGAATTCACAATCACCAGCAAAATTAACAGAAAACAATAGTCTTCCCTATTTTTTGGTCATTTATCACATTTTTAAGAATCTGCATATTATAGATGAAATTGATTTCAGTTTTTTTTCAAAACAATTTTTTTGCATATTGAACATGTTTTCTAATGTTTACTCACAAGATGCAATCACTTAGGGAAGGTATGAAGTATTAATTGTGGAAATAAGGGAGTGTCCCGATTCACCCCAAAGTGTGGGGTGAATTGGGACAGTGGTTTTCTGGGCCTTGAGCATTGGGAAATTGAGATATCGTACCAAGCTCCAAGGGGTACTTAGCCCTTGTGTTCAGACACAATTTGACACCAAATTTTGATTTCTAGATTGATTTTTGTCCATCCTATGACAGAAAAACGGCCAATTCTGTCCCGATTCACCCCATATTACGGTAGCTGCTCTTTGCACAAAATATTTGTGAATGTGAGGCAAAAAATTGGGAAAAACGTCGAAATGGCCAAGGAAATTGTCAATCCTGATAAATTTTCTGTTAATTTGATTTTAGAAATGTCAAAAACAAGCTTCTGTCTGATTTTACATGGAGGGTGTGAATGGACACCAGCTAATGTTTGTTTTCTTCTTCTGTTTTAAAAAGACTGTTTTTAGAGTTCACTGATGCTGGACTAGTCATGCTCACTCCCACACAAACCCGTGTCCACCGGTTGAGTGTCAGTCTATTAGAACAAGCCCTTCAGGAGAACCACAGTTCCAAGGAAGCCACACCATGATGAGAGGCTGTGACTTGAGTGTGGCTTGGTCTTCTGTCTTTAGCACCTATGTCTTACTGTGTAAGTCTGTTTTCCTGCTCTATTCCTTTCCTTTGCATTGTGAAGACACAAAGAACAAACTTCTTCCACATTACAAAAGGAAAACCAGGATGACCCTAATTGACCTGACCCAATTCTCTGAGCTTTTTGATTTTGCCGAAAAGGTTGACATAATTGCCTCCAAGGGTTTAGTTGTATGTATCAGAACATTCTTCATTCATGCATAATTTCAAAGTTTTGATATAAAGGGCTGTTTTTTTTATAAAGGGCTGTTTTGTACACACATTTTCAGTGAAGATGATTTTACAATTTGCATTCATGATCCATCTGTCAACAAACTCCAGCAAATCTTGAAGTTAAGTGGGCCAATTCATAAATAGTTAACATTCACACAACTGTGGTATTCAATAAAGGCAAGGATTACAAATTTGTGACTCTACACAAAAGGATTATCAGCAAATAAGAGCCAACAAAACTACAAACAGAAAACAAAATGCCGTACATTTAAATCAAAGGAAGTCCATTCAGAGCCTTCAGGGTAAAGGTCATCTTGGGCTTCTCATAAGATCACAAGAAGTGAATTTCTGGAGAGTGATCCACCTTGGTCTATAGATACTTTATCAGATAGGTGTAATTGGTATAATCTGAATATGTTTTATCATAATCTGCTACAGTGCAACTCAACATAAAGTATGACTGCCCCAGCACGAAGGAAGAATCAGCCACTACTTGACCCTTCCACTCCTTTTGGCTACATCTGAATCACTTCCTACCTTTACCTACTTGAAACTACCTTTTAAAGTTACATTAAAACAACATTTAGACTTCACCAATTTGAACTCAATCGCCCTCATTGTATTTAATTTGATATTGTGCCCCTTTGCTATTGCAATTAGATTGGTAACTGTCTTAATGGAGTTCTTAATATCGGCTCAGGTTGTTGTGGAATTCAAAGGTAGTTGTAGGAGATTTGGGCAGAGCATTTTTTAAGGATTTTCTACTGGGAGACCAACGCTGCTTCGTAGCGTCGTAATACTCTACATTTATAGATCAGCCACTCCACATGTAGATCCATTACGGTAAATTTATATAATGGTTCCTAATATTGCTAGCCAAAGGATTCTGAATAGTTGAGCGGACTGCTAATTGAGGAGTTATGCTGATTGCCACGAAAACGCGTTTGATTTTTTTTTTTATCGCAAATAAAAAGGATGACATAAGCACAAGATCTTTGTAGAGACAGTGTAAATATCTTTGTTAAGAGAATCAGATGTCTTGGTTTCAAAGTCATCCAAAACTGCAAATCAAGACAACCAAATGAGAAATTTATATGAGTCTCTGAAAATAATTTGGTCTCCCAGTGATACCAATTTGGCAATGACTGGGAGACCAAATCTGTCCACTGGGAGACCATTTGGTCTCCCAGTTACTATGTTAAAAAATGCACTGATTTGGGGTGTTGACAACTTGACCTAGTTATACCTAGCATCAGGAACTATGAGATTATTAAGGTCAAAGAAGGTTGTTCCACCTGCTGTGGAAAAAAATTATTCAAAAACGGGATAGCGCAAGGAGGCGTGTTGACACTCGTACTACTGACACAAGATCAGAGGTCTCTTTTCACTTGATGGAATATCTTGATTGAACCATAGAGATGTAGACATTAAAGACCTCATAACTGGCCAATGGAGTCTTATCCTTTTTGACCTTTAATGTCTCCTAGTTTATTGATCTATTTGCGTCAAAAGGTGGCTGACCTACTCTCGCAAATGACACTTATACTCCGTATCTGCCAAAACACATAGCATCGGAATGCCATTTATGCATCAAAAATATATATATTTTAATAATATAGTAATAGGGGAAGAGGGGGTGAAAAGTCACAGGGGTAAAAAGTCACAGGCCTTTTTGACCAACTTGCAGTGACCTAATTCTTAAGCTTAAATCACAATTTGGGACACTTTTATGAGAAGAAGGTCTGCAGGGAATATGAAAATTATACTCATTGTGCAAAGTGGGTTTTTACCCACCTCATGCATTTTTGGTGTCCCAAACAGGTTTTATTGATCCTGAACTTTCTCTATTAATGTCTGGTCACTGTGACATAGGAAGTTGTGCTACTGTTTCAGGGCCTTTTGGATAATAGTCTTTCATGCTGTGAACCCATTTTTGGCCATTTGATCACCAAGTTGCCATGATCATGTGTTGAATTTAAAAAACAGCTGAGGGGTGAAATGTCACACTGTGACATTTCACCCCAGCACTGTGATATTTTACCATAGGTTACCGGGAAGTCAGTATTCTGAGCTAAGGAAAGTAAAATAGTCCACACTAGAAGCTTTTAGCTTACAATCTTATCATCACCTATCATCAATAATACTGATGAGAGAGCATTACAGCAAAATTTCATTTCGCAAACTTTGGGCAATTTCTGATGCCGGCTTTACTGATGGTGCATTGTCATTGCATGCCAATAGGTTTTGAAGGCTCACTCTAAATTTCATGTACAAGGATGACTATCAAGTCTAGGTCTGCATATTACCTCATATAGTGTTGTATGTTCACAAAAATTGCATGTGACTTGTTACCCCATGGTTGTGACTTCTTGACCCTGACATGGGGTAAAAAGTCACAGCGGACTTTGCCTTAAATATTTGTGAACTGACTAAAGCCTATTTACAGCACAGCAGCTATCATGTGATACAACTATAGTCAACTAAATACTGCATAATTGTGCCAAAGGTCATTCAGATCTAACAAACACCTGCTCTGCTCTGGGGCTTTTTCTGAATTTTGTGACTTCTGACCCCCGCCTCCCCTAATATAGTGTGATGTTATATAGCGCCTACTTCAGATAAATCTGCTTAATGGCACGCAACATACTGAATGATAATCATAACAATCATTACAGTGATAACTTCTGGACATGGCTGCAGCGAAGTTCGAACCCACGACGTCCCACATCCTCATGAAGGCATGCCAACCATTATACTACAGAGCCACAAATTTTGTAGTTAAACGTTTCAAAAAATAATTCTGAACTGTCTATATAAATGGCTCAATAAAGTTAAAGTGTCATCCACTTCCTGCTTAACAACTGTATAGTACTTGACTTATTTGACATCTAACATAGTTGACAACTTAAAAAGTTATTATGGTAATAACACCTCTGTCAGCCAATGCCAATCACATGCCAGTATTTCATTGCCATAATTCCTGCATTCTTTGTTGTCCACTTAGCAATAGCATCCCATATTTACCTGTTTGAGTGTTTGTCTGATAGTACACTGTATAAGCTTGTTTTTCACCTTGGGATCTGGAATATGTGTTTATCACACCTTGGGCTAAAATCACATTCCCTCTCCCGTGGCGAATAACCTAATAATTAATACTCAGGCTCTCTGTTACTGACCACATATCAGCAAGCTGTTCCAAACAGGTCTAAGTGGTTGCAGTCCCTCGATCCATTCTATCAAATGATTACGAAGTAAGTTGCCTTATGTATGTTGGGTCTGCTTGGAATGTTTTCAATCAATCATGAAATTTTAGCAGTCAGCAATTGAAATGACTTTGCATGGTTAGGTGCAATAGGTATAGGCTATTCATTACAGAAGAGAGGGAATATGTGATTTATCACACAACGAGCTTTAACCCAAGGTGTGATAAACACATATTCCCAATCCCATGGGGAATAACCGGCTTACATCCGAAGATGAATACTGAAACAGTCAAACATGAGACCATAAGTGGGCAACAAAGAATATATGAGAGTATATGAGATTCATCACGGCGAAATACAGGCGTGTATACGATTGGTTGACAGAGGTGTTGAATGGTATAAGCAATAATGAACTCGCAATTAAAGGATCTTGAAGGTTGAAATTTTGAAAATGAAAATGAATGATGTCCTGTTTTCCTCAAGCAATGAATTGTCCTGTCTTTCTGTAACAGTTTTTAAATGCAACAGTAAACAAAAAGTCATAAAGCTAACAACAAGTCAACAAAAACAAAGAATCTTTAACAATGAGAAGTCCAAGACGGGCCAGCCAGGATGTACTTACTGCTAAGCAATGGGGTACAACAAAAGGTTCTAAAACAGACAGGAACTCCGAGGGTGGCTTCTGTGCAGTTTATCTCATCCTGTATGTACTAGTTTACAAAAAAAGAACTTAATACCCTGACATACAAAATATATTTAAACTCAAGATTAACAGCCTGAGAAGCTTATGATAGCTATTTTAGTGAACCAATATCTATATAAAGATCTATTTCTATGCTCTCCTCACACCGTCACCACTTCAAAATAAAAAGAAAAGAAAAGTTTTCCTTTATCTGGTTCTTTTGAACTGTAATCATTTCGTGACGAATTGAAAAATAACCCGACCTTCCTCCTACCCCCAAAGAACACAACTACAATTGCTTGGTCTGGAATTTGTAATTATGATTAAGAAACTGATAAATCCGTTATTATTATTATTAAACCAAGTGATCAGGAACAATCTGTTACATCTAACCCACTTTATTATAGAAGAAAGCATAAGGCCACATCATGTTGCCTGGTCTTTTGAGAGGAATTATATTCTCTCCAGTTGTTTGTCTGAGAACTATCACAGAAAAATTCAGTATTTTCTTGCCCATCATCCTGCTAAATACTTTCTGTAGAGTTTGTGTTTGAATAGCTTGTCCAATAATTTATTTTAAGTTATTAAAAAGATTATTTATCATTCTGATATTTATTCAGTTTGTTGACAGAAAATCAGACTTTTTGCCATTCACCAACTAAACTCGTGTGGGACCACTCAAATAATTCAGGATTCCATTGTTTTCTATTTTTAAATCCAATACCACTCATCCAGAATTTATATTATTCAAAGAAGGTCTACATTTTCACAACATCCAATGATAGGCCTACTTAAGTTATAAAATATTGTTGCCTCAATCCAGTCGAAGTTTGAAACCATTCTAAGAAGTGCCTGCGCCAAACAGCCATGGTAACTGACATCAACCAATTACTGATCTCAACGAATCACTCTACTGATCTCAGCCATGGTAACTAACCTCAAACATTTTCTGATCTCAATGAACCACTCTTTACTGATCTCTGCCATAGTAACTGACATCAAACATTTTCTGATCTCAATGAACCAATCTTTACTGATCTCTGCCATGGTAACTGACATCAAACATTTACTGATCTCAATGAACCACTCTTTACTGATCTCTGTAATGGTAACTGACATCAACAAATAACTGATCTCAAGGAACCACTCTTTACCGATCTCTGCCATGGTAACTGACATCAACCATTTACTGATCTCAAGGAACCACTCTTTACTGATCTCTGCCATGGTAACTGACATCAGCAATTTACTGATCTTAATAAACCCCTCTTTACTGATGCAAGGAGGTGCGGTGATCACTGATACTTACTTAGATCTTTGTAAGTTTGTCTGCATAATATGCTCCACAGGCAGACTCCACGAGTCCCTCTATAAGCCGATGACACGAAGTGTCAGAGGGACTCCTTGAATTGGATTGTTTGGATTCTCCAAAAATGTTAATTGATTGGTTACATAATGTTTTTATTAACAGTTAACATTGGTCATTGCCAAATAATTCTAACTGATTGATTGGTAACTTTTCATAAACATTAATTTTTTATTTATATCTTTTGTGACTAATTATCAAAACTATTATGTCACTTTGTTTCTTCCTCCCATTGTTACTGTATAACTTGCAGAGGCGCTAATAACTTAAAAGTATAAACATTCATTTTGTTATCCAATGTTATTGTTATTAATCTAGGATTCCCACAGTATGAAAGAAAACAATTTCGTTCTGCCAGATCATACTCATTTGAATGCTGATTGTGGCTGTTTACATGGCCAGATCCCTGTCTCTGTTCGGGACTGTCAAGTGCAGCAGAATGCTGACAGTCCCTGGAAAATCGAATTGGGACTACAATGATTTGATCTGTTTTAGACAGATCACCAGATCAGGTCACACAACAGCTGTCAATATTACTATGCCAAACTACTTTCACAAAGCATGGTTGCTGGCAAATATCCAGTCCACTGTTTTGAATGAAAATGTTTGGAAATCATGAGACAAAAAGAAAGTTTTGAAACTTTAGCATACACTTTGCCTGTGAAACGGATGATTTTACCCATCAGAAGTTTGATGGTATTCAATCTACTTATGCCATTTAGTGCATGTTAAATTGTGGTCAGAAAAGGGTCCAAAAGGAATGCATTCTCACTTATTCATGTGTCCATACAAAGCCAATGTTTTTGCTTTGTGATATCAAAAATGCTCAATTGTATTTATTCGGTTACTTTATGGAGATTTATTAACTTGGACAACTATACAATTCACAATTTCATAAAAGCTGTGTTACACTCAAAAAAATGTCTTGTCCGTGCTACAAGTGGCCCTCTATACTGGCAATATATGTGAGCTACAATGTATACATCCTCCATGATAAAAAATAGTTCCAACTTATTTTGGTATTTACAAGCTGTCTGCTTAAAACTGAAGCCAATTAAAGTCAGATTAGACACTTGCAGAGTTTTTTGAAATAAACTAGACCATCACTAAATGATGGAACTGTCCTGGTTTCTTCCACACTGTCCTGGTTTCTTCCAGAGATCGAAATTCTGTTGACCACTCACAGGAGCTCGCGAATTTTGCACCTTAGGTGGCAGCAAATAGCGGTCAACTTGTAGACAGGCCAGATCCAGTAGACTGCTTCACAGGCCAAAATGTGCTTTCACATTGATTGAGCTGTGTACACATGCCCATGAAAAACCTGTATAGCATTCTGTGCTGCAATTTAAATGAATGAATGAACACCAGAATGGCATTGAAGCTTTATTGTGAATTATAAACATTACAATGAGTAGATGAGAAGGAAGTGGGAGATCACACAACATGCTGACAGCCTGCCTTTTTGAACAACATCAAAAGAAATGCACCAAAATCCCAGTGACATAATGTTCTAGACCACAGAGATTTTGCAGGCCTACATGTCTGCGATCAGTCTGCAGTATATACCTCTGGGGAACAAACCATGCTTCAAAGCAGTATTTTTACACAATTACACATCGCTGGTTATAAATAAATAACTTACATAGATCTGCACACAGTTCTTTATTGGATAGCTGACAGAAATGGCAGTGTCACCCAAAAGCCTAAATTGGATAATGATTTTGACATACAAACATCAAAGTTAAGAATTTCACATGCTGAATATCAACAATATGGCAAATAATGTAAGTACATTTTCATAAATTGATGATTGATTCTGAATCAAGTAAACACTTTAAATAAGGCTGTAATTTAAAGAATGATCGGATTTATAATCATGTGAACATTACACAAAACCTTAGTATTGATATTTTAAACAGCTTTACAAATGAATTAAATTAACAAATAGCATACACTGTAAATTCACTAAACATCAACCAGCAGATGAAATTTCAATTCTTCGACAGACTTGGCTACCACCTAGCAGGTTGCGTTGGAACTCTCACTTCCAAGATTTGTTGTTTTAGAGCAAAGTGGTTTATGCCAGAGTAGCATTAAAAGTACGAGGATTTCTATAATGTGGGGGGAAACGATAGCCAAAATATTTGAAGTTCCAAATCAAGGATATTTTCATAAATCTGACATAGTCTTACGCGATTTTTCTTCTACATGTATCATATTCTACTTTTTCAAAGAACCTTTTTTCCACAAATGAAAGTTGGCCTACAAGTTCCAACTTTAACCAATTTAGCACTAAAACATTATTTTCATGAGAGATGTTATTTATCCAGTCGACAAATTGGGTTATTGTAGACCATGTGCAGATCAACTTTGGGGCCCATCAAATCTCGGATGTTGTCTATTCCGTACTTGATCATTGTAGGTCTGAAATAAAGAAATATATAATGTACATACCACAAAGTTAATGAATTAGTACTCAATCAATCAATCAATCAATCAATCAATCAATCAATCAATGTATTTATTTATTGATGTAGGCCTATATGTAATACAAGACTAAAGTAAAACAAATCTGGTGGGTGGTAAAATAGTACTATTTAAAAAAATTATAGAACTCCACTTTTAAAAAAATTGTAAAAGAATTACTGCATGAGAAAAACTCCAGAAATGCAGTCTAATGAAATGAAATCTCTAAAACTAGGCTTGAGCTGCGGCAAAAATTGGAGGTAATTCGGTAGTCAAGGCTCAGTATATCTGGATTATTATTACATAACAGTCATCGAAAACCATGAGTGGGCCCAATTGACAGTCTTTAACACTTACGCGGATAAATTATGAATTAATCTATTTTCTGCCTATAATAGGAAACGACATATTGACGCAGATATGTTTCAATCAGTCAAATACGTTTGAATGGCTGACTGAATTTCCTATTCATAAATGGAGATGGCCTATTTGATCTCTGAATGATTAGGCCTACAGTTCGACCAAGTGATACGATTTGTCACATCTACGTTGGTGTAGCCTTTTTGAACCTAGAATACTCTATCTATTTATCTATCTGTCTGTCTATATCTATCTATCTTTATATCTATCTATCTTTACAGCTATCGATCTTTATCTCATCTTTATATATCTATCTTTATATATCTATCTTTATATAGAATCTTTACATGTATCGTTATATCTTCCCATCAGTATATCTGTCTTAATTGTCTAGCTATCTGTCAAACTATATGTCTGTTTGTCTTCTATCTTATCATAATATCACATCTATAGACATCCATATCCCTGGCTGCAAATGATGAAGTTGAGTAATTGAACCAAGGTTGAGCATGTTTTAAAAATATTTCTAAGAAATTCTAGAAGGATCCATGGACAGTTTTGCTCCATATACGAGACATCTATTATCATGAAAAATAATTCCTATTTGAAACGAATACTAGAAAATCTGAAAACAAATGTTAATGTTTGGTTTCTAAGATAGATAGATAGATAGATAGATAGATAGATAGATAGATAGATAGATATATAGATAGATAGTTAGATAGATAGATAGATAGATAGATAGATAGATAGATAGATAGATAGATAGATAGATAGATAGATAGATATACAAGAGGTTTGTCCACAAGGAAGGCTACACAAGTGGGCCTTCTATACTTTGTTTTTAAAGAGAAATAACCGACATTATAAAATGAGATAATTTCGGTTCTTGACTTTTAAATTATACGACTTCCAATGAAACGTTTTTATTTGATGTCATTCCAAAGAATAACAGAATATCAAATATCATTTGCAGAGTAAAACATTCTTGTGGGTGGAGATTGCTTTAAATAACAGGCTCAGGTGGACAAAAAATATACATACATGTGTGTATATCTTTGAGCGGTTGGTGACGTTCATCATGACGACATGTGAACAAATTCAGCAGATGTTTTTCTACTGACTTTATCAATCATTTCGGGTCTCGTAACATCAAAGTGTGTTGCCTAAAGCAGTTTAGACTTCGTGATCGTCTTCTGCTATAAATTGTGACAATTGGAGGCACTGAAAACAAAGAAATTTCAAGAATCGGCGGAGGCCTTTTTCTGGCACTTAGCAACGAATGCCATTTTGAAGTTTGAAAGCCCAGACAACAATTTTTCACAAGTCATCCACTTTCAAGTAGCCCTACAGTAGGCAAAACAGCTGAAAACAATTGAAGCCGGCAGCGTAGCGTGACTCCTCGCTACTTTCAGGAGAATTTCATTCTCCCTGATTTAAATAATCAAAAACGTCATGGCTCTCCGGAGCTGCGCTAGATGTCCTAACGGACGGAAGAGCGTTACAGAAGAAGAAGAAGAGTATGTCTTTGCATCAAAGAAGCTTAAGAAATCAAATAGAAAGCCAGAGATGAGAAATTTGGTTTTTGAATATCCCAAAATGGAATTTCAAATATATTAAAAACTAGATTCAACTTTGCTCAAAAATAAATATTGCGTGGTTGAGACAAGTCTAAAGACAATATTTTTTACTGCAAACTTTCCTGATGACTGGAGACTACCTGTGCCGTACATCAAGTTTCAGAACAATTACAGCCTGTCACTTTGATACCGAAAAAGCGTGTACTGTTGCACTGAGAAAATGGCACTTTGTGTGTAATCACATTGATGATTTGTCATGATCATACCCAATACTTTCAATGTTAATTTGATTTAAGAGACTTATCCCTCTTGTTGGTGACAGCAAACCGAAAGGATTATGCATCTGATTTTCAATCCAAAATCAGTTATGACAAGTCCAATGGCCTTCTCTTGATCATGACCAATCAAACTGCCACCATGTTTTCCATGTTGAAAGTAGAGAAGATTTTTGAATCTTGGTGTTAAGACCATCGCTGCACAGATTTTGGATGCTTAATTCCTGTGCACTGTGCGAATATTATAACAATGCTAAATAAAAGTATACGCCTCCAGATTACAGTACTAGATGGAGTGTTATACCAATTTCTTCCTTATTTAGCTTCGCCAAGAAGCTATTGTGGTCCCTGGCACTTCAGCATGTGCCTCCTGCAAAAACTACTGGATTTGATTTAGATTTGGTGACAATTGGAGCCTTTTTGGGCCCACAGTTAAAGAAATCTGAAAAGTGCCTCTACAGTGCAGCACTAGCAGCCAAGAGTGTATATATTTCTACATTTTCTCTGCAAAAACGGCCAATGTCTGTAGAAGGTGCCAAAGCACTAAATTAGCAACATTTCATTGTTTATTTGATGAAAATATGACCAGAATTGCCGAAATTAGCATGCAATTGTAGATAATCCAACAAATGATGCTGCAATAACATTCAATCCTTCATACAAAAGTTGAAGTCTTAACAAACTTTTCAGGGGCCGACCAGATGATCTTGAGGGGGGGCTATGGCTTTTCCCACACAGTTTTTTTCCCACTTGACACTGAAAAAAAAATTGTTCAGCACATGGAAAAAAAAGTATGCTTCCACCTGTAGCTAACTATCGACTGGTCGGCCCTTATGTGCGGCATCTTGCATTAGTCAAAGTTCAATTTTAAATGGACAGCGCAGCTATGTGCTCTCCGAGCGCCCGTTCTAGTTCACCTATTTTATCAAGTGTCTCTAAAGTTTCAAATGTATCATACCTGAAACTTCTTGAAATATTAAAATCAGAGCAACAATAATGTCAATATTGATTATTTATATAAAACTCGATCATATCCAGCGAAAGACTTTTACAAAATTTACCTTGCTTGTGCGATACTTAAAAGAAACAGATTGCACTTAATTTAAAAGCAAGCATTCACCTGACAAATTTTGAAGAATGAATTTATAAATGTCAAAACTGTAAAATTTGCATTTCTTTTTACAAGTTACATCAATAAAGTTACATATAATTGCTATTAGATCAAATTTCCACACCATATCCAGATGCGATCAAGCTGAGAAATTCCTTCACAGGTCTATAGATCTATAAATTGTCTATAAATTTTCGCCTGGACTAGTAAGAAAGGAATAAATAAGATATGCAGACTAGGCGAAGGTATAGCAAGTAAGAGACGACCACTTAATTTCTGGGGGGGGCTTGGGAGTTTTCCTCGGTCGTTAATTATTTCACGGTAAGGACGACAGCATTTATTTATTTCACGTGTCTGAAGTCCCCGGATATTCATTCCTAAATCAAGCAACATGTCGTCAAGAAATACCCCCACCAGAAATCATTTATTTCAAGACTGCCCCAAAAAGAATTTATTTATTTCACCAAATGTGAGCAAGAAATTATTTATGTCGAAATTAATTATATTTAATCAGTCAGCCAAGGCAGTGAGTCGAATAGGCCTAGATAGGTAGATAGATAGAAATAGATCAATAAATAAGACATATAGGTAATCAGATCGATAGACAAAACATACACTGTATTTACCAAGACACCACTCAAAAGTAAAAAATAAAATCCAAGGGTTACCTTTCCAAAGAGAGACCCCATGCAATGACAGACACATCTTCAGGGAGGCCCATCGGCAGCAACATCTCTGGTCGGAAAACTCCAGAATTGCCAATCTCCACCCATTTCTTCAAACCTGCAAACAACACAATCCAAAATTAATTCATTTCTGACATAAATTTGGTTTAATATAACAATATTTCCTCCAGCATCCACATAACATGATTGTAGGCTGTATCAGATGAGTTACTGGAAAGCAATGGGCATCAAGATGATAATTTGTCAATGTCTGAAGAATATTCAGTGAGGCAAATATCAATCTTGAAAACAAATGCACTCCTAAGGGTAAAATGAATTTCATCATATTGTCACAAGCAACAGGTTTTATACAAAGGTATTGCTCATGGTATGTGTATTGTGTATGAAAGTAGGCCTATCACTTGAGATGGGCAATTATTCGGCAAAAGAAAAGCAATATTATCCTTATTTCCAAAACAAACAAAGAATCTGTGTTCCCACAAAAGTTTACAGTCGCAAGAACTAAAATTGTGCAATTTCATTAAAAAACATCAGACCCAATCCTATAGTAAACTAATTAACAGTACACTGACACATAGTTCCATAAATTTCAGACCTGCCCATCAATCACTTTCAAAGTGAACTACTTTCAAATAAAAGAATCTAACATATTGACATTTGATCAGAAAACTACACAGGGTGATTTTAGTAATTGTTAAAGTGACGAAGAATTAACAACAATTGTCAGATCGAATAACATCAATCATCTGCAATAACGGTTATTTGTCATTATCAATTTTCAGTAATTGCAAAATACCTGTAGTTGCGATAATTCGTACAAAAAGGGTAGGGCCTTTACAAATTTAATTGTGCCACTAGAAAATGCCTGACATAAATGTTCATGATTTGAACTTGGTATTCTGAGAAAAAGACAAAAATTAGATTATTGAAGTCTGATTGAGCTCAACTTTGCATAAAATCTGACCTTTGTCAGTCATTGCAAATGTTATGTTCATTTTCTTTGTAGAAAATCCAAAAGAACCACTTAACCATATTTCTATAATAATTTTAAATAAGAACGCAGCATTCCTTAACAGGGCCGTTAATAAGTAGGCCTATTTTTGTATTTAAAAAAACCCTATCCTTAACACATGTACTTAAGAATATTCTACTGATATTTTTAAAAGAACTGATATTCTACAGATATTTTTAAAAGAACTAAGTGCAAAAATACAAGTGCTTTAATCTCTTCATTTTGTCAGTTGTAAAAATCTTGTCAGGCATCACAAGAAGTGCTCCGTGCAAGGCGCCAGCACATAAATTAAAACTCCAATCTCATAGACAGCTAGATATTGTAAGTGCAACCCTCTTATCCCAGTTCTGCTGCTTATGAGGGTTGACTGGTGAGATGAAAGAAAGAGCAGGAGTCCTCATCATGTTACATGTACACATTTACCTCATGAGAGCCATCGAGGCATCTCTTACTTGCCAAGCTCATCTGAACAACATCCAGCTGGATGGGTGATGGGTGATTGGGGCTTTACGTCCTGTATTTATGCACTTGATAGGCTAATTAGGACAGGAGGAGGACACAGTAATGAGGTGAAGGATGATTGAAATAGCCGTCCAACATAGGCCCAGGTGACCCGGCAAGAGCTGGATTCGAACCCTGGACCCAGAGATTGGCAGTCCAGCACGCTACCACTAGACCAACCCTCCCCCCACATCCAGCTGGAATTTTTGTTCATAAAGTTCCAATAAAAAGCCAGGGTTTTCCACCCAGAGTTGGAACCCAAACAGGCAAAGACATCCAGCAAAGCAGGTCTGAACCATAACTTAATTCTCAGCCACCCAGCTGACACAGGATTGCCTTCACTAAGTAGGCAATTGATCATTGAATTGAAACCACATCATACCTTTCATAATTGTCAATTAAATGCCACTGGTTGTCAAATCATGACATCGAAGTCCAGTTTAATGGAAAATTATGAAAATTGTATGTTATTTATACTAATGACACTAAATCATAGAACTTTTTTCAAAAAGCGTCTTATTGTGAGTTCACTGCACTTTAAAAGAGACATTTTAGCTGGAAATTCACATTGAAAAAGTCATCATTGACATTTGAAATCAGCCTGGGCCTACACAAACGGTCATTTGGAAATTTTACATTTATACTACAAATGGTAATTTTGAAGAAGCAAACAAAACGTTTATGCTACAGTTGACATTAGAGCCTCCTTGTAGCTTATGTGGAAGCAACTTTGATACCAATGTCTTAATTATCATTCATGCCACTGAACCTATATTTAGCTCACGTGAAAAGATGCCAGACGTGAAGGACTATATTTGCCCATTTATAATAATCTACGAAGGCTAAATTTCGGCCAATGTATCTAAAATCAATTCCAAAAACACATTGAATGTCCCATTAAAAGCCACACACAACAAATACACGGTATGCGGCACCGCTGAAATCAAATGTGGAAACCGCAACTAGTGCAACTCTGACGTTTTTATGTGGTCCACAAAATTGTTCAACCATATGATTACACACACTACACCACAAACTAAACTAAAATATGTGCATAGCCAGCTTTTTATTAAGCTCATTTTGCTACATGTGGATAATGTTAATATTTGAATCGTCAACATGGCAACATGTAAGATATCAGTCTAGGCAGACAGCGATATTATTCCCAAAAGCCAAAATTGCATGCATACGAAACATTTCTTTTAATGAACTGGGATAAAAATCATAAATTGCTCAAAAAGTGTCTATTTTTCTTTTGAAATGAATAGGTCCCATGGAAATGATATAATTAATATAAATTTTGGCAATGGAAAAAGAGCAGGCCTATAAGGTTTGTGTAAGGGTGAAACCGTAAAAAGAAACAGTTGGGCTACTTGGACAAAATAGGCTCAGGCCTGTAAAATTTAAGGCCAGTAGGTGACCGAAACAGAAAAGCTAGAAATTACTGATATCAAAGGACTTTCCTTGGAGACAATAACCTTGTTTCAATGACTTTTAGCGGTATGTTATTTTGAAAAAAAAAATTTCTCTGACAACATTGACTGCACATTCAAGAAGGCTCGATGAGTCGACATCCATGCAACAATGGATTTTAAAGGACTTATTTCTGCAGATAATCAGGATTCCAGGACTACTAGATTTTCTTGCAATTTTTGAAGACTTTTCAAATACTTTCTAGGCCTACTTACTTTCTTAAGGACCTGGGGATTGATGAAGAGATGTAGGGACAACTGCGGTGCACCAATGCCACCTTATCTATCTATCTATCTATCTATCTATCTATCTATCTATCTATCTATCTATCTATCTATCTATCTATCTATCTATCTATCTATCAATCTATCCTTCTATCCATCTATCCATCTATCTATCTATCTGTCTAGGCCTGTCTATCTTGCATGTGACAACATCCAATCCAGTGTAGATGTGTGTGGATTGAATCCATACACATATTTCCCTTTCTTCTTTCCACGACAAAAAAAAAAAAGAGGAAGGGGGGGGAAGGGAAAACCCCGCAATCCAACAAGTGTCAATATTAACACCCTGCTCAGAGGCTGTCAGATTGAACATTGTTTATTTTCACAGCCCTTTCTGACATAGATTACCCAAGGGATTAAATCTTGATTAAAATCTGCGTTGAGCATGAGCCTGGGCTCTTCTGGGGCTCCCCACTTGGGCTCCCATGGTTTACTTGTGATGTGCTAAGACAATGGAGCGTTGGACTCCTCGTGACGTAATCTGTGACATCACTGCCTCACTGCATAAGAAGGACAGAGCTCTCAGCCTGTTGGTAGCAGACACGACACAGCAGCTTCTCTGGTTTGACTGTTATTAGGAGAAGTTTGGGGTTAAGTCCATGGCTTCACTGTCAAATCTCAGGTAGTTAAATTACACTAATTTTGCAGTTTGTTATTTATTGTAATGAATTATCAATTCTGCAAGCTAGCGTAGTACCCGTTAAAAGGGATAAAAAAGATGAGAAATATTCCTGTTGAAGCATGAGAAACATGTTATGCAAGGGTGACACCTTGAGATAAAGAATGAAATTGAAATGAAACATGATGATTGGCAAATAATGATGCTCGACCAGAAATGACTAAGAAGCATACTGATAAAAAAGTGTAAGTTTAAGGGACCAAACCCGGATAAGGTTCTTGTAGGAAGAGAAAGAAAGCAGGGTGCAAGTTTTCGTGTTTGAGCAATGGGTAATTTTGGCTGGAGTAGCGTAAAACATCAATGAATTTATAATTTGATGCATACATATTGCAATCTGTACTCTAGAGCATATATACTATCAATAGGCCAAATGATAACCCAGTTGGTAACAGGTTTTACAATCCATTGTATAAAATGCAAAGCAGCTAATATAATTAATGCTGCAAATTCAAACATTTTACCAAGATTCTGGGCTTACAAAATAAGGAAAGAGAGTATAGCAAAAGATGACAATGCTTATTACTCAACCCTGTGAAGATTTTATGCTGAAAGATTTAGATAAATCCTGCAATTGGAGAGCGCCAATTGTCTTTTTAAAAGAGTTGACGAAGAAACCAAGTTTTTAAATATGGAAAAACTATGGACAGTAATCTTTACAGTAAAATCTTACAGTGTTTAGGGTTTGTATATTGCAAAGGGCTCCGGATCTCACTAAATCACAATGACTGTCAACGAAACCCTTTTTCCCATCTATTCCCTCGTCTGGTGATAAAATGGAATAGCTTTTGTACATGTAATCACAGAAGGACTTGCGCAGCGATGAGTACCCTATCTTTTTCTATTGAGATATCCAGGTTAATTCACACTCACTCTGGGGTACTAAATCCAGGGACCTAAGTTCTATTCCTAGTTCAGGCAACCAATGTAAGAATATAGATGGATGGATGATTGGGGCTTTACGTCCTGTATTTATGCACTTGGTAGGCTAATTAGGACAGGAGGAGGACACGGAAATGAGGCGAAGGAAGATTGAAACTGCTATCCAAGTACAAGATAGGCCCAGGTGACCAGCAAGAGCTGGATTCGAACCCTGGACCCAGCGATTGGCAGTGTTTACAACATGCTACCACTAGACCAACACTCCCCCAAAGGCTGAGCTTGATATCAAACTTAATATCAGATGGTAAGCTATGTATACACTGAGCCCAGTGTGTCATAAGAAGCAAGCCATACAGAATGTCAATTTCACATCAGAGTCAAGGAATGCTCAGTCAGCATAAAAGTTCAGTTACCTGTGGCAGAAACAATGATGACATGACAGGGCTAATGAAACTTGTGACCTCCGGAACTTTCGCTTCCATATTTAGCCATAAATGGCCAAAATATATAACGCTGGTTGTACTACCCGGTACTTGGTTGGAGTCATTCTATATAAACGCAAAGACGAATAAGTACTTCGCCATTTCTAAAATACTGCAATCATCTTGCAGTGAGGATCCTGGCAAAACGTAAAATTTTACTGTTTGGCAACTAAAAATAATTTTTTTTTTTTTTTAAATTGAATTGGCAAACCCGCAAGACTGATTTTTTACAAAAACACATCACATTAACAAAATTGTAAAATCTAATCCGGTTTTAACTCAAGAATCACACCAAATGTTCCGTTCAGTGGGAATTTGGGCGAAACATGGCATTGGCCCAATTAACAAAATTGGTTGCACATCATTCAAATATCGCGTGACCACAATTAATTGGCGGGAAAATGTAATGATGAAGATTTGTTCTAATCACCAAAGAAAATTCTGCATTTTTCTTCAAATTTCAAAGTTGGAGCCTTGATTTGAGAGGGCCAATTTCAGAGCGCAAGATTCATGGCACAATTTGACGATATTTTGTCAAAGACATAACTGATCAAAGATATTTATAGTCATTAGGTAGCTGGGATTTGATAGACGAACAGAGACATTTCAGTTTCAAGCAATATTATTTGCACACAAGAGATGCTGTTCATGCAGAATTTATTCCAGCTCTATATTATTTAAGCATTCTTTGTAACCTTAATGAACTTACAGATACATGTTGCCTGTACAGCCCAACAAATCAGTATAGGCCAATAATATGTACACAAAACTTTTTAAACAGTTTTAGGTCTCATATAAAGAATATTTTTTTTATCATGTCTGAAATAAATTGTCTTAACCCTTTCCAGACTGTGCCCAGGATCGTGGCCCAAATTTGGGCCATGATCTCTAGCCCCCTGTACAGTACCTTAGAATGGAAATATTAACATGAAATTCACACAGAATGTGCACCAAGGAATAAGCCTTTCAATCAGCCCATCGCCATTTTTGTTTCTCAAAAATTCATCCCGTGAGAACGGGAAATCCAAGTGGGATCTGAAAAGGGGAATCCCCGAAATTTCCCTGAACATGTCATCTCAGAGCAAAACAACCTTAGGCTTTGTTTTTGAGCATTTAAGGCACAAAATCAAACACTCCCTGCCATAACTTACACTAGGGGAGTATTAATATCGCATATAGGTATGGTTACTGCATCTATACATCCTACCTGAACCCCGATTACCCATTTACCTGGCTCCATTACAGGTGTGTTAATTGGCAATATTAAGCAAAATTTGCAAATCTACCATTTCAGGTAATACACCTCAATGGGAGAGTATAAATATCAGTTTATGACGCTAAAACTTTGTTTTTAACATCTCAAAAAAGTTTAGAATAACTTAGAAATAGTTTTCCTTAGTTACGAAACTCAGGTATGTACAGGTAAATCATTTATAATTACCTCAGAACCAGTTGACTAGCGGCCGAAAATCGGACTAATTTCTCAGGCGGACAGTAATTCATTGCATGGACCTTTATTTCACCAGTAGTTGCCAGATTTTGATCATTCTTGGTGATCTTATACAGGTAGGGAAACAGCATTTGCACATCTGACCTGAACCCCATAACCTCTTTACCTGGCCTAATTACAGGTGTGTTGTTTAGTGATAATTGACAATATATACGCAAAATCGAACATTTCCTGCAGTACCTGCCTCCGGGGGTCCAACAGAAGAGTATGAATATAAGGTTATGAACTAAAATCTTCTTAAAACATTGCAAAGAAGTAAAGAATAAATAAAACAACCAAGCATAAACAAAATCTGGCACCTACTAGTGAAATAATGGTCTATGTCATGAATTGCTGTCAGCCTGAGAAATTAGTCCGATTTTCGGCCGCTAGCCAAATGGTCCACAGGTAATCATAATTGACTCACCTGTACATACCTGAGCTTTATAACCTAATGGAATTATATCTAATTTGTTGCAAACATATTTAGTGATATTTTGGTGCTGGAGTGCATCAAAAGTCTTGCTTATTTTTCATGTTATAGGCCTCATTGTAAGAAACATGCTTAACTGCCTTTGATCTTTTTTAATCATCTCACCTGTAATTAAGGCAGGTGTGCTTTTCATATGTGCTCAGGTGTCTTCTCTATCATGTCATTGTAAAGCTCACCATCCCAGCTTTATATTGATATATGGTTATCCATGTGAATTCAGAAGTCTTCATTGAGAAAATTTAGGTTTAAGGGTTAAAAACCCCAAATTTGCAATTTTCTCCTCAGTCTGGAAAGGGTTAATCTCATGCGCGAGCAACATCTATACTATGATAGCAACCGGTCACCTGGCGCTACAGTAAAGTTGCAAAAAACTGATTGCACATCATTTACTACAGAAGTCATAAGCATGCATTCAGAAAAGACTGAGCATGCTATCGGCTATAGGCCTACTCAATTGCTTCTTTATTGAATCCATGCTTATGACAGAAAGGCCATCTAGAAATTATAATTACGATTTTTGGACTCTCCCTAGCTCTTCTTGACATACAACCCAAGACATACAACAATCATCCTCATTAAATGTCAGAAAAAAAAAGAAAAATATACAAAGAGTAGTTATTTGTCCAACCAACGGCAAGACAAGAGCGTAGCAATCAGCGTCAGCAACATAATCTGCAAGGTCTTTGACGTCCAAGAAGTCCATTCATAACAAAATTGCCTGCTCAGCAGGGCAGTATTATAAAGGAAACTCTAAAACAATGCCATGCTTATTAGACCTACTAAACTGTGCTTCAATGATTCTTCTTATTAGGCCCATTGTTTTGAAATGCTTTTAAATTAATTTCAGTGAGTAACGTACAGTCGTACACTGCATATTACTCAAGATTGAAGAAGACAAAATGATGTTTATTAAAAGTAACCTCACCCAGCTGGGGCTAGTCCATGAAAAGAAAATAGATAAACCAAGAGAAACTATTTAGAGTGATCTGCCAGATTCCATACACTCTAAAAAATTTCAGACAAAATTGGTTTTTTAGATTCAAAATGGTTTTTTGAAAAACCAAATTTCAATGCAAAAAACCAAAATGGATTTTTTTAAAAATCCATTTTGGTTTTGCATTGAAATTTGGTTTTTCAAAAAACCATTTTGAATCTAAAAAACCAATTTTGTCCCGACATTTTTTAGAGTGTAGAGGAGACAATGTTTTGGGGAGAAGGCCAAGTTTGCGATTGGCCTGAACACGAATGTATTGCATAGCATGTATGTTAAAAAAATTTAATGATATTATTATCACAGAAGTTCCAGGTCATCACCGTATAAAAAAAAGACCTTCACATTTGTTGAGAATGGCCACGTAAGTTGCTGAGTATGGTAATTAGAAAATAGAAGAGGCTGATCTTGGAGACTCTATGACTGCCCAGATGTTTCCCCTAAGCCAGTAGGTTCTTTTGTTCAGAGATAACTCCTCCTGTGGGAATGTCTCAAAAGTGACTGATTACAGGCCATCCAATCAAAATGTGTTGATTTAAAATTTTCCCATGGATTGTGAAAATATGTTGTTCTTTACAGTCTTGCCTGGGTCTATTTCCCTGAGTGAGGTCATTAATTGCAATGGATCATTTCAGATAAATGCCTAGTTGGTGTCTTCACCAGTCACCATACGACCAAACCTTAAAAATATTTTATTAAATACATGTACTTCACTAATTGGTACTATATGCCTATTCATGAAAACGAGCATGACAAGCACATTTTAATTTAATTTCTTTTTTTGCAGTATGGATTACCACCAATCCAATAGACATTTCTATTGAGGCTATATTATGACATTTTTGGGCATTAATTGACATTTTATAGTCAGTTCTCGGCTGTTTTATTGTTAATTACGAGATGGTGACAGTAAATTCCTTTTGATTACATTCCCATCTATCTGTGAAGTCTTTTTATCACTCCTAGAGGATGGAATTATCGAAATAATTAAACTGGATAAATCATATTACTAATAGTTACATGACAGGCATTTTGACAATATTGCTGAGAGCCTATAGAATTTAAGATTGTCTGGCGCATCTATTTTTGATAAATTGGCCAACAATGCTATTGTTGTCAAACAATCATTAAATGCCGGTCTATTTTATTTTCGTTTTTGAAGAGGCTTCATTTTGTGTTAAGATATATATTTTACATCATTCATTTAATGTATATAGCAAATTTCAATAGACAGCAGTATGTTATCAGCTTAGAATAATAAAATTATTTTATTTCCCTTTTCAGCTCTCCAAATAGAAACACCAACCTATTCTCTACAAAAAAATTTCTCATAAAATACACATGAAATGAAAATGTGTCTCATGACTGCATGAATGTAAAGTAGATCTATTTCAATACTGGTTGCAAAATAGGCCTACTTAAGGTGGCTCGATACTCGTGAACTTTCCAAGATAGGATTTCTTAAAAACGGTTTAGAATGACCCAAAATATAGTTTATAGCAAGGATATGTAAACAAAAGTGGTCGCTACCAGCCTTTTAAAAAAGATATTTAGGATTATGTACCAGAAAGTCAGTCCACGCAAACCTGAAAAACTAAATTTTTTTCTTACTGGGAAGTTTGTCCTGCCATTCAGTGGTCATGCATCCCATATTATGCAATGAAGCATAAAATTAAAGAAGACACTTTCGTTGAAAAGGTGATAACAATTTCAAAGAGATATATATAATTTAAAGGACTTTCCAAGGGGCTCGGAATATAAGTTTCGATTTTGACAATTTTAACTTTTTTTATGAACCATGGCGCTAAAAAAAATTGACGGGATAGGATTTTTCAATTCTTAGTCATTTATTTCCAAAAATAGTTGGGAACAATATGATGATATAGACAAGCCTTCCTACCATGCTTGAAATAGATAAAAACATTTATTTATATCACAAAGTCATTTTTTAGAAATGAGACCTGCTTGCCGAAAATTTTGTGTTTTGAGTATCAAGGTGAATCTCCGGCTGTATATAGTACACTTCATGGCGCATCTAATGCTTCAAACGAGAAGACTCTAACCCCAATAGAAGTGGCGCAAATTGCAAACGAAGCGGCGGACGCCGGAAATTCTTAAAATTAAAAAAAGATCTTGAAGCAGTCACAGCAGAATGATGACGCTACCATCTATAGGGTCTGCCTGGCTGCGCGGAAATGTGTGCAGGTGACGTAACTTCGTGGGTAGCGAGCCACCTTAATTAAATAATTGCAAATTCAATATCCGAGGGATACGACTAGAAATTGCGCCTAAACTTAACTAAGATAGAAAATAGGCCAATATAATCCCATACACGACGATAATCAAAAGTGTTAAAACATTTGCAGTTGAGAAGTTGACATATTGAATTTTCTGAACTTGGGTCTTCTTGAAAGTTGACACTGCCAATCAGTGCTATCTTGCTGCTTATATTATGAAATGATTCGTTATTGCGTAACAATAAAGGCTAATTATGTGGGCCAAAATTGGCTCGTCTGACACGCAATCAATTGCAAACCAATCAGCTTGTCAAACGCAGATAAGTCAAAACATGCCTAATAAATGATCAGTCAAGTTTATTTGGATGTTCGATTTATTTATTCACTCTTCGTTCAGTTTGACCTTTTAAAAACAAGTTATATTTAAAAGAGTAAACGTAGCTACAATTTTAACTGAATTATTCTTACATTTTATATTACCGGGAATGATTGTTTTCAACATTGTTCAAGAAATATCCTCACACTTCTAAAGTTAGTTTTTCATACCTCTAATTCTAAAGTCAGTTTTTTTTTCGCATTTCGTTTCTCACACATCTAAAGTTTGTCATATCAGAAATTTTCACATTTGCGAATTTCATAAGGTACGAAAATTGCAGTGAAAAAATCTGACCATCTTTGATCCCATTCAAAAATTTTACTGGCATGAATGATCATTATCTCAACAAAACAGAATGCCAAACTGATTTTAAAACATGTGTATGGGCGTTTGGAGACTTGACAGCTAAAAAGCTCGAAACTGTCAGAGTTCTAAAATCGACATTAAACCCTTTTTGAAGTTATATTTTATGTTAAATGCATATCAAAAGTGCAGACCGTAAAATTCCATTTGAGCTGTCTGGCGCGTGTAAATTGATATGCATATTAAACTACATATATTGAGTTATCTGAATTACAAAATAAAATATGAATGGGCAACTTCATACAAAATAACCAAAAATTCTTTGTGTCAGCAAAATGTGATTTAAAAAAAAAAAAAAAACTTTGAAAGTATAGGGATTCAAAGAAATTTTTCATATTACTTATTTAAATGGCTTGAAAAATCTCAGCTTTCATATTAAATCCCTTCGACTTAAAAGGGCACATTTTCAGCTGTAACAGAATTATTAACTTATTCAAAGGCTAGATTCTGATTGTGCATGGTCAGCCGGATGTGATTGCATAAATACTACTGGTAAGTGTTCGCATGGCCCACAATTTGATTCCAGTGTCCTTGTAGCCCTGAAGCCAAACAGAAAATAGAGTTGAAGGCCTAGGCAGGAAAGGTTATATTTAGCAGATGCTTAGAAAAAAGACAAGACATTCATAAATGTTCTACTGGCATGTACAAGGGGGAAGGGGATACCTGATATTTTATAATACCATTGCTATGCCAAACTTACATAATTATATTTTCGGAAATAAAACAGACAATTACACAGCCAGGTTCATTCATTCAAAGATGAGTTATAACTATGGAATACTCACAGTAGGCTATTGAATTCCTAGTGTTTGGTTAATCTAGTTCAGTGTAGAGGTGAGATATAAAACTCCTTTCAAAGGGTACATTAATATGTATCCAATTTAAAAAGTGCTTTAACTGTGACACTTAAGCTTTGAGGCATTAGCATTACATTCGAACATCTTTCCCTCTTCAGTTTTTGAGCCTCAACGTAAAACTTCACAGTATGTTTATCACTTAGCCTACTATTGTTTGAGAATTATGGCAGAACAAGCAAATAGCAAAAAGATAAATAGATGGATAGATAGATAGATAGATAGATAGATAGGTAAATAGTAGAGATGGACACTGGTCGATGATATACCAGTCGTACTGGCCGGTCCTTTCCACTGGTTTGATATTGATAACCAAATTGAGTGGTGTTGAAGGAAAATGCCGATCAGGCTTAATTTGTAGAATACAAAAACAAACGAAAACCGATAAAGTATCAATGATATGCGTTGCATCAAACTTTGGATATGGTGTCTAATACTGCCTATTGCTGATAGATAAATTGACAAACCAATTCTTGAGGGTGGAACTGCAAAGGGCAGTGTTGTAGAACTATTGAAATTTTTTCACAATATCTACTATCATAAAGAAAACATCTGGCTCATAACAAACCATGTCTAGTTTACCTTTAGTCATATTCACAGCTGGTGGTTTCACAGTTCAACCAGCCAAGTATCATGAAGAGGGCATAATGCCTTGCTCTCTGGTTGGCCAATCTTTCACTTAGCTTCTCCAGATGCCATCAATTTTTCAGCACATCACCCAGCAGCTTCTGTAGCATCTCTAGCTCCTCTCAGCCCCGCAGCAGCTCTGCTTCAGCAACATTCAGATCAAGAGAGGGGGGTCCACCACGGAGCCAAATGAGTCTGTGCATTTTACATTGTAAAGATGTGGTCAGGTAACAAATGACATTAATTTTTATTTTGGTAATACCGCTCCCTTTTGGTTTGAAAAAGAGACATATATATGTATTTTAAAGTAATAATTTCAAAAACTTCAACTTTTCCGAGCGACTGACATACATACAATGTCAGATATTAAATTCGAACATAGGATAAGAAACTAAGCTTTGCAATAGAGCAAGATGACATCATCTTTCATGTTAATGGAATAACCTAACATAAGGCAGCTGGTGATTGTCTAGAACTAAGTGTTTTTCACTGCATATATAAGCTATGACATCAAGTCGTAAGTTACACCACACTCACATATCTATAACTTTGCAATCCAGCTTAGAGGGCCCCAATCATATGTACAATATTAGTACATTATCTCATCAGAAGGTGAAAACACAAGAGTAATGGATGTTTTACAGAAAATCCCTGCTTCAGACAAAAAGTTTGCTTTCAGATGAACAGACACCTTTACGATGAAACATATCAAAAGAAGCCATACATATGATTCATTAGAAAAATTGCATTATCCATATTTGTAGATTGAGAATATGAGACAAAAACATCTCTCACACACAAAACCTGATATCAATCTTTCATGAGGAGAAGACTTGGGTATTTTTGAGACGTCCACAAAGACAGGAGATACACTAAAAGTGATGATGGCAAGAATTCAAAATGACAGCCAAATGAAAGCCACAATGAATCAAAGCAGATATGGACAGATCACCCTTCGAAAATCTTCAGCACTAAACATTGTGTATAGAAAATGCATCAGACACAAAGACGTCAGTGACAAATTATATCAAAGGTGGACATTGCTGTTGCACTGGCATGCGAGATGAAGGCTTGATGTAGGCTATGCAGCCTTCCATACATTGCACATATAATAAGGGTTATCATCAAAAGTAAAAGAATTTTCCACCCACAGTCTTCCGCTTTAGAACTTTAATTTACCTAAACCATTAATGCTCACAAGGATTATTTAAGTGAGAAAATGACTTCCAAAAATGGAAGGTATTGTGCAATTTAAATCCAAAATAAATTTGTTAATTAATAAGTCCACAAAAACAACCAAAACGGGAAGAAAGCAACACGGTCTCACCCTGTGAAGCTTATTATTGATTAATAAAGTCATGAAAGAGGGCTGTGAAAACACATTTTTCGAATTAAATAATACAGAATAATATAATAAGAAATTTCAGTTCTAATTCATATTTAGAAATCTACTAAAACAGTCTTATCTTATTAAGGATTCATGTCAGGAGCAGCTTTCAATTTTTAAAGACAAAGAACAAAATGGCCAGGAAATAAGTCATAGAAATAAGTCAAAGAAATAAGTCACCCAAAAGAGAGAAAGCTTAGAAAGTAAGACAAGAATGACAAGAATACAGTAGTTCCCATAGCATGCAATAACTGCTTCGCAGACATGGTCTCTTGTGGGGATGGGGAATTGTTTCACAGGCATGGTCATGAAGGTTTGTATCACAGACATAGTCTCTCATGAAGGTTTGTATCACAGGCATGGTCTCTCATGAAGGTTTATATCACAGACATAGTCTCTCATGAAGGCTTGTATCACAGGCATGGTCTCCTGTGCAGGTCTGTATTACAGGCATGGTCTCTTGTGCAGGTTTGTATCACAGGCATGGTCTCTTGCGCAGGTTTGTATCACAGGCATGGTCTCTCACGAAGGTTTGTTTCACAGGCATGGTCTCTCATGCAGGTTGGTCTCAAGTACATGGTCTCTCGTGCAATTCTGTTTCACAGACAGACAGCTAGACAGACAGACAGACAAATTCTTTATTGAACTGCATAAAAAATATACACCCAGCCCTATATGGGCTTACAAGTCATCAAAAGAATTCAAAAGTAACTTTAACAACAAATTTTCACAGGCATTTTCTCTCATGCAGGTTGGTCTCACAGGCATGGTCTCTCATGCAAGTTTGTTTCACAGGTATGGTCTCCCAAGAGGAGCTGTGTCACAAGCATGGTCTCTCAAGGGGCCAGATAAGTGATAAGCTTTCAAGACAACCATAGGTGGATAATAGGGTTTTACATCCTTTATTTATGCACTGATCAGGCTTAATTGGACAGGTAGGGATCGAGGGACCATTGTAACTGGGTGAGGTGCATTCTAGACAAGGATAAAACTTCCAACTGACATGGGTACATCTTTTGCGGAGGGCGCTTGTCACATGGACGGCTGTATATTGCATGTAGTTCATAAGCCAGACACTTGCCACACTTCACAGATGTAAAAGTCAAACACTCTCTCTATATATATATATATCTAAGTCAAGACCATCACTCCAAATAAAAGCCATATGACTCATCTAAAGAGTCATCTTTGCAACTCAAAAAGGACAAAAATGTAAAAATAAAGCCAAAATTCACAAAAGATGCTAATGTAGACAAGATTTGCAGACAAATTCTGCATCGTGGGGACTTCATCTATAAACCTTCTGAAGAGAATATATTTTTATGACACATTGTTTGCCTATACCAAGATAGATTCTCTTAAAATCTTCTTGAAACGTAAATCACACAAGAAAGTAATTGCGGGGGAGGAAATAGACAAAAATAAGCAAGAGAAAAAAGCCACAAATAAATACTCATTAATTTGTTTATGTCATTTTTCAAAAAGCAATACAGGAGTCATGTTATAAGCATGCAAATGTCGTATCTCCATATCATTTCTAACAATGAGGATTTTTTCATGTTTGCGAATTGACCTAAGCAATTCACATGAAACACGCGCACAAAATAATGACATTTTATGATTGCACAAAAATGCACCCTTGCAAAATCCACATGTATTTTGTCACATAAGTATATACAAGGAGTATTGGATACAAAAGAGAAAAAAAAAGTCTATAGGAACAACCTAGCATTCGGTTTGCGTTAAAATGATTCAAGAAAAAAAAAACCTTGTTAACTAAAGTATTTGATTGCAATTGATTCTTGATTTTATGTAACTTGCGGAAAATCAATACTTTGAAAACATCACAAGGACAATTACCTATCTAAAATTTATTTAAAACATCCAACAAGAATCAAAGGAATTAAAGCAATGTGGCAAGATACATAGTTGGCAATATAAATAGTAAGCAAAATGACAAACAAACATGTTTACTGTATAGCTTCAAATAATGTTTACAAATTTAAAATTAAAAAGCCCTAGATGGAATAATGCGCAAGTTAGCATAATTACTTCATTAAGGATATCTCATAATGTTTAAATTCTTTGGAATTTTCTTCTTTAAAAAGAAATAAATGTCAGGGATGGTGACAACAATGTGGTTTGTTCTATCTTAGGACAAGATATGTTTTTCCTTAATTAAGAATATGAGTAGGTGTGAGAAACTAAACAATATGGAGCTGAAGAAAGGCTATTTACAGAAAAAAGCTCCAAATGCCAAAGCATGGCAGCTGGGGCCCAATGGCATAAGAGCTCATGATTGCTTGTGGAAACGTCCCGGGTTCGATTCTCGGTTGCGGAATGGGGACGGATGACTTTTGTGTTACGTTTTGACTGTCCCACAAGGACAGGATAGATGGATGATTGGAGTTTAGTAGGCTATTTAGGACAAGATGAGTACACAGCCATGAGGTGAAGGATAATTGGAACTTCTGTCCAAAATAAGTTCAGGTCACCAGGCCAGAGTGGGAGTTGAACCCTTGACCCAGTGATTGGCTGCCCTGTGCGCGGGCTACCAACTGACCTAGTGATTGGCTTCCCTGTGCACGGGCTACCAACTGACCTAACCCCTCTCTTATTTGGACAGGAAAATGATTGGAAGAGGATGCAACAATGAGGTGAATGACTGAAACAGCCGTCCAACATAGTCCAGGTGACCTGGCAAGAGCTGGATTTGAACCCGGGACCCAGCGACAGAGAGCCCAGAACCCTAACAGTGATCTTAACCTCCGGGCCTCCCCCAGGACAGCAATGAGGTGTTGGATGTTCAAAACTAAGGTCCAACATAAGTCAAGATGCAGGAAAAGAATTTGAAACGAACTCAGCATGAAGGAGAGAATCCGAGAATTTGCTTTTAAAAAACCAAAAATTTGATGCTGCGTAACTTTAAAAACTGTGTCAAATTGTCTAAAAACAGAACAATAACGACATATCTGTTTCTCACAAGAAAAGAAAGGAAAGGTCATAAGTTATTTGAACACAAAATGATGCAAAAAAGTAGATTTCTGTGAAATTTGATCATGTAGTTGCAAAGTGTGTGAAAACCATTAAGATGTGGAAATAGCCCGAAAAAGAGAAACATTTCGTAAATGTTAGGAAGATACCATAGAAGAAACATGTGACAAGAAACGTGTACAGCACAAAGGAGCAACATAATTAAATAATAATTTCATAGGTATTCTAATTAGGTGCTAAGATATAAGAGAAACATACTAATTGAATGAATGAATATTTATTTCCAACTTACGCAAGTACAATACATGACAATACAGGTACAATACACGACAAAAGCAAATGTAAGTTGGTGGAAGAACACCCGAGTAAATAAATACTATACCCAGAAGGGGGATGAGCTTCCAGTGAAGTTACATATATTTTACATATGACATTTAAGTTTTAAACATGGCAGACTGTATATATATTGCTACACTGAATAATGAAATAATTCTTCTGAACTGATTAAAATACTAATATATCTAATGACCACATCTTGCTCACGCATTAGCCGCGGTTGCTGCCTATGTCTAGAGACAAGAGTGGTCAAATAACGGCATTCAAATTAATAACAATAATATATTACAAAATACACTTAAAAAATAAAATTAAAAAATTAAATGATTGGCTGTGACAACTTCTTGCTTGGTCCTTTGGGTTTCAAAACTGTAGATGTGGTTTTTTATATATCATTTCCATAATATTACTTCCATAAAACATTCAATTTACAAAATGCATTTTTACTTCGTTATAAATAATTTAAAATTATGAATTTTGCACATGTAATGTGGCCTTGAAACAACCACAAACCAAGAAATTCAGAGTCTGATTCCACTTAGGCATATTTCGGACCAATTGAACTTGTTCGGCAAGGCAGTAGAGAGAAACTGCAACAGGTAGGAAGGTATATCTGGTGCATCCCTCAAAGGCAAAGCCCATGCCCCTCGTGAGGGTTGATTAGTTGGATGATATTTAAGAGAGGAGTCTACAATATGTGACACATTTATCTTTGCGTGCTGTTGTGCGTGGGATATTTTATTTGCAGTATTCCGTAAAACGGGGTAAAGTTGGCAATCCAGGGCAAAGTTGGCAAGTTATTTTGACCCACTTAATGGCATAAATGCCAACTTTTCTCACTTACACAGGTATCTTTGGCAAAGTTGCCATACATGTCAGTGAGGAAAAGTTGGCATTTCTGCTAGTAAGTCAGTCAAAATAGCTTGCCAACTTTACCCCGGCTTGCCAACTTCACCCCATATTACGGTACGCTGTAGAGTGTAGATGGTAAAATGAGCTCATCTAGAAAATCTACCATTGACTTTCAATAGATTGATCCGCGAAAAAACTAAAATGCTTTGACCATTGCCTTCATCAACTTTTATAACTACCTCGCAAAAATTACATTATTGTGAAAAAAAACAATAACAACAACAACATTGGACAGAGAAATAAAATCATAGCCCTGAAAAAAATTAGGGCAATAGAAAGCCATCCACACCCATAACTTGCCAAAGACAGACAAAATGGCTGACATATCTTTGTAAATATTTTGGAAAATCAAACTTTGTATCATCACTATGTGTCCAGCTGTCTAAATTTTTGCTTAAAGTATGTTTCCTTTAACTCTTCCTACAGCAGGAGAACTAAGTTGCAGAGGAGTTTCCAAGAGTTGGCCAAGCTGAACCAAGCAAGCTCAAGCAGTTGCTGCTTGGATCAGCACAATCTGGAGTGCCAACAGCAGCTTACACTTGGAAGAAGCTAAATGGGTAGAAAACATTCTCTTTAGAGAAGACTCAGTGCAATTAGTTCTTGGCCCAGAGACTCCTGGGTTCTTAAACAGGCTGAACTCAAATCCCTTGACTGTTCTCAGTGTTTTTCTGAAATCTGATACTCTTGTTATGGCCCAAATCGTTCAAAATCTGTTCTAATCATCTTAAAGTTTTGACAAGATAAAACATCTCTTGCTAATTACTCACCAAACAACTCAAAGGACAAGACCAATATTTTAAAGCAATTTTGGAAGATATTTAAGGAGTTATAATTAATTATAAACTAAATTGTATCTCTACTATTAGCTCCACCTCTTGGGCAACTACATGCACTTCCTGTTCAGGCAGTCACTGTAGACAGAAGCACTGCACAAGGTGCACAGAAACAATTCGGTCTGTTCATGTGCTAAGTGAGCTGCGCCCATGGCTGACAAGCTCATATAAACGGCCCCAGATACAGGGATTCCCAGTATAATTTTGAAATAGGTGACATAAAGGTAAGAATTAACCTACATCCATCCATTTATCTGGTCATCCTCCTAAACCAAAATTAGCTTCTTCTTGGTCAATTAGAAACAAAACACCTGTGGGATATTGTTTCTTTCATTCGATATTATAAATAATATGCGTCGTGATGACACACTTACTTTTCACCTCACCAGTGTATTGAACTTGCAAACCTTAATTAAGATTTCATACATTATAGACACAGCATCAGGTTCACTGTTAGTTTTAATTTGAAAGTGTTATTCCAAGAAAAAATCAACCTGGTTATGAAACTGTTTAAGTGTTTAATTACTCAGAAAACAGGAGCACAGGTCACGTAAGTTTTCTTCACAGAAGTTAAATTAGCACCTGGAAAAGATGTTACGAGTATCAGGTGTTCATAGATAAAGACATTTGTACATGTACCTATATCTATAGGAATTTAAAAAATAATTGCCCACTGGAACAAAATAGGACAGTGATTGGTCAATTGCCTAAAATGTAATATCAAGTTGGGATCATTATATCTATTATTGGTCAATTGCCCAAAGTGTAATATATATTAAGCTGAGAGCATGACATCAGTGATTGGTCAATTGCCTAAAGTGTAATATCAAGCTGAGAGCAGACATCAGTTATCAGACTAAAAGCTGTTATATCAACCTACAATTGAAGCATTATTTAATTCAGATCTACATTTCAACTGAAAGGAGTGTTGGTAATTTGGTGTATTATTATTAGATGTAATTAGACCTGCCTTTGACAAAATAAAATGAGAGACAAAGAAGAAGACGTAGAGGCTCAGTAGATCCAAATCCATTTGTCCTATTTATTAGTCAATGTCACCTGGGTTACATGGCCCACAATACATTGAATTCCTCACAAAGAGAAAAACAAATTTGTCTCTCAGAAAAAACAAATTTTGTTTGATGAAAAACAAATCATTCTTGTAAGAAAGAGGAACCAAGTCTGACAACCCAAAAAAATAACAGATAATTCTTCTTGTCTCAATTTGTGGAAATTTAAAAAAATTGGAATTGAAAGGAAATGGGAAGATGTTACAGCTGTGAAGTTTGAGGGATCCGTAACTTTTTATATCGGAATGCTTCTGTCTTTGAGATTTGGATAGACACGTCAGCATTTCAGAGAGACAAATTCAAGTTGATGCTGCATGTTATAAGATTAAGAGGGAGGAAATGTTGCTAAATATTTAATATTTTTTAATATTTCAATACATCCGTCAAAAATATGCCACATGACATGAGGTATTTGGGATTGGGTAAATCTTAAGGGACTTATACTGAGTAATAAGAGACATGGGTAGGCCTACATAATGTAAGGGAAGGGAGCATCCAGTGCTAGACATTTAAATGAAGTAAATAAGTAAAATAAAATCGCATCAACCAGATAAACAAGGTGAAATAGAGTACACTGTACTACAAGCCTAAAGTAATTTGACATCCATTTACATGCAATTTTATCACAAGTAGTCAATATTATAGCTTAGAGTGGTCCTACAAATTAAGAGATTTCTGCCGATAGAATAAGGATTACAGAACAATGATACTATCCATAAGAGACTTCACTTTAGCATGAGACCAAACAATGCTATATATCTTGAGCTCATAACAATTTGCACTCCGGAGTATGAAACCAGTGATTGGCCAGTTGGCCCAGCTGACACTGAGCTGAGACATGAAGCTGAGAGCATGACATCAAGCATCAAAATCCAAGAAAACATCACTGTCATCAGATCACATTTTGGTGTATTAATTAGGCCTACATTGCGAGTCAAGTATGTTGTCCAATGTCCACTTTCATCTCTTGGAATCAACCATCGTTCTTATATGTGAATAACTTCTAAAGATCTAGTAGGAGACCACCCTTTAGCATGTTTACCAGACATGAAGTGGTCTTTCACTAGGGAGGCATCTCCCAGGACTTTTCCAAAGGTAATGTAGAAGGCCACTGGTCCGATATGACAAACTAGTCTAACAACATATCTATCCAGAAGCTCTAGTTCTTATATTTGCATTCAAGGGTCTTGTCTGGGAGGAGATGGAAGTTAGGACGTCCTTAAAGGCCTTAACATCACATGTGAGTCCTAAGTCTCACACCTCCTTACCTCTGACTCTAGTTTGTTTTGGTTTACTTCCTCTGCCCTTTGCCATGTCAGGTTCTGGGATCTCAACACTTTGTAATGCACCAGACAATTTGCTATATATCTTTTCTTTTCTCTTTTGATTTTACATGTAATACAAATACCACTAAACTTCCAAGACCTATGGCTATGACGAAAGATTGGCACTCTTAACCAGTTGTCATTCAGAATCTGAAACTTAGCCAATGCACTTCAAAAGAAGACGGCCATGACTAATTCCTGTGTTGTCATGAAAATTGGCTTACCTTCATGGAAGCTGAAAATCTCCATACTTGGCTCCGTGTAGGGATTGTAGGCAGGCTTGAAACTAATCTTCTGAATTTCTGGAACAAACAAGTGATTCAACTTAAAACATAAACAATAACAGATAATGACAATATCAAATCATGAAGTTTGATAACGATTAAACAAAAGACAATTATGGTTTTTTAAAACATAAAATAACCACATATGCGGTTTTTGAATATAAAATCATTAAGTTTGGTTTCACAAACAAAACAACTTTGGTTTTTGAAATATTGAATCACAAAGTATGACACTGATTATGCTCAAGAGAACTTTTGATTTTTGGTTACAAAAAAATAATGGCAAACAGTAGGCCAAGTAAGTGGCAAAAACTTTTCCTGAGGCATAAGATAAATTCAGAGGTTTCAAACATTGGACTCCTAAAGAAATAGACCAAGATGGTAATAGTCCTTTGGAAACAGACACGACTCGCAAATAACATGACAACCAGAACATGGGAAGACGTCCGGTACTAAAATTACAAGATACCTACCAACTCCAGGAGCAACAACAAAAATAACTACATTTCTATTCACGATATTTCAATTTATTAAATCGCTATTTATTCCAAACAATAGCATCAGCACCGAATACCTATTCGGAATACCTATTCAGAATAAAGTAAATCTTCCGAATAAATTGAGCTTGTAAACACTCTGCAGTGTCTGAACACAATATGTCAACATTAAATTATCAAAGCAAAACATTTATAACAATGGACTTCCTGTGGCTTCATTTGCAATGAGCAATTAGGAAATTCAAGACGTTCAAACAAAAATCTATTCAAACTGAGGCTTGATTAATGTGTCATTAAAGAGTCACATTTCATGTCTGGTTTGCTTCATAAATAAGCTGATCCTGTGAAACTTCTACAATGGATTTGAAGTTTAAAACTTGAAATACATTGTAATGAAAACTAACAGGAGAAATATATATCTGCACTCTGCAGTGATCACTTCAATGAACAACCACACGAAACTCTCTATAAGCTACCTCCCCGATCATGTTAGTGATTGAACCTTTACAGCAACAACACTTGGATTTAATCAGTGATTTAACCTGTACAGCGATGCTGTCAATAGAGTCAGTATGTATAAAAGATAAATGTAGACTCCAGTAAGCAGCCATTTGCACCTGGGTGGAGTGGAGAAAAGATACACGGAGGTTAGCAGGCAAGTTGCCTTTCGCGGGACCATAGCACCTCTATAATATTCTGATGTGCAAATGCACTTATTGCAGACATGCTACCTGTAAGGTACTTGTATGTAGCATAGGCCCTTCGAAGTTCTCTTGACTTACAAGAAATATCATAGAGCCAGTTGTCCAGTTCCTTTAATAATTATGGATTCATAGAAGTAGGCTACAATAACAAACCTACATTTTTCCTTATTACTTACAACAAAGTGGAATTCCAGGAATTTCTGCAACACTATCCACATGGACCTTGGTATGGAGGACTAATTGCTTAACTGAGAACTCTTGTTCCATAAGACACCCACAACATATTCAATCTGATATCCATTAAGACTATTTGGATCTGACAAAATAATCTAGTCATGATGACAAACACTGTTCTGAATATAAACTACTAGAATACCCGCTGGAAATAGATGTGTGACATATGAAGAGTTTTGTGTATGCATTTAATATGTAAAGGGCATGGCGATGGAATGGCGCAGCACTTGAACTTTGTTGTAGCAGGTATTGTGTTAGCATAAGTTAGATTTGTATTGCACATTCAATGTATGAAAGGCAGTAATGTAACGTTTTAAAAGGATAATGAAGTATTCCCTTCTGAGGACTGTTCCATTGGCCCTTGCATTGTAAATTGGCAAAGATCTGTTATTGCACAGATTTTTGAGTGTTGTCGTGGGCTCAATTCGCTGCGCGAATGTGTGACGGTGGTTAGGTGTATGTTGTAGGGGGGGGAGATAATTTTCATGTTTATTGGCGGGAGAGACTAATTAGCTGTCTATATGTGTGTGTATGTATCTACTTATAATACTTATAAAGAAATCACTATGGGGAAGGCCTAAAATGCACCATGTGGCGCCATCTATAGCAAGCATGAACATGACCTTTTTTCTTATATGATTTGTATGTTTCAATAAGTATGCATACTTACCAAAGAAATATGAAAACATTTTGAATCATCTGTTTTAAGCAGTAGCATAAAGTGGTGCATCAGTATGCAAAGACTTTTTGAGATTAAGCCAATTGAACTTTACACTATTGCAAACACAAATAAGCAATGGGCAAAAAATACAATCTTAAATGTCGTGACTCTCGTCGCAGGTGCTGTTGTGATTATGCAAATTATTTAGGTTGCAGGCTGTTCCTTTAATTGGAGTACCCCTCCGAAACACATAGACTGAGCGAGTGGAGCAGGGGCATGGTCACACAACCCTTTGAATGAGAATCCAGTTTTAATCACATTTAAATGGGTGTCAAGTTCAGAGTCTATTGACCTGAGGCTCAAGACAGGGGATTATAGCCAGCAATCAGTGCAAAACAATACAACAAGATTAAAATCTTGTCACCTGTTTCTTGAAAGAGCCTCATGAACATTGTCAAAGTAGAAGATATCAGAGCTGAGCCATGGACTTATTGCCAAAAATATCTCAATTGAGACATTTTCAGGTCTATTTATCAACATGGAATTATCTATTTACTGAACCTTCATTGCAAGGGATATACCTGGAGAGGGCAAAATAAACGTATTGCCCTGTAGACGACAATATGCAAGGTAAGAGATCAAAATTCTCCTAAAACCATGTCAACACAGAAAACTTTTGCCAACTTACCTGGCAACTTTGAAGCCATTTAATTCAGTATCAAAGAAGTCTGAATGTGTACTTTAGCATAGATATAACCAACAATGATTACATAGAGAGTTCTGCATGGTGTTATGTTGCTGACAACAATTAGATTCATAGTAATTTGACTTTTTTTCAAACATGTGCTTTTCACAAGACATTGTTATGATCAAACAGGAAGTGGAACAACAGTGCCACCTTACCTACACATGAGGGGGATGTGAGGAACTGAAGGAACAGTGCTATAATGTCGGGAGTCGTTTTTCCATGCAGAAGGTGTGAAATGCAGGCAGATTTCAAAGGAATTAGAGGGTTTTGAAGGATAACAGACCTTATTTCAAGCGAAAATGTCGTTTGCTGTACATATGTGAAGTTTCCTGATGATTGAGAAATGATTGGCAGAGAAAGAAGATAAACAACAAAGTTACAAAGATAGACTAATAGTATTGAGATATTGAAAATGTATAATTCATCACATAAGTTCATTCAATCACTGGTCTATTTCATCATAAGATCTAGACGTCATGCTCCAGAGCAAATATTTTAGTTTATGATTTATGTTTATGAATTTCATGTCCTCATACCCCTTCCACCAAGAGCCCACGATTACTGAACATTTAAGACAACACCAACGTCCAACAACACCGATCAATTTCAAGAAATACACACAACCACAATCCAAAATACAACAATGGAGATGACACCAAAAAGAAGGAATAAGTAATCTCACATATCCAAAAAGAAATATTATTCCTTTAATCCACACAAGTTACGAAAAAAGTAAGGCCAGGCTGACACTATATATGGAAATAGAACCGTGGATGCTTCTTCATAAATAACTGAATGAGGCAAACATCCCTTAGATCTGAAACATGCTAAATGCCATATAATAGCTTTCAAGTTAGCTTCGGTATATCAGTTGCCATTTGGTTGGAAGCCAACAGTGGATAAATCTTCCGTGCAAGGCTACAGGCACTTACTCACAAAGCATCTGAAAGTTATTCAAGACATTTTCTTGAGAATCAGAAATGTGAGATAGTCCCCAATCTGCCTTAAAAGACTCCATGCAGTGAACTTCCCAATTTAATAGCAATGGAAACCAGGCACCAAGACCATTTACTGCCTCAGCTGCTAAAGCGGTTCAGTTTGAAATCACTATCACGAACTCATGTTGTTAAACACTTAAGTGGCATCATCTCTTACAAAAAATGCAATTGATCCAAACCATCCAAGCTGATGCTCCACCATTTTTTTTTCTGCTACCTAATCTATGCGATCAATGGCCCCTCAAATATAGCAGTCCACCTGAGCGCACCCTCGAATAGAGGCCCTGGGTGTCTGTCTTTCCTAACAAATAGAGGCATCTCTTGAATAAGAGCCCCTACCGAGGCCAGCATTATGGGTAGTCAGGAAATCTAAAAAGTTTAATCAACTTTTATATCTTGACATCTTGCTTAATCATTTTTCTCCAATAAGGCAAGATTCTTTTCATTTTCTTTGGAATTCTGAAAATAATTGAGGTCAACTTAAGTAAAGGCCCACTTTGATTAAAGGCCAACTTTGAATGAAGGCCCACTTCAAATAAAAGTCCATTTCAAATAAAGGTACATTTAAAATAAAGGCCCACTTTGAATAAAGGCCCATTTTAAACAAAAGTCCATTTCAAATAAAGACTCACTTCAAACAGGCTTACTTTGCATAAAGGCCCACTCCGAACAAAGGCCCACTCCGAATAAAGGCCCACTCCGAACAAAGGCCCACACCAAGAGGAGCCAATAAAAATGGGTCTTGCTTTCAAGAAAATATGGTACCATACTTTTTTCTTTTCATCCAGACTACATGTATTCATGAGAAATTCTGATTTATGGCAAAAAGGTAAAGAAACATTGATTTTTCATAACTCTTCTTGACATAGTCATTTATTACAGGAATTCTTATTGTGACAATGCAACCACATCGACAAGTCATATAGAGCTACCATTAGTGCAAAATGTTAGTACAAATAATCCAATCGATGACATTGTACTTAAAATTTTGCACAATGAATTATGAAAAATGAAGAAATCAATCAGACAAACAACGGTTCCACAACCCAGCAACGACACAATCAATCTCTAGTCAACATCTTTCAATACATTAAAGTTACTCTGAATGATAGGTAAGGATCGGAAAAAAAATTCTCTAATTTTCACATAATCCTGTGCAGCTTGGTCATTTGGCTCAGTGTGTAAAATTTCTTTGCTGTACGATCATTATTTCTTATGGAAATGGCTTAATGAATGCACTAAATGACCCCTAGATTTATTTCGGGTACGGACGGAAAAAAATCACCTGTTTGCTTGCTTTCTGCTTGGTGACGTCATCACCATTGTAAGAGTTTGTTAACTTATAACAATATATTTACAACAATGCTCATTGTGACGTCATCAATAGTAGGTGTCCTGGAGGAGGGAGAAACTATCAAGAAAAATAATTTGAAATAGCTAAATAATTATGAAATCAAAGAAATACTGTAATAATATGGTTAGAAACTTTACTGATCACAAGTTAATATCATACTACACCTAAAACCAGCAATATTTAGCTAATAATTTTATCATTCAGGGCAACTTTAACATGCTAGGCTTTGCTTTTGATTTAAAAATCTTTTGTATTCCTTTTAAAACACCGTTCTGTGCCTTCTACAAAAAAAGGCAAACGGGATGTCCACCCTTGACCCACCAGATTAAGAACTTGAAAATAATTAAAATGGCCACAGGCAGATTCTGGCAGCAGAGGTTTAGTCAATTCCATATACTTGGCAAATTGTGTATCATTGCTGAAATTGTAAAAATTGACAATATCCTCTTTGCAAGAAACAGAGAATTATAATTTCACATTTACTTCAGTTTGGAGCTTGATGTCAGCTGGGTAAGCATGATGTCATGCTCTTAGCTTCATGTCACAGGTGGGGCAACTGACCAATTACAGGCAAGATATGAACATACGTGATGTCATGACAATGTTGTTTGGGACTTTAATCAAGCTCTCGGTTCAACGGTTGGTCCAGGACTCTAGCATGTCCATGTGGGACATACAAATGTGTTATTTGCCTCATTAAGTACATTGCAGAAGACGAAAATCGAGAGACAGTTTGGACCAATATAACTGTCTCTTTCGAAGACTCTTCATATTTACGAATTCCAAGCAGCGACGTTAAAATGCGCAAGAATTAAGAGTTTCCTACCAAGATGAATGACCGATGATGTATGACTGCATCCTGAATTCTCGATTGTCTAGAATACAATTAATTTCCAAGAAGAAAATGTAATAATCCTTTAAAAAGCTGGCGGAGATTTCCATGGGAGATCATGTTTTAAAGGAAAGGCTCAGGAAATCAATCAAAGGAGAATAACCAACATGCATAGAACTTGCATACCTGTCATGCCATGCAAATCTGCCTCACAGATATTACAATCACTAGCAGTGCATAAGCCTATTCTAAGGAATATTTGTATCAGCAGAATATACTGGTAACCTGATATCATTACAAAAATGAGAAGCCCTCTAATCCCTGCATTAGCTAAAATAAGCAGCATTAGCAATGCAGTATTCCATTTTAATGCAACTAATCCTTCTATATAATTGAATACATCGAAAATTGCAATAGAATAAAGACACCTTGCTAAAAACAGCAAATTGAATAGCATCAGAAAATGAAAAAGACACCAAAACCGCAGACGCAAGACATTCTCTATAAATGATATTTATTGTATGTGTTATTTATAAACTTCATTCATATCAAGAATGGAACACAATTTAATGTTACCTATTTTTCTGTTTTTTTGGTGATTTTTGCCAAAATTACAATTACGATAAAAGGTAAACAATATCATTTGCTTCCACATAAACTTCACAAATTTACACATGTATTGAAAAGTTATAAAAACGATTTTCATTTTGATCATGGACATTTTAGTTTTACCAAAGGTTTATATTCTTCATAAGACATGTAACTCCAGTAGGTATGTCAAGAACCAAACCACTTTGCTCCCTGGTGGAGACCCTGACTGTCACTCAAAATTTACGTGCGGCATCAGAAACTTTGATCCATAAAAATAAGTGATTCCAAATTACAAAAGCAACTTAATAGTTACAGTTGACGAATGATGAGTACTTACAATAATTCAGCTGCTACTGGACATGAATAACATCACACATTGAAAAGAACTGTCAATTTGTCATTGAGTAACTTCTTGCCTCTTTGACACTGAGTTGGTGACATGCTAAGATGGCATTGAAAGTATAGGATATGACCTCACAAATTGCTTATGAGTCATAGAGAACTAGAATTGGGGCAATTCAAAAATGGCTCTTCTCCAGTGGTATGTAATTTTTTAACGACAACTGTTTGTCCCATTGGGACGAGTGATTGCCCATTATATGCCGAATAATGGATATACACAATTGACAGAATCAGAACATGGACCTAGTATAACACCTCCCAGGTCAGAATCTGTATTGAAAGGCATAGAATAGGTATGATATAGTTGACAGATGACAGGTAGGTGTGAAAGTGAATTGCACTTCAAAGTGTCAGTGTAATCGTTGATAGGAATCAATCAAGTTGATTGACAAGCAGTGATAGCTATCCTTGATTGCTATCCTAGATTGCTATCCTTGACAGTCACTGGACCTGCTGCAGTAATCTTTAGGCCTATTGTGGTAGCCTTGTGCATGACACACATATGCGTACGACCAAATAATGCGTACGACAAAATAATGCGGATGCCATGTCGTGCAGTCGTGCACTGCTGACAGGATGAAAACAGAGATTGTCCCATATAAATATGGGCAATCATCAACATGGCATGGATAGGGATATGACCTCACAAGGAACATTTCAGTCAAATTCTGCAATCGCTGGACATTCGTCGATTCATCGACTTTAATGAGACCATACCATCATTCAAATTTAATACTTTAACTTCTCATATTATAAGCATTTATTCGTACTTTAGTACAATTACAAAAAGAAAGGGTATATATGAAAAATTGAGTTTAAATGGTGCTGGAGCACAAACAATTAAGTATGAAATTGGTTTCAGCTTTATTAAAGTCTTTCACCTCCAGTATATCATCACGGATATCAACAAGTTCTTCCACTATGTGTGGCTCCTTCGGCTTGAAATTGAATTTTAGAGTGTTACTGTTCCAACGAGAGGCCAAATAGTCAGAATTTCTCTTCAATAGTCCATTATATATGATACTGTTCCGATGGACAAGTTTCAGCAAAAGATTGTCTCCTTTATCAATAGTTTTGATAAAATTCATGAATCTTACCCCAAGCTGATCCATCAGACAGGGTTTCTTGCAGAGAGATAAAACAATTTCTGTGGGAGTCATTCGGGGGAGTTTCCACACAATATTGACACATTTCTTCCACGCAGTTTCTACGTTTTTCATGTATGGCCTGCTAAAGTCCCAGGTCTGGCTGCCATAAAAGGAGCAGCACTTACTGTCAGACAGACGGTATGGTGTTTTACTCTCAACTTTAAAATGAGCACAAATAGCATTTGTCCTTCTGTAAAGTTCATTGCGCTTAATGTGAAGATCCTCTTCATCAGAAAGCGAACTCATCAGGTGATTTCCTAGGTGCTTAACTGTGTCACTCCAACTGACAGCCTTACCATCAAGTTTTATTTGATTTAATATAGAGCCAGGAGTATACAGAAGTTAATTGTGTTGCATTTTGCAGCAGAAATTGCTACCACTTTCACTGTTTGGCCAGAGTTATGTGTCTTATTAAAGATACAAGATCTTAGGTTTAAAAAAAACTGCCTAATTTTTTCGGAACCAGTTCGGGCTGAGAAATGACAAAGTGGTCTCTTTGATACGTGTATGGATCCTGCACAAGTAGGTTAAATCCTCAAATTATAACTTACACACTACGCAATCCGAAACTATACTTACTTGATACACTGAGACTCAACTGTCTCTGAAACCACATTCATGTCATACTTGCTGACATTAATGTATGGAAAACTATTCAAACCATGGTATTATCTCCAGCACAAACAAATTACAAGTAAAGCAAGAAAATGGAAGTTTTTAATACATGGTCAGGTTACCTAAATGTGACTTTAATCTCATAATGGGCCATGTTGGGAGATGCCATCATGCTTTTTAATACTTCATCATAAGCAATTGTTGTGGCATAATACTCTCCTACTTTTCCTAATTAATGGCCGTCTAAACCAACTTGGTCTACACTCGAGATGATTTTTCAAAACTCTTGTGAAACGCTTTCATTAGCATGAAAGAGCAGCTTTCCTTGTTGAGCTGGATTAATCTCTTCGAGAAATGTGAGACCACCAAAATTAAAAATAGCGAATCCAACGTTTTATTTTACAATTTTTTATTTGAAATGGAGAGCGTGTCTTTGGATGATAATGCGAAGTAGATTAGGTACTTTTTCCCATCGCATGACATTGTGCATCAGGGTTTATAAATGAGGACACACTGAATCCTTCATGTTAACTGCAGGTCATCAAATGCTAAAATTGTGGATTTTTCATTAAAAGAACAAAATGTGAAAATTGTAGCATTAGAAATTGGCTATACATGACTGCATATGATTATTCCAGACTACATGCAGTAATTCGAAATAAATTAAAGTTCCTCCTTTCATAATCACCAATTATCATAATGCTCATGCACCATTACTTATCAAAAGCTTCAAAGCCTTCAATTACCCCTCTAAAAGTTCATTTTCCATTCTTTTAAACTAACCTAAACTCCGCCCTTAAAGCCCTTATAATCCACATTACTGATCAACCCAATCTCAAGACTCTTGAGTAATCCCAAAATGCCTTAATCATCTCTTGCTAATAACAGGAAACCTAAGAAGTTAAAAAAGCTCTCTAAGCTCTCTGTTATTTCACACAATACATCCATGTCACCAAGATGGAATAATTCATTAAAATTAAAATTCATTAAGTTGAAGTTATCAACCCCTTCTCGACTTTATGCTTCTGACCGCAGAAGTTTCATTAGTTTTTTATGTGTAAAACTGACAGAGGGGTGACTCATGTTACACATCCAGCCAAAGGTACCAGGACATTTTATTTGAAGCATATGTGCCAGTTCAAGGGGTCACCAATTTTAGGCCTACATCTTGCCCAAAGGACATCCATTCGAGTTGTTGTACAATGATGCGTTATAAACAAAAGCAAGAACTGACTCCACATCCCCAACGCCCTGCCTCCCTTAACCCATCACAGCGCTAACCTACCATGGTGTTTCAATGAGTGTGTAATGCCACAGATGACCACCAGGGGCGCAATTGTGCAAACATTTATGCAAGTGGCGACTCCTATGAATGGCTTTGGCTGACAAATTTTAAAATGGCTGTAGTCCCAGTCAATGTAACCTCACTTACAAGCATGCCTGGGAAACAGGAAATGAAAATGATGGAGATTGGGCTTGCATTGACGGCAATGCTAATTCAATGGAAAAAAAGAAGCACTCATTTTTGACTTATTGTTATGTTTTGTAGAGAAAGGGGAATTGGTTCATCTTTACACAGGATAACATCATAGTCTCAAAGGTATATTGTTATGTGAATTGATCGTGATTTGACATTTTTTAAAAACAACAAAGGCTTCATATTCAAGAAAAATGGTCATTTCAATGTTATTCCAATGAAGAGGTTTTATATAGATTTCTTGGTCATGAAAACAATCATTTTTGAAATGAAGGTTCTATTTTTCATTTAACATTAAGAGGTAGGTGTTTGGAGGATTTATAGATCATTTTGGTACTTTTAGATCACTTTTTCTTACATTTGCATAATAACTTGGAACTTCGAAAAACAGGGTATATGGTGCTCTGTGGCGTAACTCCTCACTGCAGTGGCGTCCCTATGGGGGGGCACGGGGGGCACGTGCCCCCCCATATTAGAACTGTGCCCCCCCAGGTGCCCCCCCATATGAACTTTCCAACCTTGGCTAAAATATACAATTAGTATTGTGGGTGCCCCCCCAGAGAATCGCGTGCCCCCCCAGGTGCCCCCCCGCTCGAGACCCCCTAGTTACGCCACTGCCTCACTGCACCCCCAGAATTGGACAAAACTTACAGGATATTGCCTTCATGGAACTTAAATTGTTATGTGTGAAGGATTTCAAAATGTGATAAGTCGTTTTTGAGATATCATAAAAAAACCAACTTGCGTAATAATTTGGAACCTACTGTAGATTCTCTTGGGACAAACATTTAAGTAATCTCCATAAATAAATTAAAAGGCCAACTCAGTAGATCACTGACATCTAAATTTGGAAGTCTAAGAGGAAATATATCAAATCATTAAGACTTTCATTAAACCCTATTTATTTCCTTATTTATCCAAGTTAAGTTTACTTGGGTTATCCTACCTGAATTTCTCCTTGGCAAATTCTTTGGCCGGAAGAAAGAATGTAATGCAAGTGTGTGACCAACTCAGGTTAAATCACACACTTAACAGGCAAAGAATGACAAGTACTTACTTGCTTTTTGCCATCAATGACTTCACAACAGGCCCCATCCAATGGCATCCATTGAATTGGATTGAACTGCAACCTGTCATTGAGTAACTTGTGACATTATTGATACTCAGTTGCTGACTTGTTTTGATAGCAATGAAAGTATATGATATGATCTTAAAAATTGAGTCACAGAGAATAACATGACATGGACAGGGATATGACCTCACAAGGAACATGTCCATGTAATTCTGTAAGCAAGTTCCATTCATCAATGGTGAAAATCTCATTAAATACAAGACTGCAAAATGTGCAACATCAGTATATTGCACACTCTTGTGTTTGAAACTATTTGAAATTTTGACTGGTTTCATCCGTCTTGAAAGGTTTGTTGAAATGAACTGTGCAATCTTTAAGCACCACATGAAGACAGCATTCCAAAATGTTCCATACTTTTGAGAACTACAGTCATATGATTGGTAAAAGAGAATTTGTTTAGTAATACAGTTGTATCTTCAAAATGCTTTTTGATAAATAGATAAATATATGTCACAGGCGGCCCTTTGGTCGTGAACATACAGCAGAAACTAAAATCTGGCTAATATTGTAGTATAACCTATTGCAATCATTCATAATAACAGGAAAGACTAAACAGCCGTAAGGCAATTGACTTCTGGAGTGATCATCTTTAAAATATTGCGAAGTGCAACCCGGACATCTGCGTCAAAGTGCCTTTGGTCATGAGGCCACTGCATAAATTCAATGGGATTTCCATCACACTTTGAACCTTTCAAAATAAATATGGAAATGAGGCATTTTCTCACAAAGAACTTGACCTTTAGAGTGACCTTCTTTGAATACATTTTCTTTTGAACCCGAGTCGCCATAAATAAGCTTAAAACAACCATTAATAAGTGGGACACAAGTAAAATAATCTGCTTCAGAGTTCTATCGCAATCGTTCATAATAACATGTTAATGAATAATTGAATATAGGCTTACTTCATATCTCTAGCTCATCTGTCTTGTAATAACACATTAAGGTAAGAGTGATGTGGGCAGACCCTGACTTTATATATTTAGGAGCAGCAAGTCAATAATCAAAGACACAGGCAATTTGTTCTCCACAAAGGAGCTGGATATTAACAACTCTGCCAGTTAATGGGAACATAATATTACCAAATACAAAAAGAGATTTTAGTAATTTCCGGTTGGCAAATAGTATAGATGCACCTCAGATTCTTCATTATTATACAGATGACCAGATCTTTGGATTTATTTGGTCCCTCCCCCAAATTTTGTGCCATTGAAGTGCATGACCGAGAGTATTTACAACAACTACAACACAACAACAAATCTAGTATTTTCTCTTCATAAATATTGGAGAGAAACGAGGTATGCTTCAAAGTTTAATCCTGAAAAGAAGTGTATCATTTTTGCATAAAAAAGGATAATTAAATATATGTCATTAAATGAAGTAGGCCCTTTCATATAAAAAGTCCTATCACTTTTGCTAAAGTTTACTAAAGAAATGGAATTTGAAGATAAGTAGACAATAAGCGTAATAAAATGCTAATGGGCACTTGCAGAAAAACCAGAATTTGCGGATTTAGAATACTGCCTCACAAATTGTTTTCAAAAAAATGTTTTTGTTAAACCAAAGTAGCTTGTTAAGGTGGCTCGCTACTCATGTAATTGCATCATGCACGCACATTTCCGCGCAGCCAGGCAAGCCCTATCTGTCGTAACGTCACCATTGCAGAATGCCCTGCTGAGACTGCTTCAGCATCTTTTTTCAAGTTTGAAAATTCCATGCCTCGGCTGCTTCGTTTGCCATTTGCGCCACTTCTAGTAGGGTTGATACTTCTCGTTTAGAGCATTAGATGCGCTTTAAAAACTACTATAATCAGCCGGACTTTCAGCTCTTTCTGCAAGCGAATTTCGGCAAGCATGTCGAATTTCTCAAAAATGACTTTGTGTCATAAATAAATTTTTATATCCATTTCCAGGCCCGTTGGGCCATATGTCCGTGTCATTATATTGTTCCTTACTTCATATGGAAGCAAATGACAAAGAAATAAAAAATCCTATCTCGTCTTTTTTTTTTAGCGCTATGTTTCATAAAAAAAATAAAATTTTCAAAATCATAACTTTTGATCCGAACCCCAGAAAAGTTCTTTAAACTAAATATATCTTTCTGGAATTTTTATCAGCTTTTCCATAAAACTCTCCTCTTTAATTCCATGCTTCATTTAATAACATAGGATGAATGGCCACTGAATGGCAGGGAAAACTTCACAGTAAAAAAAATTAAGAAAAAAATTGAGTTTTTCAGGTTTACGTGAACTGACTTTCTTTTACATAACCTCAAATATTTTGAAAGAAAGGCTGGTAATGACCACTTTGGTTTGTATATCCTTGCTATAAACTATATTTTGGATCATTTTAAACTATTTTTGAGAAATCCTATCTTAGAAAGTTCACGAGTATCGAGCCACCTTAAAGTGTGAAAGCAAAATAAATTCCCCCGCATCTCTGAAGGTCCTGGTTTGAAATCAAGGCCAAGGCACCAGTTGCGTAACTAGGGGGTCTCGAGCGGGGGGGCACCTGGGGGGGCACGCGATTCTCTGGGGGGGCACCCACAATACTAATTGTATATTTTAGCCAAGGTTGGAAAGTTCATATGGGGGGCACCTGGGGGGGCACAGTTCTAATATGGGGGGGCACGTGCCCCCCCGTGCCCCCCCATAGGGACACCACTGCAAGGCACCGAAGAAATGGCCCGGATTAAACGGTTCTCAATGTATTAGTTAGATACTGATTTGGAGGGTTCTAACATGTTAGAACCCGACAATGAGGTATCTAACTGACTTAGACATCATATGCTTCCTCTATTATACCTTTTAACTGTAAATTTTTTCAAAATAAACAATAATCTGATTGTTTGTTTGCTGTTTTGATAGTGTTAATCCTTAGCTGGGTGCTAACATGCAAAACTGTCAGTTAGATACCAGCTTTTCCAGTGGTAGGGTAAGGTGGAGGAAATCCGGCCCCCTTTTGATATATATTCATCTCCCCAGCTCTCATATCTGTGAAAAGCATTCATGTTTATGTTTGGAATGATGGATTGCATGCTTCTAGACATATCAGGAAACTTACATGTTTTAATTTGACACTTTTGAAATAATTATTACTTAATCAATGTTCCAACTCAGTGGCTGGATTTGCCCCACAAGTGCTCAATGAGATAAACCAAGAAAATATTGCTTCAGAACGATATTTTATTTGTCAGTCAAGCACAACCATTTTGAAAGCATAATTTGATCACTTCTTTTGAGACTGAAAAATTATATGTTTGACGTACACTATATTCCATGAAACATGACAAAATTCCCAAATTCAATTCATTTGTATCATAATCACCAACAACTAATGTTTCAATGGCATAAAGGAGAACCTTACAAATAATATTTTATGTTCACATGCTTTTAACATCAGAATCAAAGGGGCCGGATTTGCCCCACCAACAAGGGCCGGAATTGCCCCGACCATCAGCAAAACATGAATATGTCATTTTCCAAATATGTAGTATATTAATTGCTGAAATCTTTTGCATAAGCTAAGCTATCGACTAAATGATTCTTTTCATGACAGTAAGTAACATTTCCTTTGAAACTTGGTTGTGAAACACCTGCTTTTTTAAAGTTTCAATTGCACATTGAAATTGCTGAGTAATGAGATGCCTGTCTTCTTTCCCATTTGTAGTCCAAATGTAAGTATTTTGCAGCATAATCTATGTTATTCTGAAAGCTCCAAGTAGAGTAGCAATGAATCATTAGGAAAATATTCATTGTAAATCAAATTTAGGGCCATGAGAAAACATTTTATCCTCAAGGGGCCGGATTTGCCCCGGAGCCGGAATTACCCCACCTTACCCCATTAGTATCTTGGTGATGTCTAAAAAGTTCTAGCCAATCAGCTGATCAAGTCCTGCATCCCTTCAACTTATTCAGCACATGCATTCCAGATGGAGACACTGGCATACTAAGTTAGGTATTGCTGTGGATAGCTTGGGATACATAGATTAGTATAGCTCCAAATAGCTCTGATGAAGGGCTTTAAAAAATATATATATGTTGAATAAAATGTTCATGTCCAAAATTACTTTCAGGAAGCTGTACCTTTCAAGAACAGAAAAATGGTGTGGAGAAAGAACTGAGGATAATGAACTCCTTAGTGGAACGACGTGACACACCTAATCAAATAAACAGTTATTACAACAAAATACTGCCAAATCATAACTGGAAATCAGTTTTTTTTCTAAATCCAATTTGTGTTTAAACAGGCAAACTGCAATGACAGCCCAGCAATGCTGATAGCTTGCTAAGAACCATTAGTTACAATTATTTAATAAAGTAACATCAATTAATAGATTTAGCTGCTATAAATGGAGTTTTAATTACTTTTTTCAGCCCATTTTCCATGAAGACACTTGCTGTTTCTTACTTCCTCTAATTAACAGATGCAACCTGAGAAAAACTCATCTCCAAACAATTAACTTGGAAATCAAAGAAACAATTTAATCAGAATTCATGAATTGTCTTTTCATGTAAGCTGTAACACGCTGAACATTGTCATAGAATGAATTATGACAGAGAAATTTTCCAGATTCAGTTTAAAAATAGTTCTATTGAATGTTCCTCTATCCTTGCCTGTGGGTGCTGGTCCCATGGCTGCCCTGAGCGCCTATCACGTGGAAGGCTCACCACTAATTTTCACAATCCAGGAAACCAAAGAGTTTACACAATGGAGTTAGGGTCTTTGCCTAGAAAAACTTATTATGATCATGAGACAAGAGATCTATGAAATAATGTGAATGCACAGAAGGTTCTGCCTTGCAATACAGTCCTGAACATGGCACCAATCCTCACACTATTCTGATAACTTGAGGTCACACACTCATATGAGTGCTGGAAATCATAGAAATTAGTTCATGTACAATTGTACATGGTTTAGTAACGACTGAGTAGAAATTGTTTCATATAATCGAGCTGATCACGTGACAATAATGTCACAAAGTAAAGTGTTCCATAACACGTGGCTGCAGTGAAGGAAGCCTTATAAGGAAAGCAGGCAGGTCAGCATTGCGACAAAGAAACTAAGAGCTAAACCAGGGATAGAACTGGCTCAGGTCAGCAAGTGGAATAGAGACCATAGACACATGTGGGTTTCTGAGTTAATACAATTCTGGAGAATAGAGAATAAGAATTGCAAGTCTTACAAATGACTTGGCCATCAAAAATCTGTCTGGATTTCTGTAAATAGCTAATTTCCCACATACTGGATATTCTGGAGAACAAAGCTAATGCACAGAGTGTTTGCTTCCGATAGCTGATATCGTCCTTTTAAAAAAAACTTCACTTAAGTGGCTAGTAAAGTGTACAGCAACATATAATGTCAAACTCAGTGGATTGCTGGAGAACTAAGTTTAAAAGGAAGACTCCACTTAGATATCAATTGTATGACAGTGTATGTAATATTAATGTTTGAACCACAAAAGCACTAAAGCACTGAATCAAACTATCTGATTACAAGGCAGTTATTGATCTTTGGCCATTAAACGACACCATCTCTATTCTCTACTTCACATGTTCTATGGCTTTACTTCCTCTCTTCTGCTGTGTACACATTTGCAATTCAGAAGGAAAAGACTTAAAAAAGATCCAGTCACACACCGACCCCTTACGTAAGACCTCTAACTGACCCAGCACAGTCGTCTGTGACTGGATCTATTTTAAGTCCTAATTTTTTCTTTTTGAATTGCAGCCTCACACAGAAGACCTCACACAGAACATCTCATTCACTAAAGATCATATGGAGACCTAAGGCGATGCAAGCAATGACGCTGAGACAAGCACATTATTTAAATGCACCACCCTGTACTGTTCAGTCCACAAAAGTGTAGTTGAATTCACAGTTACTGTCCTCAGGTATATTGGTAAGATTTGGAGCTTTTCTGAATGTTCATTGAAGGATTTAATGATGACATATACCAGTCATTAGTAAAAGAGATTATGCCCTGTGGTTTAGCAAATTCAGCAGCTGCACATGCAGCCTGATGACTACTGCTTTTATTAGGAATTTAAAGCCTTAAAAGAGATTGACTGTTAGACAGACTATCGTTGAACTCCAGAGCAGGTCTGAGAAGGTCGGAGGTCCGGAGTCACTCCCGAGCACAAATTTGCCCATCAAAACTGGCCCGGAACCCTCATTCTTTCTCTACTACCTTACTGTTCTTGTCCTGGCTGTTACACTGGGACCTTTGGCAGGAAAATAAGTGAATCTATGCGACATAAAAGCAAAGAAATACATGTACAATACTAACTGCCGGACAGCTGGACACACTGGATAAAAATGAAAGGAAGAAAGGAAATAAAAAAGGAAAGAAAGGAAGAAAGAAAGAAAGGAGAGAAAACAAGAAGACAAAATCCTTTTCATGTTCCTGAGACTGCATCAGGAGCCAAGAGGTGATAATAGAGAAGGGGACCTGACCTCTGAGCCTATAGCTGCTAGAGCCGTACAAGGAATAGCCACAGGTCAGTATTGTAGCACTACAACGGCCTGCCATCAGACTCCTGTCCTCAATTGTATCAGTTCACCCCCCACACCATACCACCTCGATGCTAGGCTATAGGGTATGGAATAACATAGTACAATGTGTATTGTAAAGAGACTCTAATCAACCTGCACCAGTGCACCCATTGTATGTTTAAGGCTGCATGTTCGATACAAGATCTATTCATTCAAGAAAATCAGACTAAAAAACAAAATGTAAAGAACAACTTATTAACACTATCATTATCTGTGGGAAAATTTTAAATCAATTGTTTTTGATTGTACACTGGCTATGAGAACTTCACTTTAAAGATCTTCCCAAGGGAGGAGAAGGAGATATATTTGAACAAAAGAACGCATTGGCCAATTTAAAACAGCTGGATAGCTGTGCGCCAGTCCATATATATATATATTTATTTCGTACTCGTGGTACAATGCAAATAGAAATAAATATGAAATTAATTAGAATTGTGAAATGCAATTAGTTAATTCTAAAAGTTCATTTTGATCAAAGCCTTTGATCTCTAAACAGTCATTCTCCAGGACTCTTCTTATTTCCTTGATTAGATTTGCCCTGTCACAAACCCCTGGGTACTGTGACTGTGAGTCACATAAATTGTTCGAAAGGGCTAAATTTTTGCTAATTATCCCTCCAGGACAGGAAGACTCGCATGTGAAGAGAAGTGATTTCATGTTGCTGTTGTCCGAGTTCAAAATTCCTTTGTATAACCCCTTGAATCGGTTGCACAGAAGGACCTCAATAGATTCGCTTTTGACTAGGTGAGGTAAAATCACTGATCGACTGTCATTGGGTAAATACCAAATCTTACGCCCAGCCTTCCGCCAGGCAACACAAAAACTAGTCACTTTTTTGTCACCCAAGTCCCAAGTTTCAGTACCATACAGATGACAGCACTGGCTGTTGAAGACAGTTGAACATACCGATCGTGGAACAGCTTTAAAATTAGCAAGAAGGCTATTGGTCCGTCCTATGAAGTCGCATCTCTTTCTCTGAATGTCATCATCATCTTTTAGATCTGCTCTCACAATGTTCCCAAGGTGCTTAGCAGATTCACTCCATGGAAGCAGCTTGCCATAGAATCGGACACTGAAGCCATCAAGATCAATACGCTTTCTATGAAAGCACATGCAGACAGTCTTTTTTGGGTTATATCTGATATTGAATTCACTGCCAAACTGTTCACATATCTGAAGCATTTTCTGAAGGCCAAAGACAGTAGGGGATAGCAGAGTAACGTCATCAGCATAACAGAGAACACCAAAATAAGACTGACCCACCATGCAACCAACACCACTATCTCGTAGCCTCTCCAGGAGAACATCTAAATAAACAGTGAACAGGATCGGGGAGAGGACCCCACCTTGACGAACACCATTAACAGTGTGAAAGAAACCAGATGTCTCTCCCTTCCAGAATGTCCTTACTCGTTGGTGAGTATATTGGTATAACAACAATCGAAGTATAGGTGAAGGTAATCCACGTTTCATAAGCACTTCAAAAAGTTTGTCATTTTTGACGCCATCGAACGCTTTTGAAGCATCCAGCATTGAGCAGAACACATTGCCTTTTCGATTCAGGTAGTAATTGACCACTTCCTTGAGAGCAAGAGTACACATTGACGTCGAATGGTCTCTTTTAAAGGCAAACTGCTGATCACTCGTTCTAAAGCAGTCAGGATATTTCAACAGAAGAACCCAGTCAACGATTTTGTTTATGCAAGACATGAGTGCAATACCACGGTAATTCTCACTATTGCAGACAGCAGAGCCCTGAATGTCTTTCGGGAGAGATATAATTGTTGAGGTCAGAAGGAAGTACCATTATGCTAGTGACCATGCATAGTGACCATGCTTTATCATGCTCTGGATGAGCTTTGCTACCATAGATCGCCAGCTTGCTGGTGTTTCAACCACAAGTGTTGACCATACACCCTTGTCTCCATCACTTTTGTCACGCTTCAAATGATGTATTGCTTGGTCTATTAAGTCTCTTGAAACATTGGATTCATTTATGAAGTACCTTGATCCATCATTCAATTCACAGTCAATAAACTTATAAATTGTATCCAAGTTGGAAGCAGCAGAATTGTAAAGTGTTTCATATTTACTTTTAAAGATATTGTTTATTTCCTTGGGATCCGTGGAACCATCAATGTTAGGAGGACAAACTTTACTATGTCCTTTGATCTTCTTTATTTCCTTCCATAGGTTTCTGGAGTCGTTATTGGCAATATTTTCTGCCAGATTGGCCATTCTCAATTGCTTGTCTCTGTTTTTATGCGCCCTGATAGCATAATGGTACTTCCTTCGAGATGACTTGTAGATTGTATGGACCACATTGCCAGAAGGCCTATCCATGTCCCGCCAAATCTTACCCCAGAATAACACATCCGCTTTTAAGGGGGCCATATATTTATTCCATTGAGGGATTGTCTTTTTTACCTTCACCTTTGGCAATGTCCTATCTGCCGCAGTAAGACAGATATCAGAAAGTTGACTGCAAACATTGTCTATCTCCTGTCTGTGTTGAGGGTTGTCGCACCTGAGGTCACAACAATCAAGGGAAACAATAGGCTTGGCTGAAAGAGGACTCACCAACTCATCAATTAAAGTCCTGTAACTGTCATAACTGGTGATCTTGTGCCATGCTATTTTGCTGGGAGACACTTTCTGTTTCAATTTGTTTGTTTGCTGTGTCAAACATTCATAATCCAACTTTATGAGTATAGGCAAGTGTCCATGTTCACAAGTTGAAACTGTGAAATCAACACATTCAGTCAGAAGAACATGGTTTGACAATTGTAAGGGATCAAAAAATGATCAATACAAGATCCATTGCCATTTGGTGTCATAGATGTAACAAAAGAGTCATTGGAAATGTTTTTGGCTGAGGGCAAATCCCATGAGCAGTGTAAAGAGTTTCTAAACATAAAATCCAATAGAGATGCAGTATGGGCAGTTCTTCTTTTAAAGTCGACATTAAAGTCACCACCAACAATAACACAGTCACAATTGAAGCCAGATATAAGAGTATCCATGACTTGCAGGCATTCCTCAAACGGTGCAGACGCTTCAGTGACTTTTCTGGGATCAACAGGTAAGTACACATTAACCAGTAGTATCACATAATCCTGTAATTTAATCCTCAGGGCATAAACTCTATCAGAAGACGTCTTTACAGCAGTGACATTTGAGGCAATAGATCTATGCCACAGAAATCCAATGCCACCATAAGGTCGGCCACTGAGAATTTGATCATTGGGTACACTTGATATTCCTCTGCCAAGATAATCCGGATGTATTGTAAGAAGACGTTGAAGGTCATTCGGTAAAAGCCATGTTTCTTGTAGCATTAGCACTTTGGGAGCGCAATCACTTAGTAAGTCATTCAGGAGTTTAATCTTCGTCCCCCCTAGTCCTGTGCTGTTGCAGGATATGATATTCAGACTGGTCATAGTGGTTTTATTCCAAAACCCATTCACGACACTTCAGACCAGTTGGCCAGAAATCAGCAGTCATAGTTTGGTCCAAACACCTTGCAGGTATGGCAACTTTGAACGATTTTTTAAATCCTCCTCTTCGTCCAAGAATTTGCACCATTTGAAGCACAGGCACTCCATTATTCGTTATCATATCTTTTATGACTTGTTCGGGAACATCCATGTTTATATCACACACATATATACTTTTAACATCTTCAGCACATTTGATGGTGTCGTCAGTTTTGGTACCTGTCACACTCTTTGCTGTTTCACGAATCTTTTTCATACGTTCTCGACGTTGGTTCCTCTGCATCTGCCACTCTTCTTTTAGATATTGAGTTTATTGAGTTTTGAGTTTATGGAGTTTATTGAGTTGCAAACTTTTCCCGAAGGCATGATTTATGCCGCTAATGGGAAAAGGTACAATGAAATCTACAAGGTAAATTTATAGACATTGGTGTGTATTTTGATTTACAAAATTTTCAGAAATGGACATCTATAGATAAAGCTGAATATGAGTTACGTTTTATATTTTTCTGTTTACTTTATTGGATAATTATATATAAAATTCTGATTGGTATTGGCAGATGTAGCAGTTTTTTATATTACATTCACAGTCATAAGTGTTTATGGTAATAATTTTTATACATTTCTTAAAGCCATTGAAACTGTGTGTAGCAATTTTACTCTTAAAATTGTCTGGCATATTGTTATAGATGATGGGTAATTTATTTGTTATGCAGTGTTTTGGAAAAGCGTGACCCAGAAGAGGTAATCTAATTTTATTTGATTGTCTTGTGGTATATGAATTGTTTGTGCAATGGTAAGGTTTTAAATTATGTAAAAAATAGTGTGGCAATTCAGAGTGATGAAGCTTAAAGTAAAACTTATAATCTTGCAGTGCATAAAGGTCATGAATTTTCATTATTTGTAATTGATAGAAAAGTTTAGTGGTATGAGCTCTATAGTGACTTTTAGTAATGATTCTTACTGCTCTTTTTTGAAGCAGGAGTAGTCTCTGGGATTTATGACCCCATATTATAAGTCCATAATTTAGATGTGGTTGAATCAAAGAATTATATAGTGTCAACATCACGCTAGAGGGGAGAGTGTATTTTAATTTTGACATTATCCCAAGAGTTCTGCAAATTTTCTTTGATATTCCTTCTATATGATATGTCCACTTAAAGTGTTCATCTATAATTACTCCCAAGAATGTGGTTTTATTCACAAATTTAATTTTTACACTATCTATGAAGATATTTGGATAGTTGACTTTCTTTTGTGGCGTGTGGAACATAATAGCGTTTGTTTTATCAATGTTTAAAGAGAGTTTATTTAGTTTGAGCCATAGTGATATTGAGCGCAGTTCCTTATTCAATGTGAGGACATTATCTGACGAATTTGTGCTGAGACTTGTTGATAGTGTGGTGTCATCAGCAAAGAGAATCAGGTTGAAAGCATCTGTGACCAATGCTAAATCATTCATGTATATAATAAATAGCAAGGGGCCAAGAATTGACCCCTGTGGCACTCCACATTTTATTGTCAGTTTGTTCGAGGAGCACTCTTTATACATTACAAATTGTTTTCTGTTACTTAAATAACTTTTTAATAGATTGAGGGCTTTGTCTTTTATGCCATAGTAGTGGAGATTTTTGATCAGTATATCATGGTCTAAAGTATCAAAAGCTTTAGAAAGATCCATGAATATGTTTATTGGCTGTTTATTTTTATCCATTTCTAATATTGTTTTATCTAATAGTTCTAGGGTTGCATACTTCTTGGGATGCTATGATCTGTCTCATTCCAGGACCACCAGAAGGCCCTTGGCTGCACATTGCCCCATCCGTATCAAGTTCCGAAGACTGACTATTAGAGCTTCGATGTTCATTTTCCCTGGGCATCACCTTGCTGGACCAAAGAGGCGGGTTGTATCACAGAGGCATACTAGGAGCAGATTGAGCCATGTAAGGTGTCTTGCGAGATGTATCGGCATTCATCTTCATATCAGTGATTTCAAGTGAGTTACGGGCTGTCAGTTTCTCAGATTCACTTACACGTTGCTCAAGCTTCAGCAGACGGAGGAGAACAGCTTGCGTCCCATCTTCCTCAGGACTAAATTTGGGAACCTTCTCAAGATCAATGGCACAAAAAACGCACAGTGTTCTCTTGTAGATTGGCTAAAGGTATCATGCCTTTCATAACAATGTAATCCACCATTTTCTCCATTGTTTCCTTGTTCATGTTAGAGTCATTCCTCCTTGGTTTCTTTGCTTGCAAAGTTTCACCAACAGAATCCCACAGTACATTCTTAGCATTGATAATGTCTTTTGAGATGTAGAAATTGTTGACAGTTTCAATAATAGACAATGGAGGACATTTGTTCACATAACAGGCCACATAGGCAAGGAGTTCTGAATGAATGAGTTTCACAGCTTCATTTGATGTTGAATCACCTTCAATAGCGTCATCAGAATTCAATTCATCAGGTGGTTCGTCTCCTGCCATGTCCTTTTGTTGTCTGAATGTGCATTCATGAACCAACTTAGCCATGTCTCAAAATATCAACTGAATGCATAGACTACAAATATTCTTTTACATCCGCAGTGTGCTTCGCGCAACATACTTCACAAAAGCTGAATGACTTTCTCTTAGAACTGGTCTCTAGTTTAAAAGGCTACATCAAGAGTGCACAGCCCAGCAGACGCCCAGCCAGCAGTCCGAAAGAAGTTCTTGAAATGATCAAAGATTAAACAAGATGCACAGACAATATCAATCACACACCAACAAATACGAATACTCCATTGTGCCAATTCTTCAATTCAAGCATGGGAAAACTCACTTGCCAAAGATAACCTCATCTTATTCATGCACTCAGGGATTTAGACTTGGATAGAAATATAAAGAATAACGTATTACCATATTCCACGGGAAATTTTGAAATTAATTAATTTTCATTGGATGGCCTGTAATCAGTCACTTTTGAGACATTCTCACGGGAGGAGTTATCTCCAAACAAAAGAAGACATTGGCTAAGTCAAAACAATTGGGCAGGCAGAGCGTCTCACAAACAGACCCCTTCAGTTTTCTAATCACCATACTCGCAAACTAACTTGTATCTGATTGGTCTGGGACATCGCAGTTTCAATAAAAGGTCTTGTTTTATAAGGTACATCCATGATCATATAACAGAAGACACAAGCAGGTCTTGAATGGAAGCAATTCGATGTTGCATCATTCATGCAGTAGTTGCTTTAGTATACACCCGATGAGTACGATACATGTCTCCGCAATAGGAACGGGCCAGCGAAACTTCTGTGCTCTTCCATTTATACATGTAATGTCAACTTGAGTTATTTGTACAACGATACATACGCCAAGATAACGGAGTGAAATGATACAGTATAAACTAAGGAAATTCTTCAAAAGACCACCAAGCAACTAAATGATCTAACCTGAATAGGCTAGCATATGTTTACCTTGGTTGTGTAGTATCTTAAGTTTAAATTGGTGAATTCAAAATCACAGAAAGGAAACGCCAAATGTTGTATAGAATTCTAAATGAACTTTTAAATTCTACATCTGCAGAAGACTGAGGTCTATTTACCAAGCAATGCATGTGAACAGCTCATTGCATTGTGCATTCTGTGGTCTTCAGTAGGATTCTCCCCAATCTATTTAACGGTCTCTCGAATTGCCCTATTGTCTGGCCCCCAGAAGTTTACAGACAAATGTTCGCAATTCTAGAAATTAGAATCTGTTTCAAATGGAGGCAATATTCTGCTCACGTGTCTATGATTCCATTTTCATTTTAAGACAAGCTATATCGAAATTACCACCGCAACTGCAGACATACAAATACTAAAGTTTTATATAGACCCCATGGAACATCTTCTTCCATTTAGAAACATTCACAAGGCACTTAACATTCTAGACATAGCCTTAAAAGGTCTGCAAATAGTTCCTAAATACTCCAATATGCTACTTAAGAGGATTCCAAAACATGGACTAGATATGCTACAAGATAACATACCAATATACCAATGAAACATTCAAATATAGCATATAACAAGCACAGGATAACAGTAATAAACGTATAAGGACAGTAAAAGGACGATTGGATGCTACTTTGAAAGTACACAGCATCATAGAGCCAATTTTTCCCATTTAAATCAATTTTCAAATTTAAAAGTCTACGCGGAGACGTGCCTGAAGGGATTCTACAACCGTACATAATACTAGAACTGAAAGCTTACATTTAAGCGCATACATATATGTGTTGACTAAATCTATTATGTTTACTTAAACTATTTTCTTCACTGGCGTTTACAAACAATCTTTACCAATTCAATAATTCTGGCAAATTTATAATTATACTGTACGAGACCTCTCAGTCCAGTTATACCCTCTAAAAGTTAATAAAATGGGTAGCTAACAGGCAGAGAAGCGACAAATTTCCCATTCTATATTACGTCCAGCTCAGTTACTGTCCTTTTGGCATACAAGTCTAATACCCGATTGACTCTAAATGAAGTGACCAGCAAGATGAAGGCACTTCTCATTGAGACCATTGGCGGGAATTTCTTGGGGCTTCCGAGCAGCCGAGCAACGAGAGTGAAAGGAATGCGAGACAGGAGAAATGAGAAATGTCAGGAGCAGTAGAAGGAGAAAAAAGAGAAGAAATGAAAAAGAAAAGGCACCTAGCTTCTTGAAGAACTCCCTGATGATGCTCATGAGGTTACCCAGATGCAGACCCCTGTCGGCCACCAGGCCTTCGATCTGATGGAACTCCGCCAAGTGTGTCGGGTCCAGCGTCTCATTTCGGAAGACTCTGTTAATCGAGAAGTACTTGACCGGAGTGAACTCCTCCTGCAAATCAAAAGAAACCATTGTTAGGATGAAGTCAACATTGAAACTTCCAATTAATGAAGACATCACAAATTCACAATCTAAGTAACAGGACACCGGATAGGCAGTAGCTGATACACTTGTGATTTAAACTGAAAAAGCAAACAGCTCCGATCAGAACACGAGACATTCCCATTAAACCTAGCTCAGAGTCAGCTATTCCAAAATGGCATTCTTAGACAAAATAAGAACAATATCCTTTATTTCTCCATGAATCACAGATTGCTATTATCAAGCTGCTACTAATAAAAACAGCACTGCATAATCACCTGAATAATTCATTAGACCCTTTTTATTAAGAAATATAAGTGTCATGTTTCGCCAATGCAGAGGAGGACGGAATTGTTTCATTAACGTTCTTGCATCCAAAGAGACATGCCCGCATTCTAAATCCATGCAATCAATACTCTTGTAATACCATTTAAAGATGTGCAATTACCGGTAATCCTAATTTTTTCAATCTACCTACAAAAAATCGCATTCTTTATAGAAACGTTATATTTATCCGCTATATCATATATTGTGTCTTGAAGTTCTTGTTTATGGCCAAGATACCTCTTTTAAAGGATAAACAAAAGCCAAAAAGCCATAGATCATGTTTAATGACATTTTTCATTTGTGGATAAATTTCTTTCCCTGACATACATCTAATGTTCTCAATGCAGGTGCACGACCAAACGAGAGTTAATCAACTTCATTACGAGACATTAAACAATGGCGAACGATAAACAGGCAGCACATTTCTTGTGTCATTTAGAGATATCAGTAATTAGCCCATTGTTTATTGTCAACTCCAAGGCTGGCACTTAGCTAATGGCTTTCCGGGATTACCTGCTAGCCAACATTTCTCCTTTTTGCTCAGTTCGTTTCATGAATTTCACGCATTGGCAATTTGCCTGGATGGCAGAGAGAGAGAGCGGGGAGAGAGAGCTGGGAGAGAGAGCCGGTTCATATCACTTAACTCGGAAAGCTACAAGAAGCGGCCAAAAACTTCTTAATGTGTTAAACATGAAATCTTGATATTCCCCTGACATTCCCAACTCCACTTCACTTGAGACATTTTGGCTGGATTCCCATATAATTTTTATCCCTTTTGCAAGACAGCAGATGTAGCTCAAGTGAGGGGTTGCTGCTTAAGGACTGACGGAAAAAGCCTTTTAAACCTCTAATGCTTAACACAATAAAAAAAAGGTAAGCCTTTTCTAACCTCATGCTTGACATTTTGCCATAAATTCCTGAGAAGACTCCATGCATATTTAAAGAATCCTTGTTTTAAAGCAGTGTTTCTTAACCATTGCAATGCAACACCATATGGTGGAGCTTGACAAATAGCAGTAGTGAGCACTGGACACTGGTGAGTGTAGTTATACAGCTGCAATCAGTGCACTAAGTCAGTGTTAACAAAAATACCAAAAAGAAAAACCTTTTAAAAAGGAGAGTTTATGGGAGTTCAACATGAGAGTAGCTCTTTTCTGATCTACTTTGCCTTTTCCTTGTGTCTAACATTTCAAGAAATCCTCTTGACCATCTTAGGGACAAATAGACCACTTCAAACTCTTCTTTTTTATACCATATGTTACTTGGAGGTTGAAAGAAGATACAGAAGTTTGCCATATGGAAAAACCAGCAATTAGAATTTCTGATCATTATATAACCAAAGAGATACATTACGAGGAACTGCGATGATTGCAGAATGAATTTAGCCCTGGGTCCCATACAAAATCTTGAGATTTTGACATGCTATCTGGAGAATTGAGCTAGATTGATCAATTTTTAATCAATCTTTACAAGATTTGGAATTCTGTTTCTCAAGATATTTTGCTTGTGACGGCACTACCTTTGGAAATGATTCTCCCAAGAGAAAGGACAAATAAATCACTTTGAATATCGATAATTCCTTACAAAAGTAACAAAAAATCATCAATCTGATTGAGATCACACTGGTGACGTCATCAGACTGTGCTATGACGTCATAGGGTGTTTCTGTGATGTCATGATCACAGTCAAAAACTGACCAATCAGACAACGTCATTTCTTCAATGCATAAAGAAAAAAATCATTTCTTTATATTCACAGGATAATGGCTAAACCGTTTTAACATCAAGAGAAATAGAAATAGGTGCCGTCAGTAGGAAATTTTGTCTACTTTCAGATGGTGTAATTGAAATTAATGAACTCCACATATTTTCTGAGATATCTCAATTCTCCCTCACCCTGTCTTTGAAATCTCATGGTTTTTCAATGGGACGATTCATGACCCCTGTCCCACAGGGGTCCAGGGCTACAATGAATTTGATTTTCAATATTCAATACCAGTCAGATGATGTCCAAGCCCACCATGATGGCCTCGTGCTAGCAGCCTGCCTGAGGGATCCCAGCTTCACAAAGTAACTGGAGAGTATATAACCTTGATTTCTTTCTGGGAATGAATTTTCATAAAATTTCTATGATCAATCTGTCAGTCAAGTCCAAATGCTGTCCTTGCTTTTTGCTTGTGAGCTCCTATTCTAGCTCTTAAATTGTGAGCTCAGAGTTGAAACATTTGGCCTCTAAACATAGTATCCCAGGTTCAATTGCATTTTACTACCAGACACATCAGAAATGCTTGGGCAGCTTTTCAGGATAGGACAACCTCACTTAGGCCTTAAATCCCAATCCCTTTGCTTTCAGATCATCTCTATCGTGGCAAGGATACCGGACAGCGGAAAACAGTGGGTAAAAAGTGAAGCCCCGTGCGAGATGTCACGTCCAACAAAATGGTCTTGCGAGATGGGCGCGAGATCCCGAAATGGTAGGGGCAGAGATGGACCTACTTGCAGGAGGACTGTGCAGGATTGTGATTTTAGCAAGGCCATATAACTGTTGAATTGAAAAAGAAACAAGTTTATAAATGGTTTTTCCATATTGTACTACAAAGCTGACGAAAGGTTCTCAAGCCTAGAAACTTAAGGCTGACCTAGCAACACAAGATGTTATCTATAATCCTCTGGTTGACAAACTGCATTATATTATCTCATATGAAGCAGAAATATGATGACAAAAGACAATTATGATGAGTTATCTATTTCACAAAGGAATAAAATATTTCCTTTTTTACTACTACGGATAATGGAGCAGTTCATCAAATGCCAATCGATAACAATGTTGCTCAGTTATGTGCCACTGACATAGGCGTTATTAATCAGGTCACTGAGGTGAAAAAAACCCAATAAAGCTATATGTCAGAGGCATCACCTCAAAGAAACACAATCAATGATATCTTACATAAGCTGTATGGAATCAATGCATTTCCAATACGAAATGAAAGAAATGGCAAAAAAGGCTAAATTAAATGCAGGTAAAATTCAATGTTTCAATAACAACATTTTGCAGAGAAATTGCACAATAACAGGAAAACAGAGACAAGAAAAATTGGAAATCACTTCAATTATCAAGCAAATATACAGTGTAGGACACCGGTTCTTCAAAAAAGTGTCCTACATTATATAGATTACAGGTAATGAGCAAATCTTGCAGGCTAATGGCATATAACTTAAATCCATACAGTGAGATCAGATTAGAGCCGGACTGAAGAAAAGCTGTGCCCTAGATAATAATTGGCAGGTAGATCGAAGGACATAATTATAGACACATAGGCAGACAGATATAAATTGACAGACAGACAATGCAAATGAAACAATGAATTGAACCACTATTTTTTGCATGTTTGTTTTTCTAAGTATAATAATTGTTGTTGACCTAGGATGCCAAGGGCAAAAAATTAAAAAAAAAACAAAACAAGAAATCTCATTTTTAGATCATGATTGGGAGCAGATGTTTCTGAGCACCTGACGTTATCAAGTCTGTTGTCTGCGGCAAATATTGAAATCTTGACTCCCACATGTTCCACCTACACTGATACACTTATATCGATACCCTGGATACAGATATAACATTAACATGATTAAGGCATAACGGACAGATACCAGCTCAAAATACACACTCGCCAACATTATGAAATTTCATGGACCTTCCAAAATGTTCAAAAACATGCTTTCAGTGTTGACATCTGAAAGACGTTTTCAAACCTTCCAAAATGTTGGTATAAATGTCTCCTTGAATTTTAATTATCTGTTACACATACTCAAAGGAAAAGAGTTCACATAAATGTCTATTAGAACCCCAAAAAAAGCAGTTAAGAGTCAAGTGCATTGGTTGGATCATGCCATTTAGGCATATAACTTTTTTTTTCCACGACATATAATGTCATATATGTCTATGCCACAGTATGTAGTATAAATGCCATTGTGTACAACTGCCGAGCACAGCTAGGCTAGGAATTGTGCTAATAGTAATAGATGTTACTGCTAAATTGCTTTGCCACATATGTATGCAAGAAAGCAGATATATTCTTACAATAGTAATGGTGCGGGTGTTATACTATAGGAGGGCTGATGAAGCTGTGAGGTCGTGACAAGCACAGGAGTTCGTAAGGCTTCACGTCACCTCCCCAGAGTTTGCGGAGAGCCACCTTAATGATTAGTGACAGGCCGACTGTGCAGAGATGCAGGAACACAGAGAAACACACTTCTTGATTCCTTTGCATTGTGAACCTTCTGCAGCACTACTTCAACACAGTGGCTGCGAACAGCAATTACAACTCACAAAACAGCAAAACACTGTTTCAAAGTTCATTTCGACAAGCAGCGTTGTTAAGTTCTGTTACGATTAGGTGGAAAATTCTCACCGCCACATTCTCATAAAGTATACAGAACCTGATACAGGTTTACAAACTTACAAACTCTAGTGTTTTGATTCAATGATTGAACAACTTCAGAAATAGCAAGGTTGATTTAGAGGGTGTTTTGTTACAGGGGCTAAATACAGTCAAGTTTTGTTACAGGGGCTAAATACAGTCAAGTGGCGGATCTCACCACAAATGGGCATTTGGCGCCAGATCGCATGTTAACAAACAGCTGGGCCTCAAACACTCATACCTCATGTTCAGTTGACTATTAGAAGTAGAAACAAATAGTAAAAAAGCCAATCTTTAAACGAAATGACATGTTTAAGGACACTCAAAACTCGTATAAACAACAGCTCTAGTTCAACGTTCAATCATTAAAGAACAAAGTGGCAAAAAGGTTATTTGCTTTGTCGGTAAGATCAAAAACTCACAATCTAACTCTGCATGTGGTGGAGTTAGGCTAGTTACATGATGCAGAACTTTTAAAAGGAAAGGCGAAACAACTGACAAAGTTTTGGTAAGTGTTTCACTTCAGTTGTACGAACTGCACAATGCTCGTAGCGGAAAACACCAAAAACAGCTTTGTCAAATACACTGTCATCTCCGTCCTCTCCGAAAATATATATTTTCCTTGTCACGCACAAAAGTTCTTGGCCAAAATTAAGCAAGCAAGATGATTTTTCATTGTCAGATATATATCTATCCACTCAGCACAAGCCCATACAACTGGGTGTTCTATACATCCAGTAATAGAGGGATGAGCAGAATATTGACTTTGGTCAAATTATCAAAAAGTCAAATAAAAAAAATTTCAGAATACTTGTAGCCCTAAAATTTTCAGAAATCCACAGCACGGTATATAGCAACAGAAAAAGTCAATTTGGCCACAAAAAAAAAAAACTTTATTTTTTACCCCCTTGAGACAAAACTGTGTACCCCGATTGAAAAACAACCCTTAAATCCATTGATTATTCCTTATTAAATCATAAAAGCAAATTCAAAAGAACTGAACTGATTACACATATTGCATACATTACAGAGTAGGCATATTAGACAAAACTGCAACTGAGAGGCTCTATTTAAAACTATTAAAAAAATTCCAATTGCGTTTTAAAAGTTTCTAGCTCTTGTTCAGCTTGTGTGTGTCAAAAATTGTAAAAACATAGTGACATGACTCACAAAGCCTGTGCATGAGTTTGGTCTTACAATGTGGGGAACACAAAAGGCAAGGTCAGCCGGATACCTCAAACTGCATACATACCCCGGGGAGGGGGGGGGGTACTCACTCTATAAGGGTGTATATAGAGGCGCCGCTGGATGGTTTAGGTTTTTTGGCCTTCTTTGATTAAAATGGTTTTGGTTTTTTGACAATTCTGATTAATTTGGTTCTGGTTTTCGCAACCCCAACATGTTTGATACCGTTAGAATTGGCTTCAAAAGAGGATTAAAATGGTTTAAAAACTATGAAGATTATATTAGTTGCCAAAAAATTTTAGTGAAGGATTAAAATGGTTTGTGGTTTTGGCGCAGTCTCCGGATTAAAAATGGTTCTGGTTTTCAAAATTGCCGTGGCGCATCCATATGCAAAAGTCCGCGAATTACCCCCACCTCCCCCACCGGGATACATACTGATGAATCATTAAAGTTGACTTATTCACTTTTGGTTATCATTTATATATAAGGTGAGGTGAAAATCATCAATTATACATTGCTGTTTGCACTGTAAAGACAAGCAAATGTACTCATTAACAGAACCAAGTGAAAAACAGCCATGCATTGTCAGCACACAATCTGTGGCCTGTTTTATTATACATGGCTGTATGTAAAGGATGACACCAAATAAGGGTCTCAAAATTGCTATCACAGGGAATAATGCATGGGTAATGCCACTGTCAAGGTCACCTTTTGCCCTATTGATTGTACTAATAAGACTAAAGGTACAAAAAAGACAACAAAACCAACAGCAAAATATAACAAACTAGATGCACCTTATTAGAAGTTGCAGCCCATAGTGGAACTTTCTCTCAGTGATGAGGGTTACAGCACTCTAAAAATGTTTGTGTAGAGCAGACAAAAATAATGTGAGCCATAATAGCCAATGTCATGCAAACTCTCAAACAAATGATTGACAATTTTCTTGGCTGCTTCAAATAAACATTTTGTTGAATAAAAACGAAGATTTTGTTGGACACATTATTTCTATCTAGATTACACACACCAGTCTGGTGAATGGGAGAAGGATGTGACGACTCGACAGCATGTAACACAATATACCTTCTTGGGGAAATTTTTATTCTCTAAAAAATTGTCACACGCAATGCACATACAGACACTGACAGGAGGAGAATCCTGAATGCTAACCAGCTAACATGAAACTTTTCTTTTTCAAATTCATATAACAAAAGCAATCTGTCTATCTAAACAGATACAGCAATATATAAAAAATATTGAGACACGCAAATACGAAGGTTAATGAAGATTAGATAAATTGAAAACAATACAGCGATGAGCAACATATCCGGATGCGAATATGAAGGGGTCGCTCTTGGGGGTGTTGAATCTCCTCCATGAACTGGTCGAGTAAAATATAACTTAGTAGTGCTCAAGGAAGAGGTAGCATATACTCATTCCAAGTACCGCTGAAATATAATTGATGGGATCGAAAAAAAAGATAAGGATATATATATTTTTTAAATTGCTTGATGTTCCAACATAACTATGGGGGAATGATGAAAACGAAAAAAAACAAAAAAAACAAGAATTTCCTCAACATAAAAATTTTTTATACTGAAAGAGAGCGATTAATTTTCAACAACTTGGCCTTGGTAAATACTTAAAGAGACTGAAGAGACTTGGTTGAATAGAGTAGCACAATAAATTACATGATGAAATACCACCAAAAAATTCCTACCTGTAATAAATGGGAAGAAGATTGGAGGAGAGCACATGAAGTGTCCTTTACCTGCCAAGCCCAGTGACTAATGCATTGAACATCAGGCAATTAATGGTGGAAGTAACATCCAGTTAAATATCTTTAAGCTTCCTATACCAAAAGGAGCTTCAATAGGTTCAAAGTTGTCATTTTGGTAATGGCAGGTACAGTTGCTTTTGAAAGTAAGTATATGCACCTCACCGTCAGATTTGTAATCAAATTTCATGTTAAGCTTAACAAATTATTTCACAATAATGGCAAAAAAGCACATATATTGCTTGTATGTCTGATAGGATGATTGCTTCATGCCATTGAAGTTTCTTGCGACATCTTCTAGCATGGCATCGAATTTGTATCAGGTGTCTTTAACTCAGATTAGGGGAATAAATCTTGCAAAAGTAAGTACACCTTCTACTCAATCAGAACATCATTGGGCTTGGGTTGCACTTACCTTTGCAAGATTTGGACCCAGTGGTATAAAGACCCCTGACACAAATTCAATGGCCAATGGCAAAGCTAGCAAATGTAGTAGGAAACCCCTAAGACACAAGCAATGACACAAATAATATCAGAACTGATTTTGTATCAGACGTCTTTATACTAGTTGGGGACAATGGGGGTCCATTACTGTGAAATAATTCTAAAAGGAAATTCAGTGGCAAATCCGTAATTTAATCTGACAGAGAGGTGCATACTTACTTTCACAAGCAACTGTACCTCCATCATTACCAAAATGAGAACTTTGAAGCTTCTGAAGCTCCTTCTGGTATAGGATGGTAAAAGGTATTAACTGGAGGTTATAATACTGCCAACATTTACTGCCTAATGTTCAATGAATCAGTTACTGGACTTGGCATGTAATGAACTGACCTTAGAATCAAACACAAAATACTGCAGCTATTTAAAAGGTTCCAAACCAACTTTGTTTGCGACAAGGGTCATAAATATGATAAAGAGGTTTGGGTTCCTGATCAACTTAGTCCTTATCATCGTACATATTAATATTATACACAATCCCAAGCAACATATAGCATTTTTTGTTATCCAATAAATAATTGAACACACACAACGATATGCCAGTGCCTGGTTACCACATCATTAAATGTACCAATATAACAACAAATAATACTTTGAATGTTGATTTAACAAGCGAGAGCGTTTGAACTGGGTTCGCTTACATTCTAACGCACCCAACACATCCTACTTTATAGTGTAACAAATGACAGGAGACAAACAATGTGGTGGAAACTGGTGGTACTGTAAGTTATCATATCTGCTATTCATATAAACATTGTCAATGACTCTTTGAAAAGACATTTTGTGTTTCAAAATTAACTTTGATGATGGTTATATTAATTTTGAGTGGTCCTTTGCTCTTTGGACAAAAGCGCGGTACTAGGGTGTGTCAATTTTAAATTTTCATGCAAATTTATAAAGCACTAGTGCCTAAAAGGTGCCTTTTGACCTGGGGAATCCAAATCTGTTCTCAAAATTTTGATACGACAATTCTTACCTTCTTCAATTTTGGCTCAAAGTTTCAATGTTTTCTTCGTTTTTGACCATATTCGCCAATCCGCGGTTCTCTATAACTTTGTTAGTATTTGTCATACAGAATTCTAACTGCCATGGTTGGAAAGCTCTCAAACATACCTATATTTTGCATACCAACATCAATGGTCTAGGATGATATCTTGACTCCCATTGGCTCTTCAGCCTACACTTTTCAGAAATGAAAGTGTTGCAGACAGCCTAATCCTTTTAAAAAAAGCCTTTTAGGTTTTTTCACTGATAATTGCTGTGATTTTTCATTCTCCAAGTTCCAGAATAAGCAAATAAAATATTTTGTTAATTTTTGACCATTGAAAATCCCACTTTCTGAGCTTGGAAGTTTTAATGCTAAATTTTGTAAGAACTATTGAAATAAATCAGGGAGGGGCCCTTATATTTTATATTTTAACTTCATAGAAAATAAATATAGGACAACATGACTGGTACCAGGAGAATTCTAAGAGTATTTTCTTTCATATGGTACCACTCATGTTGCCCTGCAATAAATTCTGAGGAAGATATGATATGCAATGCAACAGACCCCATCTCACATTTTACGAGTTTACAACTAACTTTAACATTAAAACTTCATCACTCACAAGCCAGGCACTCTCATGGTAAAAATCAAAAAGTTTTTATATTTGGTCACTCTGGAACCTTAGAATGTGAATCACTGCAATTATCAGTGAAAAAAATTAAAAAGCTTTTTTTTAACAGGATTAGACTGTCTGCAACACTTTAATTTCTAAAAAGTGCAAGCCAAATGACCAATGCGAGTCAAGATATTGTCCTAGACCATTGATGTTGGTATGCAAAATGTAGCTCTTTCTGAGAGCTTTCCAACCATGGCAGTTAGAATTCTGTATGACAAATACTAACAAAGTTATATAGAACCGCGGATTGGCGAAAATGGTCAAAAACTAAAAAAAACATTGAAACTTTGAACCAAAATTGAAGTAGGTAAGAATTGTCGTATCGCCATTTTGAGAACACATTTGGATTCTTCTCCAGGTCAAAACGCACCTTTTAGGCACTAGCGCTTTTCGAATTTGCATAAAAATTTAAAATTGACACACCCTAGTGCGGTACTATGCCCAACCGTTTGCCCAGTCCTTGCTTTGCATAACAAATCAATTAATGACCAATTACGTAAAACGTAAGCTCAAAAACAAAAAAGCATAATGGACCATTCATCTCCTAAGAGCCACAATCAAAGCGCATCCACTTGTAGACCATTAACACAAGAAGAATGAATCCTAAATACCACAGAAAATCATGTACAAAATTAGATACCACAATGTCAGTAGCAGAGTGTAGGGGCTACAAATTGTCATGTAAACACTAACATGTAGCTGCAAATAAGTTAAAATAACCCTTGAATAGATGATGTTACAATGTTACGCGAGCGAGCCACAACCATTACTGTAACCATTAAACGTGGAGAACAAATGCGTCCGGAGCTTATTGATTCAAAATGGCATCACACGACATCCTTGGCACGAGAATAAACAGCGGACATTTAGTTAATTAGTTTGTGCAGTATTTTTGCAAAGGGGGTCCCCAACACACAGATGATTGCCACCTAACACAGAATTTGATTATCAAGAGATTACGGATCACAGCTAATCCCCGGTACATGTCATTTGAATGATTACAGGAGGTGGGAGACAACTGGGACTCTCCGGGTATTAGGTGTGAAGCTTCCCCCGGTGTCATTTGGAGAACAGTACAACAATATTGTGAATGAAAGTATCCCAACGGCCCTCTGAGACCCAGGATGAAATGAAAGAATAACATCAGCAGCCAGGTGGCCAAGGTGGTTAAAGAGTTGGTCTCTAGTAACTTCGCCTGCTCCCCTGAAGGTACCAGATTATAATATCAGCCGGAGTAGTGTATACCCAAAGCATATATAATCACTTGCAAATATCCACAAAAGACTTTCATGGATTTTGGCTTAGTCTTTGACTTTGACCAAAGAGCCTATTTGACTATTAGCCTATTTGATATAGGCTAGAGACCAATTTTCATTGGCTGTTGGATATTAGATTGGAATCTCATTAAATTCTCAGTGTGTCCAATGAGAATGCAGCTCAATATCCACTAGCCAATCATATATGCTCTCGCGTGCACTGGTCTAGCAGCCACCCATTTGAAGTATCATAAAACAATGACCGGGGTGTTTACTTTGACCTGAGCATGACATTGTGTCCTGATAAAATCAGACAACTTTTGTTTGTTCTTTGATTTATTAACAATTTTGGCTCATTGAATCATCATCATTACCCCTTAAGTTGAATTTGAAAAAAAAATTTAATTTTTTTTTCCAAATTCAACTTAAGGGGTAATGATGATGATTCAATGAGCCAAAATTGGATTAATCGTATCAAAAAGATTAATCGATTATTATTTTATTAAACCAAGTGATCAGGAGCAACCTATTACACCTAACCCACTTTATTATAAAAGAAAGCGTAAGGCCATACCATGTTGCCCGGTCTTTTGAGAGAAATTATATTCTCTCCAGTTGTTCGCCTAAGAACTATCATAGAAAAATTCAGTATTTCGTTGTCCATAATCTTACTAAATACTTTTTTGTAGAGTTTGTGTTTGAATAGCTTGTCCAATAATTTATTTTAAGTTATTAATATGATTATTTATCATTCTAATATTTATTCAGTTTGTTGACAGAAAATCAGACTTATTGCCATTCAGCAACTAAACTCGTGAGGGAACCCTCAAATAATTCAGCATCCAATACCACTCATCCAGAATTTTGAAGGTTTAAATTTTCACGACATTCAATAATAGGCCTTCAAAAGTTATAAAATATTGTTGTCTAAATCCAACTCAAAGTTTCTAAGAAGTGTCTGCGTCTAAAGGCCATGGTCACTAGACCTGTTCAAAAAATACTTTTTATTTTATTTTAATGTGGGATGCAGTGATTCCCATTCTCCAAGCTGTAGAATGACCAAATATGACTGTTTTTTCAATTTTGGACTTTGGGAATGCCTGCCTCATGAGCCATGAAGTTTTAATGTTTAATTTACTCAAAAACGCCCAAAATATCAGAGGGGGTGTTACATTTTGCTTCATATCTTCATCAGAGATAACTGTAGCACACCATGGATGGTATCATGTTAAAGCTAATCAAATTATCTTTCAATTGAGATCAATAACTTGGTATTTGAGCCACCTTCAGATCTTCAAAGCAGAAATGTTTAAATTTTAGAGAAAATTTTTATGTAGAGTAGTGTATTTTGCCTCATATGCTCAACCAATTGATCATAGACTAGCATGAGTGGTATCATATGAATGTCTGTAAAGTTGTCCTTCAACTGACACCACTTTTGGAATTAATTATATATCTTAGTAGTCTCCAAAAACAATAGATTCTTTTTTTTTTACAAAATTGTGAGGGGTTAGATTACACTGTGCAGCAGGCAGTATCACAGAAGAGTTCTCTAATTTTAAAAATGTGAAGTAAACAATTAAGTACAATGATGAACTGAAATTATTCACATTCAGCAGATGAAATAATGAACAGATTTATAGAACTGTTGAGATGACTTGAGCCAGGAATGGCTGCCCAAATCATTGTTATCCAATATCTCCACACATTGAGGTTCTTCTGCCCCTTTTTTGAAAAAAAGTAATTGAGTGCAGCTAAGGATAGATCAGTTAAGATTAATCATGTTAATGGTAAAGCAGTCTGCAACTTTTATTGAATTATAAGCTGTTTCCAAACCTTGTATAAAACACCGTTGGCCACTGCTGGAATTAGGCAGTTTTAAATTAAGTTAATCTTTCCATGCCTAATTTGTCATGGTGTGACTAAGCAAAGCTGTTGTACATGCAGCAAAAAAGAGGTTGTGAAGATGCTTGAAGAAGGTTTGAGCAGTTGAGAGAAAGTTTGTTTGACAGTGATAAAACAGCATGTGCATAGTTCCAACAGTTGACCACAAACAAGTTAAATTACAGGTTCTACAAAACAAAATGTTCAGATTCATCTTAGCCAAAGGCAACAGGGAACATATAGGTCAATAAGAGTTCAAGCAGGTCAATTGTACCAACATTGAAAATAGAGTTAAACAACTTGGGCTAAATATTGTTCACAAATTGTATCACTTTCAAACTCCTGAATATCTTTTATGTAACTTTACTCGTGCAAGTGATGTCCATAGGTACAGAACAAGAAATTCTAATTACAACTTCAAAATTCCAACATCGTCTAATGATACTATTGTGTCAAATTCTTTCTCATTTAATCTAGTCAAAGCATGGAATTCACTGCCAGATAACATTAAGAATAATGAAGAACATCAATCTTTCAAAAACAAGTGTAAACGACATTTAATTAGTCTTTGTACATAGTGTAAATGCCAATTTATTTATCTTTATCTTTGTATATATGTATTATAAATACCTAATCAGTCTAGTCATCTAACTCTCCAGGTCGCTGTATCATTTTGTGTTGTCATTAACTGGACCCCGCTGGAAATAAGTTTCAGAACTTTCGTGGGCTATCCTAACATCATTATCATTGTACAATTTCATCTCATTTATATCTATTGTTTACACCTCATTATTTATTACCTCATTATTTATCATTATTTATTATTGTTATGCCTCATTGTTTACAATTGTACTTTGTTGATGCTGTTGAATAAAATCAAATAAAATCAAATCAAGTTGGTCCGATGACATGTGGAAACTAATAATGAAACAGACAGTTATTGCGCTGCCTGCCCACTGGTTGGCAGGGCAGTGCCTTGGTTTCGTAAGGAAGATTTTTTGCACACACTGAAATGTTAACATTTAGGCCTAATTTTATGTAACAGCTACTGGGCACCTGCCACTACTTTCACAGCCCTTCTTCACTGTATGTTATGTTACTGTCATAAAGTTTGTCCCCGGATCTTTAAACTAACATTTAGTGGCTTTATTGTGACATTTTGAAAGTATTTCTTCCACAGTTCTACCCACACTGCTCTGCTCTCCCAGCATGGCTATGGCTGCATTAGCCTGGTCTTCTGGCCTGTATGCATTCACATAGCAGGGCACCAGACTATGGCTGCATCACTGGCATCATTGAGGGGGGCACTCGCTTTCAATTCAGTTAGAATTGTTTTACAGCTTTTTGGGTTCCTCTGACATAGGGGGGCTCTACTGGACTAATAAAATGAATTGAACTCACTTAATTCTGAAAGACATACAATTGTGTTGATTGGTATTGTTTCATATCACCCCAATGTTGTGAATTTACCAGTTTGTGTTATTTTAATGCAAGTTGAATTCTATGTAGAATTGGCAGATCTAATTCTTTAATTTCAAATATAAGCACAATGATTCTTTTTACTTGATTTGTGCAGTTGGTCTATGTCAGTGCTTCCTTGTACTCAATTAATCTCAACAGGGAGTTTATTGAAAATGGTGCAATCATATTAAAAATCTAATAGACAATATTTCATGTGACATGTTATTTACTATTAGCTGACAATGATAAAAAAGCCTAAAGAAAAACATACCTTAATTCCTGTTCACATATCAAGTATTCCCTTAGAAGTGAAAAAAGCAGGTCAGCATATACTTTATACTTCAAGAATGTCCATTTATCACATGGAACTAGGTTACAAGTGCGAGAAACATGACACACGTTGTAGCAGTCCTGTTTGATGTTAACTGTAAAAGTTAGCTGTTATCAACAACTTGTTTATACTAAATTTGTCCTAAAAGCATCCTAGTGCCAGCTAGATCCAGTGTTTACAAATTCGGTAGAAAGAATGCAGAAGGAATGAAGAAAAGAAGGAATGAAGGAAGGAATGAACAAAGGAAGGAAGGAATGAACAAAGGAATGAAGGGAGGAATGAACAAAGGAATGAAGGGAGGAATGTAGTGGGGGAAGGAAGGGAAGGCCTCGAGATAAATAGACAGATAGAAAGACAGCTAAACACATAGATAGATAGATAGATAGATAGATAGATAGATAGATAGATAGATAGATAGAAAGATAGAAAGATAGAAAGATAGATAGATAGACAGATAGATAGATAGATAGATAGATAGATAATTAGATAGATAGATAGATAGATAGATAGATAGATAGATGCAAGCAACTCTTAAAAGTGCTTGCACTTTTTTAAAAGGAATAGCAGTGTTGCCAATCGTATATGAGAGAGCAATAACAAGGCTCCAGTGCATTTTTTAACATGGTAACTGGGAGACCAAATGGTCTCCCAGTGGAGAGATTTGGTCTCCCAGTCATTGCCAAAGTGGCATCACTGGGAGACCAATTTTACCAGAAACTATCATTAATTTCACATTTAATTTGTTATGATTTGTAGTTCTTGGGTGCTTTTCAATATCAAAAAATATTCTTCACTGTCTTTATAATAATTTTTCTGCCATCTTTCTGATTTCCAAATTTTTTGAAAATTAAAAATTTGTCTAACTCTCTTGAGCATGTCATTACATAAATATATCTTTCGAATGTTCAGCTGATAGATGTGTATATGGTGTGTCACAGCGCTATGAAATCCCGTTGGTCTCCCAGTCAAAAATCCTTAAAAAATGCTCTGTAACAAGCTGGTAAATTACTCCTGGGCAGAAAGACAGGAGAGTAAAATCAAAGACAGGTGGATAGTTTGGGTCAGGGGGATGGCCAGGAAATGTGTATTTAGCCAAGACAGCAGTGATCCTGTGAGCCAAGATTTGACTGAAATATTACACAGAGGGATATACACTAACTACGGATACATGTGTGATTCACCTTTAGGACTCAGTCCGGGCAGCGCATCACTCACCGGTTTCCGGTTATGACATTTCTAGTTTCTTAAACTTTTCATTTGATCAGCTTAATTTTGCAATCCCAGCAAAACTGTTCAGTTAGTGGAAAAAAAAGAAGATGACAATGAAGTTCTCAGACAGGGTGAACACTCAATTCCACGAAGAAGAACATGTGGGGCAGTGTGCCAGAAGTCTGTTTCATTGACAAACAATTTTGCACAAACAATAACTCAATATTACTAAACATAAGTTATGAAATAATGAGATTTTGTACCAGAAAGCAACAGAACCGGAACAAATTTGTCGGGTGACTCATTTTCCAAGTGTGGATCTATAATGAAATGAAAGCGGACATTTTAAAAAACCACATTCTAAAGTTTTGTTCAACTTACTCTCAGCTACCTTTAACAAGTCATTATAGACACAAATCACACAATCTACAGAACTACATGTATGCAACTTTGTTACACCGCAATTACCGTCTAAATTTTTATTTGCAACATTAGGCCCTCATGGATGTCATAGTCTTAGTGTATGACACAGTTTTAAGCCATGAGTGATTTCAATTTTACTGGGTAGGCCTGCTTATGTCAATATTATGTTAATCTTTGAATTTTCAACCTCTAACATGCATGATTAAAGTCATTATTAATTGAGTGGCACAAGAAGGACACTTAGTTACTAATGCTATTATGATTAGAATTAACATCTCAGGCTGTTGCTCAAAATGTCATGTCAAGTTAAATAGCATTTTCCAAAATATGCATCATCCCAAGTCATACCATGACAAAATGGCCCATAAACTTTGCTAATTCATGAATACTTAATTAACTGACCCAGTTTTGGCTCAGCCAATCAGGGACTGCTACATCACAGTTTGAAATTGCTTCTGTTTCACACAGTTACAAATGGAGAAATTGTGTATTGTTGAAAGGTGCTATCACAGTTCCGAAAATTCCATTGAATTATGTATTTTCACAGTTCTGAAATGAAACTGTTTGAAAGTTTGCTTGTTTTACACTGTTTTTCTTAGTTGCCAGTAATCCTAAATCTGCCTGCAAAATGCTTATGACCTAAATAAGCAGCCAATCACAGAAGAGGTTGGAAATAGCAGAAAGTCCTGTCCATTTTAGCAGGGCTTGCGTGGGGAGGATGTAAAATATGCAGTATACTTCCTGCAAGAATGTGCCGAGGTAACACTGACTGTTGCGAAAAACACTATTAAATTCATCATTAATATTTATTTATATTCAGCCCAAATCCAACAATGTATATAACCAGCATAGAGAGTAATTTTTAGGTGATGGTAAAGTTAATTGGTAAATGTTTCAATCACTTGAAAACAATATCAATGAAATAATTTAATAAGACAAAACATTTACTAAATTTTTAGTCAATGCAGTGCCACAATAAATTTGATGGGGCAGACAGCTCCTCAAAATGGAGAAATTACTACTTTAGAGTTTGTTTGTTTGTGTTTTACGCCTCTGCAGCACCTTAGTGGGCTATATCGAGGCAGGTGATCGCTGTATGATGATGAGATGATAAAACTGTGAGTCTGGCACATACCCTATTAATTCAGGGATGCCCAGGGTCTTTCAGTTGCCCCAGCATAGAATACTGGATACAACCCGCCTCCATTTAATGTCCCATGGGCTCGGACTAAAGTGAGTTCCCTGGTTGAGATTTGAACCCACGCCCTCAAAGCCAGTTGACAAGGGTTACTACTTTAGAGACAACATGAACTATTTAAATATTTTTTAATTGTGTCTGTTTAAAGGCAACTCTGCAGGCATTCATATGATATCACTAATGCTATACTATTATCAATTTGGATGAGCATATGATGCAAAATACACTACTCGACATCAAAATGTTCCCTAAAATTGAAACATTTCTACTTTGAAGACATCTGAAGGTGTCTCAAATGCCAAGTGTTTGGTCTCAATTGAAAGATAATTTATTAGCTTTGACATGATACCATCTATGTTGCTCTACAGTTACCTCTGATAAGATATGAAGCATAATGTAACACCCCCCTCTGATATTTTGGGTGTTTTTGACTAAATTAAGCATTAAAACTTCATGGCTCATGAGGCAGGCATTCTCAAAGTCCAAAATTGAAAAAAAAGTCATATTTGGTCATTCTACAGCTTGGAGAATGGGAATCACTGCATCCCACATTAAAATAAAATGTTTTTTTTTAACAGGTCTAATGGTCACTCATCAACCATTTATTGATCTCAGCAACCCACTCTTTACTGAGACCAGCCATGGTAACTGACATCAACCACTTACTGATTTCAACAAACAACTCTACTGATCTCAGCCATGGTAACTAACCTCAAAACATTTACAGATCTCAACGAACCAATCTTTATTGATCTCAGCCATGGTACAGTACAACCGAAATAAAGTAAGAAAACTTTCTGTCAGAAGTCCTCTGTTTACCTATTTGTGAAAGGGTAAAGTAGTGGCTGATTCTTCCTTCCTGCTGGGGTAATCGTACTTTATTTTGAGTTGTACTGTGACTAACATCAAAAAGTAACTGATCTCAATAAACCAATCTTTACTGATATCAGCCATGGTAACTGACATCAAAAAGTTACTGATCTCAACGAACCACTCTAAAGATGTCAGCCCTGGTTACTGACTTCAAACAGTTACTGATCTCAACAAACCTCTCTTTACTGATCTCAGCCATGGTAACTGACCTCACCCATTTACTGATCTCAAGGAACCACTCTTTACTGATCTCTGACATGGTAACTAGACATCAACCATTTACTGATCTTAACAAACCACTCTTTACTGATGCAAGGAGGTATGGTGATTACTGATACTTACTGGATCTTTGTCTGTATAATATGCTCCACAGGCCGAAATGTGCTTCCACATTGAGCTGTGTATACACATGACCATGACAACCCTGTATAGCATTCTGTGCAGCAATTTAAAGGAATGAATGAACACCAGAATGGCATTGAAGCTTTATTGTGAATTATAAACATTACAATGAGTAGATGAGAAGGAAGTGGGAGATCACACAACATGCTGACAGCCTGCCTTTTTGAACAACATCAAAAGAAATGCACCAAAACCCCAGTGACATAATGTTCTAGACCACAGAAATGTTCCAGGCCTAACATGTCTGCGATCAGGCTGCATTGTATACATATTACATGTTCTGTATCTCTGGGCATGGACAGTTAACTGTCCCTGCTCTGGGGAACAAACCATGCTTCAGAACAGTGTTTTTACACAAATTATACAATGCTGGTTATAAATAAATAAATTATAAATATCAGTTAACCTGTATAAAAACTTAACTTTGCCGCAGGCAGTAATTAAGTAAGCTGACAGAAATGACAGTGCAATGTCACCCAAATGCCTAGATTGGATAAATGAATTTAACATAGGCCTATATATACATAATCATTAAATTTTGGAATTCCTTATAGGCCTATGCTTAATATCACCAGTACTTAAAGTAAATTTTATAAAATAATGTGTTACACAAACCTTATTGATTTTTTTATATTTAAACAACTTTACAAATGAATTAAATTGACAAAATAGCCTTCACTGTAAATTCACTAAACATCAACAAGCAGATGAAATTTCATATCTCCAACAGACTTGGCTGCCACCTAGCAGGTTGCATTGGAACTCTCATTTCCAAGGTTCGTTGTTTTGGAGCAAAGTGGTTTATGCCAGAGTAGAAAAAGCTGATGATTTATATAATGCGGTAGAAAAGAAAGCCAAAATATGTAGAGCCAAACCAAGGATATTTTCATAAATCTGACATAGTTCCACGTAGTTTTTCTACACGTTTCATATTATACTTTTTCAAAGAGCCTTTTTTCCACAAATGAAAGTACAAGTTCCGACTTAAACCAATTTAGCACTAAAACAACCAATTACATTGTATCAAGTGTAAACAACATTTCAAGACAATGGCATAGATTATTTTCATGAGAGATGTTATTTATCCAGTCGACAAATAGGGTTATTGTAGACCATGTGCAGATCAACTTTGGGGCCCATCAAATCTCGGATGTTGTCTATTCCGTACTTGATCATCGTAGGTCTGAAATAAAGAAATACATAATGTACATTATTCTCAATTAATACAAAATATTACTGGAAGTAACAGATTATTGGATTGTTGGAAGTCATGATATCATACCTCAAAAGGTCCAGGACCAATTTTAACACCATTTAGCCTATGCCTTTTAAGTTATAAATATCATTACCTTAAGAAGCCCATATAAAATCATACCATGAAATCAATTAATTCGTAAATCAACCAACCAATATATTTATTTATTAATCTAGGCCAATGGATACACTAGACTTAAGTAAAACAATTCTGGTAGGTGGTAAATGATAGAACTATTTTTAGAACTCCTCTTGAAAAAAAAATCAATTATTGAGAACAACTCCAGAAATGCAGTCCAATGAAATGAAATCTCTAAAACTAGGCATGAGCCACCTATCTTCTTTGGAGGTGATTTGGTAGTCAAGTGTCAGTATATCTGGGTTATTACATAACAGTAATCGAAAACCATGAGTGGGCCCAATTGACAATCTTTAACACTTACGCCAACCTCCACTGATAAATTATGAATTCATCTATTTTCTGCCTATAGTGGGAAACGACAAATTGACGCAGATATGTTTCAATCTGTCAAACAGGTTTGAATGGCTGACTGAATTTCCTATTCATAAACGGAGACGGCCTATTGATCTCTGAATGATTACCGTTAGAGCAAGTGCTGCGATTTATATCACATCCATGCTGGTGTAGTCTTTTTAAACCAAGAATAGTCTGCTTATCTATCTATCTATCTATCTATCTATCTATCTATCTATCTATCTATCTATCTATCTATCTGTCTATCTATCTATCTATCCATCTATCTATCTGTCTCTCTGTCTGTCTGTCTATCTACCTATATATCTATCTATTCATAATATTAAATCACAATGACTTTTCCCCTTGCTACAAAAGATGAAGTTTTTTTTCATATATTAAGGAAATACTTGAATTTCTAAAAATCAATTTCAATACTATGGTTTCTGAGTGGAGTGACAAGTGGAGAAAACAATAAATAGGCCTATAATTAAATTGATAGATAAAGGATGCCTATGAATGGTTTGCAGATCATCAGAGGATCACTGCAAAATAAATGATCTAGATAAATAGATACGTAACATCGATTGATAAGTAGATGGATGGATTATTGGGGCTTTACGTTCTGTATTTGTACGCTTGATAGGCTAATTAGGACAGGCAGATGACACAGCAATGAGGCTAAGGATGATTGAAACAGCCGTCCAACATACGCCCGGGTGACTCGGCAAGAGCTGGATTCGAACCCTGGACCCAGCGATTGGCAGCCCAGCATGCGACCACAGAACTAACCCAGTAACCATCCCCCAGCTAGCTAGATAGATAGATACAGGGTGGGCAAGAGAAAACTGGAAAATTGCGACAGATGCAGAACTTATTTATTTTCAACCATTTCCACTGAACACAGAACAATGATTTTTGCAAATGAGCAAGTTTAGACAATAGACAACATTTTAATCTATGGGACAACCATTTTCTGTAATCACAGCCTCAACAGGCTTTTGAAAACTTTTACAACTGTTTGTCACAACGTCAACTGACATCTTGCCCCACTCTCTCTATATGGCTTCTTTCAGAGAGTCAACATTAGGGTAAGGGTTTCTATTGGTGGCCTTCTCAAAAACGCCCAAGGTTGCGTAGTCCAGAGGGTTAAGGTCTGGGCTTGACGACGGCCAGAAATCTGAAGTATGGAGGGCAATTACAAAATTCATGGTCCTCTTTGTCTGCCCACGGCTGCCAGGCTTCCTCTGCAACCCTTTCCCACTGGCTACGGATTGTTTGATGGCATATACAGTGCTCAGTGACACACCAACAATGTCAGAAATGGTCCGAGGCTTCACTTGGGCAGACAGGAGATCTGCCACCCTTTTCCTTTTCTGCTCCTGGGTCGCCATTTCTTGTCCCAGTATTGCAAGATTGACCTGATTTGTGACTGATTAACCACTGTTTGTTGTTTTGTTGGTTTCATAACATTCCGTTAATCTGTTCATGCTATACAGTAACTTAAAGATCATTCCAGATTTCCCTTACCCACCCTGTAGATAGATAGATAGATAGATAGATAGCGATAGATAGATAGATAGATAGATAGATAGATAGATAGATAGATAGATAGATAGGACAACAAGTTTGGCTATGATATTCCGAATAGGCAGGCTACACAATTGGGCCTTTTATACCTTTTTCGAATTACCTTAATAACTCATTTCCAACATTATTGATCATTTCAGTTCTTTACTTGAAATATGACTTGAAATGAAACATTTTTATTTGAAAGAATAACAAAGCATCAAATATCAGTTGCAGAGTAAAACATTCTTGTGGGTGGAGTTTTTATTTCATTATCTGTTCATTATAATGTCAATATTGATTATTGATATAAAACCGTATCATATCCAGCGAAAGACTTTTACAATATCTACCTTGCTTGTGCAATACTTAAAAGAAACAGATTGCACTTAATTCAAACGCAAGCGCTCCATATGTTCGCCTGACAAATTTTGAAGAATGAATTTATAAATGTTAAAACCATAAAATATGCAAGATTTGCATTTCTTTGTACAACTTGCATCAATGAAGTTTGCACATTGGCATAATCGTTACCAGATCAAATTTCGACACCTCATCCAGATGCGACAAGCCTGGGATATTCATTTTAAGGTCTATCTATAAATTTTCTATACATTTTCATCTGGACTAGTAACAAAGGAATGAATGAGAATTGCAGACAAGGCAAAGATAGCAGGACAAAGTTAAGAGGTGACCCACTTGGGAGTTTTCTTGGCCGTAAATTATTCATTTCAAGGTAGGTGCGACAGTACTTATTTATTTCAAGCATGTGAAGTCCCCGGATATTCATTCCTATATCAAGCAACATATCATTAAGAAATACCCCCAGTCCCCCACCAGAAATTATTTATTTCAAGACTGCCCAAAAAGAATTTATTTCTCCTAAAGTGAGCAATAAATTATTTATTTCAAAAGAACTCAAAGTTCCCTCTTAGTCTATTAAATCAGTCAGCGAAGGACTGAATCAGTGAGTCACATAGATAGATAGATAGATAGATAGATAGATAGATAGATAGATAGATAGATAGATAGATAGATAGATAGATAGATAGATAGATAGATAGATAGAAGAGAGATAATATAGATAGAGAGATATGATAGATAGAGAGAGCTCATAAAATAAGACAGGTAGATTAGATCGATAGATTAGATTAGGGGCCGACCAGATGATCTTTGGGGGGCTACGGCTTTTCTTCAGCACACAGAAAAAGTTACTCTCCACCTGTATGTAGCTAGGGGACTGTAATGTCAAAATCAGGAAAAAACGTTTTTCACGCATCCGAGTGCAAAAAAAAATTGTTAGTTGACACTTCCCGCACGAAAAAATAAGTTCTTCCCAGGGGTAAAAGCCATAGCCCCCCAACTATCGTCTGGTCTGCCCCTTAGATCGATAGATAACATATTTACATATACATGTATATACACGCCATTTGAAAGTAAAAATAAAATCCAAGATCTACCTTTCCAATGAGAGACCCCATGCAATGACAGACACATCTTCAGGGAGACCCATGGGCAGCAACATCTCAGGACGGAAAACTCCAGAATTGCCAATCTCCACCCATTTCTTCAAACCTGCAAACAACACAATGCAAAATTAATTCATTTCTGACATAAATTTGGTTTAATATAACCATATTTCCTGCAGCATCCACGTAACATGATTGTAGGTTGGAGCAGATGAGTTACAGGGAGGCAATGGGCATCAGGATGATAATTTGTCAATGTCTGAAGAATATTCAGTGAGGCAAATATCAATCTTGAAAACAAATGCACTCCTAAGGGCAAAATGAATTTCATCATATTGTCATAAGCAACAGGTTTTATACAAAGGTATTGCTCATGGTATGTGTAATGTGTATGGAAGTAGGCCTGTCACTTGAGATGAGAAATTATTCAGCAAAAGAAAAGCAACATTATCCTGATTTTCATAATAAACATGGGATGAACAAGTTTTATCAGGCGTTCAACTTCCTGCTGAACATTGCGAAAGGCAGAAGTTGAATTTCATTTTCAACTCAGTCAGTCACATTTGGATCAACTAGTCACTTGTGTTTTTTGCCAAAGTCAGTTGGAATTTTTCAATTAAATCTAAGTTATTCTCTAACTGAAAAAGCATATCCAAGGATGAAAGCCATTTTAATTCAATCATTTCGAAAGTGGATAAGAGTCTGATCTGTTGTCTTTATTGATATTTTAAAAACAAATTTAAGATAATTGTAATTTTTTAAAATGAGAATACAATTATTTGTGAACCTTTCCTTTCGCCACTTTTTGGAAATAATTTTTTGATAAATTGGATTTAGATATTCATTCTTAAGAAATTGTTTTGGGAATGTTTTAAACACGTCTCAGGGTTGGATTATACTCGTAGCCTTGAAAACGTTTTTCGGAAAGTATTGGTAATACATGTAGTTGAAACGTTTTATAAATAGAAATAGCTGTCTACTCAATTGCGTATATATAACACGTAGTGGAAATACATTTTTAAAAAACAAACAAGATGTTTCCAAGACGTTGCGAAAACAAAGAATTGTTCACTGGGATTGTACACATAATGATATTTAATGCTCTAGCCAGTGGTTTGAACCTGTATCTTAGGAACAAGCAGAGATCAGCACCATCATTAGTAATAGTCATGTCACAAGAGTATTATACTGTGACTTTTGTGTAAAACGAAGCCCTCAATAAACAAAGAGATTCTCAAAAAGTCACACCATTCACATCAATGAATCTATTTTTCTTCTCTTTCTTTCTTTCTTTCCATCTATGTGCAATGCTGCCTGCATAGTGCATATCCACATGTACCTGTGTGCTTGTATAATTTCGAATTGATCGTTTCATGCATCCTCACCTCTCAGAGAAGTACAGAGTAATCCTACCATGATAACACTGATCACTGTTTCATGAAGATGCAACAAAAAGATTAACTTTCCTCTGGTGTGACTGACACAAGAAAAAATTGGAAATCTCTCAAAGCAATTGAATGAATTGCTGATTGTTTCATTTTTGCCTGTTTTTTTGTTTCAATGAGTTTCTTCGAAGAAAACCACAAACAATTATAAAGTTGTCGCTTCTTTCAGATAGAACGGTTGTAGTTTGAATGTTTGCTGTTACAACTGGTAATCCACCTCAGGCCATAGTGCTTCTCCAGGGACTCTTTGCACCCTCCCTAAATTTTTTGGTCCCTTTGGGAAACATCCTATCACATACTCCAAAGTTCAATCTGAAACCAAAGTTCCCCTTTTTGTGTCCGAGGTCGCCTCGGGCTTTTTGTCGTGATGCAGCTTCGTCAAGTGTAAACAATGAAAGTATGAAAGTTGTTATGATCCCTAAAATATTTCACAGGCAAAATGACAACTCAAAGTAATGCTTGTCAGTGGTTACACTAGTTGTAATGATACCCTACCTGGAATTTCATGTCTCTCCTCTTGAATATAAGATTGTAATTGACCAAAATCATCTCAGATCGCAAGCAGCATTTAACATCCAACACACATTTGTTTTGCAAAAACCGGATAGAAGTAGTTGTGGTAGTTTAGTTCTCCCTGGACTCCGAAGAAGGAGGAGGGACATAAACAAACTCTAGACAAACTCTAGACTGCCCTGCCACCTACCTGGCAGAGGAAGAAATTGATTCAAAGGCCCGAGGACACAGCGCATGCATTGCATGCCATATTTGCCGATGACATAAGGCCAGTTAATCACAAGATACGCAGAAAAAAATTGCCACATATGAAATATAGACAATATTTTAACTGAGTCAAATTATGTAACTATATTTCAATAATTTTTACTAGGCTGCAAGAACTAAAATTGTGTATGTTCATTCTAAAAACATCTGGCCTAAGCCTATAGTAAACTAATTAACAGTACACTGACACAAAGTTCCATACATTTCAGACCAGTGCCCATCAATCACTTTCAAAGTGAACTACTTTCAAATAAAAGAATCAAACATGTTGGCATTTGATCAGAAAACTACACATGGTGATTTTAGTAATTGTCAAATTAACAAAGAATTAACAATAATTGTCAGATCGAATAACATCAATCATTTGCAATTACGGTTATTTGTCATTATCAATTTTCCGTAATTGTAAAATACCTGTAGTTTCAATAATTCGTACAAAAAGGGCATCAAAAATTTAATTGTGCAACTAGAAAATGCCTGATATCAATTTTCATAATTTGAACTTGGCATTCTGAGAAAACGGAAACAAATTAGCTTGAAAGTCCGAGTGACCTCAACTTTTCATTAAATCTGACCCCACGAGATTCATTGCAAATGTTAATGTTCACTTTCATTGTAGCCAATTGATTAAAAATTCCAACAGAACGACTTGAATCAACATCTTTTAAGAAGAACGCAGCACCATACTTATTAAACAGGGCGGTTAATGAGTAGGCCTATTTGTGTACTTAAAAATACCCCATCCTCAAGTACTTTTAAAAGTGTTGTACTGATACTTTTAAAAAGTACATTGCAAAAATACAAGTGCTTTTAATATCATCATTGCGGGATTTGTAAAATCTTGTCAAGTGTCACGAGAAGTGCTCGGTGCAAGGCACTGGCACATATTAAATTAAAACTCCAATCTCATAGACAGCTATAGATATGGTAAGTGCAGCCCTCTCAGCCCAGTTCTGCTGCTTATGAGGGTTGATTGGTGAGAGAGAGTAGGAGTCCTCATCATGTTACATGTACACATTTAACCCATGTGAGGGATCTTTTACTTGCCAAGAACAGACACTGATCGCTCCAATTTAAGTCTCATCTGAACAACATTCAGCTGGAATTTTGCTCATGAAGGTCAAACAAAATTTTGGGTTTTCCACCCAGTGTTTAAACCCATACAGGCAAAGACATCCAGCAATGCAGGTCTGAACCACAACTGGTCAGCAACCCAGCTGCAGCAGGACTGCATTCACTAATAAGTAGGCCATTAGCCCATTGAACTACTGATAATTGAATTGAAACCACATCATATCTTTCATAATTTTCAATTAAATGCCACTAGATGTCAAATCATGACAACGAAGTCCATTTCAATAGAAAATTATGAAAATTGTATGTTATTTATACCAATGACACTAAATCATATAGCTTTTTCCAAAAGCGTCTTAATGTGAGTTCAATGCACTTTAAAAGAGACATTTTAGCTGGAAATCCACATTGAAAAAGTCATCATTGACATTTGAAATCAGCCTCGGCCTACATAAATGGTCATTTGGAAATTGTACATCTATACTACAAACGGTAATTTTGAAGAAGCTAACAAAATGTTTATACTACAGTTGACATTAGAGCCTCTTTGTAGGCCTATCACTTAATTTAAATACTGAAATACGTTATAGTCCTACATTATACTTGTATGTGAAATGGACAATAGGACATGTACGTGGAAGCAACTTTGATACTAATGTCTTATAATCTTTTGCCACTGATCATATTTACCCTTGGTGAAATCATGCAGGACGTGAAGGCCTATATTCAAGCATTTATAATAATCTAAGAAGGCTACATTCCGGCCTATGTATCTAAAATCAATTTCAAAAACACATTGAATGTCACGTTAAAAGCCACACACAACAAATACATGGTATGCGGCACTGCTGTAATCAAATGTGGAAACCGCAACTAGTACAACTGTGACATTTTCATACATGTTGGCCGCAAAATTGTGCAACCATATTAATATAAACAACAAACAACACTAAAATATGTGCATAGCCAGCTTTATATTAAGTTAATTATTTTTCTTCATGTGGGTAATGTTAATATTTGAATCATCAACATGGCAGCATGTAAGATATCAGTCTAGGCAGACAGAGATATTAATCCCAAAGGCCAAAATTGCATGCATATAAACCTTTCTTTTAATGAACTGGAATTAAAATCCTACATTGCTCAAAGTGTCTATTTTTCTGTTGAAATGAATAGGTCCCATGGAAATGCAATAATTAATACAAATTTTGGCAATAGAAATAGGGTATTTATATAAGGTTTGTGTAAGGGTGAAACCGAAAAAAGAAACAGTAGGCCTACTTGGACAAAAAATGCTTAGGCTTGAACAATTTAAGGCCAGAAGTTGACCGGCACAGAAAAGTTAGAAATACTGATATCAAAGGACTTGATGAAAATAACCTTGTTTCAACGACTTTTAGCGGTATGTAATTTTGAAAAAACAAAATCTCTAACAACATTGGCTGCCCATTCAAGAAGGCTCGGCATCCATGCAACAACGGATTTTCAAGGACTTTTTTCTGCAGATAATCAGGATTTCAGGACTACTAGATTTTCTTGCAATTTTTGAAGACTTTTCAAATACTTTCTAGGACTACTTACATTCTTAAGGACCTGGGGATTGATGAAAAGATGTAGGGACAACTGCGGTGCACCAATGCCACCTTATCTATCTATCTATCTATCTATCTATCTATCTATCTATCTATCTATCTATCTATCTATCCATCTATCGATCTTTATGTTTATCTGTTTATCTATCTTTCTATCTATCTTTCTATCTATTTATCGGATTCTATCTATCAATCTATCTATCTATCGATAGGCTTATATCTGATTCTCAATAAAAGGACTCGGTGATGTGACAGCAATCCACAATTATTTACCCTTCCTTCTTTCCAGGTAAAAAAAAAGAAAAAAAAGGGGGGGGAAGAAAAGAAAAAAAGAGGAAAGGGAAAAAATCCCCAATCCAACAAGTGTCAATATTAACACCCTGCTCAGATGATGTCAGATTGAATGTTGTTTATTTTCACAGCCCTTTCTGACATAGATTACCCAAGGGATTAAATCTTGATTAAAATCTGTGTTGAGCATGAGCCTGGGCTCCTCTGGGGCTCCCCACTTGGGCTCCCATGGTTTACTTGTGATGTGCTAAGACAATGGAGCGTGGGACGCCTCGTGACGTAATCTGTGACATCACTGCCTCACTGCAAAGAAGAGGAAAGAGCTTTCAGGCTGTTGGTAGCAGACGCGACACAGCAGCTTCTCTGGTTTGACTGTTATAGGAGAAGTTTGGGGTTAAGTCTATGGCTTCACTGTCAAATCTCAGGTAGTTAAAATACACTAATTTTGCAGTTTGTTCTTTATTGTAATGAATTATCAATTATGCAAATCCATGTATTACAATCTGTACTTGGGCATGATATCAATAGGCCAAATGATAACCCAGTTGGTGACAGGGTGCAAAGCAGCATATATATAATTAATGCCACAGATTCAAACATTTTACCAAGATTCTGGGCTTATAAAATAAGGATTTCAAGAGAGTAACAGTATGTGCACCATTTACAGTAAGATCTTACAGTGTTTAGGGTTTCTATATATTTTAAAAGGCTCCGGATCTCGCTAAATCACAATGACTGTCAACCAAACCCTTTTTCCCATCTATTCCCTTGTCTGGTGATTCAATGGAATGGCTTTTGTACATGCAATCACAGAATGACTTGAGTAGCGATGAGTACCCTATCTTTTTCTATTGAGATATCCAGGTTAATTCACACTCACTCTGGGGTACTATCTCCAGGGAGATAGTTCTATTTTTAGTTCAGGCAACCAATGTAAGAATATAGATGGATGGATGATTGGGGTTTTACGTCCTGTATTTATGCACTTGGTAGGCTAATTAGGATAGGAGGACGACACAACAATGAGCCGAAGGAAGATTGAAACCGCAGTCCAAGTTCCAAAACAGGCCAAGGTGACCCGACAAGAGCTGGATTCGAACCAAGGACCCAGCGATTGGCACTGTAACATGCTACCACTAGACCAACCCCCCTCCAAAGGCTGAGCTTAATATCAAACTTAATATCATATGGCAAGCTGCACACTGAGCCCAGTGTGTCATAAGAAGCAAGCCATGCAGAATGTCAACTTCACATCAGAGTCAAGGAATACTCAGTCAGCAGAAAACTTCAGTTACCCGAGGCAAAAACAATGATGACATGACAGGGCTGATGAAACGAGTGACCTCAGGAACTTCTGCTTACATATTTAGCCGTAAATGCCCAAAATATATTATGTGGGTTGTACTACCCGGTACTTGTTTGGAGTCAGTCAATATTAATGCTAACACGCTTAAGCACTTTGACATTTCTAAAATACTGCAATGATCTTGGAACCACTGAAGATCCTGGCAAAATGTTCAGTTTTACTGTTTGGCAACTAAATACAAATTTTCATTGTTATTTTTTAATTGGCAAACCCTCACGACTGATTTTTTGACAAAAACACGCCAAATTGACAAAATGTTAAAGTCTAATCCGGTTTTAACTCAAGAATCACACCAAATGTTCCGTTCAGTGGGAATTTCGGCGAAACATGGCACTGGCCCAATTAAGAAAATTGGTTGCACATCATTCAAATATCGCGTGACCACAATTAATTGGCAGGAAAATGTAATGATGAAGATTTGTTCTAATCACCAAAGAAAATTCTGCATTTTCTTCAAATTTCAAAGTTGGAGCCTTGATTTGAGAGGGCCAATTTCAGAGCGCAAGATTCATGGCACAATTTGAAGATATTTTGTCAAAGACATAACTGATCTAAGATATTTATAGTCCTTAGGCTGCTGGGATTTGATAGACGAACAGAGACATTTCAGTTTCTAGTAATATTATTTGCACACAAGAGATACTATCCAAGCAGAATTTATTTCATCTCAATAAGCTATTTGAGCATTTTTTTGTAACCTTTTAAAATGAACTTAGACACATGTTGCCTGCACAGCCCAACAAATCAGTATATGGTACGCAAAACTCAACACCATTTATGACAGAAGTCATAAGCATGCATCCAGAAAAGACTAAGCATGATGTACTCAATCACTTCTATTTTGAATCCACGCTTATAAATGAAAGGTCACATAGAAATAATAATTTGGATTTCTTTACTCTCCTTAGCTCTTCTTGATGAGAGCGAAATACCCAAGACATACAAGAAACACTCATCCTCATCAAACGTCAAACATAAATGCAGACAAAAAATACACAAGTTATTTGTCCAGCCAACGGCAAAACAAGAGCGTAGCAATCAGCGTCAGCGACGTAATCTACAAAGTCTTTGACGTTCAAGACGTCCATTCATAACGAAATTGCCTGCTCAGCAGGATAGTTTTACAGTCCTCATCATACTTACATGGAATCTCAAGTTCTTTCTATGCTGTTGAACTGTGATGTCAGAGATGACACTATTCTAGCATTGCAATATATTTAAATTAACTTCAAGCTATGATGTCATTTTAAACTGGGTCAGATTCCCCAGCTTCTAGCCAATGCAAATCCACCAAACTGAGCATCACAGTTTCAACTCAGTGTCAGAATGAAAATGGGATCTGGGAAAACCCATGTAATGCAAGTTTGACATCACAGGCTCACAACCTCTCAGCCAATGGGCTGCCAGAACAAATATACATAACACAAGCCGTGTTTTTACAAACAAATTGTCAAAGCCTTCTGTTTAACCCAACTTCCATCAAACTGTGAATGCTCACAAAGCTGCCATTTGGTTGGATTAGACTGGTGATTGCTGTGGTAAATCATTGGGATCACAAATGTTATGCTTCCTTCAATATATCAATGTTTGAACTGTGATACGCAGTTTACGGCCAGCCCATTGGCTATCAAGCTATGATGACGTGGTTGCAGGGGCTATCCCTGATAAATTCTTACTCTGACACTGTGTTGAAACTGTGACGCTCAGTTCAGGAGGATCAACAACGGCTAGAAGCTGGGTATTTGACCCAGTTTGAAATGACGTCACAGCTAGTAGTTAATCTATATACATATATAAAATTCACCTCTCCATATTCCCTTTGTAACGAGTCTTCTCAGCTATGGCTTGACTGACAGTCATAATATTTTACCACTGTGTCCTGTTATGTCCAGACTGTGTTCTTAAAGCATCAGATGTATCATAACTTCCGAATTGTTAATTATACAGAGCTAAAACAGATACACCCCCCCCCTTTCAATACAGCAGAAAGAAGGAAGGGAGGGAAGGAATGAATGAGTCAAGGAATTTAGGTATGGAATGAAGAATTTACAACGCTGCAGAAGGGAGGAAGGTATAGGAAGGCAGGAATGAAGCAATTGAGGAAGGCAGGAAGGAATGAATGAGAGAAGGAATGATCGAAGGTATGAAGTTGGCCTAATGCATGAAGGAAAGAATGAAGGCATGAATAAAGGAGGAAAAAGGGGGAAAAGGAAGGAAAGAAAGAGCATAGATATAGATCATACATACATCGATTGATAGATATACAGATAGATCTCCATCGATGCATCAACAGATCCTTATAGATAGACAGACAGGACATTGGTAGATACATTGATCATCTATTTCCAGGTACCTAACGAGCTTGCACATTATTTTCCATTCTATCTAAATTTCATGACTTCTGCTTATCACTCAAAAATATATAAATTATGGTATCGTTTTAAATTCATTTCAGGACCAAGAACATCTATTTTTTTTAACATTTCGTAGGACCACTGCCATGCATATTAGCAAGGTAAAGAAAAAAAGAATACAAGGATTGTTTGAGAGAGACAAAATAATATAAGAATAATAAAATACATGAGTAGGAGCAGTGAACAAATAAAAGAAGCAAAAGAGGACAGATGACTGGGCCTTTGCATCATGCATGTATTGTATGAACTACATAGATTGATAAGAATGCGACAACTTCACCCCAATCAGGCAAAGCAAAATTGAAACTGCTATCCAACATATACCTATAGGCGCAAAGCGATGGGACTGGGACATTTGGAAGCAATTTTTAAAAAATTTGCCATAAACACTTATTAGAGAAATCATGTTGACATATTCATATGTCTCCTGATTGGGTAAAATAAACAATACAGTGTCAATGCCCCCTCTACCCGCCTTTAGACGGGTAGACTGCTAGTTTACATATATTGCTAGAATAGAGTCATCTCTGACATTAGAGTTCAACAGCATAGAAAAGAACTTGAGATTCCACGTAAGTATGACAAGGACTGTACTTAAGTATAAGGAAACTCTAAAACAACGCCATGCCGCACCATGCTTATTATACCTAAATTGTGCTGCAACAATTCTTAATTAATTTCAGTGAGTAACATACACTGTATATTACTCAAGATTGAAGAAGACGAAATGATGTTTATTAAAAGGAACATCACCCAGTTGGGGCTAGTCCATGAAAAAAAATTAGAGAAACCTAGAGAAACTATTTAAGGTGATCTGCCAGATTCTATACAGGAGACAATGTTTTGGCGAGAAGGCCAAGTTTGCGATTGGCCTGAACACAAATGTATTGCACAGCATTTATGTTGAAAAAAGAAATTTTAGTGATATTATTTCACAGAATTTCCAGGTCATCAATTGCAATGGATCATATCAGATAATCGCCAAGTTGGTGTCCTCACTAGTCACAATAAGACCAAACCTTTTAAATCTTTTATTAAATATCTTAATTGGTGCTATACGCCTCTTCAAGAAAACGAGCATGAAAAGCTCATTTTAATTTAATTTTTTTTTTTGCAGTATGGATTACCACCAATCCAATAGACATTTCTATTGAGGCTATATTATGACATTTTTGGGCATTAATTGACATTTTATAGTCAATGCTTGGCTGTTTTATTGTTAATTACGAGATGGTGACAGTAAATTCCTTTCGATTACATTCCCATCTATCTGTGAAGTCTTTTTATCACTCCTAGAGGATGGAATTATCGAAATAATTAAACTGGATAAATCATATTACTAATAGTTACATGACAGGCATTTTGACAATATTGCTGAGAGCCTATAGAATTTAAGATTGTCTGGCGCCTCTATTTTTGATAAATTGGCCAACAATGCTATTGTTGTCAAACAATCATTAAATGCCTTTCTCTTTTATTTTTGTTTTTGAAAAGGCTTCATTTTGTGTTAAGACATATATTTCACATCATTCATTTCATGTATATAGCAAATTTCAATAGACAGCAGTATGTTATCAGCTTAGAATAATAGAATTAGTTTTATTTCCTTTTTCAGCTCTCCAAATAGAAACAGCAACCTATTCTCTACAAAAAAATAGTCATAAAATACACATGAAATCAAAATGTGTCTCATGACTGCATGAATGTAAAGTAGAACTATTTCCATACTGGTTGCAAATTAGGCCTACTTAATTAAATAATTGCAAATTCAATATTCGAGGGATATGACAAGAAATTGGCTTAATAAACTTTCCTTAGATAGAAAATAGGCCAACATAATCCCGTATACGACGATAATCAAAAGTGTTTTAAAAACATTTACAGTCAAAAAGTTGAAATACTCAATTTACTGAACTTGGATCTTATTGAAAGTTGACACTGCCAATCAGTGCTATCTTATGGTTTTAGGCGAGTTCTTCTATTAATTAAAAATAATGCTCGAATAGCTTTGTTCTGTTGAACCTGTAGCCTTTTTATATTACTGGTCGATGTCATGGGTCCCCATACACATAACGAATAAGTTAAGTACGATTGAATGTTAGCAAAATACAACAACCTCTTTGAGCTCACAGACAACACATTTTTAACCATATTCAAACTATAAATTCCAGAATTCAACTTCATCAATAAATGCTTTACATGTTCATTCCAATAAAGATTTTCATCAATGTAAACCCCTAAAAATTTGGTACATGATACTTGTTTTATTTCTTGACCAGCAATTTCTATTTTACAAGGGATATCTGGTTTATTGTTAATTCTCTTGAACAAAATATAGCACAATTTCTCTATATTTAATGATATAGAGTTATAATTAAACCATTCTTTCAAGTACTTCAGGTCTTCATTAACCTTTCTAAAAAGGAATCTTGTATTACCACCAGTGATATAAATAGTAGTATCATCATAAGTGTTAGCATGGCACAAAATTTGATTCCAGTGTCCATGTAGCCCTGAAGCCAACCAGAAAATAGAGTTGAAGGCCAAGGCAGGAAAGCTTATATTTAGCAGATTCTTGGAAAAAAGACAATACTGTCACAAATGCTTTACTGGCATGTTTAAGGGGGGCAATACCTGATAATTAAGAATATCATTTATACATTATCGGATTATCATTATAAAACAGACAACTACACAGCCAGGTTCATTCATTCAAAGATGGTTATAACTTATAACTATGGAATACTCACAGTGGCTATTGAATGCTAGTGTTTGGTTAATCTAGTTCAGTATAGAGGTAAAATATAAAACTCCTTTCAAAGGGCACATTAATATGTATCCAATTTAAAAAGTGCTTTAACTGTGACACTTCAGCTTTGAGGCATTAGCACTACATTTGAACATCTTTCCCTCTTTACTTTGTGAGCCTCAACGTAAAACTTCACTGGACGTTTATCACTTATAGCCTACTATTGTTTGAGAATGACAGCAGAGCTAGGAAATAGCTAATATATAAATAGATAGATAGATAGATAGATAGATCGTAGGGATGGACACTGGTTCACTATATACCAGTCGTACTGGTCCTTGCTGCCGGTTTGATAACCAAAATTAAGTGGCATTGCAGGAAAATGCCGATCGGGCTGAATTTGTAGAATACGAAACATAAAAAAACCAAGAAAGTATCAATGATATTTATTGCATTGAACTTTCCATATGGTGTCTGATACTGTCTATCGCTGATAGATAAATTGACAAACCATTTCTTAAGGATGAAACTGCAAAGGGCAGTGTTGTAGAACTAGTGCCATTTTATCATAATATCTACTATCACAAAGAAAACATCTGGCTCATGACAAACCATGACTAGTTTACCTTTAGTTATATTCACAGCTGGTGGTTTTACAGTTCAACCAGCCAAGTATCATGAAGAGGGCATAATGCCTTGCTCTCTGGTTGGCCAATCTTTCACTTAGCTTCTCAAGATGCCATCAATTTTTCAGAACATCAGACCAGCAGCTTCTGTAGCATCTCTAGCTCCTCTCAGCCCCGCATCAGCTCTGCTTCAGCAACATTCAGATCAAAAGATGGGGTCCACCAAGGAGCCAAGTGAGCCTGTGCTTTTTACATTGTAAAGATGCGGTCAGGTAAAAAAGGGATATTAATTTTTATTTTGGTAATACCGCTCCCTTTTGGTTGATATAATGACATACATTATTGTATTTTAAAGTAATAATTTGAAAATTTTCAGCTTGTTTCAAAACTTTCAGCTTATCCACTAATATCCAGGCGACAGACATACAATGTTAGATCTATACTAAATTTGAAAATAGATTAAGTAACTAAATTTTGCAATAGAGTGACATCATCAAAGACTAAAAATACTTCATGTTTCATGTTAATGGCATAATCTAACCTAAGGCAGCGGGTGATTGAACGCCCTAAGTGTGACATTTTTTCACTGCATATAGTAAGCTATGATACAAAGTCGTAGGTTACACTCAAACACATATATCTATAACTTTGCTTAGAGGGCCCTAAAGTTTACTTTCAGATGAACGGACACCTTGATGGTGAAAAATTTCAAAAGAAGTCATACATTTGATTCACAAGAAAAATTGCATTATCCAAATTTGTAGATTGAGAATATGAGACAATACATCTATCACACAAAAAACCTGATATCAATCTTTCATGAAGAGAAGACTTGGGCATTTTCTGAGATGTCCACAAAGACATGAGATACACTAAAAATGATGATGGAAAGAATTCAAAATGACAGCCAAATGAAAGCCACGATGAATCAAAGCAGATGTGGACAGATCACCCTTTGAAAATCTTCAGCACTAATCATTGTGTATAGAAAACACATCAGACACAAGGATGTCAGTGACAAATTATATCAAAGGTGGACATTGCTGTTGCACTGGCATACGAGATGAAGGCTTGATGTAGGCTAGGCAGCCTTTCTTACCTTGCACATATCATATGGGTTATTATCAAAAGTATCCAGTCTCAAACACCTTATCAATAGAAACCTTCTAGCAACTAGCCAAGGCCTCCTCTGAGTCTTAATTACATGTATTTGGACTTGACCAATTAATTGAGAGAAAGAGAATCCTGGTTGTTGACGAGGATCGATGATTAGGGCCTGTGTTCTGTATTTTAAAAGGCACTTGGTAGGCTAATCAGGACAGGACAAAGACACAGCAACGAGGCAACGGATGATTGTAACTGCTTTCCACAAACATGTCCAGGTAACTCAGCGAGAATCAAACCCAAGACCATGCGATTGGCAGACCAGCACAAATCACTACAAAGCAAACTCCCTGTCATAAGTTCTTCATGTGGAATACTATATATATAACATCACTACTAGGAAATTAGAAATTTTAATAATGTGGTACTTCCTTTTAAAATTTTCCACCCACAGTCTTCCCCTTTAGAACTGGGTATCAAAATTAATTTACCTAAACCATTAATGCTCAACGGGATTATTTAAGAGAGAAAATTACTTCCAAAAATTGAAGGTATTGTGCAATTTAATTCCAAATAAATTTGTTAATTTGTAAGTCGGCAAAAACAACCTAAACCGGAAGAAAGCAAAACGGTCTCACCCTGTGAAGCTTATTATTGATTAATAAAGTCATGAAAGAGCGCAGTGAAAACACATTTTTCCAATTAAATAATACAGAATAGTATAATGAGAAACTTCAGTTCTTACACATAATTAGAAAATGTAGTAAAACAGTCTTATCTTATTAAGGATTCATGTGAGGGGCAGTTTTCAACTTTTAAAGAGAAAAAATAAAATGGTCAGGAAGTAAGTCATAGAAATAAGCCACACAAAAGAGAGAAAACTTAGAAAGTAAGACAAGAATGACAAGAATACAGTAGTCCCCATTGCATGCAATAACTGCTTCGTAGGCATGGTCTCTCATATGGGTTTGTATAACAGGTATGGTTTCTCATGCGGGTTTGTATCACAGGCATGGTCTCTAATGCGGGTTTGTATCACAGGCATGGTCTCTCATGTGGGTGTGTATCACAGGCATGGTCTCTCATGCAGGTTTGCATCACAGGCATGGTCTCTCATGCAGGTTTGTATCACAGGCATGGTCTCTCATGCAGGTTTGTATCACAGCCATGGTCTCTCATGCAGGTTTGCATCAGAGGCATGGTCTCTCATGCAGGTTTGTATCACAGGCATGGTCTCTCATGCAGGTTTGTATCACAGGCAAGGTTTCTCATGCAGGTTTGTATTACAGGCATGGTCTCTCATGCAGGTTTGTATCACAGGCATGGTCTCTCATGCGGGTTTGTATCACAGGCATGGTCTCTCATGCGGGTTTGTATCACAGGCATGGTCTCTCATGCGGGTTTGTTTCACAGGCATGGTCTCTCATGTGGGTTTGTATCACAGGCATGGTCTCTCATGCAGGTTTGCATTACAGGCATGGTCTCTCATGCAAGTTTGTATCACAGGCATGGTCTCTCATGCGGGTTTGTATCACAGGCATGGTGTCTCATGCGGGTTTGTATCACAGGCATGGTCTCTCATGCGGGTTTGTATCACAGGCATGGTCTCTCGTGCAGGTTTGTATCACAGGCATGGTCTCTCATGCAAGTTTGTATCACAGGTATGGTCTCTCATGCGGGTTTGTATCACAGGCATGGTTTCTCATGCAGGTTTGCATTACAGGCATGGTCTCTCATGTGGGTTTGTATCACAGGCATAGTCTCTCATGCGGGTTTGTATCACAGGCATGGTCTCTCATGCGGGTTTGTATCACAGGCATGGTTTCTCATGAGGGTTTGCATCACAGGCATGGTCTCTCATGCAGGTTTGCATTACAGGCATGGTCTCTCATGCGGGTTTGTATCACAGGCATGGTCTCTCGTGCGGGTTTGTATCACAGGCATGGTCTCTTGTGCGGGTTTGTATCACAGGCATGGTCTCTCATGCAAGTTTGTATCACAGGTATGGTCTCTCATGCGGGTTTGTATCACAGGCATGGTTTCTCATGCAGGTTTGCATTACAGGCATGGTCTCTCATGCGGGTTTGTATCACAGGCATAGTCTCTCATGTGGGTTTGTATCACAGGCATGGTCTCTCATGCGGGTTTGTATCACAGGCATGGTTTCTCATGAGGGTTTGTATCACAGGCATGGTTTCTCATGCAGGTTTGCATCACAGGCATGGTCTCTCATGCAGGTTTGTTTCACAGGCATGGTCTCTCATGCAGGTTTGTATTACAGGCATGGTCTCTCATGCAGGTTTGTTTCACAGGCATGGTCTCTCATACAGGTTTGTTTGGCAGCAGAGAGAGTGGCCAGATGAGTGATTAGCTTTGAAGACGCCCATCAATGTCCGGTATTTTGCCCTCTCTAAGCTAAATATGACAGGACAAAGAGCATTTATTGGGGGAGATGAACTGACAAAGGACGAAATTAACATTGGTTGCCAGGCAGGAAATCACACTCGGATTCAGAGTTTAGAAGCTCAATGCGTACCACTGAGTAAGGCCGGAGGACCACTCACACTAAGGGTGCTAGTCACAGTAACTATATGTAATTCTATGCAGTCCATTCTCCAAAGGTGGATGATAGTGCTTTATTTCGTTTACTATTGCACTGATCAGGCTTGATATGACAGGTAGGGATAGAGGGACCATATTGTAACTGAGAGAGGTGCATTCTTGACAAGGATAAAACTTACATCTATGATGCATGCATCTTTTGCGGAGTGAGCTTGTCACAGGGACGGCTGTATATTCCATGCAGTTCATATGCCAGACACTTGCCACACTTCACAGATGTAAAAGTCAAACACTCTAAGTCAAACACTCTATATATATATATATATCTAAGTCAAGACCAACACTCCAAATAAAAGCCATATTACTCATCCAAGGAGTCATCTTTGCAACTCAAAATGACAAAAATGTAAAAATAAAGCCAAAATTCACAAAAGATGCTAATGTAGACAAGTTTTTGCAGACAAGTTTTGCAGACAACGACTGCATCTTGTGGACTTCATCTGTAAACCTTCTGAAGTGAATATATCTTTATGACACATTGTTTGCCTATACCAAGATAGATTCTCTTAAAATCTTCTTGAAACGTAAATCACACAAGAAAGTAATTGCGGGGGAGGACATAGACAAAAATAAGCAAGACAAAAAATCCACAAATAAATACTCATTAATTTGTTTGTGTCATCTTTTAAAAAGCAATACAGGAGTCATGTTATAAGCATGCAAATGTTGTTTCTCCATATCATTTCTAACAATGAGGATTTTTTCATGTTTGCAATTCACATGAAACACGTGCAGAAAATAATGACATTTTATGATTGCACAAAAATGCAACCTTGCAAAATCAATTTTTTTTTTTCTGTATTTTTTTACATTAAAAAAGTCTATTGGAATAACCTATCATTCGATTTAAAATGATGCACAAAATAAAAATCTAGTTAACTAAAGTATTTGATTGCAATTGATTCTTGATTTTGTGTAACTTGCGGAAAATCGGTACTTTGAAAAAATCACAAGGACAAGTGCCTATCTAAAATTTAGTTAAAAAAACATTTAACAATAATCAAAGGGATTAAAGCAATGTGGCAATATAAATAGTTGGCAATATGAATGGCAAGCAACATGGTAAACAAACATGTTTACTGTATAGCTTCAAATGACATTATCATGAGTAATATCAACATTTTTTTGCATAACAAATTTGCAAAAAGTAATTATGTTAACAAATTTAAAATTAAAAAAACCCTAGATGGAATAATGCACAAGTTAGCATAATTACTTCATTAAGGATATCTCATAATGTTTCAATTCTTTTGGAATTTTCATCTTTAAAAAGAAATAAATGTCAGGGATTGTGACAACAATGTGGTTTGTTCTATCTTAGGACGAGATATGTTTTTCCTCAATTAAGAATATGAGTAGGTGTGAGAAACTAAACAATATGGAGCTGAAGAAAGGCTATTTACAGAAAAAATCTCCAAATGCCAAAGCATGGCAGCTGGGGCCCAATGGCACAAGAGCTCATGATTGCTTGTGGAAACGTCCCGGGTTCCATTCATGGTTGAGGATCAATAGTTTTTGCTCTATGTCTCGAAACTCTCGATGGACCAACAAGGACAGGATAGGTGGATGATTGGAATTTAGTTGGCTAATTAGGACAGGAGGAGTACACAGCAATGAGGCGAAGGATAATTGAAACTGCTGTTCAAAATAAGTTCAGGTCACTCTGCCAGAGCGGGAATCGAACCCTGGACCAAGCGATTGGCAGCCCAGTGCGTGGGCTACTGACTGAACTAATCCTCCTCTAATTTGGACAGGAAAATGATTGGAAGAGGATGCAACAATGAGGTGGAGAATGATTGAAAGAGCCATCCAACATAGTCCCAGGTGACCCGGCAAGAGTAGAATTCGAACCCACGACCCAGCAAGCACAACAATGGGGTAAAGGATAAAAACTACTTTCGACATGACAAGAACTGGAAACAAAACTCAGCATGAAGGAGGAAATCAGAGAACCAAACATTTGATGCTGCGTAACTTCAAAAACTCTGTCAAATTGTCTAAAAACAGAACAATAACGACATATCTATTTCTCACAAGAAAAGAAAGGAAAGGTCATAAGTTATTTGAACACAAAATGATGCAAAAAAGTAGGTTTCTGTGAAATTTGATCATGTAGTTGCTAAGTGTGCGAAAACCATTAAGATGTGGAAATAGCCTGTAAAAGAGAAACATTCGTAAATATCAAAAAGATACCATAGAAGAAACACGTGACCAGAAACGTGTACAGCACAAAGAAGCAACATAATTAAATAATAATTTCATAGGTATTCTAATTAGGTGCTAAGATATAAGTTGAAACAAAGCAAACCAAGAAATTTAGCGTTTCATTCAACTATCTGTATCTGGCACCGACTGAACTTGTCAGAAAAGGCAATGGTGAGAAACTGCAACAGGCAGAAAGGAATATATATGGTTACATTGGTTAAGCCCTCAAAGGCAAAGCCACTGCCCCTCAATGAGGACTGACTATAATGAGAGAATATGAAAGGGAGGAGTCTACAGGATGTGACACATTTATAAATACTTATGTGCATAGGATATTTTATTTGAGGTATAAAAATTAGCTCATCTAGAAGATCTACAATTGACAAAAAAGACAAACAAGAAAATTCGGTGGAAAATACCAAAATGCGTTGACCAGCGCCTTTACTACCTTCGACAAGCACCTGCCGAAAATGTCATTATCCTAAAAAAAAAGAAGCAATAACAGAGAAATAAAATCATAGCCCTGGAAAAAAATAGGCCAATAGAAAGCCATCCACACCCATAACTAGCCAAAGACAGACAAACTGGCTGACAGATATCTTTGTAAAACCATATCGATCGACCAACAAAACTACATCATGATGAAAAATCATGATGAAAACCGCACCTGACAAAAATACAAAAAAATGAAACTTTGTGTCATCATTGTATGACCAGCTGTCTAAATTTTTGCTTGAAGTATGTTTCCTTTAACTCTTCCTACAGCAGGTGTACCAAGTTGCAGAGGAGTTTCCAAGAGTTGGCCAAGCTGAACCAAGCAAGCTCAAGCAGTTGCTGCTTGGATCAGCACAATCTGGAGTGCCAACAGCAGCTTACACTTGGAAGAAGCTAAATGGGTAGAAAACATTCTCTTTAGAGAAGACTCAGTGCAATTAGGTCTTTGCAAGAGACTCCTGGGTTCTTAAACAGGCTGAACTTAAATCCCTTGACTGTTCTTAGTGTTTTTCTGAAATCTGATACTCTTGTTATGGCCTAAATCTTTCAAAATCTGTTCTAATCATCTTAAAGTTTTGACAATGTCTTCAGGTCGTCACACGTTGTAACATTGTGTTCTGGTGAGTTCCCGGTATTACGGCCTGATTTTGTGTCATTCAAAGTGTTCTCACTGTTCTGTCACCTTTATTGACATCTAATTTATCTGTAAGGATATTAATAAAGTTAACTTGACCTGACTTGACTTGCTAAACACTGCGATAAAACATCTCCTATTGCTAATTACTCACCAAATAACTCAAAGGACAAGACCAATATTTTAAAGCAATTTTGGAAGATATATATGGAATTATAATTAATTAGTAAACTAAATAATATCTCTACTATTAGCTCCACTTCTTGGGTAACTACATGTACTTCCTGTTCAGGCAGTCACTGTAGACAGAAGCACTGCACAAGGTGCACAGAAACAATTCGGTCTGTTCATGTGCTAAGTGAGCTCCGCCCATGGCTGACAAGCTCATATAAACGGCCCCAGACACAGGGATTCCCAGTATAATTTTGAAATAGGTGACATAAAGGTATGAATTAACCTACATCAATCCATTTATCTGGTCATCCTCCCAAACCAAAATTAGCTTCTTCTTGGTTAATTAGAAACAAAACACCTGTGGGATATTGTTTCTTTCATTCGATATTATAAATAATATGCGTCGCCATGACACACTTACTTTTCACCTTACCAGTGTATTGAACTTGCAAACCTTAATCAAGATTTCATACATTATAGACACAGCATCAGGTTCACTGTCAGTTTTTCTTTGAAAGTGTTATTCCAAGAAAAAATCAACCTGGTTATGAAACTGTTTAAGTGTTTAATTACTCAGAAAACAGGAGCACAGGTCACTAAGTTTTCTTCACAGAAGTTAAATTAGCACCTGGAAAAGATGTTACGAGTATCAGGTGTCCATAGATAAAGACATTTATACTCCACCAAGACAGTTTTCTATTGTCTTTTGCCGTGATATAACCAACAGATGTGTTAGTTATACCACTGTTGGGGATTAACTTAGCCAGCTGTACTGTTTTTTCTGCAAACAACGCACCTAAAAATGACAATAAAGCCACAAAATTCAGTTTAAAATATTTCAGGAGTCAGATATGGAGTATAAGTTGCTTATACAACTAATTTTTGGTGTATAACTAACATTTCAGGGGTTATTTACCTCAGGCTAAAGCCCTCGGTAAATAACCACCTGAAATGTTAGTTATACACCTCAAATTCGTTGTATAACCTATACTTATACATGTACCTCTATCTATAAGAATTAAAAAAATAATTGCCCACTGGAAAAAAAAAAGACAGTGATTGGTCAATAGCCTAAAATGTAATATCAAGCTGAGAGCATGACATCGGGGTGATTGGCCAATTGCCTAAAGTGATATATCAAGTTGAGAGCAGACATCAGTTATCAGACGAAAAGCTGTTATATAAACCTACAATTGAAGCATTATTTTAAAATTCAGATCTACATTTCAACTGAAAGGAGTGTTGGTTATTTGGTGTATTATTATTAGATGTAATTAGATCTGCCTTTGACAAAATAAAATGAGACACAAAGAAGAAGACGTAGAGGCTCAGTAGATCCAAATCCATTTGTCCTATTTATTAGTCAATGTCACCTGGGTTAGTCTTACATGGCCCACAATACATTGAATTCCTCACAAAGAGAAAAACAAATTTGTCGCTCAGAAAAAACGTATTGTGTTTGATGAAAAACAAATCATTCTTGAAAGAAAGAGGAACCAAGTCTGACAACCCAAAAAAAGAATTGAGAATTCTTCTTGTCTTAATTTGCGGAAATTTTAAAACATTGCAATTGAATGGAAATGGGAAGATGTTCCAGCTGTGAAGTTTGAGGGATCTGTAACTTTTTATATCGGAATACTTTTGTCTTTGAGATTCGGATAGTCAGCATTTCAGAGAGACAAATTCAAGTTGATGCTGCATGTTATAAGATTAAGAAGGAGGAAATGTTGCTAAATATTATATATTTTTCAATATTTCAATACATCTGTCAAAAATATGCCACATGACATGAGGTAGTTGGGATTGGGTAAATGTTAAGGGACTTATAAATACTGAGTAGTAAGAGACATGGGTAGGCCTACATAATGTAAGGGAAGGGAACATCCAGTGCTAGACATTTAAATGATGTAAATAAGTAAAATGAAATTGCATCAACCAGATAAACATGGTGAAATAGAGTACAGGCCTAAAGTAATTTGACATCCATATACATGCAATTTTATCACAAGTAGTCAATATCATAGCTTAGAGTGGTCCTAAAAATTAAGAGATTTCTGCCGATAGAATAAGGATTACAGGACGGGTGATACTATCCATAAGAGACTTCACTTTAGCATGAGACTAAACAATGCTATATATCTTGTGCTCATAACAAATGACTCAGGAGTTCAAGCAACTGCAATTTGCACTCCGGAGTATGAAACCAGTGATTGGCCAGTTGGCCCAGCTGACAAAATGAAGAACCATGCAAAATTGGTGCGATGAACCTGGACTGGGAAGATAAGTACAAATACCAGGGAATGATGATTAACAACAAGAGAAACAACAAGGTTCACATAAATGAAATAAGGACGAAAGCCGTTGCAGCATACCAAACCATCCTGTCAATAGCAGGGTCAAAAGACCTCAAAACCATAGAAATGGGAACAATATGGAAACTATTCAACTCATGCATCATCCCCATAATCACATATGGGGCAGTAAGCACCATATGGAACAAGACAGAAATGAAGGAACTAAACAAAATCCTAGACAACATCATCAAAAGAATCCTCCAGACTCCGACCTCCACCCCAAGAGAGGCCATCTACATCGAAACCGGGCTACTGGACATAGAATACACCATCCTGAAGGACAAAACAAACTACTGGACTTCAATAGCCAAGAAAAACAACAAACTCTTGGAAAAGATTGCCTAAACGAGGGAAAAAAAGAGCTGGATAGAAGACCTTGAAGGAATCCAAAGAGACAAATATAAGTCAAATGACCCATGTGACCAAATGTCACGCCACAAGGTCCTAAAGGCGACCCAACAAGCATGGACTGACAACCTAACTGAAAAAGGACGGGAAAAATCAAAGGTAAAACTCCTGATGGACAACAAAAGAACAAACTTGAAAAAAGGACAATCATACATCGACCAACTCAACAGAAAGCAGGTGAGCGCAATTTTCAAGGCAAGATCAAGAATGATCCCAGTAAAAGGTAACTACAAAAACAAACACCAAAACCTTAATTGCAGATTCTGCTCTAACACCACAGAAACCCAACAACACATACTAGAAGAATGCACAGCCATTGACAGAAGAGAAATCCCGACAACAACAACAGAAGAAATCTTCTCAGAGGACAAAGAAAGCCTCAAACTAACAAGCGAAAAGCATATCAAAGCAATCAACCACCTTAACACAACACCTTAACCAAGTACCACTATCTCTGTTACAGGAGACAGTAACCCACCGGATGTGGGAATGTACACCAAAGAAGAAGAAGAAGAAGAACTGAGCTGAGACATGAAGCTGAGAGCATGACATCAAGCATCAAAATCCAAGAAAACATCACTGTCATCAGATCACATTTTGGTGTATTAATTAGGCCTACATTGCAAGTCAAGTATGTTGTCCAATGTCCACTTTCATCTCTTGGAATCAACCATCGTTCTTATATGAGAATAACTTCTAAAGAGCTAGTAGGAGACCACCTTTTAGCATGTTTACCAGACATGAAGTGGTCTTTCACTAGGGAGGCATCTCCCAGGACTTTTCCAGAGGTAATGTAGAAGGCCACTGGTCTGATATGACAAACTAGTCTAACAACATATCTATCCAGAAGCTCTAGTTCTTATATTTCCATTCCAGGGTCTTGTCTGGGAGAAGATGGAAGGTAGGACATCCTTAAAGGCCTTAACATCACATGTGAGTCCTAAGTCTCACACCTCCTTACACCTGACTCTGGTTTGTTTTGGCTAACTTCCTCTGCCCTTTGCCATGTCAGGTTCTGGGATCTAAACACTTTCTAATGCACCCGACAATTTGCTATATTTTGTTTCTTTTTCTCTTTTAATTTTACATGTAATAGAAAGACCAATAAACTTCCAAGACCTATGGCTATGATGGAAGTTTGGCACTCTTAACCAGTTGTCATTCAGAATCTGAAACTTAGCCAATGAACTTCAAAAGAAGACGGCCATGACTAATTCCTGTGTTGTCATGAAAATTGGCTTACCTTCGTGGAAGCTGAAAATCTCCATACTTGGCTCCGTGTAGGGATTGTAGGCAGGCTTGAAACGAATCTTCTGAATTCCTGGAACAAACAAGCGATTCAACTTTAGACATAAACAATAACAGATAATGACAATATCAAATCATGAAGTTTGATAACGATTAAACAAAAGACAATTATGGTTTTTTAAAACATAAAATAACCACATATGCGGTTTTTGAATATAAAATCATTAGGTTTGGTTTCACAAACAAGACAACTTTGGTTTTTGAAATATTGAATCACAAAGTATGATGCTGATTATGCTCAAGAGAACTTTTGATTTTTGGTGACAATAAAATAATGGCAAACAGTAGGCCAAGTAAGTGGCAAAAACTTTTCCTGAAGCATAAGATAAATTCAGAGGTTTCAAACATTGGACTCCTAAAGAAATAGACAAAGATGGTAATAGTCCTTTGGAAACAGACACGACACGCAAATAACATGACAACCAGAACATGGGAAGACGTCTGATACTAAAATTACAAGATACCTACCAACTCCAGGAGTAACACCACAAATAACTATATTTCTATTCACAATATTTCAATTTATTAAATCGCTATTTATTCCGAACAACAGCATCAGCACCGAATATCTATTCGGAACACCGATTCAGAATAAAGTAAATCTTCCGAATAAATTGAGCTTGTAAACACTCTGCAGTGTCTGAACACAATATGTCAACATTAAATTATCAAAGCAAAACATTTATAACAATGGACTTCCTGTGGCTTAATTTGCAACGAGCAATTAGGAAATTCAAGACGTTCAAACAAAAATCTATTCAAACTGAGGCTTGATTAATGTGTCATTAAAGAGTTACATTTCATGTCTGGTTTGCTTCATAAATAAGCTGATCCTGTGAAACTTCTATAATGGATTTGAAGTTTAAAACTTGAAATACATTGTAATGAAAACTAACAGGAGAAATATATATCTGCACTCTGCAGTGATCCCTTCAATGAACAACCACACAAAACTCTCTATAAGCTACCTCCCCAATCATGTTAGTGATTGAACCTTTACAGCAACAACACTTGGATTTAATCAGTGATTTAACCTGTACAGCGATGCTGTCAATAGAGTCAGTATATATAAAAGATAAATGTAGACTCCAGTATGCAGCCATTTGCACCTGGGTGGAGTGGAGCAAAGATGTACGGACGTTAGCAGGCAAGTTGCCTTTCGCGGGACCATAGCACCTCTATAATATTCTGATGTGCAAATGCACTTATTGCAGACATGCTATCTGTAAGGTACTTGTATGTAGCATAGGCCCTTCGAAGTTCTCTTGACTTACAAGAAATATCAAAGAACCAGTTGTCCAGTTTCTTTAATAATTATGGATTCAAAGAAGTAGGCTACAATAACAAACCTACAATTTTCCTTATTACTTACAACAAAGTGGAATTCCAGGAATTTCTGCAACACTATCCACATGGACCTTGGTATGGAGGACTAATTGCATAACTGAGAACTCTTGTTCCATAAGACACCCACAACATATTCAATCTGACATCCATTAAGACTATTTGGATCTGACAAAATATTCTAGTCATGATGACAAACACTGTTCTGAATATAAACTATATTGAAAATGTATAATTCATCACATACGTTCATTCAATCACTGGTCTATTTCATCATAAGATCTAGACGTCATGCTCCAGAGCAAATATTTTAGTTTATGATTTAAGTTTTATGAATTTCATGTCCTCATACCCCTTCCACAAAGAGCCCACGATTACTGAACATTTAAAACAACACCAACAACACCGATCAATTTCAAGAAATACACACAACCACAATCCAAAATACAACAATGGAGATGACACCAAAAAGAAGGAATAAGTAATCTCACATATCCAAAAAGAAATATTATTCCTTTAATCCACACAAGTTATGAAAAAAGTAAGGCCAGGCTGACAATATATATGGAAATAGAACCATGGATGCTTCTTCATAAATAACTGAATGAGGCAAACATCCCTTAGATCTGAAACATGCTAAATGCCATATAATAGCTTTCAAGTTAGCTTTGGTATATCAGTTGCCATTTGGTTGGAAGCCAACAGTGGATAAATCTTCCGTGCAAGGCTACAGGCACTTACTCACAAAGCATCTGAAAGTTATTCAAGACATTTTCTTGAGAATCAGGAATGTGAGAAAGTCCCCATTCTGTCTTAAAAGACTCCATGCAGCGAACTTCCCAATTTAATAGCAATGGAAACCTGGCACCAAGACCATTTACTGCCCCAGCTGCTAAAGCTGTTCAGTTTGAAATCACTATCACGAACTCATGTTGTTAAATACTTAAGTGGCATCATCTCTTACAAAAAATGCAATTGATCCAAACCATCCAAGCTGATGCTCCACCATTTTTTTTTCTGCTACCTAATCTATGCGATCAATGGCCCCTCAAATATAGCAGTCCACCTGAGCGCACCCTCGAATAGAGGCCCTGGGTGTCTGTCTTTCCTAACAAATAGAGGCATCTCTTGAATAAGAGCCCCTACCGAGGCCAGCATTATGGGTAGTCAGGAAATCTAAAAAGTTTAATCAACTTTTATATCTTGACATCTTGCTTAATCATTTTTCTCCAATAAGGCATGATTCTTTTCATTTTCTTTGGAATTCTGAAAATAATTGAGGTCAACTTAAGTAAAGGCCCACTTTGATTAAAGGCCAACTTTGAATGAAGGCCCACTTCAAATAAAAGTCCATTTCAAATAAAGGTACATTTCAAATAAAGGCCCACTTTGAATAAAGGCCCATTTCAAACAAAAACCCATTTCAAATAAAGACTCACTTCAAATAGGCTTACTTTGCATAAAGGCCCACTCCGAACAAAGGCCCACTCCAAATAAAGGCCCACTCCGAACAAAGGCCCACACCAAGAGGAGCCAGTAAAAATGGGTCTTGCATTCAAGAAAATATGGTACCATACTTTTTTCTTTTCATTCAGACTACATGTATACATGTATTCACGAGAAATTCTGATTTATGGCAAAAAGTTAAAGAAACATTGATTTTTCACAACTCTTCTTGACATAGTCATTTATTACAGGAATTCTTATTGTGACAATGCAACCACATCGACAAGTCATATAGAGCTACCATTAGTGCAAAATGTTAGTACAAATAATCCAATCGATGACATTGTACTTAAAATTGTGCACAATGAATTATGAAAAATGAAGAAATCAATCTGACAAACAACGGTTCCCAACCCAGCAACGACACAATCAATCTCTAGTCAACATCTTTCAATACATTAACATGCTAGGCTTTGCTTTTGATTTAAAAATCTTTTGTATTCCTTTTAAAACAGCGTTCTGTGCCTTCTACAAAAAAAGGCAAACGGGATGTCCACCCTTGACCCACCAGATTAAGAACTTGAAAATAATTAAAATGGCCACAGGCAGATTCTGGCAGCAGAGGTTTAGTCAATTCCACATACTTGGCAAATTGTGTATCATTGCTGAAATTGTAAAAATTGACAATATCCTCTTTGCAAGAAACAGAAAATCATGATTCAACATTTGCTTGAATTTGGAGCTTGATGTCAGCTGGGCAAGCATGATGTCATGTTCTAAGCTTCATGTCACAGCTAGGGGCAACTGACCAATTACAGACAAGATATGAACATATGTGATGTCATGACAATGTGTTTTGGGATTTCAATCAAGTTCTCGGTTCATCGGTTGGTCCACGACTCTAGCATGTCCATGTGGGACATGCAAATGTGTTATTTGCCTCATTAAGTACATTGCAGAAGACGAAAATCGAGAGACAGTTCGGACCAATATAACTGTCTCTTTCGAAGACTCTTCATATTTACGAATTCTATGCAGCGACATCAAAATGCGCAAGAATTAAGAGTTTCCTACCAAGATGAATCACCGATGATGTATGACTGCATCCTGAATTCTCGATTGTCTAGAATGCAATTAATTTCCAAGAAGAAAATGTAGTAATCCTTTAAAAAGCTGGCGGAGATTTCCATGGGAGATCATGTTTTAAAGGAAAGGCTCAGGAAATCAAACAAAGGAGAATAACCAACATGCATAGAACTTGCATACCTGTCATGCCATGCAAATCTGCCTCACAGATATTACAATCACTAGCAGTGCATAAGCCTATTCTAAGGAATATTTGTATCAGCAGAATATACTGGTAACATGATATCATTACAAAAATGAGAAGCCCTGTAATCCCTGCCTTAGCTAAAATAAGCAGCATTAGCAATGCAGTATTCCATTTTAATGCAACTAATCCTTCTATATAATTGAATACTTCGAAAATTGCAACAGAATAAAGACACCTTGCTAAAAACAGCAAATTGAATAGCATCAGAAAATTAAAAAGACACCAAAACCACAGACGAAAGACATTCTCTATGATTTGGCTTATATTTAAAAAAAAAATTACATGATGTGGACAAATAAAAGAAATCTAAATCTAAATCTATAAATGATATTTATTGTATATATGGTATTTATATATATTATAACTCCATCCTGATCGAGAATGGAACACAATTTAATGTTACTTATTTTTCTGTTTTTGGTGATTTTTGCCAAAATTACAATTACAATAAAAGGTAAACAATATCATACGGTTTGACATAAACTAAATGAATTTACACATGTATTGAAAAGTTATAAAATCGATTTTCATTTTGATCATGGACATTTTTAGTTTTACCAAAGATTTATATTCTTCATAAGACATGTAACTCCAGCACATAACTTTTGTGTGTTAAGATCCAAATCACTTCGCTCCCTTGTTGAGTCCCTGACCATCTCTCAAAATGTACTTGCAACATCAGAAACTTCGATCCATAAAAATAACTGATTCCAAATTCCGAAAGCAACTTTTAAACAGTTACAGTAAACAAATGATGAGTACTTACATTCAGCTGCTACTGCACATCAATGACCTCATAATAAGATTGCAATGAAAAGCACTGTCAATTTGTCATGGAGTAACTTCCTACCTCGTTGACACTGAGTTGGTGACTCGCTGTGATAGCATTAAAAGTAAAGGATATGACCTCACAAATTGCTTATGAGTCATAGAGAATAGCATGGCATGGGTAGGGATATGACCTCACAAGGAACATTTAAAGCAAATTCTGCAATTGCTGGGCATTCGTCCATTCATCGACTTTAATGAGACCATATTCCCATTCAAATTTAATACTTTCACTTCTCACAAAGAGCCAGGAGTATACACATTACACAAAGAGACTAAATACAAGTTAATTGTGTCATCGTCTAACGGTTAGAGTGCCCGCACTTGAATCCAGTTAGGCTCTCAGGGACCAGATTCAACTCCTGATCATGGCGCTACACATCAGGGTGATGTATGCGCCCCGAAATGGCTGCAAATCCCCTGTGTCACTCGCCTCATTATCACACTCATGTTGGCAGGGTTCGGTTAAGTCTGAATTGAAGATGTAAAACCCCCTATCATTTATGTTGCTGCTGAAACCGCCACCACTTTCACTGTTGGGCCAGAGTTACAAGTCTTATTAAAGATATAAGATCTTTGGTTTCGAAAGAAAAAAAAAACGGCATTTTCTTGGAACCAGTTCAGGCTGAGAGATGATAAGGTGGTCTCTTTGATATGTATATGGATCTTGCGCAAGTAGGAAAAATCCTCAATTTTTAACTTACACACAACACAATCCGAAACTATACTTACTTGATACACTAAGTAAAGACTCAAATGTCTCTGAAACCACATTCATGTCATACTTGCTGACATAAATGTATGGAACACTATACCAACCATGGTATTATATCCAGCACAAACAAATTACAAGTAAAGCAGGGAAATGGAAGTTTTTAATACATGGTCAGGTTACCTAAATGTGACTTTAATCTCATAATGGGCCTTGTTGGGAGTTGCCATTATACTTTTTAATACTTCATCATAAGCAATTGTTGTGGCATAATACTATCCTACTTTTCCTAATTAATGGCCGTCTAAAACAACTTGGTCTCCACTCGAAATGATTTTTCAAAACTCTTGTGAAACGCTTTCATTAGCATGAAAGAGCAGCTTTCCTTGTTGAGCTGGATTAATCTCTTCGAGAAATGTGAGACCACCAAAATTAAAAATAGCGAATCCAACGTTTTATTTTACAATTTTTTATTCGAAATGGAGAGCGTATTTTTGGATGATAATGCGAAGTAGATTAGGTACTTTTTTCCATCGCATGACATTGTGCATCAGGGTTTATAAATGAGGACACGCTGAATCCTTCATGTTCACTGCAGGTCATCAAATGCTAAAATTGAGGATCTTTCATTACAAGAACAAAATGTGAAAAGTTGAGCATTAACAATTGGCATACATGACTGCGTATGATTACTCCAGACTACGTACAGTAATTCGAAATGGATTAAAGTTCCTTCTTTTATAATCACCAATTATCATCATAAATGATTCATAATACTCATGTATCATTACTTCTCAAAAGCTTCTAAGCCTTCAATCATCCCTCTAAAAGTTAATTTTTCATTTTTTTAAACTAACCTAATCTCCTGCCCTCAAAGCCCTTATAATCCACATTACTGAACAACCCAATCTCAGGAGTAATCTATAAATGCCCTAATTCTCTCTTGCTAACAGACAACCTTGCAAGTGGAAAGTGCCATGTAAGTTTTCTGTTAACTCATACAATACACCAGTATCACCAGGATCGAATAATTCATTTAAAGTATGATACAAATTTATCAAGTTCATGTTATCGATCCTTTCTTGACTTTATGCTTCTGACTTCTGAAGCTTCATCGGTTTGTCCTGTGTACAACTTACAGAGAGGCGACTTCTGCTACACATTTACCCAAAGACACCAGGGCCTTAAATTTTGCCGCATTCGCCAGTTCAAGAGGTCTCATCCGAACAATATCTATTATATCTTATGAAGATCAAGCTAATTCTAGACCATCACCAGTTACCATATGTAAAATTATCGTTTCAAAAGCCGGGATATCATTGTTTATTTGGCCATAATAATTACTTAAAAGCTATACTTAAACAGCATATACATGAGTGAGTGAGGGAGTTAGTGTTTTACGCCCCATCTGCACCGGTGTGGGCTATTTAGAGGCAAGCATATACATGAAGTATAAGTTAGTTAGACGCTTCATTGTCAGATACTGACGTTGCAATTTTGTCAGTTAGATCCCGACCGGAAAATGAAGTGTTTAACTAATACTTTCCCAACAGGAAATCGAATCCGACATTCTCAAAACAGTAGACCGAGATGCTATTTGTCAATAATTATTGCCTTAACCAAGATTTGTTTACCAAGAAAGGTTACTGAACTTGACATGAGATTACCTGGATATTGAGACAATCACGCGTTAATAACGAACTAGATCTAACAAAGTATAAACTACTTTGTCTGATTCCCAAAATAGAAGCCCATCATTTCTGATTGAAATGAAAAACTAAATTGCCATTAAACTGTAACAAATCTGTTAATCATGTAAGTCAATACCATCCCTTTGTTGAAATCATAGATTCTCTAGGGACAAACATTTAAGGAATCTCTATAAATAAATTAAAAGGCCAACTTAGCAGATCACCGGCATCTAAATTTGGAAGTCTAAGAGGAAATAAATCAAATCATCAAGGCTTTCATTAAACCCTATTTATTTCCAAGTTAAGTTCACTTGGGTTCTCCTACCTGAATTACTCCTCGGCAAATTCTGTCGCTGGAAGAAAGAAGGTAAATGAAAGTGTAGGACCAACTCAAGTTTAGTCACACATCTTACAGCCAAAGAATGACAAGTACTTGCTTGTTTGGAGCCATCAAAGACTTCACAACTGGCCCTATCCAATGCATTGAAATGAACTGCAATTTGTCATTGAGTAACTTGTGACATTATTGATACTCAGTTGGTAACTTTGATAGCATTGAAAGTATGTGGCATGACCTCACAAATGAGTCATCGAGAATAACATGGCATGGTCAGGGATATGACCTCACAGGGAACATGTCGGCGCAATTCTGTAAGCACATGTCATTCATCAAAGGTGAAAATCAGTATATTGCACACTCATGCGTTTGAAACTATTTGAAATTTGAGTTTCATCCATCTTGAAAGGTTTGTTGAACTGAACTGTGCAATCTTTAAACACCACATGAAGACAACATCCCAAAATAATCCATACTTTTGAGAACTATAGCCATTTGATTGGTAAAAGAGAAATTTGTTTTAGTAATACAGTTGCACCTTTAGCCATTAATAAGTGGGAAGCAAGTAAAATAATCTGCTTCACAGTTCTTTTTGCAATCATTCATAATAACATGTTTATGAATAATTGAATATAGGCTTACTTCATATCTCTAGCTCATCTGTCTTGTAATAACACATTAAGGTAAGAGTGATGTGGGCAGACCCTGACCTTTTATATTTAGGAGCAGCAAGTCAATAATCAAAGACAGAAGCAATTTGTTGTCCACAAAGGAGATGGATATTAACAACTCTGCCAGTTAATGTGGAACATAATATGGCCAAATACAAAAAGAGATTTTGAGTAATTTCCGGTTGGCAAATATACCAACTAGACATCTATAATATAATGATATATTGTCAGATTCTTCATTATCAGATGATCAGATTTTTCGTGGTCCCTCCCCCGAATCGTATATTTTCTCTTCATAAATACAGGACAGAAAACTATGTGTTTCAAAGTTTAATTCCTGAAAGAAAAAAAGGATACATTTGCAAAAAAGGAAGATGAAATAATTTAATATATTTCATTTAAATGAAGTAGGTTTTTTATCAGAAGTCCTATCACTTTTGCTAAAGGAAATGTTAATTTTTTAAATATGTTGAAAATTAAGTATGTCCATGTCCAAAATTAATTTGGAGAAGTTGTACTGCACAAGAATTGATAAATGGCGTGGAGAAAGAACCGAGGAAAGTTAATTCCTTTGTGGAACCACGTAGCACCTAATCAAATAAACAGTTATTACAATAAAATTCTGCCAAATCATAACTGGAAATCACTTTTTTTCTCTAAATCCAATTTGTGTTTAAACAGGCAAACTGCAATGACAGCCCAGCAATGCTGATAGCTTGCTGAAAACCATTAGTTACAATTATTTAATAAGGCAACAGCAATTAATAGATTTAGCTGCTATAAATGGAGTTTTAATTAATTTTTTCAGCCCATTTTCCATGAAGACACTTGGTGTTTCTTATTTCTAATTAATAGATGCAACCTGAGAAAAACTCATCTCCAAACCAATTAACTTGGAAATCAAAGAAAATATATCATCAGAATTCATGAGTTGTCTTTTCATATAAACTGTAACATGCTGAACATTGTCATAGAATGAATTTCGAAACAGAAATTTTCCAGAATCACTTAAAAAACAGTTCTTTTATGGGACATTAAAATGGAGGCGGGGCCATATCCAGTGTTCTATGCTGGAATGACTGAAATACCATGTAATGAGCATCTCTAAAATAGGGTAACAGACTCCCAATTGTCGGATCACTCATCATACAAACTACACCGCGTTCCCAATCATTATGCAACCATTATTTTTTATGATATCTCAAAGAGAAATAACACTATAAGGATATCCTTTGCACAAAGTGATGGGTGTACCAAGGAGTCAATATCCTGTAACTTTTATCCAATTCCGTTTGCTCAATGAAGAGTTACGCCGTATAGTAAAATTTTGCCCTGTTCCCAATTATTATGCAATTTCATGAAAGTGCACCCACTACCACCAAAAATCAATCAATTTGATCTTAAAATACCATGAACATTTACCCCTTGTCGCCAAATCAAAAATAAAACCATCATTTGAAACATTGGCATTCTTACATGTAAGCAAACGATATTATTCCCCTGCATTGAAATAGCATGGAAATGACAATCTTTTTGCAATAAAAGCTCTGTGTCAGCAAGAGAAATTATGGAATCACTATCAACCTCATACTCTGCTTTCCTAAGGTTTAGAACTCTCCCCCAAACCAAAGAAAATACAATTTCTCCAGCGCACTTGAACGATATTTTGAAATGAATTCAGATCATTCCTATTCATAATGCTATTTCAACGGGACAGAAATATGGTTGCATAATAATTGGGAACGCAGTGTATTATGGCGTTTACCAGAACTGGAGAGTGCTACATCATGGGAACTTTGTTGGGCAATGTCGAATGTTCCCTTATCTTTTTGCCCGTAGGTGAGGCTCCCATGGTTGCCCTCAGCTGTATCATGCAGAAGGCTCTCCACAAATTTTCACAATTCAGGAAATCAACAAGTTTACACAATGGAGTTAGGTTCTATGCCCAGAAAAACTAATGATCATGAGACAAGAGATCTATGAAATAATGTGAATATACAGAAGGTTCTGCCTCGCAATACAGTCCTGAACATTGCACCAATCCTCACACTATTCTGATAACTTGAGGTCACACACTCATATGAGTGCTGGAAATCATAGAAATTAGTTCATGTACATGGTTTAATAACGACTGAGTAGAAATTGTTTCATATAATCGAGCTCTGATCACGTGATAATAACGTCACAAAGACAAGTGTTCAATAACACGTGGCTGCAATGTAGGAAACCTTATAAGGAAAGCAGGTAGGTCAGCATTGCGACAAAGAAACTAAGAGCTAAACCAAGGATAGAATTGGCTCAGGTCAGCAAGTGCACTAGAGACCATAGACATGGGTTTCTGGGTTAATGCAATTTTGGAGAATAAGAGAGAATAAGAATTGCAAGTCTTACAAAAGACTTTGTCATCAAAATTCTGTCTGGATTTCTGCAAATCTCTAATTTGCCACATAATGGATATTCTGGAGAACATTATTACATAACAAATAATTATTACAATATAATTATTAAAGTACTCCCAGATATTAAATATTTTCTATGGAATCCTTTCAGAAAAAAAAGTATCACTGATTCAGCTAATCCAGACCTCTAAATGAAACTGGAATTGTTGGGCTAATGCACAGACTGTTTGCTTCTGATAGCTGATATCGTCCTTTTAAAAAAACTTCACTTAAGTGGCTAGACATGTAAAGTGTACAGCAACATATAATGTCAAACTCAGTGGATTGCTGGTGAACAAAGTTTAAAAGGAAGACTCCACTTAGATATCAGTTGTATGACAGTGTATGTAATATTAATGTTTGAACCACAAAAGCACTAAAGCACTGAATCAAACTATCTGATTACAAGACCATATTGATCTTTGGCCATTAAACTCTATTCTCTACTTCACATGTTCTATGGCTTTACTTCCTCTCTTCTGCTGTGTACAAACCTGCAATTCAAAAGGAAAAATTAAGACTTAAAATAGATCCAGTCACACATCGACCCCTTTGTGCAAGACCTCTAACTGATCCAGCACAGACGTCTGCTTGTCGCTGACAGCATTACACATAACATCACATTCATAAGAGATCCAATGGAGACCGTCAGAGATGCAAGCAAGGATGTCAAGACAAGGACATTATTCAATAGTACCACCCTTTACTGTTCAGTCTTCAAAAGTGTTCTGTGATTTTAGCAAATTTGCAACTGCACATGCACAAGTTTAAAAGCCTAATGATTACTGCTTTTATTAGGAATTTAAAGCCTTCAAAAAGATTGACTGCTAGCCAAGATAGACTATTGTTGAACTCCGGAGCAGGTCTGAGAAGGTCGGAGGTCAGGAGTCTCTCCCAAGCACAAATTTGCTCATCAAAACTGGCCCAGAGACCTCATTCTTTCTCTACTACCTCCACTGCTCTTGTCCTGGCCGCCCAAGTGCACCTACCAAAGTTACGCTAGGACCTTTGGCAGAAAAAAGTGAATCTAAGCGATATAAGCAAAGAAGTAGAATACTGGCTGCTGGACAGCTGGACACACTGGATAAAAGTGAAAGGAAGAAAGGAAAGAAACGAGACAAAATCCTTTTCATGTTTCTGAGACTGCATCAGGAGGCAAGAGGTGATAATGGAGAGGGGGGCCTGACCTCTGAGCCTATAGCTACTAGAGCTGTACAAGGAATAGCCACAGGTCAGCATTGTAGCACTACAATGGTCTGCCTCCAGTCCTCAATTGTATCAATTCACCCCAAAGCTCCCCAAGACAACACCGCCTCAAAGCTAAGGTACAGCGTACAGAATCACACAGTACATAGTATCACAAGGCACACCCTAACCCTAATGTATATCAACAACACTGTTTGACACAAGGCCTACTTTGCATAGTATGGGAATGGTTGTTTTCAGTCTTTAAGTCAAAGACTTTTTAAAAATGTTATACTCGTAAGATTGACCTAATCGATACATACTAAAGTGATCACATTAAAGGACAGCATAGTATCGAAGTATCAACTGAAAGCATAGACTGCATTTCACTAGATATCTGCTTCTTCATGCATGGGGCATTTTACTTGTCAAAGACAACTGACAGTCTCATTCATGCACCCAGAGATATACTAAGGCAGAAATTAAAGAAATAACAGATTATCGTAATGCATGGGAAAATTTGAAATCAACACATTTTGATTAGATGACATTTATCAGTCAATTTGGAACATTCACACTGGAGGAGATATCACTGAAATTGGCTTAGTCAAAACAATCGGGCAGTCAGAGTGTCTCATTGTCCTGCATTGTCTGTTTTCTAATTACAATACTTGCCAACTAACTCGTATCTGATTGGTCTAGGACATGGCCATTTTCAACAAAAAGTCTTGGATAGTAGATATTTATTCAGCTAATGACATATATATGTATACAAATATGCATCAGAAATTGATTTTGACATAGCACCAAAATGTCAACAAGTCGCCATAGAGCGGCGCCATCTTGTTTTACAAGGTGCATCCATGATCATATAACAGGACAGAAGCAGGTCTTAGAAGCAATTCAATGTTGCATCATTCAGTAGTGGCTTTAGTATACACCAGGAGAGTACGATAAATGTCTTTGCAATAGGAACCAGCCAGCGAAACTGTGCCCTTCCATTTATACATGTAATGTCAATTTAAGTTATTTGTTCAACGATACATACACAAAGATAATGGAGTTAAACAATACAGATAAAACTAAGGAAATTCTTCAAAAGACCACTAAGCAACTAAATTATCTCAACAGAATCGGCTAACATATGCTTACCTTGTTGCGGAGTATCTTAAGTTTAAGTTGGTGAAAACAAAATCACAGAAAGGAAACGCTAAATGTTGTATAGAATTCTAAATGAACTTTTAAATTCTACATCAGCAGCAGACTGAGGTCTATTTGCCAAGCAATGCATGTGAACAGCTCATTGCATTGTGCATTCTGTGGTCTTCGGTAGGATTCTCTCCAATCTATTTAACGGTCTCTCGAATTGCCCTATTGTCTGGCCCCCAGAAATTTACAGACAAATGTTCGCAAGTCTAGAAATTGGAATCTGTTTCAAATGGAGGCAATATTCTGCTCACGTGTCAATGATTCCATTTTCATTTTAAGACAAGCTATATTGAAATGACCATCGCAACTGTAGACTTACAAATACTTAAGTTTTATATAGACCCCATGGAACAGCTTCTTCCATTTAGAAACATTCACAAGGCACTTAACATTCTAGACATAGCCTAAAAAGGTCTGCAAATAGTTCCTAAATACTCCAATATGCTACTTAAGAGGATTCCAAAACATGGACTAGATATGTTACAAGACAACATATATTGAGCCAATATATACTTGTTGACCAATATATACCAATGATACATTCAAATACAGCATATTAACACAGGATAACAGTAATAAACTTATAAGGACAGTAAAAGGACAATTGGATGCTACTTTGAAAGTACAAAGTATCATAGAGCCAATTTTCCAATTTTAAAAGTCTACGTGGAGACGCGCCTGAAGGGATTCTACAACCGTTCATAATACTACTGAAAGCTTACATATAAGTGGATACATATATATGTTGACTAAATCTATTATGTGTACTTCAATAACTTTCTTCACAGGCATTTACAAAGAATCTTTACCACTACAATAATTCTGACAAATTTATAATTATTGTAAGAGACCTCTCAGTCTAGTTATACCCTTTAAAATGGGTAACTCCAAGGCAGAGAAGGCACAAATTTCCCATTCTACATTACATATAGCTCAGTGACTGTCCTTTTGGCATATAAGCCTACCACTCTAAATGAAGTGACCAGCAAGATGAAGGCACCTCTCATTGAGACCGTTGGCCAATAATTTTCTTGAGGCTTTCTAGCAACCGAGCAACGAGAGTGGAAGGAATGTGAGACGGGAGAAATGAGAAACGTCAGGAGTAGTAGAAGGAGGAAAAAGGGAAAAGAAATTAAAAAGAAAAGGCACCTAGCTTCTTGAAGAACTCCCTGATGATGCCCATGAGGTTGCCGAGATGCAGACCCCGGTCAGCCACCAGGCCTTCGATCTGATGGAACTCCGCCAAGTGTGTCGCGTCCAGCGTCTCATTTCGGAAGACTCTGTCAATCGAGAAGTACTTGACCGGAGTGAACTCCTCCTGCAAATCAAAAGAAACCATTGTTAGGATGAGGTCAACACTGAAACTTCCTAGTCACAATCTAGATTCAATCTACTTAGTACTTGCCACACAATAGGGTGTCAGATTCAGCACTCAACAACACTTCATCATCACTTGGCCTAAGGCGACTCGCTAAATTGTTCCTTACAGCTCGCTAAATTAGCGACTTGCTCAATTGCAGCTTGCTCACTTGCATTCAGGGTCTTCTCGTTAATGACATTTCTCTTATGCAATCTTGAATTGAATGACAACCTAGAATTGTGGTAGGTACAAAGCAATGAAGGCAGAAAAGCATATTTTGTCTTGCAACCAAGACATGAGTTATGTTTATCTATACAATTGAGCAATAACCTACTTCAGTTCTTTGTGTCATTTTGTCTTATACCGAAGAGCAACCACTGAATCGGAGGTCATTGGTTCGAATCCCATTCCTGAAACTCAATTTGGTCCAAGCGCACGGGATATATCATGGGGGCTGGTTGTATGCAGTGTTCTATACTCTTGTGACTGAAAGTCCCTGGGCATATAGCATGTGCCAGACTCCTGGTCTAATCATAATATGTCACAAACAATTAATGTGCAGCTCTCTCTGCTAAATAAGGAGTTGAGCTAACCGGCTGATCGGGGATATACCAACACAAGCAAAGAAGCAAGCACTGAAATCTAGGCCCCAGACAATGTATTCAAGTGCAGTAACCTTACATGTGACCTACTTACTACTGCTGCAGGGCATTAATGAAGACATCACAATTTCACAATCTAAGTAACAGGACACCAGATGAGCAGTAGCTGATACACTTGTGATTTAAACCGAAAAAGCAAACAGCTCTGATCAGAACACGAGACATTCCCATTAAACCTTGCTCAGAGTTAGCGATTCCGAAATAGCAATCTTAGACAAAATAAGAACAATATCCTTTAATTCTCCATGAATCACAGATTGCTATTATCAAGCTGTTACTAATAAAAACAGCACAGCATAATCACCTGAATAATTCATTAGACCCTTTTTATTAAGAAATATAAGTGTCATGTTTCGCCAATGCAGAGGAAGACGGAATTGTTTCATTAACGTTCTTGCATTCGAAGAGACATGCTCGCATTATAAATCCATGCAATCAATACTCTTGTAATACCATTTAAAGATGTGCAATTACCGGTAATCCAAATTTTTTCAATGTACCGACAAGAAATTTCTATCTTCATAACAATGTTATATTTATCCGCTATTACACATATTGTATCTCGAAGTTTTGGTTTGTGGCCAGATGCCAATTTTATTCTCGGGATAAACAAAAGCCAAAAAGCCATAGATCATGTTTAATGACATTTTTCATTTGTGGATAAATTTCTTTCCCTGACATACATCTAATGTTCTCAATGCAGGTACACGACCAAACGATAGTTAATCAACTTCATTACGAGACATTAAACAATGGCGAATGATAAACAGGCAGCACATTTCTTGTGTCATTTAGAGATATCAGTAATTAGCCCATTGTTTATTGTAAACTCCAAGGCTGGCACTTAGCTAATGGCTTTCCTGGATTACCTGCTAGCCAAAATTTCTCCTTTTTGCTCAGTTCGTTTCATGAATTTCACGCATTGGCAATTTGCCGGGATGGCAGAGAGAGAGCGTGGAGAGAGAGAGCCGGTTCATATCACTTAACTCAGAAAGCTACAATAAGCTGCCAGAAACTTCTTAAAGTGTTAAACATGAAATCTTGACATTCTCCTGACATTCCCAACTCCACTTCACTTGAGACATTTTGGCTGGATTCCCATATCATTTTTATCCCTTTTGCAACGCAGCAGATGTAGCTCAAGTGAGGGGTTGCTGCTTAAGGACTGACGGAAAAGCCTTTTAAACCTCTAATGCTTAACACAATAAAAAAAAGGTAAGCCTTTTCTAACCTCATGCTTGACATTTTGCCATAAATTCCTGAGAAGACCCCATGCATATTTAAAGAATCCTTGTTTTAAAGCAGTGTTTCTTAACCATTGCAATGCAACACCATATGCTGGGCCTTGACAAATAGCAGTAGTAAGCACTGGACACTGGTGAGTGTAGTTATACAGCTGCAATCAGTGCACAAAGTCAGTGTCAACAAAAATGCCAAAAAGAAAAACCTTTTAAAAAGGAGAGTTTATGGGAGTTCAACATGAGAGTAGCTCTTTTCTGATCTACTTGGCCTTTTCCTTGTGTCTAACATTTCAAGAAATCCTCTTGACCATTCAAGGGACAAATAGACCACTTCAAACTCTTCTTTTTCTATTCTACCATATGTTACTTGGAGGTTGAAAGAAGATACAGATGTCTGCCATATGGAAAAACCAGCAGTTAGTATTTCTGATCATATAACTAAAGAGATACATTACGAGGAACTGTGATGATTGCACAATGAAGTTGATTTTCAATATTCAATACCAGTCAGATGATGTCCAAGCCTACCAGTGGCCTCGTGCTAGCAGCCTGCCTGAGGGATCCCAGCTACATAACTGGAGAATATAACCTTGGTTTCTTTCTTGGAATGAATTTTCATAAAATTTCTATGATCAGTCTGTCAGTCAAGTCCAAATGCTTTTCTTGCTTTTGGCTTGTAAGCTCAGAGTTGAAACATTAGGCCTCTAAACATAGTATCCCAGGTCTGATTCCCAGGTTCAATTGCATTTTAATACCAGTCACTTTGGAATGCTTGGGTGGCTTTTCAGTATATGAGCACCTCACATAGGCCTTAAATCCAAATCCCTTTGCTGTCAGGTCATCTCTATACTGTGGCAAGGTGACCAGGCAGCGGACAAGAGTGGACACAGAAAGAGCCTGTGCAAGATTGTCATGGTGATTTTAGCTATGTTATATAACTATTGAGTTGTAAAAGAGAGCAAACAACTTGATGGTTTTTCCATTTTGTACTACAAAGTTGACAAAAGGTTCTCCTGTCCTAAAATATCAAGCCTAGCACTGTAAGGCTGCCCTAGTAACCCAAGATTTATCTATTATTTTGGTTGGCTACCTGCATGCATTATATTATATGAAGCAGAAATATGATGAAAAATCATAATTGTGATGAGTTATCTCTTTCATAAAAGAATAAAATATTTCCTTTTTACTTGTCATACTATACAGTTTACATAAAAGGATAATGGAGCAGTTCACTATATGTCAACCGTTGAAAATGTTGCTCAGTTATGTGCCACTGACATAGGCGTTATTAATCAGGTCACTGAGGTGAAAAAACCCAATAAAGCTATATGTCAGAGGTATCACCTCAAAGACACACAATGAATGATATCTTACATAAGCTGCATGGAATCAATGTATTTCCAGTACGAAATGAAAGAAATGGCAAAAAATGCTAAATGAAATGCAGGTAAAATTCAATGTTTCAATAAGAACAATTTGCAGACAAATTGCACAATAACAGGAAAACAGAGGCAAGAAAAATGGGAAATTACTTCAATTACCAAGCAAATGTAGGACACCGGTTTCCAAAAAAGTGTCCTGCATTATATAGACTACATGTAATGAGCAATTCCTGCAAGTTAAATGCATATTACTTAAATCTATACAATGAGATTGGATTAGAACCGGACTAAAAAAAAGCTGTGGATGCTCTACATAATGATTGGCAGGTAGATCGAAGGACATAATTATAGACACATAGGCAGACAGACATAAATTAATTGATAGGTAGACAATGTAAATGAAAAAATAAATTCAACCATTATTTTTCTAAGTAAATACTTGTTGTTGAGCTGGGATGTCAAGGACAAAAAATTGAAAAAAAACCCATCTAATTTGTATTCCATGATTGGAAGCAGATGTTTCTGAGCACCTGATGTTATCAAGTCTGTTGTCTGTGGCAAATATTGAAATCTTGACTCCCACATGTTCCACCTACACTGATACACTTGTACCGATACCCTGGATACGGATATAACATTAACATGATTAAAGCACAACGGACAGATACCCGCCCAAAATACACATTCGCCAACATTATGAAACTTTATGGACCTTCCAAAATGATCAAATATCTGCTCGCATTATTGACATCTGAAAGACGTTTGCAAACCTTCCAAAACGTTGGTATAAATGTCTCCTTGAATTGTAATTATATGTTACACATATTCAAAGCAAAAGAGTTCACACAAGTGTCTGTTAGATGTGCAGATTTTGTGCCACATTTGCAATCCTACCAGAGTAAATGTCAAATGTCTATCCAAAGCTTCTAAACTGTTCATGCAATGTCTATTTGAAGTGTTCAAAAACGTTGCACTGTGGCAAACTTCACAAAATGTTCACACAAATGCGTATTTGAAGAGTTGAAACGTGTTACACGGTGCCCAACTTCACAAAATGTTCACACGAATGTCAATTTGAAGAGTTGAAACGTGTTACACGGTGCCCAACTTCACAAAATGTTCACATAAATGTTGATTTGAAGTGTTGAAACATGTAGCATGGTGGCAAACTTCACAAAATGTTCACATAATGTCCATTTGAAGTGTTGATACATGTAGCACAGTAGCAAACCTCGAAAAAAGTTCACACAAATGTTTTCCCAAGTCTATCTCCCCGGAGGAATCTACCACTCCTTGGTAAAGAGTATTTGAGATAAAACATGCTTTGCACTGCAATGATTTTAGGTTAGCTGTAGCCATGCGACATAAGCAATAAAACAGCTGAAATATGATGACACACCAAAAAAAAAAGAACTGCCGGTAGTCATTCACACTGCTAAGCAGTTAAGAGTCAAGTGCATTGGTTGGACCATGCCATTTTGGCATATAACTCTTTTTTTCCACGACATATCTATGGATAAGCTACAGTATGTGGTATAAATGCCATTGCGTACAACTGCCGAGCACAGCTTGGCTGGGAATTGTGCTAATAGATGTTACTGCTAAATTGCTTTGCCACATATGTGTGCAAGAAAGCAGATATATTCTTACAATAGTAATGGTGCGGGTGTTATACTATAGGAGGGCTGATGAAGCTGTGAGGTCGTGACAAGCACAGGAGTTTGTAAGGCTTCGCGTCACCTCCCAAGAGTTTGCGGAGAGCCACCTTAACGATTAGTGACAGGCCGACTGTGCGGAGATGCAGGAACACAGAGAAACACACTTCTTGATTCCTTTGCATTGTGAACCTTCTGCAACACACCATTTCAACACAGAGGCTGTAAACAGCAATTACAACTCACAAAACAGCAAAACACTGTACCAAAGTTCCTGAACTTTGAAGTCATTTCGACAGGCGGCGTTGTTAAATTCCTTTTCGATTAGGTGGAAAATTCTCTCCTTCACATTCCCAAAAAGTATAGCGCACCCGATACAGGTTTACAAACTCCAGTGTTATGTCCCCTCACATTCAATAATTGAACAACTACAGAAATAGCGCAGCTGATTTAGAGGGTGTTTTGTTACAGGGGCTAAATACAGTCGAGTGGAGGATCTTACCACAAATGGGCATTTGGCGCCAGATCGCATGTTAACAAACAGCTGGGCCTCAAATACTCATACGTCATGTTCAGTTGACCATTAGGAGTAGAAACAAATTGTAAAAAAGCCAATCTTTAAACGAAATGACATGTTTAAGGACACTCGAGACTGGTATAAACAACAGCTCTAGTTCAACGTTCAATCATTAAAGAACAAAACGGCAAAAAGGTTATTTGCTTTGCTGCCGGTAAGATCAAAAACTCACAATCTAACTCTGCATGCAGTTAAAATTGAGTTAGGCTGGTTACATGATGCAGAACTTTTAAAAGGAACGGCGAAACAACAGATTAACTGTAAGCTTCCTGCTCAGTCTCAAGCATGTAGTAGTCAATAATATTTGCAGTAGGCCTAGGAAGCAGACATTTATTAAAATGGAGTTGGGTAATTACCAATTTACCAGCACATTTGCAACTAAATTGCTCAATATTCAACAATCAGTCACTTATTCACAAAGCAGGTCAGATTCAGGGGACATCCAGACAGTTTGGCTATTTAAGACCAATGGGGTTGGTTTTGTTTGTGTTTTAAGCCTCTGCAGCACCTTAGTGGGCTATATCGATCGCCTTATGATGATGAGAAGAGAAGACTGTGAGTCTGGGACATACCCTATTAATTCAGGGATGCCCAGGGTCTTTCAGTTGCCCCAGCATAGAATACTGGATACAACCCGCCTCCATTTAATGTCCCATGGGCTCGGACTGAAGTGAGTCCCGGGGTGAGATTTTAACCCACACGCTCAAAGCCAGTTGACAAGCTCACTTACCAATTAGGCCACGGGAGAGCTCCAAATGGGGGTGGTATAAGCTAGACTTCGTATCACTTCCATTACAGTTTGCTCGATGCCTCATGTTCAATCATTGAAAGACTCGCATTGCGAGAGCTAGATTGTAAGGGCGTTTTGAAAGTCAGGCTAATTGGAGAGAAGCAGAAGATCTAACTTGAGATGTTACTTCTAAGCTTATGTGTGCGTTCAAAAACTTAAATTAGTTGTTTTTTTTTACATTTAACATTTAACATATCCAATCTTCATCACAACAATGAAATGCAAGAACTCTAGTTTCTGAACAGAATAAGTTTTATTATTGTACCTAACTCCCTGTCGAAATTACACTTGCCTTGAGTTTCACTTATCAAAGACTGACCCACAAGCACAACTATTGAGAACGGGTACAATTTATGTGGCAGCCATTTATAATAAATATAATATAATATGGTATGATTTTATATGGGTCATTCCAGATAAGTCTGCTCACTGGCGCTCACCATACTGAACGTCAAATCTGCAATCATTCCAATCATTATAGTGTTAACCTCTGGACATGGCCGGAGCGGGGTTTGAACCCGCATCCACTGCGCACAAGGCAAACGTGCACTGCTAACCACTATGCTACGGAGCCACATTTCTCTCGAATTACCGAACATATCTGCTTTTAGGTAGCAATACATTTTCATCTCACAGGTTAAGAATCCATACTTTCACAAGCAATTTGATTGGAGATGTTTAGCATGGACATCACCTGTTTCATTTGCTCTAACGCAGTACTATACACAGATCACTACGCTCCTCACATGTCTTGAAATACATGACAGTTGACATTTATTTTGTTACACAGACAGGAAAAGAAGTCCAGATTTATCTTATAACTATCAAGCTTGAATAACCATTTCCAATACTTTAGAGGGGCACCAAGAAAAAATTGAAAGATGCATAAATACACAATAATTTTTGACAAAAGAAGATTCAAGATTGTGCAACTTACAGATTATCTGGTCCAAAGTAAATGCCTAGAAGTATTCCTGAATGGCAAAACCACACTTATCCAAATAAGATAAGAATAATACATGGTATCTTAAAAATCACAACCCTCTTTCATACAATTTTGAGGAACCATTCTAAATTTTAGATGATCTTCAGACAATCCATCTGCAGAGAATGACATTAAGTTATATGAAAGTAATGAATTAAATAAGGAATGGCCAGGCTGGATATTATATTAGTGACTTTTGCAGATGCATTACAATGAATTCAGCTTGTTCAGATAATGTGCAGTGTTTCTTATAATCAAATGTTTCTCAAAATACAACATCAACTCTTTTTTGCAATCATTCTGTAGAATTCTGATACTCCTTGTGAAAAAGAAAGAACAAAGATATGGCAAATACAGAATGGCAAAATGTTGAATCACACAAAGATTTGCTATGTTAGTTTAAAATTGCAAATTCAAGCAACACAGCTGAGCCTCTTGATACAGAAGAAATTGAAATATCTTGACATTTGGAGAAAATACATATATATTCTTAAGTTTGAATTGAGAAAACATATTCACATTTCGATATTAAGAATAGAACAGCCTTGAAGTTTGAGATAAAAGTTTGCCATGGAGAAAAATACAAGTGGGATATATCTGAAAATAAATAATACACTTTGTCATATTGATGCAAATAGACATCAAGAAATAAGATATATATGGGTGGTTTTTATCCAAACAATCATCATATTTTAGTGAAGAGAGTGGGATAAAGCAATTGTTATTACATACATGCCTAATGACAAAACAAAATAAAAGAAAATACTGACTTGAATAAATCTAAGAAAATACTGACTTGAAAACACAGGTAACTGAAATGAACAGTGCCCACAATGAATATGTTCCAACCGAGGTAAACAGGGACCATCACCATCAGTAAGTGACATTTTCAAAAATACGATTATTATTCCCAAACATACCAACATCACCAAATTCATGTGACAGCTATCCACAAACCACATTATTCTGTGATTAAAGAAACCTGGGAAGCGAAAGAATTCATTAGTGTGGTCTTCGGTCTGTAATCAAAATTGGCCCCAGTTCCAAGGTTACGAAACAGGAACAATTCAGTTATATTTATCTCAAAGACAGAGAACGGCCAATAGACATAGTAATACGAAATTAGTTAGGCCTATAATGGCATTGGGACAATTCGTCATGAAAGGTTCAGGCACTGATTGATGATGTACTCAAAATCAGAACTTTCAGTTGCAACTGCAATGATATCAAAAATATCGATTCAGGACAGTTCTCAAAATTAGTTCCAAGGACTCTAATGACGATGGAAAACATTTAATTATATTGACAGATTTTGATTGGTCGGTGTGCTTTAAGCGACTTTGTGACAAATAATATGACTTTCGTGCAAATCCATCAATCAAATACAAATTTTTATGTGCTTGATGCCAGACAGTCAACATCTTTAAAAGTCTTTTTTCAGCAGAGTGGATCAGAGATAGTCCTTTATGTTCTGTATTGGCTCTGGTTAGGCTTAATATCTAAGGCGGAGACTGCGGAGACTGTGGAGACTGCGGAGACTGTGGAGACTGTGGAGACTGTGGAGACTGTGGAGACTGTGGAGACTGTTTTGAGGTGTACTCTGGGCACAGGATGTACGTCACATTTGTAATAGATTCTAGTATGGGTTGCCCGGACTGGGGATCGAATCAGGGACCTAGTGGTTAACAATCGACCACACTATCACAAAACTACGCCTCTGGATTCTTATTCAAACGGCACGTGACAGGGGCCCAAATACTAAGTTACAGCAGAACGCCGTTACAAGGTAAAGTAAAAGTAAGACTGGCATATGATATTCATCGAAAACTTCTTGCTCCACACTTTTTTTTTTACAATTCACATTAGAAGGCCCATGCTGTGATATCCTGTGTAAATTGTTTTTTGATGCCATCAAAAGCTCCGTCCAAATGTGCTCAGTGGGGGAGCAGTCACATTGATACAATGACCAAATTGAACTTATCTCTTGTTTGATAAGTGTTTGTTACAGAGCTAAAGAGGATATAAAATGTGTACCTTCAATCAATTGATCATTCTTCTATAAAATCATAAAAGGCAAAATTTCCAAGAAACTGAACGAAAACTTGTGCGGAATACATTACAGAATAGGCCTATCAGACACCGAGTGGCTCTATATGTAAAACCATGAAGTTACTTTTTCCAATAGTGTGAAGTTTCCAGCTCTTGTTCCAGTCTCCACAAGACTGCTTTACTTATTTAGGATGTGCAAACATTGCACTGCAGTCTCCAGGCCATGCAAATGAGCAAGTAAAAACATGCAAATGAACAAGATACGGCAGAGTGAACTTCAAACAAAAGTGCTTTCTTTGAAGTCTGGGAATTTTATATATTGTGAGGATTCCAAGCAATGCGATAGAATAACAAAGTATAAGTTTATAATCTGTAGTCATCAGTGCCTGCTTAATTATTATGATTTATGACAAGAAGATTGAATAACAAAGTACAATTGTTTGTAATCCCAAGACATCAGTGCCTGCTGAAAGTTATCAGACAGCAATTGAGAGAAACAGGACAAAAAAATAACAAATTTAGGTAATTAAAATCAGTGAATATGAAAAGATTATGTAACCAATGTCAATGTTCTTAGGAAAGACCATTTTCTGTAACAAATTATCAAAACCATCTTTCTGTTGGCCTTGTGATGTATCCAAACAATTGTTTTATGAGGCTGGTCCAACAACTTGGGGAACACATAATGCAAGGTCAGCACTCAGCAGGACACCTCAAAGTGTACATACTGATGAATTATTAAGGTTGATGACTTATTCACTTTGGTAATCATTTATATATAAGGTGAGGTGATAATCATCAATTATATATTTGCTGTTTGCACTGCAAAGACAAGGAAATGTACTCATTAACAGAACCAAGTGATAAACAACCATGCATTGTCTGCCCACAATCTGTGACCTGTTTTATTAAACATGGCTGTATGCAAAGGATGACACCAAATAAGGGTCTCAAAATTGCTATCACTGGGAATAATGCCACTGCCAAGGTCACTCTCAGCCCTATGATTGCACTAGTAAGACTGAAGGTACAAAAAGAGGGAACAAACCAACATTAAAAAAAAAAAAAAATAGATGCACCTTATTCGAGGATGCAGCCCATAGTGGAATTTTCTCACATTGATGAGGGTGACAGCACCCTAAGAATGTTTGTGTAAAGCAGACAAAAATAAGGTTAGGCGTAATAGCCATAATAGCCAATGTCATGCAAACTCACCAAACAAATGATTGACAATATCCTTGGCTGCTTCAAATAAACATTTTGTTGAATAAAAACGAAGACTTTGTTTTACACATTATTTCTATCTAGATTACACACACCAGTCTGGTGAATGGGAGAAGGAAAAGGATGAGACGACTTGACAGCATGTAACACAATACCTTCTCGGGGAAATTCTTATTCTCCGAAAAAATTGTCACACGCAATGCACATGCAGAAACTGACAGGAGGAGAATCCTGAATGCTAACTACCTAACATGAAACTTTTTTTTTGCAAATTAAAATAACGGAAGCACTCTCTCTATCTAAACAATACAGCAAGATTCTGAAAATATTGAAATTCCCAAATACGAAGTTTAACAAAGGTTAGATAAATTGAAAACAATAAAGGAGCCACTGCGATCAGCAACACATCCAGATGCGAACATGAAGGGGTCGCTCTTGGGGGTGTTGAATACTGTTGATCATCCTCGGAGAACTGGTTGAGTAAAATATAACTTAGAGGAGTGCGGAAGAAGAGGTAGCATATCAGAGAAAAGTTGCTCAGGATGAGGAGGTCACTCATTCCAAGTACCGCTGGAATATAATTGACGGGATTGAAAAAAAAAAAAAGATCCGGATATATATTTTTTTAATTGCTTGATGTTCGAGTATAACTTCAGGGGGAATGACTATAACCAAAATAACAAACAATAAGCGTTTCCTCAACACAAAATTGTTTAAACTCTGAAGGAAGTACCATTAATTCTCTACCACTTGACCTTGGTAAATAGTTAAAGACTTAAGAGACTGAAGAGACTCGGTTGAATAGAGTAGCACAATAAATTACATGATGAAATACCACCAAAAAATTCCTACCTGTAATAGATGGGAAGAAGATTGAAGGAGAGAACATGAAGTGTCCTTTACCTGCCAAGCCCAGTAACTAATGCATTGAACATCAGGCAATTAATGGTGGAAGTAACCTCCAGTTAAATATCTTTAAGATTCCAATACCATAAGGAGCTTCAATAGGTTCAAGGTTCTTATTTCGGTAATGACAGTCACATGAAATATGCACCTTACTGTCAGATTTTTAATCGAATTTCCTGTTAAGCTCAACAATTCATTTCACAGTGGCAAATCAGACAGTGAGGTGCATACTTACTTCCAGGAGCAACCATACCTCTTACGCACCCAACACATCCTACTTTATGGTGTTATAAATGACAGGAGACATGCAATGTGGTAGGAACTGGTGATACTGCATATTATTATACAATTCATATATACATTGTCAATATTTTTGTGTTTCAAAATTACTTTCGATAATGGTTAAATTAAATTTTAGAGGTCTTTTGCCCTTTGGACAAAAGTGGTACCATGCCCAACCATTTTCTCTGTTCTCTCTAACCATAACAAACCAATTATTGACTAATAACATAAAACGCAAATCAGAATAAAGCAGAATGGACGATTCATCTATAAAGAACCACAATCAAAGCGCATCCACCTGTAGACCATTTTAAAACGCAAGAAGGATGAATCCTAAATACCTAAGAAAATCATGTACAAAATGAGATACTAACAATGTCAGTAGCAGAGTGTAGGTGCTACAGATTGATACATAAATACTACCTTGTAACCGCAAATAAGCTAAAATAACCCTTGAATAGATAATGTTACAATGTTACGCGAGCTAGCCACCACCATTACTGTAACCATTAAACGCAGAGACCAAATGCGTCCGGAGCTTATTGATTCAAAATGGCATCACACGACATCCTTGGCACAAGAATAAACAGGGCACATTTAGTTAATTAGTTTGTGCAGTATTTTTGCAAAGGGGGTCCCCAGCACACAGATGATTGACACCTAACACAGAATTTGATTATCAAGAGATTACGGATCACATCTAATCCCCAGTACGTCATTTGAATGATTACAGGAGGTGGGAGACAACTGGGACTCTCCGGGTATTAGGTGTGAAGCTTCCCCCGGTGTCATTTGGAGAACAGTACAACAATATTGTGAATGAAAGTATCCCAATGGCCCTCGGAGACCCAGGATGAAATGGAAGAATAACATCAGCAGCCAGGTGGCCAAGGTGGTTAAAGAGTTGGTCTCTAGTAAATTCGCCTGCTCCCCTGAAGGTACCAGGTTATAATATATCAGTCGGAGTTCTCTTTATCAGCGAATCTCCAGCAGGATGTCATTTAAAGTGTTAAGTTAGTGAACCAATATACTGAATCATTTCAGTGATAACATCTGGACATGGCTGCAGTGAGGTTCGAACCCACGACGTCCCACATCCTCATGAAGGCATGCTTTTGATTGATTGAATTTTTATTTAATGCTAACCACTATACTACAAAGCCACAAACTTGGTAGTTAAACTTTAAAAAAAAATTATTCTTAACTGGTTATATGGTTCAATAAAGTCAAAGTGTCATCCACTTCCTGCTTAAAAAATAATGTATTGTACTTGACTTATTTGACATAGTAGACAGCTTAAAAAGTTATTGCAGTAATAATCCAATTTATACCATTTGACACCTGAGTTCCCCCGTGGCCTAATATGGAGGCGGGTTGTATCCAGTGTTCTATGCAGGGGCAACTGAAAGAGCCTGGGCATCCCTTAATTAATAGGGTGTGTGCCAGACTCACAGTCTTCTCATCTCATCATCACACGGCGATCGCCTGCTTTGATATAGCCCACTAAGGTGCTGCAGAGGCGTAAAACCCAAACAAACAAACAAACCATTTGACACCTCTGTCAGCCAGTGCCAATCACATACCAGTATTTCGTGGGGATAATTCCTGCATTATTTGTTGTTCACTTAACACCCCATATAAAACTGTTTAAGTGTTTGTCTGATAGTACACTGTATAAGCCAGTTTTTGGGTCCTTGGAATTCATTCTGGGATCTGGAATATGTTTTTATCACACCTTGGTCTAAAGCCCTCAGTTGATTAATCACATATTCCCTTTCCCGTGGTGAATAACCTATGAATTAATACTTAGGCTCCTTGTTACTGATCATTAAGTATACGCTATTCACCACAGAAGAGAGGGAATATATGATTTGTCACCCAAGGGCTTTAGCCCAAGGTGTGACAAACACATATTGGTGAATAACCGGGTTTATACCTGAAGACGAACACTGAAACAGTCAAACATGAGACCACAAGTGGGTAACAAAGCATAAATTAGATTAATCACGGTGAAATACAGGCTTTTGATTGGTTGACAGAGGTGTTGAATGGTATAAGCAATAATGAACTCACAATTAAAGCATGCATCTTTGGAGGTTGAAACTGAATAATGTACTTTTTAGATTCTTCTTGAAGCTTTCCAAGGTTTTTGTTGTTCTAACTTCTTCAGGCAAACTGTTCCAGAGTTTTGGTGCTGCATAGGAAAATGCCCGATCCTCAAACTTATTTTTGTTGCATGGAGCAGGTTCTGCTAACAGCAGCTTGTGGTTGCTTCTCAGGTTATGTTTCAGTTGTGATTTGACTTGAAGAAGATTTTGGATGTATTGAGGCGCCCGATTGTTGATTGCCTTCCATGTAGTCGTCATTAATTTGAATTGAATTCTTGCTGTGATTGGTAACCAGTGCAGTTGTTTCCTACTGTGGCTGACACTATCATGTTTTTTCAATCTCTCAATTAGTCGAACTGCTGAGTTTTGAGCAACCTGAAGTTTATTTAACAATCGGGTGGCAGTGCCATACAACAGCCCATTTCCATAGTCCAAATGAGGTGTGACAAGTGCATTGACAGCAGTTTTAACTATTTCCTTTTAAAGGCTTTTTCGCAGTTTTGATAAGTTTCTCAGATTGAAATATGCGTTACGACACATTTTGTTGATCTGCTTCTCCATGGTCATACTTTTGTCAAAGAGCACACCTAAGTTGCGGACATGGTTGGCAGTCTTGATTTCAACATTGTCTACATTGATAGATGTCATTTGAAGTTTCTTCAATTGGTTTGGTGCTCCAATCAGCAGAAGTTCCGTTTTATCTCCATTATTGCAAAGCTTGTTATCATGCAAGAAATTTCAGATTTCAGCAATGCAATTTTCCATTTTCTCTTTTGCATGTTGTTCACCCAAAAAGGTTGGTTTAAATGACAGGATAAGTTGCTCATCATCAGCGTACTTCTGATCATGAACTTGATTGTCGTGCTACTTCACTGACTGGGGCAACATAGGAGTTAAATAGGATTGGTCCAAGTTTGGAACCTTGAGGAACCCCAAAATTGAGTGGAAGTTAGCTTGATGTTTTGTCATTTATTATCACAGACTGTGATCTTTCAGAAATGTAAGTTTTGAACCATCTCAAGGCTGCACTGTGCACACCATACCTGTTGCGCAGTCTTTCTAGCAAGATGCCGTGGTCAATTGTGTCGAACGCAGCAGACAAGTCTAACAATACTAGCATTGTCACCTCACCGTTGCTCAGATTAAGCATAATATCATTATGGATTTTGGTTAAGAGGGTTTCTGTGCTATGAAATTGCTTGTAGGCTGATTGTTTTTCATCCTCAAGATTGTTCTGAGTGAGGTGTTCAACGTACTGTTTGATTACAGCACTTTCAATGATTTTACTCCGAAAAGAAAGGTTTGAGACTGGCCGATAATTCTTTTTGATCAGTTCAAGACCCTCTTTCTTCAAAAGTGGTTTGACAAGAGCATGCTTCAGTTCAAGGGGCATTTCTCCGAGTGTTAATGACATATTAACAATTTTCGTTATGATTGGCAGAAATTCATCAACACATTCAAGCAGTAGCCATGTTGGCATTGGATCAAGTTTGCAGTGTTTGACAGGCATTTCAGTGATAAGCTTCTTAACTTCTTGTTCTGATAGAGCCTTAAACTGATGTAAATTGTGGCTGAGGTTGGTTTATGTTATGACTTCTTACTTGGTGAGCAATTTAAGTCATTGACTTTTGTATTGACTTTTAATTTTCAGTCACTTCTTACAATCAGGGTATGGAAATAATTATTTCCAATGTTGATACACATGTTGATTTTAATCCCTGAAATATGTCATTGGAGGTTGCTATGACAAGATATTTGAGGTATTTTAATTATTTTCCAAACTAAACTGTGACTAAACTACTAGTTCCACTTGTATGGCAACTACAGGCACTTCCTGTTCAGGCAGTCACTGCAGACAGGAGCACCACACAGAATGAGCTGTCCTTGTGCTAAGTGGGCTTCGCTCATATAAAGAACTATTTCTATGCTCTCCTCACAGCATCACTTCAAAATAAAAATAAAATAAAAGAGAGGTTGTACTTTATCTGGTTCCTTATTATTGTTATTAAACCGAGTGGTCAGGAGCAACCTATAACACCTAACCCACTTCATTATAAAAGAAAGCATAAGGCCATACCATGTTGCCCGGTCCTTTGAGAGAAGTTATATTCTCTCCAGTTGTTTGCCTAAGAACTATCATACAAAAAATTCAGCATTTCATTGTTCATAATCCTACTAAACACTTTTTGTAGAGGTTGTGTTTGAATAGCTTGTCCAATATTTTATTTGAAGTTATTAAAAAGATTGTTTATCATTCTAATATTTATTCAGTTTGTTGACAGAAAATCAGACTTATTGCCATTCAACAACTAAACTCGTGTGGGACCACTCAAATAATTCAGGATTCCATTTTTTTTTTTTTTTCTTTAATCCAATACCACTCATCCAGAATTTAGATTATTCGAAGGTCTAAATTTTCACGACATCCACTAATATGCATACAAAAGTTATAAAATATTGTTGTTTAAATCCAGCTCAAATTTTGTGACCATTCTAAGAAGTGCCTGTGCCAAACAGCCATGGAAGCCGACATCAACCATTTACTGATAACAACAAATCACTCTTTAATTAGATCAGCCATTGTAACTGACATTAACCATTTACTGATCTCAATGAACCAATCTTTACTGATCTCAGGCATGGTAACGGACCTCAAACAATTACTGATCTCAAGGAAACACTCTACTGATCTCAGCCATGGTAACTAACCTCAAACATTTACTGATCTCAACAAACCAATCTTCACTGATCCCAGCTATGGTAATGGACCTCAAATAGTTACTGATCTCAAGGAACCACTCTTAAGTGATCTCAGACATGGTAACTAGACATCAACCATTTACTAATCTAGATGATCCACTCTTTACTGATCTCTGCCATAATGTAACTGACATCAGCCATTAACTGATATTAACGAACCACTCTTTGATGCAAGGAGGTGTGGTGATCACTGATACTTACTAGATCTTTGTCTGTATAATTGTATAAATACAATATGCTCCAGTTTGCTCCACAGGCCGAAATGTGCTTCCACATTGAGCCGTGTACATATGCCCATGACAACCGTGTATAGCATTCTGTGCAGCAATTTAAAGGAATGAATGAACACCAGAATGGCATTGAAGCTTTATTGTGAATTATAAACATTACAATGAGTAGATGAGAAGGAAGTGGGAGATCACACAACATGCTGACAGCCTGCCTTTTTGAACAACATCAAAAGAAATGCACCAAAACCCCAGTGACATAATGTTCTACACCACAGAAACGTTGCAGGCCTACATGTCTGCAATCAGTCTGCAGTGCATACACATATCTCTGGGGAACAAACCATGCATGCTTCAAAACATTTTTTATACACAAATTACAAATTGCTGGTTATAAATAAATAAATTATAATATCAGTTACTCTAAATTAAAACTTACATAGCTGCACACAGTTCTTAATTGGACAGCTGACAGAAATGGCAGTGTCACCCAAATGCCTAGATTACATAAATGCTTTTGACATATAAACATCAAAGTTAATATAAGAACACATGCTGAATATCAACAGTATGGCAAAAATGTAAGTACATTTACATAAATTGATGATTTATTCTGAATCATGTTAACACTTAAACTTTAAATAAGCCTTAAAGAATGATCTGATTTATAATCATGTGGACATTACACAAAACCTTAGTATTGATATTTTTAACAACTTTACAAATGAATTAAAATGAACAAATAGTCTACACTGTAAGTTCACTAAACATCAACCAGCAGACGAAAATTCATTTCTTCAACAGACCTGGCTGCCACCTAGCAGGCTGCGTTGGAACTCTCACTTCTAAGATTCGTTGTTTGAGACCAAACTGGTTTAGGCCAGAGTAGCAAAAGCATGAGGATTTTATAATGTGGGGGAAAAGATAGCCAAAATATTTGAAGTGCCAAATCAAGGAATTTTTATAAATCTGATATAGTCTAACGTGATTTGTTCTAAATCATATTCTACTTTTTCAAAGAGCCTTTTTTTTCCACGAATGAAAGCACAAGTTCCGACTTAAACCAATTTAGCACTAAAACAATCAATTACATTGTATCAAGTGTAAACAACATTTTAAAAGAATGACATAGATTATGAGAGATGTTATTTATCCAGTCGACAAATCGGGTTATTGTAGACCATGTGCAGATCAACTTTAGGGCCCATCAAATCTCGGATGTTGTCAATTCCGTACTTGATCATTGTAGGTCTGAAATAAAGAAAAACATAACGTGCATTATTCTTGATTAATACAATAGATTACTGGAAGTAACAGATTGTTGGATTGTTGGAAGTCATGATATCATACCTCAAAAGGTCCAGGACTAATTTAAGATATCATTTAGCCTATGTCTTTTAAGTTACCTCAAGAAGCCCATTTATAAAGCATACTGTGAAGTCAATTAATTCGTAAATCAATCAATTTATTTATTTATTAATCTAGGTCTATACACCGCATCTGACGAAATTACGCAAGTAGGTTATTTTAGATTGGTATGAAAACATTTGGGCCTAATGTCTTATCCTTTTCACATAATCATTGGCTTGATATGAGACATTTTCCATGTAACTTTCATCCAATTCCGTTGGGGCAAAGCTGAGTTATGCCATATATTAAAATATTTTGGTGTCTTACGAAATTATGCAAAATCAACATATGAGGCGGAGGGGCCTTGATAATGTTATATTTTCAAATTACTGCACTCCAGTCATTAGCGTCTAATCATTTAGCAACAATTCATATCAAAAAATTTTGCTTACTTGCTGCCTCTGCCAAGCTGTACGCATTAATTGTCTCCATTGGAATAACATTGGTTTTGCATACATTTTTCGAATGAATGCTTCCAAAAACCTCAAAGAGGTTCCGATCTTTAAAAACATGTTACTACCAGTTACCTTATTCTATCTATTGAGCTCAGTTCAAAGGTCACTGATGTAACTTGTCTCCCTTTAAACTGGCTAGCAATCAAAAATCACATCCATGACCTGCCATTGGAATAGCATTGCAATAAGAATGTGCATTTCCTTATTCAATATTTTGTCCATTCCCAATGCATAACTTATCACTCAGTTTCACTGAACTAAATGGATGGAAAAAGGTTATTTTTAAAATTGTTTTCAAAAGAATCGGAACCATTTTGAGATTATGGGGAGCATAAATTAAAAGATATATGCAAATCTTATGTTATTCCAATGGAGACAATTAATGCGTATAGCTTGGCAGAGGCAGTAATTAAGCGAAATTTTTTGATATGAATAGTTGCTAAATGATTAGACCCTAATGACTGGAGTGCAGTAATTTGAAAATATAACATTATCAAGGCCCCTCCACCTCATATGTTGATTTTGCATAATTTCGTAAGACACCAAAATATTTGAATATATGGCATAACTCAGCTTTGCCCCAACGGAATTGGATGAAAATTACATGGAAGATGTCTCATATCGAGCCAATGATTATGTGAAAAGGATAAAACATTTGGCCTAAACCTACTTGCGTAATTTCGTCAGATGCGGTGTAGGTACAAGAATCAAAGTCGGCTAAAACAAATCTGGTGGGTGGTGAAATAGTACTATTTTCACACAAATAGAAACAAACTTAAAATAGTAATACAACTCTTGAGAACAGCTCCAGAAATGTAGTCCAGTGGAATGAAATCTCTAAAACCAGGCCTGAGCTATCTATCTTAGGAGGTAATTCGGTAGTCAAGGTTCAGTATATCTGGATTATTACATAAAAGTCATCGAAAACCATAAGTGGGCCCAATTGACAATCTTTAACACTTACGCCAACCTCCACTGATAAATTATGAATTCATCTATTTTCTGCCTATAATAGGAAACGACAAATTGTCGCAAATACGTTTCAATCAGTCAAATACGTTTGAATGGCTGACTGAATTTCCTATTCATAAATGGAGATGGCCTACTTGATCTCTGAATGATTACCGTTAGAGCAAGTGCTGCGATTTATGCAACATGGTGTTATTGGAGTAGCCTTTTTGAACCATGAATACTCTATCTATCTATCTATCTATCTATCTATCTATCTATCCATCTATCTATCCATCTATCTATCTATCTATCTATCGATCTATCAATCTATCTATGTCTGTTTGTCTGTTTGTCTAGCTGTCTGTCTATCTACCTATTTGTACAATATGTCTATCTAATATTACATCACAATGCCTTTTCCTCTTGCTACAAAGGATGAATTTGATAGATCACACCTTGAAGAAACTAGTGCTAGTTACTTCAAGATCACACTAATGGCTAGTTCTCACGGAGACGTAACAGAGGGTTCTTGTCGCGTCGCTTCTTGCTTTTCCAGGAAAGAGGGAGGTTTTTAAACTACATTCAACAATTCGGCGACGCTATTTTCGTCTACGGCGCTTCTTAAACTTCCTCGCCAAAAGTTCCTAGAAGTCACGTGACTTTATGGTGAGGCAAGAACTTGCTTCACGAAAGATTCAACCTGTTGAATCTTTGCGAAGGAAGAAACCACGATGCAAGAGACCAGAAAGCCCCCCAAAGTGATTGGGCGAAGTTAGAGACAGCTTGGGCGAAGTTAGAGACAGGTTGGGCGAAGTTAGAGGCAGGTTGGGCGAGGCTACTTATCATTGAGTCAATGGAACTTCGGCGAAAAAAGACAACAACTCGCCGACACAAACAGGCTGTTGAAACGCCGAAACAGCTACTTGCTTGGCCGTAACAGGTATTTGCTTGGGCGTAATTGAACATTAGGACGAAGTAAGAGGATGCTAGGGCGAAGAAAGAGCATGCTAGGGCGAAGAAAGAGACTCCTTGGGCGAATCTAGTTTAACATTGAAGCAATGGAACTGCGTCGAGGCTCCTGACAACTCGCCGACACAAGTCTCTTCTTGCCTCGTCCGTAATTACGAGCGATTCGGCGTAAAAAACGAGAGCCTCGTCGTAATAGGAACCATCAACGACGATTTAGAACCTCTAATTGATTATATAAGTGTCCAAAAAAGGCTTGAAACGCCGAAAGTGGGCGAAACTGGACTTCCTGGCACCTCTACAACTTCGCCGTCACTTAACCACGCTCGTGTGATCTAGGCATAATGCTCAGCATGTTTAAATTACTTATCCTGAAAAACTTCATTAGACAGCCAAACAAGTGGGCCTTTTATACCTTTTTTAAATTAACTAAATAACTTATGCATTTCGGACATAATTATTCATTTCAGTTCTTGACCTTAAATATGACTTCCAATGAAACGTTTTTATTTGACTTCATTCCGAAGAATAACAGAATATCAAATATCATTTGTGGAGTAAAACATTCTTGTGGGTGGAGATTGCTTTAAATAACAAACTCAGCTCGGGTGGATAAAAAATATACATACATGTGTGTATATCTCTGTATCAAAGAAGCTTAAGAAATCAAATAATAGCCAGAGATGAGAAATTTGGTTTTTAAATATCTCAAAATAGAATTTAGAATATATATTCAATTAGATTTAACTTCATTTAAAAATTAAATATTGTGTGGTTGTCAACTTGAGACAGTCCAAAGACAATATTTTTACTGCAAACTTTCCTGATGACTGCAGTGTGCAGACTACCTGCACATTAAGTTTCAGACCAGTTAAAACTACTGGAGAGCTGTGAGCATAAGGTCCTATCAAATTGACTTGGAACGGTGTCAAATGCAGGAGGAGCTACGAGCAAATACAGCTCCCCTGGAGGCAGAATATATCTCATGCAAGGAGTTTTAAAATGTGTGAATGGCACAGCCGTGACATGCACAGAGCACTTATAGTTAGTTGATACTTAATGAAGATTCGGTTGCTTTAATTCTGTTGCTTTAATTTTGTTATGATTTCTTTTAGCTTGCTGACCTGATGAAAATAATCCCTGGTTTATAATTGAAAGCAGCTTTTCATGGCTATTTATGAATTATTCCACCAAAATCACGTATATGGAGGGTATCAATTGAGAATATTGAAATTTTGGGACATTTTTAAGAAGAATTTGGCAGGTTTATTTAATTGCGAAACTAAATCTGATAAGAAGCTGGGTCTATTTGACCTACTTTCCAGCTGTGGACTCTTTATATCTTGGATGCTTCCAGGACTTGTGCTCAGTTCGCTTTCGAAAATAATATATGGTTTTGGCTGTTTTGCTGTGCGAATATTGTTTTGTTTGTTTGTTTGTTTGTGTTTTACGCCTCTGCAGCACCTTAGTGGGCTATATCGAGGCAGGCGATCGCCGTATGATGATGTGATGAGAAGACTGTGAGTCTGGTACATACCCTATTAATTCAGGGATGCCCAGGGTCTTTCAGTTGCCCCAGCATAGAACACTGGATACAACCCGCCTCCATTTAATGTCCCATGGGCTCGGACTAAATTGAGTTCCGGGGTGGGATTCGAACCCACGCCCTCAGAGCCAGTGGACTGTGTGAATATTATAACAATACTAAATAAAAGTATATATATTACTAGAATTTCCCAGGAGATATGGTGCACGTTAGTGGTGAAGGCATGGGAGAAGGAAAGAATTTGAAGGGAAGGCTGACCCATTTGAATTTTTAGAACTGAATTTGTAATTGCCTGTCCCTAAGTGGATTGGGTTTTATGCTGGGCAAGGATGTCGGCCATTTGACTTAGTAATTCCATGTGCATGGGGCCATCCCTCCCTTTTTGGAGGCAAGGGAAAACCTTGACTACTACTACCATAAGTACTACAACATTCATGAATAGAAAGGTAGAGGAGTGTTATACAATTTTCTTCCTTAATTCACCTATTGTATCAAGTGTCTCTAAAGTTTCAAATGTATCATACCTGAAACTATTTTAAATATTAAAATCATTGCAACCATTATATCAATATTGATTATTTATATAAAACCGTATCATATCCAGCGAAAGACTTTTACAATATTTACCTTGCTTGTGCAATACTAAAAAGAAACAAGATTGCACTTAATTTAAAAGCAAGCGTTCGCCTGACAAATTTTGAAGAATGAATTTATAAATGTCAAAACCGTAAAATACGCAAGATTTGCATTTCTTTGTAAAAGTTACATCAATAAAGTTATATATAATTGCTACTACATCCAATTTCTACACCTTATCCAGTTGCGACCAAGCTGAGATATTCCTTGGTGGGGGGGGGGGGGTGGGAGTTTTCCTCGGTCGTAAATTATTTCATGGTAAGGACGACAGTATTTATTCATGCGTCTGAAGTCCCGGATATTCATTCCTAAATCAAGCAACATCTTGTAAAGAAATACCCCCACCAGAAATTATTTATTTCAAGACTGCACAAAAAGAATTTATTCATTTCTCCGAAAGTGAGCAAGAAATTATTAATTTCAAAAGAACTGGGTCTCCCTCATAGTCTATTTAATCAGTGAGTCACATAGATAGACAGATAGCCAGATAGATAGCCAGATAGATAGATAGATAGATAGATAGATAGATAGATAGATAGATAGATAGATTGATAGATAGATAGATAGGTAGGTAGGTAGGTAGGTAGGTAGATTAGAACAATCGATAAACATAGACTCCATTCAAATTAAAAATAAAATCCAAGAGGTACCTCTCCAATGAGAGACCCCATGCAATGACAGACACATCTTCAGGGAGACCCATGGGCAGCAACATCTCAGGTCGGAAAACTCCAGAATTGCCAATCTCCACCCATTTCTTCAAACCTGCAAACAACACAATGCAAAATTAATTCATTTCTGATATAAATTTGGTTTAATATAACAATATTTCCAGCGACATCCACGTAACATGATTGTAGGTTGGAGCAGAGGAGTTACAGAGAAGCAATGGGTATCAGGATGATAATTTGTTAATGTCTGAAGAATATTCAGTGAGACAAATATCAATCTTGAAGACAAATGCACTCCTATGGGTAAAATGAATTTCATCATATTGTCATAAGCAACAGGTGTTATACAAAAGTATTGCTCATGGTATGTGTAATGTGTATGGAAGTAGGCCAGTCACTTGAGATGAGAAATTATTCAGCAAAAGAAAAGCAAAATTGTCCTTATTTTCAAAACAAACAAGGAATCAGTGATCCCACTAAAGTTTACGCAAGAACTAAAATTGTGCACTAGGGTGGCCTAAAAAAAGACCAATTTCTGAAATTCATATCGCATACCCCTTCATTTTATGCGAAATGGTAAAATAAGCACTCTGTCAAAATTTTAGAAAGATCCTTCGAGTCTAAGTGGTCCCCCAAAGCCACTCGGTTTCAAGCCAAAATTTACAAATAATTCATTTTTGCGTAATCGCGGTTTTAAATATCTTTCTTATTATTGGACATACAATGATAATATTTATACCATCGATCTCAGGAGAAAATTAGCTTCAATTTGAGTACCAGGAAGCTATATCTATGATAACTTTGAAGCTGGCAGGATTTGAGAAAACTCAAAATTTCATGTTGTCAAGCCAAATCGCTGAAATTGTTAGTTTATATTGTCAAATTTAGCTGAATTAAAATTCCTACTAGAATAAAGTACATAAGGAACAATTTCCTGTTGGAAGTGAGAATATTGACAGGTTTTCATGGTGTTATAGCCTTGCTGCAGAGACACACAAATCTACATTGTATATATGGCAATTAAATATAAATTTTTTACACATAGCCATTTTCAGATGCCACCAAATTTCAATGAAGGTTGTATTTTATAATGCTGAAAGCCAGTTTCACACTAAGGATCATACTTTTAAGTCTTAGAGCCATGCTGATATTTAATCTTCATATCTTAAAATTTCACAACACCATTAAAAAACATTGGGTGCACAGTCGTTTGTGGCAGAAAATTATCAAGTTGGCATTCACTTTAAAGTTCTCTTTCTCACAAATCCAGCCAAACTATTAATAATTCTATGCACCCTAAGGATTATCGTCCAGATGCAGCATCTCTTCTTCGAATTTATACTCACCATCTTTGTAAATATTGGCCATTATGATCTTACTGGCAATTTGAGGAAAAAACATGTTGTGCGGTCCCTGCCGCTCCTAGTAAGCTTGGTGCAGTTATGCAGGATGTAAAGCCCTATCACCAAACACTTGACAGACAATGTACCCTGATGATTATTTTCTGCCCCTCATTTTTCAAAACATCATGCTTTCGTTGTATTATTCCCTTGTACCATACTGGAAGCTCTGTAACTTTTTTCCAAAAATATTCAAAAATCTAAGATTGGCTTACAGCTTTGAAGTTTTTTGAGATGTGCCTTATTTTGGTCATTCATTGTTATGCATTATATTTTGAATTTTAAATATCATAGAAGTATGCCTTATTTTAAAGTAGGATTCAATTTTGCAAAATTTGAAAATTTAGATGAATTATTTCAGCGGTTTAGCTAGACAACATGAAATTTTGAGTTTTCTAAAATCCGGCAAGCTCAAATGTCATTGTAAGTATAGCTTCCTGGTACTCAAATTGAAGCTAATTTTCTCCTGAGATCAATGGGATAAATATTATCATTGTATGTCGAATAATAAGCGAGATATTTATAACCGCGATTATGCAAAAGGACATTTTTCAAAATTATTGGGCCGAAACTGAGTGGCTTTGGGGGACCACTTAGACTTGAAGGATCTTTCTTAAATTTTAACAGCGTCTTTATTTTACCATCTCACAGAAAATGAAGGGGTATGCGATACGAATTTAAGAAATTTTTTTTTTTTCGGCCACCCTATTGTGCACATTTATTCAAAAAACATCTGGCCTAATCCTATAGCAAACTAATTAATAGTACACTGACACACAGTTCCATAAATTTCAGACCCACCAATCAATCACTTTCAAAGTGAACTACTTTCAAATAAAAGAATCAAACATGTTGGCATTTGATCAGAAAACTACACAGGGTGATTTTAGTAATTGTCAAATTAACAAAGAATTAACAACAATTGTCAGATCGAATAACATCAATCATTTGCAATTATGGTTATTCGTCATAATCAGTTTTCGTTAATTGTAAAATACCTGTAGTTGCAATAATTCGTACAAAAAGGATAGGGCCTCTACAGATTTAAATGTGCCACTAGAAAGTGCTGACATCACTTTTCATGATTTGAACTTTGTATTCTGAGAAAATTGAACAAATTAGCTTCTTGAAAGTCTGATTGACTTCAACTTTGCATTAAATCTGACCCTGCGAGATTGCGGCAAATGTTAATGTTCACTTTCTTTGTAGCAGATTGATTGAAAATTCCGACAGAACGACTTGAATCACATTTCTACAACAATTTTGAAGGAGAACGCAGCACTGCTTTCAAAACAGGGCTGTTAATGAGTATGTGTTTACTTAAAAATACCCCATACTTTAGTACTTAGGTTAGTTAGGTAGTTAAAAGTGTTGTACCGATACTATTAAAAAGTACAGTGCAAAACTTGTCAAGTGTTACAAGAAGTGCTTGGTGTAGGCCTACATAAATTAAAACACCAATCTCATATACAGATAGATATCTGTAGCCCCTTAGCCCAGTTTGGCTGCTTATGAGGGTTGATTGTTGAGATGGAAGAGAGAATGTGAGTCCTCAACATGTTACATGTACACATTTAACCCATGTGAGGGATCTTTTACTTGCCAAGCACAGACACTGATACAAGGGGCTCCCATTTAATGTCTCATCTGAACAACATTTAGCTGGAATTTGCTCATGAAGGTCCAATAAAAATTAAGTGTTTTCCACCCAGAGTTTGAACCCATTCATGCGGACATCCAGCAAAGTAGGTCTGAACCATAACTGCTCAGCCACCCAGCTGCCGCTGGATTGCCTTCACTAATAAGTAGTCCATCGAACTACTGATCATTGAATTGAAACCACATCATACCTTTCATATTTGTCTATTAAATGCCACTGGATGTCAAATCATGACATCGAAGTCCACTTCAATGGAAAACGATGTAAAGTTTATGTTCTTTATACCAATGACACTAAATCATATAGCTTTTTCCAAAAGCGTCTTAATGTGAGTTTAATGCACTTTAAAAGAGACATTTTAGCTGGAAATCCACATTGAAAAAGTCATCATTGACATTTGAAATCAGCCTGTGCCTACATAAAACGGTCATTTGGAAATTGTACATATATACTACAAACGGTAATTTTGAAGAAGCAAACAAAATGTTTATGCTACAGTTGACATTAGAGCCTCCTTGTAGGCCTATCATTTAATTTAAGTACTGAAATAGGTTATAGTCCTACATTATACTGTTATGTGAATTGGACAATTGGACATGTACGTGGAAGCAACTTTGACACCAATGTATTTTTATCATTTTTACCACTGATCCTATTTATCTTAGGTGAAAAGATGCAGGACGTGAAGGCCTATATTCAACCATTTACAATAATTTACGAAGGCTACCTTCCGACCAATGTATCTAAAATAAGTTTCCAAAATCGCATTGAATGTCACGTTAAAAGCCGCACACAACAAATACATTTCATGAGTCACTGCTGTAATCAAATGAGCAAACCACAACTAGTGCAACTCTGACGTTTTTATGAAGGCCACAAAATTGTACAACCATATTATTATACACACTACACAACAAACTAAACTACAATATGTTTATAGCAAGCTTTATATTAAGTTAATCATTTTGCTTCACGTGGATAATGTTAATATTTGAATCGTCAACATGGCAGCATGTACGATATCAGTCTAGGCAGACAGAGATATTATTCCCAAAGGCCAAAATAGCATGCATACGAAACATTTCTTTTAATGAACTGGAATTAAAATCCTAAATTACTCAAAAAGTGTCTATTTTTCTTTTGAAATGAATAGGTCCCATGGAAATGCTATAATTAATATGAATTTTGGCAATAGAAAAAGAGTAGGCCGAAAAGGTTTGTGTAAGGGTGAAATCGTAAAAAGAAACAGTGGCCTACTTGGTCAAAAACAGGCTTATGCAATTTAGGGCCAGAAGTTGATCAACACAGAAAAGCTAGAAATACTGATATCAAAGGACTTGATGAAAATAACCTTGTTTCTATGACTTTTAGCGGTAAGTAATTTTGAAAAAAAAAAAATCTCTCATAACATTGGCTGCACCACGGAAGTATATCGAATATACTTCCGTGGGCTGCACATTCAAGAAGGCTCGACATCCATGCAACAATTGATTTTCAAGGCTTTTTTCTGCAGATAATCAAAATTCCAGGACCATCCAACTTTCTTGCAATTTTTGAAGACTTTTCAAAGGCCTTCTAGGACCACTTATTTTTTTAAGGACCTGGCGATTGATGAATAGATGTTGGGACACTGCGGTGCACCAATGCCACCTTATCTATCTATCTATCTATCTATCTATCTATCTATCTATCCATCTATCTATCCATCTATCCATCTATCTATCTATCTGTCTAGGCTTATCTATCTCGCAGGTTGCACGTGACAGCATCCAATCCAGTGTAGATGTCTGCGGATTGAATCCACACACATCTTCCCCTTTCTTCTTTCCCAGACAAAAAAAAAAAAAAGAGGAAGGGGAAAAAATCCCCAATTCAACAAGTGTCAATATTAACACCCTGCTCAGCGGCTGCCAGATTGAATATTGTTTATTTTCACAGCCCTTTCTGACATAGATTACCCATGGGATTAAATCTTGATTAAAATCCGCGTTGAGCATGAGCCTGGGCTCCTCTGGGGCTCCCTACTTAGGCTCCCATGGTTTACTTGTGATGTGCTAAGACAATGGAGCGTGGGACGCCTCGTGACGTAATCTGTGATATCACTGCCTCACTGCAAAGAAGAGGAAAGAGCTTTCAGGCTGTTGGTAGTAGACATGACACACACAGCTTCTCTGGTCTGACTGTCATTAGGAGAAGCTTGGGGTTAAGTCCATGGCTTCACTGTCAAATCTCAGGTAGTTGAACTACACTAATTTTAAAGTTTGTTCTTTATTGTTATGAATTATCAATTATGCAACCTAGCGTAGTACCCGTGAAAAGGGATAAAAAAGATGAGAAATATTCCTGTTGAAGCATGAGAAACATGTTATGCAAGGATGACACCTTGAGATAAAGGTTGAAATGGAAATGAAACAGGATGATTGGCAAATAATGATGCTCGACCAGAAATGACTAATAAGCATATTGATAAAAAAGTGTAAGTTTAAGGGACCAAACCCGGATAAGGTTCTTGTAGGAAGTAAAAGAAAGCAGGGTGCAAGTTTTCATGTTTGAGCAATGAGTAATTTGGCTGGAGTAGTGTAAAACATCAATGAATTTAAAATATGATGCATACATATTACAATCTGTACTCCAGAGCATTTACACTATCAATAGGCCAAATAGTTTACAATACATTGTATAAAATGCAAAGCAGCTAATATAGTTAATGCTGCAAATTCAAACATTTTACCAAGATTCTGGGCTTAGAAAATAAGGAAAGAGAGTATAGCAAAATATGACAATGCTTATTACTCAACCTGTGAAGATTTTATGTTGAAAGATTTAGACAAATCCTGTGATCGGAGAGCGCCAATTATCTTTTTAAAAGAGTTGACGAAGAAACCAAGTTTGTAAATATGGAAAAACTATGGACAGTAATCTTAACAGTAAAATCTTACAGTGTTTAGGGTTTGTATATTGCAAAGGGCTCCGGATCTCACTAAATCACAATGACTGTCAACGAAACCCTTTTTCCCATCTATTCCCTTGTCTGGTGATTAAATGGAATGGCTTTTGTACATGTAATCACAGAAGGACTTGAGCAGCGATGAGTACCCTATCTTTTTCTATTGAGATATCCAGGTTAATTCACACTCACTCTGGGGTACTAACTCCAGGGACCTAAGTTCTATTCCTAGTTCAGGCAACCAATGTAAGAATATAGATGGATGGATGATTTGGGCTTTACGTCCTGTATTTATGCACTTGGTAGGCTAATTGGGAAAGTAGCAGGACTAGACAATGAGGCGAGGAAGATTGAAACGGCTGTCCAAGTTCCAACATAGGCCAAGGTGCCCTGGCAAGGGCTGGTTTCGAACCCTGGACCAAGCGATTGGCAGCCTAGCACGCTACCACAAGACCAACCCTCCTCCTAAGACTTAGCTTAATATCTAACTTAATATCAGATGGCAAGCCATACACTGAGACCAGTTTGTCATAAGAAGCAAGCCATGCAGATTGTCAAGGAATGCTCAGTCAGCAGAAAACTTCAGTTACCCGAGGCAGAAACAATGATGACATGACAGGGCTAATGAAACTCTGTGACCACAGGAACTTCTGTTTCCATATTTAGCCATAAATGCCCAAAATATATATTATGTGGGTTGTACTACCCGGTACTTGGTTGTAGTCCGTCAATATAAACGCAAAGCAAATAAGCACTTTGATATTTCTAAAATACTGCAATCATCTTGGAATCACCGAGGATCCTGGCAAAATGTTCAATTTTACCGTTTCGAAATTAAAAACAAATATAAATTTTCATAAATTTTTTTTTTTTAATTGGCAAACCCTCAAGACTGATTTTTTTTTTTTTTTTACAAAAACACGTCACATTGACAAAATGTTAAAGTCTAATCCAGTTTTAACTCAAGAATCACACCAAATGATCCGTTCAGTGGGAATTTGGGCGAAACATGGCATTGGCCCAATTAACAAAATTGGTTGCACATCATTCAAATATCGCGTGACCACAAATTAATTGGCGGGAAAATGTAATGATGCAGATTTGTTCTAATCACCAAAGAAAATTCTGCATTTTCTTCAAATTTCAAAGTTGAAGCCTTGATTTGAGAGGGCCAATTTCAGAGCGCAAGATTCATGGTACAATTTCAAAGATATTTTGTCAAAGACATAACTGATCAAAGGTATTTATAGTCATTAGGTAGCTGGGATTTGATAGACGAATAGAGACATTTCAGTTTCAAGCAATATATTATTTGCACACAATAGATGCTATTCATGCAGAATTTATTCCAGCTCAATATTATTTAAGCATTCTTTGTAACTTGCAGACAAATGTTGCTTGCGCAGCCCAACAAGTCGGTATTGGCCTATAATAATATACAGTACACAGGTCTCACATAAAAAATATTTTCTTTATCATGTCTGAAATAACTTGTCTCAATCTCATGCACGAGCAACACCCATGGATCTATAGCATCCGGTTGCTAAAAGTCGCCAAAAAACTTACTGCACATCATTTAAGAAAGTAGTCATAAGCATGCATCCAGAAAAGACTAAGCATGTTATAGGCCTACTCACTCACTTCTACTTTGAATCCATTCTTATGACAGAAAGGCCATCTAGAAATAATAATTACGATTTTTTTTACTCTCCTTAGCTCTTCTTGATGAGAGTGAAACACCCAAGACTTGCAAACATGGCTGGAAAAGGGAATTCAGGCATGCCATTCTCAATTTCACTGGAAACTTTTAAAGAAAGGTAAAAATTTCTGACTTTGAAGAAGTTGTTTGCTTCGCAACCATTCATGGGATATTTTGTCGTACCTAATCAAATTGCCTGGAAATTCGCATTTTTTCTGGCCCTGCTTGCAAAAAAAACAATCATCCTCATCAAACGTCAGAAAAAAAAAGAAAAAAATACAAAGAGAAGTTATTTGTCCAACCAATGGCAAGACAAGAGCGTAGCAATCAGCGTCAGCGACGTAATCTGCAAGGTCTTTGATGTTCAAGACATCCATTCATAACAAAATTGCCAGCTCAGCAGGACAGTATAATATAAAGGAAACTCTAAAACAATGCCATGCCTATTAGACCTACTAAACGGTGCTTCAATGAGTCTTCTTATTTGGCCAATTGTTTTAAAATACTTTCAAATTAATTTCAGTGAGTGATGTACACTGTATATTACTCAAGACTGAAGAAGACGACATGACGTTTATTCAAAGTAACCTCACCCAGCTGGGGCTAGTCCATAAAAAAAATTAAAGAAACCAGAGACACTTTTTAATTTGATCTGCCAGATTCTATACAGGAGACAAAGTTTGGGAATGGCCTGAACACAAAGTATTGCATAGCATGTATGTTAAAACAATTTTAATGATATTATTTCATCACTCAGAAATTCCAGGACATCAATTACAATGGATCATTTCAGATAATCGCCAAGTTGGTGTCCTCACCAGTCACCATAAGACCAAACCTTTTAAATATTTTATTAAATACCTCACTAATAATTGACCAGTGCTATAGCCCTACGCCTTTCATGAAAATTAGTATGACAAGCACATTTTAATTTAATTTCTTTTTTGGCAGTATGGATTACCACCAATCCAGTAGACATTTCTATTGAGGCTATATTATGACATTTTTGGGCATTAATTGACATTTTATAGTCAGTGCTTGGCTGTTTTATTGTTAATTAAGAGACAGTGACAGTAAATTCCTTTCGATTACATTCCAATCTATCTGTGAAGTCTTTTTATCACTCCTAGAGGATGGAATTATCGAAATAATTAAACTGGATAAATCATATTACTAATAGTTACATGACAGGCATTTTGACAATATTGCTGAGAGCCTATAGAATTAAAGATTGTCTGGCGCCTCTATTTTTGATAAATTGGCCAACAATGCTATTGTTGTCAAACAATCATTAAATGCCTGTCTATTTTATTTTCGTTTTTGAAAAGGATTCATTTTGTGTTAAGATATATATTTTACATCATTCATTTAATGTATATAGCAAATTTCAATAGACAGTAGTATGTTATCAGCTAAGAATAATAAAATAAGTTTTATTTCCTTTTTCAGCTCTCCAAATAGACAAAGCTACCTATTCTCTACAAAAAAAATACTCATAAAATACACATGAAATGAAAATGTGTCTCATGACTGCATGAATGTAAAGTAGATTTATTTCCATACTGGTTGCAAAATATGCCTACTTAATTAAATAATTGCAAATTCAATATCCGAGGGATACGACTAGAAATTGCGCCTAAACTTAACTAAGAGTCTAAGATAGAAAATAGGCCAATATAATCTCATACACGACGATAATCAAAAGTGTTAAAACATTCACAGTTGAAAAGTTGAAATACTCAATTTACTGAACTTCGATCTTGTTGAAAGTTGACACTGCCAGTCAGTGCTATCTTGCTACTCATGAAATGATTTGTTATTGCGTAACAATATAGGCTAATTGTGTGGGCCAAAATTGTCTCGTCTGACATCAATTGCAAACCAATCAGCTTGTCGAACGCAGATAAGTCAAAACATAATGATCAGTCATTTTAACATTTTATTTCGATATTCGATTTATTTATTCATTCTTCTTTCAGTTTGACCTTTTAAAAACAGGTTATATTTAAAAGAGTAAGCATTGCTACAATTTTAACTGAATTATTCTTACATTTTATATAACCGGGACTGATTGTTTTCAACATTGTTCAAGCAAGTTTTTCACACTTCTATAGTTAGTTTTTCGCACCTCTAAAGTCAGTTTTTCACTTCAGTTAGTTTTTCACACTTCAGTTAGTTTTTCACACTGTTTTTTTTTTCGCATTTTATTTTTCACACATATAAAGTTTGTCACATCAGAAATTTTCACATTTGCGAAAGTCATAAGGTACGAAAATTGCAGTGAAAAATTCTGACCACCTTTGATTCCATTCAAGAATTTTACTGGCATGAATGACCATTATTTCGCCAAAACAGAATGCTTTTAAAACATGTACGGGCGTTTGGAGACTTGAGAGCTAAAAAGCTTAAAATAGTCAAAGTTGTAAAATCGATATTAAAACCTTTTTGAAGTTACATTTTATGTTAAATGCATATCAAAAGTGCAGACTGCAAAATGCCAGTTGAGCTGTCTGGTGCATGTAAATTGATATGCATATTAAATTACATATTGAGTTATCTGAATTACAAAATAAAATATAAATGCATGGGCATTGGGCAACTTCATACAAAATGACAAAAAATTCCTTGTGTCAGCAAAATGTGATTTGAAAAAAAAAAAAAAAAACTTTGAAAGTATAGGGAATCAAAGAAGTTTACTTCATATTACTTATTTAAATGGCTTCAAAAATCTCAGCTTCCCATATTAAATCCCTTCAACCTAAAAGAGAATATTGTCAGCTGTAACAGAATTATAACTTATTCAAAGGCCAGATTCTGATTGTGCATGGTCAGCCGGGTGTGATTGCATATATATTACTGGTAAGTGTTAACATGGCCCACAATTTGATTCTAGTGTCCATGTAGCCCTGAAGCCAACCAGAAAATAGAGTTGAAGGCCTAGGCAGGAAAGGTTATATTTAGCAGATGCTTAGAAAAAATACAATACTGTCACACATGCTTTACTGGCATGTATAAGTGGGGCAATATAGTCCAGTCTATATACATTTTAACCCCCAAAAAATTGCTACAAAAGGTTTATCAATGGATTCTGTTAGGTTGTTAAGGTGCAAAAAAGTTACCAAAATCGGACCATCGGAAATGTGTTTTTTTTCAAGATGGTGTCCAAGATGGCCGACGAAACCTTCAAGCAATATTTTGGGGGTTGAGGGGCTATTCTTCAAAAATAGACAGGACTAATACCTGATATTTCAGAATAGCATTGCTATGCCAAACTTACATAATTACATTTTCGGATTATCATTATAAAACAGGCAATTACACAGCAAGGTTCATTCATTCAAAGATGGGTTATAGCCTAACTATGGAATACTCACAGTGACTATTGAATCCCTAGTGTTTGGTTAATCTAGTTCAGTATAGATGTAAGATATAAAACTCCTTTCAAAGTACATTAATATGTATCCAATTTAGAAAGAGCTTTAACTGTGACACTTCAGCTTTGAGGCATTAGCATTACATTCGAACATCTTTCCCTCTTCACTTTTGGAGCCTCAACGAGTCAACATAAAACTTCACTGGATGTTTATCACCTAGCCTATTGTTGAAGAATTACGGCAGAGCTAGGAATAGCAAATAGTAAAATAGATAGATAGATAGTAGAGATGGACACTGGTTCACGATATACCAGTCGTACTGGTTCTTTCCGCAGGTTTGATAACCAAATTTGAGTGGTGTTGCAAGAAAATGCCGATCAGGCTGAATTTGTAGAATACGAAACAAACAAAAACCGAAAAAGTAGTGATGATATGTGTTGTATTGAACTCTGCATATGGTGTCTATTCTAATAATGTCTATCCCTGATAGATAAACTGACAAACCCTTTCTTGAGGGTAGAACTGCAAAGGGCAGTGTTGTAGAACTAATGCAATTTATCATAATATCTACTATCATAAAGAAAATATCTGGCTTATAACAAATCAGATTAGTTTACCTATAGTTATATTTACAGCTGGTGTTTTAGCATCTGGCTTATAACAAACCATGACTAGTTTACCTTTAGTTATATTCACAGCTGGTGGTTTAACATCTGGCTTACAATGACTAGTTTACCTTTAGTCATATTCATAACTGATGGTTTGACACCTGGCTTATAACAAACCATGACTAGTTTACCTTTAGTCACATTCACAGCTGGTGGTTTTACAGTTCAACCAGCAGAGTATCATGAAGAGGGCATAATGCTTTGCTCTCTGGTTGGGCAATCTTTCACTTAGCTTCTCAAGATGCCATCAATTTTTCAGCACATCAGACCAGCAGCTTCCGTAGCATCTCTAGCTCCTCTCAGCCCCGCATCAGCTTTGCTTCAGCAACATTCAGATCAAGAGGTGGGGTCCACCAAGGAGCCAAGTGAGCCTGTGTATTTTACATTGTAACGATGGTCAGGTAAAAAAAGGGATATTCATTTTTATTTTAGTAACACCAGTCCCTTTTGGTTTGACATAATGACTTATGTTTAATTTTTTAAAATAATAATTTCATAACTTTCAGCTGATCCGGGTGACTGACTGTCACTGACATACAATGTCAGATATTAAAATAGAAAATAGAATTAGAAACCAAATTTTGCAAAAGAGCAACATGACATCATCTTTCATGTTACAGGTGATTTCATTAGTACGCGATTTCTCAGGTTCTTGGCCACAAAATACATAGCATTTTTGGTTAATCTGATTGGTTGAGAAGCAATAGAACGTAACACATCTCATATATCAAACGTAGTAAGTCCCTGGTTAGCATTGATTTCACACTATCTAGTATGAATGACCAGAATCGCGAGCTAATGAAATCACCTGTAAAGGCATAACCTAACAAAGAGCAGTTGGTGATTGATTGCCTAAGTGTGACATTTTTCACTGCATATAAGCTATGATACAGAGTCGCAACTTACACTCAAACAAATATATCTATGACTTTGCCATCCAGCTTAGAGGGCTCGAATGATTTACAATATTAGTACAATATCTCATCAAAAGGTGAAAACACAAGAGCAATGGCTGTTTTACAGAAAAGCCCTGCTTCAGACAAAAAGGTTACTTTCAGATGAACGGACACCTTGACGATGAAACATTCCAAAAGAAGCCATACATTTGATTCACTAGAAAAATTGCATTATCCAAATTTGTAGATTGGGAATATGAGACAAAAACATCTCTCACACACAAAACCTGATATCAATCTTTCATGGGAAGAAGACTAGGGCATTCTTGAGACGTCCACTAAGACAGGAGATACACTAAAAATGATGATGGCAAGAATTCAAAATGACAGCTAAATGAAAGCCACAATGAATCAAAGCAGATATGGACAGATCACCCTTCGAAAATCTTCAGCACTAATCATTGTGTATAGAAAACACATCAGACACAAAGATGGCAGTGACAAATTATACCCAAGGTGGACATTGTTGCACTGGCATAAGAGATGAAGTATACAGATGAAGTCCTGATGCCATACATTGAACATATTACATGGATGATTATCAAAAGTATCCAGTCTCAAATACCTTGTACCAATAGAGACCTTCTGGCAACCTACCAAAGCCTCCTATGAGTCCTCTTTGAGTCTTAATAACATGTATTTGGACTTGACCAATTGACTGAGACAAAGAGAATCTGGTTGTTGATGAGTATTGATTGATGATTAGGGCTTTGTGTTCTGTATTTATGCACTTGGTAGGCTAATCAGGACAAGATGAGGACACAGCTGAGCAACGAGGCAAAGGATGATTGTAACTGCTGTCCACAAACAAGTCCAGGTAACTCAGCTACAGCGAGAATCAAACCCAAGACCATGTGATTGGCAGACCAGCACAAATCACTACAAAGCAAACTCCCTGTCATAAGCTCATCATGTAGAACACTAATGTCATTACTAGGAAATTAGAAATTCTAATGATGTGGTACTTCCTTTTAGAATTTTCCACCCACAGTCTTCCCCTTTAGAACTGGGTATCAAAATTAATTCACCTAAACCGCTAATGCTCACCGGGATTATATAAAAGAGAAAATGACTTCCAAAAATGGAAGGTATAATAACTATTGTGCGATGGAAATCCAAAATAAATTTGTTAATTTATAAGTCAGCAAAAACAACCTAAACGGGAAGAAAGCTACACGGTCTCACCCTGTGAAGCTGACTATTGATTAATAAAGTCACGAAAGAGTGCTGTGAAAACACATTTTTCAAATTAAAGAATACAGAATGGGATAATGACAAGGTTCAGCAACACATCTTTAGAAAATGTACTAAAACAGTCGATCTTATTAAGTATTCATGTCAGCCGGAGTTTTCAATTTTTAAAGACTAACTACATGGCCAGGAAATAACTCAAAGAAATAAGTCACACAAAAGAGAGAAAACTTAGAAGGTAAGACAAGAATGACAAGAATACAGTTGTCTCCATTGCACGCAATAACGGCTTCGTAGACATGGTGTCTTATGGGGAGCTGTTTCACAGTCATGGTTTCTCATGCGGGTTTGTTTCACAGGCACTGTCTCTCATGCGGGTTTGCATCACAGGTATGGTCTCTCACGCGGGTTTGGTATCACAGGCATGGTCTCTCATTTGGGTTTGTTTCACAGGAATTATTTCTCATGCGGGTTTGCATCACAGGTATGGTCTCTCATGCGGTTTTGTAAAGGTATGTTCTCTCATGCGGGCTTGTTTTGCGGCCATTGTAAGATGCATTCTTGGCAAGGATAAAACTTTAGTCTCAGTAACACGGGTTCTACTTTTGCGGAGTGCGCTTGTCACAGGGACGACTGTATATTTCATGTAGTTCATAAGCCAGACACTTGCCACGCTTCACAGATGTAAAAGTCAAACACTCTCTATATCTAAGTCAAGTCCAACACTCCAAATAAAAGCCATGTGACTCATCTAAGGAGTCATCTTTGCAACTCAAAAAGGACAAAAATGTAAAAATAAAGCCAAAATTCACAAAAGATGCTAATGTAGACAAGTTTTGCAGACAACTTCTGCATCTTGTGGACTTAATCTACAAACCTTCTGAAGTGAATATATTTTTATGACACATTGTTTGCCTATACCAAGACAGATTCTCTTAAAATCTTCTTGAAACGTAAATCACACAAGAAAGTAATTGCGGGGGAGGAAATAGACAAAAATAAGCAAGACAAAAAATCCACAAATAAATACTCATTAATTTGTTTGTGTAATCTTTTAAAAAGCAATACAGGAGTCATGTTATAAGCATGCAAATGTCGTATCTCCATATAATTTCTAACAATGAGGATTTTTTCATGTTTGCGAATTGGCCTAAGCAATTCACATGAAACACGTGCACAAAATAATGACATCTTATGATTAGACAAAAATGCAACGTTGCAAAATCAATTTTTTTTCTGTATTTTGTTACATCAAAAAAGTCTATTTGAATAACCTATCATTCGATTTGAAATGATGCACGAAAAAAAAAATCTAGTTAACTAAAGTATTTGATTGCAATTGATTCTTGATCTTGTGTAACTTGCGGAAAATCGATACTTTGAAAAAAAGCAAAAGGACAAGTGCCTATCTAAAATTTATTTTAAAACATCTAACGATAATCAAAGGAATTAAAGCAATGTGGCAATATAAATAGTTGGCAATATAAATAGTAAGCAACATGATAAACAAACATGTTTACTGTATAGCTTCAAATGACATTATCATGAGTAATATCAACATTTTTTTGCACAACAAATTTGCAAAAAGTAATTATGTTTACAAAATTAAAATTAAAAAGCCCTAGATGGAATAATGCACAAGTTAGCATAATTATTTCATTAAGGGTATCTCATAATGTTTCAATTCTTTGGAATTTTCTTCTTTAAAAAGAAATAAATGTCAGGCATGGTGACAACAATGTGGTTGTTCTATCTTAGGACGAGATATGTTTTTCCTTAATTAAGAATATGAGTAGGTGTGAGAAACTAAACAATATGGAGCTGAAGAAAGGCTATTTACAGAAAAAACCTCCAAATGCCAAAGCATGGCAGCTGGGGCCCAATGGCACAAGAGCTCATGATTGCTTGTGGAAACGTCCCACGTTCAATTCCTGGTCAGGGATGGATGGTTTTTGCTTTAGGTCTCCATGGACCAACAAGGACAGGATAGATGGATGATTGGAGTTTAGTAGGCTAATTAGGACAGGAGGAGGACACAGCAAGGAGGTAAAAGATGATTGAAACTGCTGACAAAATTAGTTCAGGTCACCAGGCCAGAGCGGGAATCGAACCCTGGACCCAGGGATTGGCAGCCGTGTGTGAGGGTTACAGATTGAGCTAACCCTGCTCTTATTTTGACAGGAAAATGATTGGAAGAGGATGCAAAAGTGAGGTGAATGACTGACACAGCCGTCCAACGTAGTCTCAGATGACCCGGCCAGAGTTGGTTTCGAACCCGTGACCCATCAAGCACAACAATGGGGTAAAGGATAAAAACTACTTTCAACAAGACAAGAACTGGAAACAAAACTCAGTATGAAGGAGGGAATCCGAGAACTCGCTTGAAAAAACCAAACATTTGATGCGACGTAACTTCAAAAACTCTGTCAAATTTTCTAAAAACAGAACAATAACGACATATCTATTTCTCACAAGAAAAGAAAGGAAAGGTCATAAGTTATTTCAATACAAAATGATGCCAAGTAGTAGGTTTCTGTGAAATTTGATCATGTAGTTGAAAATGTGCGAAAACCATTAAGATGTGGAAATCGCCCGTAAAAGAGAAACATTTTGTAAATGTTAGGAAGATACCATAGAAGAAACACTGTGACAAGAATCGTGTACAGCACAAAGAAGCAATATAATTAAATAATAATTTCATAGGTATTAGGTATTCTAATTAGGTGCTAAGATACAAGTTGAAACAAAGCAAACCAAGAAATTTAGGGTTTCATTCAACTGTCTGTGTCTGGCACCGACTGAACTTGTCAGAAAAGGCAATGGTGAGAAACTGCAACAGGCAGAAAGGAATATATATGGTTACATTGGTTAAGCCCTCAAAGGCAAATCCACTGCCCCTCAATGAGGACTGACTAGTGAGAGAATATGAAAGGGAGGAGTCTACAAGATGTGACACATTTATAAATACTTATGTGCATAGGATATTGTATTTGCAGTATAAAAATTAGCTCATCTAGAAGATCTACAATTCACAAAAAAGACAAACAAGAAAATTCGGTGGAAAATACCAATATGCGTTGACCAGCGCCTTTACTACCTTCGACAAGCACCTGCCGAAAATTTCATTATCCTAACAAAAAAGCAATAACAGAGAAATAAAATCATAGCCCTGGAAAAAAATAGGCCAATAGAAAGCCATCCACGCCCATAACTAGCCAAAGACAGACAAACTGGCTGACAGATATCTTTGTAAAACCATATCGATCGACCAACAAAACTTATCTCTCAGGATGAGGCCACACAATACACAAAAGCAGTACATTTTGTAGATGAATGGTGCCAACAGAATTTCCTGAATTTAAATGTGTCCAAGACTAAGGAGATGGTGTGGGATTTTCGGAAATTAAGTTCCCAGATCATCCCAATCACCATCAACGATACTGCAGTTGAAGTGGTCAGCAGCTACAAGTATTTGGGTTTAACCATTGACAACAAACTTTCGTTTGAACAACATGTAAGAGGGCAGGTAAAAAAAGCTAACAAGAGGATATACTGCATCAGGTCAATGAAAAATCTCCGAGAAAACCCAGATATCATATGCATGTTCTATAATGCCACAATCCCGAGTGTGGTCATGTATTCAGGGACGTGTTTTTACAGCATGATATCTGCAAAGCTTAAGAAAGAGCTAGAAAGTGCCCAAAGGACATGTCAAAAAGTCCTTCCAAACTGTTCTCTGGTTGGAATAACAGAGATATACAATCAGAGACTCAGATCACTTACAGATAAAATAATGAAGGACCCGAGACACCCTCTTGTGAATGAATATCAAATGCTTCCCAGTGGTCGCAGGCTCAGAGTCCCATGTGCCAGGACAAACAGATTTAAAAACACTTTTATTCCTATGTCCATAAAGACTCGGAACTCCATCAAGGTATCTTGATGCAAAAATTCAATTTGTCTATATTTTTAAATTTTGTGAATTTTTGGATTTTTGGATGTCAGAGCCACCAAATTTCACATATGTGACCAATAAATGTATGTTATGTTATGTGTTATGTTATGTTACCTATCATGATGAAAACCGCACCTGACAAAAATACGGAAAAATTAATTATAGTCATCTAATTTATCCGTAAGGATATTAATAAAGTTAACTTGACTTGACTTGACTTGCTAAACACTGCGATAAAACATCTCCTCTTGCTAATTACTCACCAAATAACTCAAAGGACAAGACCAATATTTTAAAGCAATTTTGGAAGATATATATGGAATTATAATTAATTAGTAAACTAAATAGTATCTCTACTATTAGCTCCACTTCTTGAGCAACTACATGCACTTCCTGTTCAGGCAGTCACTGTAGACAGAAGCACTGCACAAGGTGCAAAGAAACAATTTGGTCTGTTCATGTGCTAAGTGAGCTCTGCCCATAGCTGACAAGCTCATATAAACGGCCCAAGATACAGGGATTCCCAGTATAATTTTGAAATAGGTGACATAAAGGTAAGAATTAACCTACATCAATCCATTTATCTGGTCATCCACCCAAACCAAAATTAGCTTCTTCTTGGCTAATTAGAAACAAAACACCTGTGGGATATTGTTTCTTTCATTTGATATTATAAATAATATGCGTCGCGATGACACACTTACTTTTCACCTTACCAGTGTATTGAACATGCAAACCTTAATCAAGATTTCATACATTATAGACACAGCATCAGTTTCACTGTCAGTTTTTCTTTGAAAGTGTTATTCCAAGGAAAAATCAACCTGGTTATGAAACTGTTTAAGTGTTTAATTACTCAGAAAACAGGAGCACATGTCACTAAGTTTTCTTCACAGAAGTTAAATTAGCACCTGGAAAAGATGTTACGAGTATCAGGTGTCCATAGATAAAGACATTTATACATGTACCTATATCTATAGGAATTAAAAAAATAATTGCCCACTGGAACAAAATAGGACAGTGATTGGTCAATTGCCTAAAATGTAATATCAAGCTGAGAGCATGACATCGGTGATTTGCCAATTGCCTAAAGTGTAATATCAAGTTGGGATCATTATATCTATTATTGGTCAATTGCCCAAAAGTGTAATATTTATTAAGCTGAGAGCATGACATCAGTGATTGGTCAATTGCCTAAAGGGTAATATCAAGCTGAGAGCAGACATCAGTTATCAGACGAAAAGCTGTTATATCAACCTACAATTGAAGCATTATTTAATTCAGATCTACATTTCAACTGAAAGGAGTGTTGGTAATTTGGTGTATTATTATTAGATGTGATTAGACCTGCCTTTGACAAAATAAAATGAGAGACAAAGAAGAAGACGTAGAGGCTCAGTAGATCCAAATCCATTTGTCCTATTTATTAGTCAATGGTTTACATGGCCCACAATACATTGAATTCCTCACAAAGAGAAAAACAAATTTGTCGCTCAGAAAAAAGAAATTTTGTTTGATGAAAAACAAATCATTCTTGAAAGAAAGAGGAACCAAGTCTGACAACCCAAAAAAATAACAGATAATTCTTCTTGTCTCAATTTGTGGAAATTAAAAAAAATTGGAATTGAAAGGAAATGGGTAGATGTTACAGCTGTGAATTTTGAGGGATCCGTAACTTTTTATATCGGAATGCTTTTGTCTTTGAGATTCAGATAGACACGTCAGCATTTCAGAGAGACAAATTCAAGTTGATGCTGCATGTTATAAGATTAAGAAGGAGGAAATGTTGCTAAATATTTAATATTTTTCAATATTTCAATACATCTGTCAAAAATATGCCACATGACATGAGGTAGTTGGGATTGGGTAAATCTTAAGGGACTCATACTGAGTAATAAGAGACATGATTTATTGATATTGATATTGATTTATTTAGGAAATTCCCAAAGACCATAGATGGTCGCTTTTAGGGAACTACCTTCAAAATACAAAATTATTATACAGATAGAAATATTGTAAAATACAAGAATATATGGGATGCAGGAAATATTTGTGTAAGTTTTAAAATATACAGTATGATAAATATGTTAATCAAGAAATATGTATTTAAAAAAATAAAATAAAATTTTGATATTTTTTTTTTTTGGTTAATTAGAAAAAAATAATAATAAGACATGAGTACAGTGACTGGGAATTTATAACATAGAGGACGAGAAAATCAATCTTAAATTCAACAAGTAAGTTTTTTTTAAATCAAATTTGGAATTTGCCATTTCAAAGAGATGTAAAATAGTTTCTTATAGATGTGAGATGTACGATAGTTTTTTTTAATGGATATGTATTATGTATAATAGTTTTATATATATATGTAAAAAAACAATAACTACTATTAAAATTTACCTACAAATATAGCAATTAGTAATGGAGCATTCAGAAGAATAACTCTCTGTCCTTTTTTGTTTTATATATAATTTAAAACCAGCCTGACTATGGGTGAAAATCTTCTGTTTAAAATTGATTGGCATACTGTTAAATATTTTAGGAAATCTGTATTTGATGCCATTTCTTGCAAATTCATGTCTCACAGCAGGTAAGCGCAGATCCCTTGCTTGTCTCGTGTTATGTTCGTGATATGGAAAAGTATGAATATTCAATAGATCTTTAAAGAAACTGGGACCCGAACCATTCAACAATTTATAGATTAATTTGTATTCATGCAGTGCACATATGTCATTAACTTTTAAGGTATTTAACATTTTCAATAAACCATTTGTGTGTGCATTATACTTGCTCTTTGTTATGACCCTGATTGCCTTTTTTTGAATTTTGAATAAGTTGTTGGACTGCCAGCCCCATATTGTACAACCATAATTTAAATGGGGTAAAATCAAGGCATTATATATATTGTATAGGGCATCAGTTGGGAGAGTGCTTTTCAGTTTTGTCAAAATACCTATTGCTTTACTAATTTTCTGTGCTATAAATTTTATATGGGACTTCCATCTTAAGTTCTTATCTAAAATGAGGCCTAGGAAATTAAATTCTTCTGCAAAGTCAATTTTAACATTGTCAATATAGATATTTGGTGTTGCAACTTGTCTATTTATAGAATGAAACAGCATGGCCTTTGATTTTTCAATATTTAGCGATAGTTTGTTAAGTTTCAACCAAGTACTTGTTGATTTCAACTCATTGTTAATTTCTTTTTCAATGACAGAGAAGTTAGTGTTATTAAAAGTTGCAAATAAAGTTGTGTCATCGGCATATATCAAAGTCTTTAAATTCTTTGCAGCAGAAGGAAGGTCATTCAAGTATACAATAAACATCAAAGGACCTAAGATCAAACCTTGAGGGACACTACAAGTAATTCTCATCATATTTGATTGCACACCATCAATTTCAACAAATTGCTTTCTATTGCTTAGATAACATTTGATTAATTCCAACGACTTGCCTCTCAGCCCATAATGTTCTAATTTATAGAATAGGATTTGATGGTCTAGAGTGTCGAAGGCCTTAGATAAGTCCATAAAGATATTTATAGGTACGTTGTTGTTGTCCATTTCATCAATTATTCTCTCTACCAGCTCCAAGGCGGCATATTCTGTGGGTAGGCCTACATAATGTAAGGGAAGGGAACATCCAGTATAGACATTTAAATGATGTAAATAAGTAAAATTAAATCGCATCAACCAGATAAACAGGGTGAAATGGAGTACATGCCTAAAGTAATTTGACATCCATATACATGCAATTTTATCACAAGTAGTCAATATTATAGCTTAGAGTGGTCCTACAAATTAAGAGATTTCTGCCGATAGAATAAGGATTACAGGACGGGTGATACTATCCATAAGAGACTTCACTTTAGCATGAGACCAAACAATGCTATACCGGTATATCTTGTGCTCATAACAAATGACGAGTTCAAGCAACTGCAATCTCTACTCCGGAGTATGAAACCAGTGATTGGCTAGTTGGCCCAGCTGACACTGAGCTGAGACATGAAGCTGAGAGCATGACATCAAGCATCAAAATCCAAGAAAACATCACTGTCATCAGATCACATTTTGGTGTATTAATTTGACCTACATTGCCAGTCAAGTATGTTGTCCAATGTCCACTTTCATCTCTTGGAATCAACCATCGTTCTTACATGTATATGTGAATAACTTCTAAAGAGCTAGTAGGAGACCACCCTTTAGCATGTTTACGAGACATGAAGTGGTCTTTCACTAGGGAGGCATCTCCCAGGACTTTTCCAGAGGTAATGTAGAAGGCCACTGGTCTGATTTGACAAACTAGTCTAACAACATATCTATCCAGAAGCTCTAGTTCTTATATTTGCATTCAAGGGTCTTGTCTGGGAGGAGATGGAAGTTAGGACGTCCTTAACCCTTTCCAGACTGAGGAGAAAATTGCAAATTTGGGGTTTTTAACCCTTAAACCTAAATTTTCTCAATGAAGACTTCTGAATTCACATGGATAACCATATATCAATATAAAGTTGGGATGGTGAGCTTTACAATGACATGATAGAGAAGACACCTGAGCACATATGAAAAGCACACCTGCCTTAATTACAGGTGAGATGATTAAAAAAGATCAAAGGAAGTTAAGCATGTTTCTTACAATGAGGCCTATAACATGAAAAATAAGCAAGACTTTTGATGCACTCCAGCACCAAAATATCACTAAATATGTTTGCAACAAATTAGATATAATTCCATTTGGTTATAAAGCTCAGGTATGTACAGGTGAGTCAATTATGATTACCTGTGGACCATTTGGCTAGCGGCCGAAAATCGGACTAATATCTCAGGCTGACAGCAATTCATTACATAGACCATTATTTCACTAGTAGGTGCCAGATTTTGTCTATACTTGGTTGTTTTATTTATACTTTCCTTTTTTGCAATGTTTTAAGAAGATTTTAGTTCATAACCTTATATTCATACTCTTCTGTTGGACCCCCGGAGCCAGGTACTGCAGGAAATGTTCGATTTTGCATATATATTCTCAATTATCACTAAACAACACACCTGTAATTAGACCAGGTAAAGAGGTTATGGGGTTCAGGTCAGATGTGCAAATGCTGTTTCCCTACCTGTATAAGATCACCAAGAATGATCAAAATCTGGCAACTGCTGGTGAAATAAAGGTCCATGCAATGAATTACTGTCCGCCTGAGAAATTAGTCCGATTTTCGGCCGCTAGTCAACTGGTTCTGAGGTAATTATAAATGATTTACCTGTACATACCTGAGTTTCGTTACTAAGGGAAACCATTTCTAAGTTATTCTAAACCTTTTTGACATGTTAAAAACAAAGTTTTAGTGTCATAAACTGATATTTATACTCTCCCATTGAGGTGTATTACCTGAAATGGTAGATTTGCAAATTTTGCTTAATATTGCCAATTAACACACCTGTAATGGAGCCAGGTAAATGGGTAATCGGGGTTCAGATAGGATGTATAGATGCAGTAACCATACCTATATGCGATATTAATACTCCCCTAGTGTAAGTTATGGCAGGGAGTGTTTGATTTTGTGCCTTAAATGCTCAAAAACAAAGCCTAAGGTTGTTTTGCTCTGAGATGACATGTTCAGGGAAATTCCGGGGATTCCCCTTTTCAGATCCCACTTGGATTTCCCGTTCTCACGGGATGAATTTTTGAGAAACAAAAATGGCGATGGGCTGAATGAAAAGCTTATTCCTTGGTGCACATTCTGTGTGAATTTCATGTTAATATTTCCATTCTAAGGTACTGTACAGGGGGCTAGAGATCACGGCCCAAATTTGGGCCACGATCCTGGGCACAGTCTGGAAAGGGTTAAAGGCCTTAACATCACATGTGAGTCCTAAGTCTCACACCTCCTTACACCTGACTCTAGTTTGTTTCGGTTTACTTCCTCTGCCCTTTGCCATGTCAGGTTCTGGGATCTCAACACTTTGTAATGCACCAGACAATTTGCTTTATATCTTTTCTTTTCTCTTTTGATTTTACATGTAATACAAAGACCACTAAACTTCCAAGACCTATGGCCATGAGGAAAGATTGGCACTCTTAACCAGTTGTCATTCAGCATTTGAAACTTAGCCAATGCACTTCAAAAGAAGGCGGCCATGACTAATTCCTGTGTTGTTATGAAAATTGGCTTACCTTCGTGGAAGCTGAAAATCTCCATACTTGGCTCCGTGTAGGGATTGTAGGCAGGCTTGAAACGAATCTTCTGAATTCCTGGAACAAACAAGCGATTCAACTTTAGACATAAACAAAAACAGATAATGAAATTATGAAGTTTGATAACAATTACACAAAAGACAATTATGGTTTTTGAAAAGATACAATTATGTAGTTTTTGAAAATAAAATCATTAAGTTTTGTTTCACAAACAAGACAACTTGGGTTTTTGAAATATTCAGGGTTTCCACTCTCTTGCCAAGTTCAAATTCAAGGTTTTTTCCAGGTTTTTCACGGCTGCCAAAACCAATTTTCAAGGCCTAAACCTGCAATTCTTTCAAACTGATTTTGCATCCTGGACAGTCGTCAAAGTCCAAAATTTGTTGGACCGTTTCAATTTTGGCAAGAGAACCCCAAATTCCAGACTTTTTCCAGGTATTTGGTGAAAATATCACATTTTCCAGGTTTTTCTAGGCCGAGTAAAACAAAACCCAAAATTCCAGGTTTTCAAGGTTTTCCAGGTTGAGTGGGAACCCTGAATATTGAATCGCAAAGTTTGAAGACAGTTATATGCTCAAGAGAACTTTTGATATCTTTGTGACAATAAAATAATGACAGACAGGAGGCCAGGTCAGTGGCAAAAACTTCTCCTGAAGCTGAAAATAAATTCAGAGGTTTCGAACATCGGACTCCTGAAGAAATAGGCCTAGATGGAAACAGTCCATTGGAAACAGGCACGACTCGCTAAGATCAGAACCAGACCATGGTAAGACGTCAGATAATAGAATTACAAGATATCTGCTAACTCCAGGAGAAACGCAACAAATAACTAAATTTCTATTCACAATATTTCACTTCATTAAATTGCTATTTATTCCGAACAACAGAATCAGCACCGAATACTTATTCGGAACACCTATTCAGAATAAAGTAAATCTTCCAAATAAATTGAGCTTATAAACACTCTGCAGTGTCTGAACACAATATGTCAACATTAAATTATCAAAGCAAAACATTTATAACAATGGACTTCCTGTGGCTTCATTTGCAACAAGCAATTAGGAAATTCAAGACGTTCAAACAAAAATCCATTCAAACTGAGGCTTGATTAATGTGTCATTAAAGAGTCACATTTCATGTCTGGTTTGCTTCATAAATAAGCTGATTCTGTGTAACTTCTACAATGGATTTGAAGTTTAAAACTTGAAATACATTGTAATGAAAACAAACTTTAAAGGAATTGTCATTGCATAGGAGAAATATACTCTGCATGAACCCTGCAGTGAACAACCCCCCAACCCACATGCAATACATCCCCCATCATGCTAGTGATTGAACCTAAAGTTACAGTGACACTTGGAATTTTCCTAATACTGTCCAGGAATACACTACAAAGTCCTATATATAACAGTATTCTCTTGCCAAAGACAATATATTTCCATTAAAAAAAAATATATATACTGCATTTCATAGTTGCAAGATAAGTAAAACCATAATTAGATGTTTGCTCGAATTTGGAGATTGATGCCCAATAAGTAAGTGGATGTCATGCTCTCAGCTTTATGCTTAGGCTGGGGCAACTGAGCAGTCACTAGCCTATTTTATTATTATACACATGACGCCATGCTCAAGAGTGCAAATTTTAGTTTTCAGGTATGTATCTAATCAGTTGCAGGGAGCAGTCGAACAAAACAAACACAAACGTTTTATTTGTAATTAAGTATCAACAGAGCTTGTTCTCCAGTAATAATTATTATATCGTCATTTTCAGTTTCTGAAAATTGCAACAAAAACAATATATCATCATTGATCAATTTAAAGAAATAAACACAACTAAATCCAAATACAACAATGGAGGCAGTATAAAAAAGAAAAAACGTACAATTCCAGAAAATGATATAAAAGAAAATATTCCTTTAATCCACACAAGTTATGAAAAAAGTAAGGTCAGGCTGACACTATATATGGAAATAGAGCCATGAATGCTTCTTCATAAATAATTGAATGAGGCAAACATCTCTTAGATCTGAAACATGCTAAATGCCATATAATAGCTTTCAAGTTAGCTTTGGTATATCAGTTGCCATTTGGTTTGAAGCCAACAGTGGATAAACCTTCAGTGCAAGGCTACAGGCACTTACTCACAAAGCATCTGAGAGTTATTCAAGACATTTTCTTGAGAATCAGGAATGTGAGAAAGTCCCCAATCTGCCTTAAAAGACTCCATGCAGTGAACTTCCCAATTTAATAGCAATGGAAACCTAGCACCAAGACCATTTACTGCCTCAGCTGCTGAAGCTGTTCAGTTTGAAATCACTATCACGAACTCATGTTGTTAAACACTTAAGTGGCATCATCTCTTACAAAAAATGCAATTGATCCAAACCATCCAAGCTGATGCTCCACCATTTTTTTTTCTGCTACCTAATCTATGCGATCAATGGCCCCTCAAATATAGCAGTCCACATGAGCGCACCCTCGAATAGAGGCCCTGGGTGTCTGTCTTTCCTAAAAAATAGAGGCATCTCTTGAATAAGAGCCCCTACCGAGGCCAGCATTATGGGTAGTCAGGAAATCTAAAAAGTTTAATCAACTTTTATATCTTGACATCTTGCTTAATCATTTTTCTCCAATAAGGCAAGATTCTTTTCATTTTCTTTGGAATTCTGAAAATAATTGAGGTCAACTTAAATAAAGGCCCACTTTGATTAAAGGCCAACTTTGAATGAAGGCCCACTTCAAATAAAAGTCCATTTCAAATAAAGGTACATTTCAAATAAAGGCCCACTTTGAATAAAGGCCCATTTCAAACAAAAGCCCATTTCAAATAAAGACTCACTTCAAATAGGCTCACATAGAGCTACCATTAGTGCAGAATGTTAGAACAAATTATAAAATCGATTGCATTGTACTTAAAATTGTGCACAATGAATTATGAAAAATGAAGAAATCAATCAGACAAACAACGGTTCCACAACCCAGCAACGACACAATCAATCTCTAGTCAACATCTTTCAATACATTAACATGCTAGGCTTTGCTTTTGATTTAAAAAATCTTTTGTATTCCTTTTAAAACCCCGTTCTGTGCCTTCTACAAAAAAGGGCAAATGGGATGTCCACCACTGACCAACCAGATTAAGAACTTGAAAATACTAGAGATGACCATGGGAAGATTCTGGCAGCCGAGGTTAGTCAAATTCCACATACTTGGCAAATTGTGTATCATTGCTGAAATTGCAAAAATTGACAATCTCCTCTTTGCAAAAAACAGAGAATCATGATTTCACATTTGCTTGAATTTGGAGCTTGATGTCAGCTGGGCAAGCATGATGTCATGTTCTAAGCTTCATGTCACAGCTAGGGGCAACTGACCAATTACAGGCAAGATATGAACATATGTGACGTCATGACAATGTGTTTTGGGATTTCAATCAGGTTCTCGGTTTATTGGTTGGTCCACGACTCTAGCATGTCCATGTGGGACATGCAAATGTGTTATTTGCCTCATTAAGTACATTGCAGAAGACAAAAATCGAGAGACAGTTTGGACCAAAATAACTGTCTCTTTCGAAGACTCTTCATATTTACGAATTCTATGCAGCGACATCAAAATGCGCAAGAATTAAGAGTTTCCTACCAAGATGAATCACCGTTGATGTATGACTGCATCCTGAATTCTCGATTGTCTAGAATGCAATTAATTTCCAAGAAGAAAATGTAGTAATCCTTTAAAAAGCTGGTGGAGATTTCCATGGGAGATCATGTTTTAAAGGAAAGGCTCAGGAAATCAAACAAAGGAGAATAACCAACATGCATAGAACTTGCATACCCTGTCATGCCATGCAAATCTGCCTCACAGATATTACAATCACTAGCAGTGCATAAGCCTATTCTAAGGAATATTTGTACCAGCAGAATATACTGGTAACCTGATATCATTACAAAAATGAGAAGCCCTCTAATCCCTGCATTAGCTAAAATAAGCAGCATTAGCAATGCAGTATTCCATTTTAATGCAACTAATCCTTCTATATAATTGAATACTTCGAAAATTGCAACAGAATAAAGACACCTTGCTAAAAACAGCAAATAGCATCAGAAAATTAAAAAGACACCAAAACCACAGACGAAAGACATTCTCTATGATTTGGCTTATATAAAAAAAAAAAATTACATGATGTGGACAAATAAAAGAAATCTAAATCTAAATCTATAAATGATATTTATTGTATATATGTTATTTATATATATTATAACTCCATCCTGATCGAGAATGGAACACAATTTAATGTTACTTACTTTTCTGTTTTTGGTGATTTTCGCCAAAATTACAATTACAATAAAAGGTAAACAATATCATATGGTTTGACATAAACGAAATGAATTTACACATGTATTGAAAAGTTATAAAATCGATTTTCATTTTGATCATGGACATTTTTAGTTTTACCAAAGATTTATATTCTTCATAAGACATGTAACTCCAGTACATAACTTTTGTGTGTTAAGATCCAAATCACTTCGCTCCCTTGTTGAGTCCCTGACCATCTCTCAAAATGTACTTGCAACATCAGAAACTTCGATCCATAAAAATAACTGATTCCAAATTCCGAAAGCAACTTTTAAACAGTTACAGTAAACAAATGATGAGTACTTACATTCAGCTGCTATTGCACATCAATGACCTCATAATAAGATTGCAATGAAAAGCACTGTCAATTTGTCATGGAGTAACTTCCTACCACGTTGACACTGAGTTGGTGACTTGCTGTGATAGCATTAAAAGTAAAGGATATGACCTCACAAATTGCTTATGAGTCATAGAGAATAACATGGCATGGGTAGGGATATGACCTCACAAGGAACATTTAAATCAAATTCTGCAATTGCTGGACATTCGTCCATTCATCGACTTTAATGAGACCATATTCTCATTCAAATTTAATACTTTCACTTCTCACAAAGAGCCAGGAGTATTATATACACAAAGAGACTAAATACAAGTTAATTGTGTCATCGTCTAACGGTTAGAGTGCCCACACTTGAATCCAGTTAGGCTCTCAGGGACCAGGTTCAACTCCTGCTCATGGCGCTACACATCAGGGTGATGTATGTGCCCCGAAATGGCTGCAAATCCCCTGTGTCACTCGCCTCATTATCACACTCATGTTGGCAGGGTTCGGTAAAGTCTGAATTGAAGATGTAAAACCCCCTATCATTTATGTTGCTGCTGAAACCTCCACCACTTTCACTGTTGGGCCAGAGTTACAAGTCTTATTAAAGATATAAGATCTTTGGTTTTGACAGAAAAAAAAAAACGTCTGCATTTTCTTGGAACCAGTTCAGGCTGAGAGATGATAAGGTGGTCTCTTTGATATTTATATGGATCTTGCGCAAGTAGGAAAAATCCTCAATTTATAACTTACACACAACACAATCCGAAACTATAATTACTTGATACACTAAGTAAAGACTCAAATGTCTCTGAAACCACATTCATGTCATACTTGCTGACATAAATGTATGGAACACTATACCAACCATGGTATTATATCCAGCACAAACAAATTACAAGTAAAGCAGGGAAATGGAAGTTTTTAATACATGGTCAGGTTACCTAAATGTGACTTTAATCTCATAATGGGCCTTGTTGGGAGTTGCCATTATGCTTTTTAATACTTCATCATAAGCAAATGTTGTGGCATAATACTCTCCTACTTTTCCTAATTAATGGCCGTCTAAAACAACTTGGTCTCCACTCGAGATGATTTTTCAAAACTCTTGTGAAACGCTTTCATTAGCATGAAAGAGCAGCTTTCCTTGTTGAGCTGGATTAATCTCTTCGAGAAATGTGAGACCACCAAAATTAAAAATAGTGAATCCAACGTTTTATTTTACAATTTTTTATTCGAAATGGAGAGCGTATTTTTGGATGATAATGCGAAGTAGATTAGGGCCTGGTGCAAATAAGAGCGTGACAAGCAGGTGAAAAATAAAGGTGTTCCTTTTGCACAGATTTTTGCTCCAATTTGAAGTCTATGTATATGGTAATAAATAAACAAAAAATCAGGGTTAAGTAATGATTTTCGACAGAGATATTACGATTTTTTCAGAGAAAGAAGCAACACAATTTCATAAAAACCTAGTATGATTAAATCTGTCATAAGAATTGTATAAGTCATATTTAATATTTTTCTGAACCTGTTTGGCCATGCATGACATACATGCATATTTTGGAGGGACACAAAACTATCTAAATAATTCCAAATTTTCAAAAGTGCCATTTTTCTCCAATATTAGCCCAGTCTTAGCACAAGATAGAATTGAACATTCCTCAAACAAAGATTTACACGTTTCAATACTTAAAGAATTGACGAAATGTTGTTCTGCATAAAAAGCTTAGTTTGCTGTTAAAATTTCTCAAAGATACAGTTATTAGTCTTGAAGATATTACATGCTGATATAGCAATGAACATTTTGTTTGATGTGTTAGGGTCGGGACACTTTATGAAACTCTACCAAAAAACATGCTGTTCAACTGCTAATTATATCATATACATAGGATAAAATTCGGAAAATATTTTAAAAGGTTTACTGGCATCATCAGAGAGGGGGGTAAGTTGAAAGCATGATAACAATAAACCCTAGCTGCACTTTATCTGTCTGCACGTGTCTATGGGTGTAAGGGGTTCCACTCAGAAAACAGAATGTCATATGTCACAGAATTACTATAGATACATCATTAAATAAAATAAAATAGCCCAAAAAAGGATATATATATATGTGCCAAGTTCGCACAGGAAGCACCAAGTAAAGTGAAAAGAGGTTGGGACACTATCAACGAAACTAAGTTTATAGAATCAAGACCACAATCTCACAAATCTTTTAAGTCACCTCACTGGGTTAACGCATTGTTCTGAAAATTAATTTTACATTTTTGATAGACTAGTTCATTGATTAAAGGAGGTTATTGTATAATCTTATGAAGTATATTAAAATGACCCTTTATTTACCCCGCTGCTGCAACTGCAAACAATTTCTAAGGTAGTTTTGGCACTTAGTGCTATCTCTAGTCCTCTACTGATTCAGAGGACTTGCAGAGTCTGTCATGGCTCGTTGTGAATAGCAAGCAGTAAATATTGCCTTGTTTTGAAGTTTTAATGGCCCATCCTTGATTTTAGCAGATGGATTTTAATCTACTATAATGGGAGATGGTCCAAAAAAATTTACAAAATATATTTTTTAAAACTTTGAATTATAAAAAAACTTTTTCATATGCCACAGTGGAGGACTTAACATGTTTACTGGAAGACAAAACTACCTTAAAAAGATAACTCCGATTCATGCACACTCTGGGTTTTATCTTTTGATGTTATGACACGTTTTTAAACCATTTACATTTACTCAAATGGATTTCTATGCATTATAAAAACCCACAAAAATTGTACATCTTATTGAAATCATGAAAAACAATCGTTTGGATTTTACATGTCGCCTTCAAACACTACAAGATCGGGAAAAGAGGCAAAAGAGCCTGCTTCCAGAAACTCAAAAGCTAAAGCTATTGGTTTAAGGCCTGAATGTAGCTCAGGAGTGCAAAAGAGAGGTCGTTAGGGTCGGGACACAGGTGTTAGGGTCGGGACACAGGTGTTAGGGTCGGGACATGCAACAGTTTTCAACACTATCTAAAAATCCAGAAAGGCTGGAGAATTCCTTTTGGTGCTTAATGATTGACACACCACTCAAGAAAAATGTTGTGGTAAAAAGTGTTATGTAGCCTGCCTGTTTGGGACTGGGTGCCATAACAAACTTTGTGTTAGGGTCGGGACAACTTCAACATAGCAAGAAAAAATGATGCAAGCAAGTAGTTATGACATATAAACAAGGGAATGAGGTATAATATGCAATAGAGGGGTCCTCAACCAAAGCTGGGAGGGCTGATGATACACAGAATACGAAGAACCAATGGGTACACAGAGTTGTTGCATAAAAATTGCTAAAATTTCAATTTTTGGCTTCATTGGCCACTTTGGAGTCCCATTGACACTTCACTTCACTTCGTTGTACTTTCCTCCTCTTCTGCTAGGAGAACCCTGTTATCCAGGTTGATATTAGAATTATTATTTTAAAATGTCACTAATTTTATCCCCTACTGCCTTTTGCTTCTCCTAAGCGCCCAAACAAACATTGACTCCAGCCCATCCTTCTGTGCTCTCCTATTGTGCATCTTGAAGCAGAATCTCCTGGCAACTGTCTCCAGTTCCACGGCATTCTTCCAATCTCTCGCCAGGTGGGACGGGTCAATCAGGCTTCTGAGCAGTTCTGGTCCGTGAAGGGATTCCAGGTTCTCTGTGACATGGTCTTGCAGTGTTCTTATATAGCCGGCTCTGATGTCATCGTACAGGTTGCAGCTCAGCATAAAGTGCTCCACACTCTCCGGTGTATTGACGTTGCAGTACGGGCAGCTCTGCAGCTGGTGTTTTCCTGCGCACTTTGAGCCTGTGAGTGGGTATCTACCTGTTAGGAGCAATCCTCAAACTGCTGCCATAGGCACTTGCATAGCGTCCACTCCTGTTTCCCACACTGGATGGCCATCCGCCAGACTGCATATGTCGACATTCAGGTGTTTCAGGCTCTTCATGTTTCTTGCTTCTTCCTTCAGTTGTTCTTCCCAGTATCTCGCTGTTGCCTTCTTGACTGTTCTCTTCCATTGCTCTTTTGTGGGGGGATTTTCCGCCAGGGTGTAGGCCGATGGTAGACTGTACTTATGCAGGATTAGTCTTACGTAAACTGTCCAACTCTTCGAATTTAGGTCCTTTGTAGCAAGCTGCCTTCGGATGACTTCATTCTCTGGTGTCTCACTTCGGTGTAAAATTGTCAGGAACAGATTTAGGGCTTTGCGATGTAGAATGGCTTCAATAGGCAGGCTGCCCATCAGTAGGTAGATAGCTGGTTTCGCAGTAGACTCTGGTAGGGACTGGAGCATTCTAAGGAGGCTTCGATGGTAGGTGGAGAGTCTGTCAGTATCCTTCTGGGAGATCGTCAGGGCCTCCAGGCCGTACATGAGGGCAGGGCTCACGTAGACTTCCACAAGCTTCTTGGAGACACTGGGGGAGATTCCGTTCATTCCAGTGAAGCCCGCTCCCATAAGCTGGTATGCTGTTTTCCTCCCTGATGTGATTCGGTCCGTAACGGCTTGGGTAGATTTTCCGTCTGGGGTTCTGGTGAGGCCTAGATGAGTTTCGGCTTCCGAGTAGGAAATAGGCTCGCCGTTGAATGAGAGACTTGGCCACAGTGACTGGTCAGTTTCTGCTCCCACATGGAGGACTTTTGACTTGGTTGAACTGAAGATGTATCTATCCTTTTCAGCATTATGCTGAGCCATGAAGAGCTGTACTTGGGCGCCGACATCGGAAGTAGCCATCAGGCAGTTGTCATCTGCTACTGTTGGAATTCCTATGGGTGTAGCTCCTATCCTCAGTGAATGCGGGTGGTTAAGGACTTTATCTAGAAACTTGTTATCCTTTGCTTTGAAGCCCTCCGTTGATGTCTCACCTCCTTGGCGTATACCTCTTCCCTCCACGATCACTCTGGATAAGTTCCCTCCTAGCCTCACGCGGGATGTAACCGTCTTGTACATCTCCTGGTACAGCTTCCAAAGGTGTGGGCTGAGGTTCAGGTCGTGCAGGGCGTTAAGCAGTACTGTGTGGTCGACGACATCGAATGCTTTGGATGAGTCGAGGAATGTGATGAACATGGGGGTCTTCAGGTCTTGGGATTCGGCTATGGCCTCAGTCACCATCAGGGCACAAATAGATGGGGAGCATTTCTCGGTAAAGCCATACTGCATTTGACTTTGGTTTATCTTGGAATGGGGTTTTGTCTGGAACATCATTTCCTTCTCTAGCACTTTCCCGATGACCGAGGCTACGGTGATACGACGATAGCTATCCGGATTCTTTGCAGACTTGTTTTTCTTCAGAGTCGGTATAATCGCTCCAGTCTTGAACAGCTCCGGCAGTGCACCATCTTGCAGACACTTGTTAAAGATTGCCGTAAGGATGGGGGTGATCTCACTAGATGCGAGGATGAGGTGTTCAGCTGTCATCCCGGTGACATCGGCTGCCTTCCCTCTCTTCAGTTTTTTCAAGTGTTTTGTGACCCTTTCTTCAGGCACTGCTAATGGGACGGTGTTCCGGCATGTGTGACTGGCGACCAGAGAGTTGCTGTGTAGCTTCAGTAGACTTTTTTCGTGGTATTCCTTGTCAAAGTTTGGGAGTGCTTCAGCAGCTGCGAGGATCTCGAAGTATCCGGCCCAGCTGTTTATCTGTAGGTCCTCCGGGGAGTTGAAGTTGACATTTTGGGATATCCTTGTAGGTCCGCCCCTTTGCACTGTTTGACAAATACACAGAGTATCAAAATGCTATTGATAGTCACAGAACCAGAACTCCTATGGCCACAGTTAAGAAAACTTTCCATTCGCAATATCGAATGCATTATTTCCATATGAGGGGTTAAACAATGCTCAAAATATGCATGTCACGCACAAATGCCCAAAAATGGCCATTTTCTGGATATCAGATATCCAGAACCAATGCTCCGATTGTCCTGAAATTTGAAAGGTTTATTCACAAAATAGTATTCTGCATAACAAAGCGATAAAACATGCGACACACCTATTTTCTATGGTTTTATAGATGATGCAATTCTGGCTTCACCCAAAATACGCAAAAATTTGCACCAGGCCTTAGGTACTTTTTTCCATCACATGACATTGTGCATCAGGGTTTATAAATGAGGACACGCTGAATCCTTCATGTTCACTGCAGGTCATCAAATGCTAAAATTGAGGATCTTTCATTACAAGAACAAAATGTGAAAAGTTTAGCATTAAAAATTGGCATACATGACTGCGTATGATTACTCCAGACTACGTACAGTAATTCGAAATGGATTGAAGTTCCTTCTTTTATAATCACCAATTATCATCATAAATGATTCATAATACTCATGTATCATTACTTCTCAAAAGCTTCTAAGCCTTCAATCATCCCTCTAAAAGTTAATTTTTCATTTTTAAAACTAACCTAATCTCCTGCCCTCAAAGCCCTTATAATCCACATTACTGAACAACCCAATCTCAGGAGTAATCTATAAATGCCCTAATTCTCTCTTGCTAACAGACAACCTTGCAAGTGGAAAGTGCCATGTAAGTTTTCAGTTAACTCATACAATACACCAGTATCACCAGGATCGAATAATTCATTTAAAGTATGATACAAATTTATCAAGTTCATGTTATCGATCCTTTCTTGACTTTATGCTTCTGACTTCTGAAGCTTCATCGGTTTGTCCTGTGTACAACTTACAGAGAGGCGACTTCTGCTACACATTTACCCAAAGACACCAGGGCCTTAAATTTTGCCGCATTCGCCAGTTCAAGAGGTCTCATCCGAACAATATCTATTATATCTTATGAAGATCAAGCTAATTCTAGACCATCACCAGTTACCATATGTAAAATTATCGTTTCAAAAGCCGAGATATCATTGTTTATTCGGCCATAATAATTACTTAAAAGCTATACTTAAACAGCATATACATGAGTGAGTGAGTTTGTGTTTTACGCCCCATCAGCACCGGTGTGTGCTATTTAGAGGCAAGCATATACATGAAGTATAAGTTAGTTAGACGCTTCATTGTCAGATACTGACGTTGCAATTTTGTCAGTTAGATCCCGACCGGAAAATGAAGTGTTTAACTAATACTTTCCCAACAGGAAATCGAATCCGACATTTTCAAAACAGTAGACCGAGATGCTATTTGTCAATAATTATTGCCTTAACCAAGATTTGTTTACCAAGAAAGGTTACTGAACTTGACATGAGATTACCTGGATATTGAGACAATCACGCTTTAATAACGAACTAGATCTAACAAAGTATAAACTACTTTGTCTGATTCCCAAAATAGAAGCCCATCATTTCTGATTGAAATGAAAAACTAAATTGCCATTAAACTGTAACAAATCTGTTAATCATGTAAGTCAATACCATCCCTTTGTTGAAATCATAGATTCTCTAGGGAAAACATTTAAGGAATCTCCATAAATAAATTAAAAGGCCAACTTAGCAGATCACCGGCATCTAAATTTGGAAGTCTAAGAGGAAATAAATCAAATCATCAAGGCTTTCATTAAACCCTATTTATTTCCAAGTTAAGTTCACTTGGGTTCTCCTACCTGAATTACTCCTTGGCAAATTCTGTGGCTGGAAGAAAGAAGGTAAATGAAAGTGTAGGACCAACTCAAGTTTAGTCACACATCTTACAGCCAAAGAATGACAAGTTCTTGCTTGTTTGGAGCCATCAAAGACTTCACAACTGGCCCTATCCAATGCATAGAAATGAACTGCAATTTGTCATTGAGTAACTAGTGACATTATTGATACTCAGTTGGTAACTTTGATAGCATTGAAAGTACGTGGCATGACCTCACAAATGAGTCATCGAGAATAACATGGCATGGACAGGGATATGACCTCACAGGGAACATGTCGGCGCAATTCTGTAAGCACATGTCATTCATCAAAGGTGAAAATCTCAGAAAATACAAGACTGCAAAATGTGAAACATCAGTATATTGCACACTCATGCGTTTGAAACTATAGACTGGCGGGATTTTTGAAATATGTGGATGGTACGAGCATTTTGGGGTAAAAGTCGGGAACCCATCTTTATAGCATATTTCAGGTATGCCGATTCCGAAAAAACCGGTTCCCAAGCGATATTCCGGGTCCTTCACCTCCTAATTTGCATAACAAAATGGCCGCCAAATTAGCAATTTTTTGATCGTTTTAAAGCAGTAACCTTCAATATACTACTGTTTAGGAAGGCAAAAAAGGCAAACTAAGTGGCTCAATCCATGTTATAAAGACCAAGGAATACTCACACCATTTAAGAATCAATTATACAAGTTTGATGGTCATTGATATGCAAATTAGTAGCCGCCATTATACAAAAATGCCTTTTCTTCAATAACTTCCTTACTAATCAAGCAAATTTAACAAATTAAAGTTCTATACCAATGTTTCAAGGGTCAATGAAGATGATGAAACCATCTATTAAGTCATAATACTCATCCAATATTAATTATGCAAGAATAATGGTCATTAATTTTCCAATTTGTGATGAAATATTACAGAAAATAACAATCTTCTTAGTATATCTTCTCTGCTAATCCAGCAAACTTTAAAATTAAAGTGCTTTACCAGTATTTTGAGAGTCAATGAAGATAATGAACATATTTATAAAATGATAACACTAATAAAATATTAATTATGGAAAAATAATAGTCATTAGTATGCAAAATAGCGATGAAATATTACAGAAAAAAAAGAAGTTTTTCATATCCTCGCTGCTAATCTAGCCTACTTTACATTTAAAACTTTAGTACCAAAGCTAAAAGAGTCAAAGGACATTGAATTTATTTATAAAGTCACGATATTCATAAAATATTAATTATACAAGAATAATCGTCGTTTGTACATATATATATATATACTAATAAACAAAACGTTTTCTTAATATCTGCCTTACTAATCCAACAAATTTTGCAAATAAAACTTCCATACCACCGGCTCAAGGGTAAAAAACTCAATCATAAAGCCATAAACTCATAATATATTATTAATGCAAGAATAATAGTTATTTGTGTGATTATTAGCGATGCCATATTTGCGGAAAAAGGTGTCTCTTCAGAATTTTCAGGGACTCAATGCATGATGGCACATGCCGGCCGTGAAATTCAGGAAAGGTCCCATCATATCTTCCTGACAGGGTGTATCAAGATGATATCATATGCATTATTGGAAGATCCCTCAACTCAGAAATGAAGTCACCTTGCTACTCCCAATACGCAAAAGTATTCTGAGGCAATAGGCTACTGACACTCCTACTACAGTGCCGCTTGTAAGTAAGTGAAACGCATGATATTGTGCCATTGCATCAATGTAAAACATCCTTAACCAAAATGCTTCTGGAAGGACGAATTCTCATCCGATGAGAGGAAAACATTTTGGGTCATAAAGGCCGATATGTGAGGCATGTGGGATAAAAATAGCAGCCCATTTTCTTTGCTGTAGTCGGAGTTAGGTATGGGTCAAAGTCTTTGATAAGTAAGTGAAACGCCGGCCCAATGTTAAAACATAGGGAAGGGTGGTTCACTTACTTATCAAAGACTTTGACCCATACCTAACTCCGACTACAGCGAAGAAAATGGGCTGCTATTTTTATCCCACTTGCCTCACACTTTGGCCTTTATGACCCACGTTGTTTCCCTTTCATCCGATGAGAATTCATGCCTCCACAAGCGGTTTGGCTGAGGATGTTTAGCATTGATGCAATGGCACAATGTCATGCGTTTCACTTACTTACAGGCGGCACTGTATAATAAAACTGCTACTTTCCCCTTATGACAGTGAAGCCTAAAAGAAGAGCAGACAGTGTATTCATTTTTTTAATAAACAAATTTGATGTGTGCATGGAATACTGGTAGTGAGAGAGAAAGGTAGGGATGGTCAGGAGATATTCTAGTAGGACCACTTGATGGAGACAATTGCGCGACAAGGGAGGAGGAGGGTACCAAGAGAAACTGGGAGCAAGCAGGGAAGGAGGAGTAATTTAATTAGCTAGGAGTAGCCAGACAGTTATTGAAGAACCACTCTGGGGGAGGAGGCAAGAGCTAGTGGAAGCAGACAAAAAAGGGGAGAGCCGATGGGTAGGAGGCATTGCAGGGAGGAGGAAACCAATATCAGGAAGGAGCTAAGAAGTAGACAATACTTGAAGGGGGCACAGATGAGCTATTGAGTAGGGAGGCAGGAGTTAGGCAGGAGTTAGGAGTTAGGCAGAAGGCAGAGGAGACTGCAGATATCGTGGAGGAAAAAGAAAGATGAGCAGAGAGGTAGGAAACACAATTTGACAAAGCAAAAGCTGTTGGAAAAACTTGGATCAGGCTGAGTGGGAGAACACAGATGTCAGAGAGAGGACAGAATGGCTGTTGTGGAGGCAAGCGCCAGGAGGAGGCAGTCAGGTGGGAGACAGGAGCTATCAGACAGAAGGGAAGAGCTGGGAAGGAGGCGGAAAGGGAGATTATGGAGATTGGGGTCACTGGAAAGGATGGAGAATGCGACGAAGGAGGCAAGAGCTAGAGATGAGGCAAGATCTTTTGAGAGGAGGCAAGAGTTATTGAGAGGGAAGAACCATGAAGAAGGCATAATGTTATTGAGTTTTCAAAATTGTTTGCTGCATCTGATCCCACACAGAATACCAAATAATAACAATTTGAATTGTTATGCCTTTTCTTATTTTACTCATCAACTTTCGTGATGACTGTTTAATTCAAAGCATTTAATATGTCTATGGCATTCAAACTTTACTAATTTGGACACTACATAAAATTATAATACAATGATTCCATGTCTTTTATGGGGCAATTGCTGCTTCAGATTGCTAAGAAGGCATTTCGGGCCATGAGACACTGCCTGCCCCAAAACAGAATTCCAGCTACAGCCCTTATCTTCCTCGCTAATCCAGCAAACTTAACAAACAAAACAAATTTAGGGATGTCACTGATATTATTATGTTTTGAATGAGTTCATGACCTGCATTGACCTTTGAAGTATTGTAGACTAACTTTGAAAAAACTGAAATTGTTGGAAGACTTAATTTGCTTAAGTTTGCTTGATGCATAGGAAAGGTATAAGAATAAACTTTTTTTGCAGTTATATAACACTGCTAATTTACTACTGACTGCAGGTCTTGCATAACTAATATCAGATGAATGTAAGGCCTTTGTCGATGACTTCTTCATTGGCCCTTAAAATATTGACATATACATTTTATTTTGTAAAGTTTGCAGGATTAGCAGCATCGATATAACGAAATCTATTCTTCTGAAAAATGTCATGCTAATTTGCATACTAATGACAATAATTATTGTTTTTCCATAATTAATATTTGATAAGAGTTATGACTTTATGAATAAGTTCATTATCTTCATAGACTTTAAAACATTGGTATAGACCTTTAATTTGTAAAGATTCCTGGATTAGCAGAGACGACACTGTGAAGATTGGTATTTTCTGTAATATTTCATGGCTAATTAACATACTAATGACCATTATTCTTGCATATTTGATATTCGATGAGTGTTATGACTTAAAAGATGGTTTCATTATCTTCATTGGCCCTTAAAACAATGGTATAGAACTTTAATTTGTTAAATTTGCTTGATTAGTAAGGAAGTTATTGAAGAAAAGGCATTTTTGTATAATGGCGACTACTAATTTGCATATAAATGACCATCAAACTTGTATAATTGATTCTAAAATAGTGTGAGTATTCCTTGGTCTTTATAACATGGATTGAGCCACTTAGTTTGCCTTTTTTGCTTTCCTAAACAGCAGTATATTGAAGGTTACTGCTTTAAAACGATCAAAAAATTGCTAATTTGGCGGCCATTTTGTTATGCAAATTAGGAGGTGAAGGACCCGGAATATCGCTTGGGAACCGGTTTTTTCGGAATCGGCATACCTGAAATATGCTAAAAAGATGGGTTCCCGACTTTTACCCCAAAATGCTCGTACCTCTTCAAATAAAGCCATTTTTCAAAAATCCCGCCAGTCTATAAGTTTAAATTGGTGAATACAAAATCACAGAAAGGAAACGCTAAATGTTGTATAGAATTCTAAATGAACTTTTAAATTCTACATCAGCAGCAGACTGAGGTCTATTTACAAAGCAATGCATGTGAACAGCTCATTGCATTGTGCATTCTGTGGTCTTCGGTAGGATTCTCTCCAATCTATTTAACGGTCTCTCGAATTGCCCTATTGTCTGGCCCCCAGAAGTTTACAGACAAATGTTCGCAAGTCTAGAAATTAGAATCTGTTTCAAATGGAGGCAATATTCTGCTCACGTGTCAATGATTCCATTTTCATTTTGAGACAAGCTCTATTGAAATGACCATCGCAACTGTAGACTTACAAATACTTAAGTTTTATATAGACCCCATGGAACAGCTTCTTCAATTTAAAAACATTCACAAGGCACTTAACATTCTAGACATAGCCTTAAAAGGTCTGCAAATAGTTCCTAAATACTCCAATATGCTACTTAAGAGGATTCCAAAACACAGACTAGATATGTTACAAGACAACATATATTGAGCCAATATATACTTGTTGACCAATATATACCAATGATACATTCAAATACAGCATATTACAACACAGGATAACAGTAATAAACTTATAAGGACAGTAAAAGGATGATTGGATGCTACTTTGAAAGTACAAAGTATCATAGAGCCAATTTTCCGATTTTAAAAGTCTACGTGGAGACTAGGGTAGGTTGATTTCGGAACTTCACCATTGGACAAATTGGGATAGTGAGATTTTCATATCAAAAGGCTATATCCAAAATTTTAGGTCTCTAACTTGAAAACTTTTTTGAGGAAATGACATTGAATTTTTGACATTTTGAACATTTTTCAGTTGTTTCGCAAAGTCGCGGTTTCGTATAACTTTTTGATCTGCACTTCTTATAAAATGCACACTTTTGAGAAAGAAAGTCAGATCTGATGATTCAAAGCAGTAATAAACAGGAAATTTCTTGAAAAAAGTGTTTGTACTAGTCCTTGGTTATATTCTACCCTATGTCAGTCGACTGGATTACACTTTCACAAGCATTGGAGGTCTTAAAATGAGCCATAGCGGAGGTATGGGGGAGTAACAGTTTCATTTGGCAAACCTATGAAACTTTGCCGAGCTTTCCAGCTGCACAATTTAATTTTTAATGAATCGAATGTCAGAAGTAAAATTTCAAAGTGGTATTGATGCAAACAAGTTCTTAGCCAACATCAAGCATATATAACGGTAGGTTAAAATTTGAGATGTAGACCTTTGTATGACACTGCACACAAAAAAAGCAAATCGTATTTTTTCTCTCTCTTTCTGAGCATTGATATCATTTTGGAAATGTAATAGTCCCAATACAATAGGCATGATGTGTTCCGTAAGGCTCCAGTGATGACGTAAAGTGCTGTCTAATATTTATCAAGACCTCCCTTTAACACCTCAGTTCCATTATGAAACTGTTAGAAACTGTAAAGAAGTGCTTTAATAATTTGCATAGTACCTTAATTGTCAAAGCAGGGAAGCTTCATGTTACAACTTCCGCACACCAGTACAGAAATATACAATTTCCAATCAGGTGGTTGTTCTATTTGAACTTCTTTCTTAGTTAGAATGATGCCGTGGATTCCATTTCTTTCTCTTTTTTTTAGGACATTATAATACTGAACCTGATTCTGATTCCAGTCCCCCCCCCCTAATCTTTTACAAGTTCTTAATTTCTGTGATTCTATAAGGGATACCTGTGACAATCATTGAATTGACAAAGGTAACTATATTATAGGTCTGGGTGCTTTACCTAAGATCACTAATATTGTCAGATATCTCAACAACCAATTGAATTACATTTACACCTATAGTCATACTTTGATTGGCAAGTCAAGCAAAAAAATGAAATTTTATCAGATTGTGAAGTTACTTGCGCCTTAAAATTTGGCCTAGACCATTGATGTTGGAATTCAAAATGAAGGTCTAATTGAGCCCTGTCCAACCATACCAGTTTCATTGTCACTGTGGCAAAACTGGACGAGGGTAACTGAGTTACCCTCGTCTCTAAAATTGCCTTAAATATTATGTAATCATGAATTTGAGCTTATCAGTGATCTTACAAGTTATTCAACTGGTGTATGACCATTATCAGCAATCGAAAATAACATTACAAGAAAGAGAAACTGCTGATTTAGGCTGTGAGACTCTAGAAATGGCTTAAAGCACCTCCGAAATGACGAGGGTAACTGCATCTCGAGACGAGGGTAACTGTGACCATGCTTGTTGCTATGACGAGGGTAGTTGTCCCCTTTTCACTCAGAATTAATATCCATAAACTCAAAGAGAAGACATACCCATGCCATCACAAAAGGTACAATGACTATCATTCAAGAATTCAGCACAAAACTCTATTTCTGTTTTGTCAATTTCATCTGAGACTTGTGTTCTTTGTTTTCTAATCCTTGAAATATGGCTTTTATTCTTCCTCTTTTTTTTTAAATTCAGATTGTAGTTTACAAAGTAAAATAAATTATACATGTAAATAAAATGTTTGACAAATATACGTAAAAACTATATGGATTTTGGTTATTTTTTTGGCTTAATGGGATATATGCTGATTACTGTCTGTCAATTTGATATTGAAAAAGAGTGGACTGTTGCACTGTGAAAATGGTACTTTGTCTGTCATCATGCTGATGATTTGTCATGATCATACCCAATACTCTAAATGTTAATTTGATTTAAGGAGACTAATCCCGCTTGTTGGTGACAGCCAAAAGAAAGGATTTAGGATTATGCATCTGATTTTCACTCGAAAATCAGTTATCACAAGTCAAATGGCCTCTTGATCATGACTAACCAAACAGCCTCTATGTTTCCCATGTTGAAAGTAGAGAAGATGACACTTCATCGGCTATCATGAATCACGAAGCGCATTTTTCACAGTGAACTGGTCCTTATTTTTCTATATCAAAGTGACAGACTATAAGAGTTACCCAAGGTTGTACTTATGGTGTCCCATTTTAAAGGATTCTCAGAGTATATTTTTTATACGCAAATTTATTTGAAAGTCTCAAACTGTAAGTCTTGCATTGAGTTTTTTACCACCTCTGTTGTAAGAGGAATGTTGGAAAAGCTTGTCACAGTCAACATATTACAAGTGATTACAGCGATGCACTTTGATACAGAAAAAGACTGTACTGTTGCACTGTGAAAATGGCACTTCATGTGTCATCATACAGATGATTTGTCATGATCATACCCAATACTTTCAATGTTAAAATGATTTAAGGAGACTTATCCCTCTTGTTGGTAACAGCCAAACAAAAGGATCATGCATCTGATTTTCAATCCAAAAATCAGTTATGACAAGTCAAGTGGCCTTCTCTTGATCATGACTAATCAAACTGCCTCTATGTTTCCCATGTTGAAAGTAGAGAAGATGACACTTCATCAGCTATCATGAATCACAAAGTGCATTTTTCACAGTGAACTGATCCTGATTTTTCCTTTATCAAAGTGCATCACTGTAAACAGAAATGAACTGCAATGTTCGTTGTGAGGTCATATCCCTATTTTTGCCATATTATTCTGTATGGCTCATCAGTAGTTATTGATGACATTTGCTGCACTTGTAATGCTGTCATATCTTAGGTCACAAATAAGCCAATGACATTGGGATGGAAAGCACCTGTTGTGTTGTTTCACTTATCTCATCAAACTGAAAGCATACCATATCTTACATGTACCGTCTGAACTTTATATTGACTTACGTTGAATAATTTTTTGTAAAATTTCACAACAATAAATTTGCTTACATTTAGCCAACCGAAAAGTACTGTTTACCACAAATATTGAATGTCTTGCTGCAGTGATACCAGCGCAGCCTAGAGACCGCCAGAGCAAGTTTATATAAATTAAAAAGCTTAAAAACACTAGAGAGAGAGGGAAGGAATGTAAGAAGAAGGAAATGAATAAAGGAAGGGATGAAGGAAGGAAAAAAAGGGAAGGAAGGAAAAGGGGGAAAGTAAGATGGATGGATAGAAAGATAGATAGATAGATAGATAGATAGATAGATAGATAGATAGATAGATAGATAGATAGATAGATAGATAGATAGATAGATAGATAGATAGATAGATAGCATTCATAGCAACACATTCTCCGAATAAAATTAAATATGTACTTCATGGACTTTTTTCATCTGAGTATGAAGGACGTATTTAATTCTGAATGTACATGTAGAAGATAAAAGTATGTCATTCATTTTCAGATATAAACTGCTCACACTTTAAAACGCACACGTATTATACCGCTTAAAAACTAACATCTAATTGAGGTATTAATATGAACATTTGTACTGATGTGGCTGAATATCCAGGCCTAGGTTCTGCAAAGTTTCACTGTAAAGCATTGAGAATTGGCTGCAATAGGCCACATTTTGTGAGTCTGCTTCAAGAACCGAAATCACAACCAATGAAAATCAAGGGAGAAAACATTTTTGTATTAAGTCCACCAGAGTCATTTTCAAGTTCACGGATAATGAAAGTTGTTCCCTTGACCCCTTCAAGAATTTTTACTGCATTTTGTTGGTTTTGGGGGCAAAATTTGGGCTGAATTTTAGCCCAAATTGCCGATTTCCAAATTTTGTTTGTCACAATCTCATCCTCTTCAAAAATGTTGTGTTATAAGCTTGGATAATTACTCCAATGCGACATTTTTTGCAATGCATTCTTGTTATACTTCTTTGTTGACAATTTGAAATTATTAACCTCTGGATGTGGTGAGTATTCTTCACATTACAGCCTCATTTCACTTTGCTAATCCCAAATTTGAAACAACCATACAAAAATACGTCTGGATTTTTTAAAAAGGGACGGATTTTTTTAATTTTTCAAAATCCTTGGCCAAGCACTTAATTAGCAGGCCTGGAAGGTTAAACATGATTATCTTGAGCAGTTTACAAGTGCTGCATCTTTTAGGAGGTGTGCTTTCTTAAGTGTGAGCAGTTTAGATATGCCAATGGCACAGGTATTTGTCGAAAAAATGGTCTGCTTTCTGTTGGATTGGCCTCTTTGGCTCTCGTTTTCTCCATACGATTCTTGCAATCAGGTAACATTGTAATTATGATGAAATCCTCTGGCTGTCATACTGATTAATGATTATAGCTGGAATTCCTGCAGCTTCATTTCGAACTTCGTGTAATTTAATGGACATTTTCAGTTTAACAAAATGAACAACAAATTGAGCATGAGAAAGAAAAGAAAAGCCACAAATAACCCCGTAGGCCTATAGCTATTCCCCACATTTTATCCCCCGGGCCATTTCTAGATACGCCACTGGACATTTTATTTTATTCTGGGATGTAGCATAATGCCTACCATTTAATACAATTTTAGTGATTGGATCATTATTCCTCCTTCTCTCCTCCCTTCCCCCCTTGCCCAGGTCTTCCCTCCTCAGGTACCTACCTGGTGTCCAGGGCCTTTATTCTGGATGGGGGAGGGGGTTGGGGAGGGCCCTTGGGGGGGGGGGGCAGAGGGGGCCTTTATTCGAACAGATTACTTCAGGAAAGAAAGCCCCAGATTGTTTGCTTCTAAAAAGTAAAAAGGCTTTTGATGGCATTGAATCTTGTTAGATTGAATCTTGTTAGATATTTGTGAAGAAATACTGCCAATTGATTATTTATTTCAGAATAGATTCTAGTTAATTATACAGTTATAAATAGCATGTAAAACATGGGTTTGATACAAAATTTACAAGCAGTTACCCTCGTCATCAATCACAGTTACCTTAGTCTTTCAATTTGGTGAAAAGCAGTTACCCTCGTCCTTCTTTAACATGGGATCCAATGGGATGACCTAGTTTTTTCAATTAATTTTGAGAAATTGAGACGAGGGTAACTCAGTTACCCTCGTCCAGTTTTGCCACAGTGATTGTCTTATCTCTTAAATTGACTAAGTTATTCAATACCGCGAATCGGCAAACCTCGCGAAAAATGTCTAAAAACTCAAAACTTCGAATGGATTTCCTCAAAAAAGTATTAGAGTTAGAGACCTGAAATTTTGGATATGGCCTTTTGACATGAAAATGTCACTATCCCAATTTGTCCAAGATTGAAATTCCCAAATTTTTGCAAAATCAACCTACCCTAGTGGAGACGCGCCTGAAGGGATTCTACAACCGTTCATAATACTACTGAAAGCTTACACATAAGTGCATACATATATATGTTGACTAAATCTATTATGTGTACTTCAATAACTTTCTTCACAGGCATTTACAAAGAATCTTTACCACTACAATAATTCTGACAAATTTATGATTATATTGTAAGAGACCTCTCAGAAGCCACAAATTTCCCATTCTACATTACGTATAGCTCAGTAACTGTCCTTTTGGCATATAAGCCTACCAGCCGATTGACTCTGAATGAAGTGACCAGCAAGATGAAGGCACTTCTAATTGAGACCGTTGGCCAAGAATTTTCTTGAGGCTTTCTAGCAACCGAGCAACGAGAGTGGAAGGAATGCGAGACAGGAGAAATGAGAAACGTCAGGAGTAGTAGAAGGAGGAAAAAGAAAAGGCACCTAGCTTCTTGAAGAACTCCCTGATGATGCCCATGAGGTTGCCAAGATGCAGACCCCGGTCGGCCACCAGGCCTTCGATCTGATGGAACTCCGCCAAGTGTGTCGCGTCCAGCGTCTCATTTCGGAAGACTCTGTCAATCGAGAAGTACTTGACCGGAGTGAACTCCTCCTGCAAATCAAAAGAAACCATTGTTAGGATGAGGTCAACACTGAAACTGCCTAGTCACAATCTAGATTCAATCTACTTAGTACTTGCCACACAATAGGGTGTCAGATTCAGCACTCAACAACACTTCATCATCACTTGGCCTAAGGCGACTCGCTAAATTGTTCCTTACAGCTAGCTAAATTAGCGACTTGCTCAATTGCAACTTGCTCACTTGCATTCAGGGTCTTCTCGTTAATGACATTTCTCTTATGCAATCTTGAATTGAATGACAACCTAGAATTGTGGTAGGTACAAAGCAATGAAGGCAGAAAAGCCTATTTTGTCTTGCAACCAAGACATGAGTTATGTTTATCTATACAATTGAGCAATAACCTACTTCAGTTCTTTGTGTCATTTTTGTCTTATACCGAAGAGCAACCACTGGCTCGGAGGTCATTGGTTCGAATCCCATTCCTGAAACTCAATTTGGTCCAAGCGCACGGGATATATCATGGGGGCTGGTTGTATTCAGTATTCTATACTCGTGTGACTGAAAGTCCCTGGGCATATAGCATGTGCCAGACTCCCGGTCTTATCATAATATGTCACAAACAATTAATGTGCAGCTCTCTCTGCTAAAATAGGAGTTGAGCTAACCGGCTGATCGGGGATATACCAACACAAGCAAAGAAGCAAGCACTGAAATCTAGGCCCCAGACAATGTATTCAAGTGCAGTAACCTACCATGTGACCTACTTACTACTGCTGCAGGGCATTAATGAAGACATCACAAATTCACAATCTAAGTAACAGGACACCAGATGAGCAGTAGCTGATACACTTGTGATTTAAATCGAAAAAGCAAACAGCTCCGATCAGAACACGAGACATTCCCATTAAACCTTGCTCAGTGTTAGCGATTCCGAAATGGCAATCTTAGACAAAATAAGAACAATATCCTTTAATTCTCCATGAATCACAGATTGCTACTATCAAGCTGCTACTAATAAAAACAGCACTGCATAATCACCTGAATAATTCATTAGACCCTTTTTATTAAGAAATGTAAGTGTCATGTTTCGCCAATGCAGAGGAAGACAGAATTGTTTCATTAACGTTCTTGCATCCGAAGAGACATGTTCGCATTCTAAATCCATGCAATCAATACTCTTGTAATACCTTTTAAAGATGTGCAATTACCGGTAATCCAAATTTTTTCAATGTACCAACAAGAAATTTCTATCTTCATAACAATGTTATATTTATCCGCTATTACACATATTGTATCTCAAAGTTTTGGTTTGTGGCCAGATGCCAATTTTATTCTCGGGATAAACAAAAGCCAAAAAGCCATAGATCATGTTTAATGACATTTTTCATTTGTGGATAAATTTCTTTCCCTGACATACATCTAATGTTCTCAATGCAGGTGCACGACCAAACGATAGTTAATCAACTTCATTACGAGACATTAAACAATGGCGAATGATAAACAGGCAGCACATTTCTTGTGTCATTTAGAGATATCAGTAATTAGCCCATTGTTTATTGTCAACTCCAAGGCTGGCACTTAGCTAATGGCTTTCCTGGATTACCTGCTAGCCAAAATTTCTCCTTTTTGCTCAGTTCGTTTCATGAATTTCACGCATTGGCAATTTGCCGGGATGGCAGAGAGAGAGCGTGGAGAGAGAGAGAGCCGGTTCATATCACTTAACTCGGAAAGCTACAAGAAGCTGCCAGAAACTTCTTAATGTGTTAAACATGAAATCTTGACATTCCCCTGACATTCCCAACTCCACTTCACTTGAGCCATTTTGGCTGGATTCCCACATCATTTTTATCCCTTTTGCAAGGCAGCAGATGTAGCTCAAGTGAGGGGTTGCTGCTTAAGGACTAAGGAAAAAGCCTTTTAAACCTCTACAGCTTAACACAATAAAAAAAAGGTAAGCCTTTTCTAACCTCATGCTTGACATTTTGCCATAAATTCCTGAGAAGACTCCATGCATATTTAAAGAATCCTTGTTTTAAAGCAGTGTTTCTTAACCATTGCAATACAACACCATATGCTGGGCCTTGACAAATGGCAGTAGTGAGCAGTGGACACTGGTGAGTGTAGTTGTATAGCTGCAATCAGTGCACAAAGTCAGTGTTAACAAAAATGCCAAAAAGAAAAACCTTTTAAAAAGGAGAGTTTATGGGAGTTCAACATGAGAGTAGCTCTTTTCTGATCTACTTGGCCTTTTCCTTGTGTCTAACATTTCAAGAAATCCTCTTGACCATTCAAGGGACAAATAGACCACTTCAACTCTTCTTTTTTATTCCACCATATGTTACTTGGAGGTTGAAAGAAGATACAGATGTCTGCCATATGGAAAAACCAGCAGTTAGTATTTCTGATCATATAACTAAAGAGATACATTACGAGGAACTGTGATGATTGCACAATGAAGTTGATTTTCAATATTCAATACCAGTCAGATGATGTCCAAGCCTACCATGGTGGCCTCGTGCTAGTAGAGTAGCAGCCTGCCTGAGGGCTCCCAGACTCACACAGTAACCGTAGAGTATAACCTTGGTTTCTTTCTTGGAATGAATTTTCATAAAATTTCTATGATCAGTCTGTCAGTCAAGTCCAAATGCTTTCTGATTCCCAGGTTCAATCGCATTTTAATACCAGTCACTTTGGAATGCTTGGGTGGCTTTTCAGTATAGGAGAACCTCACTTAGGCCTTAAATCCCAATCCCTTTGCTGTCAGGTCATCTCTACTGTGGCAAGGATACCAGGCAGCAGACAAGAGTGGACACAGAAAGAGCCCTTATCAAGAAGTCGTGCCCCATGATCAAACTAAATTCTTGCGGAATGGGAAGGGGCGGGAATTGGGACTGCAAGTTGATCTTGCGGGATGAAAACAGGAACCTGCACTTGTGAGGTCGGTGACCGTGCAGGATTGTCACGGTGATTTTAGCTATGTCATATAACTATTGAGTTGTAAAAAAGCGCAAACAACTTGATGGTTTTTCCATTTTGTACTACAAAGTTGACAAAAGGTTCTCCTGTCCTAAAATATCAAGCCTAGCACTTAAAGGCTGCCCTAGTAACACAAGATTTATCTATTATTTTGGTTGGCTATCTGCATGCATTATATTATATGAAGCAAAAATATGATGACAAATCATAATTGTAATGAGTTATCTCTTTCATAAAAGAATAAAATATATCCTTTTTACTTGTCATACTATACAGTATACATAAAAGGATAATGGAGCACTTCACTATTTGTCAATCAATGAAAATGTTGCTCAGTTATGTGCCACTGACGTTATTAATCAGGTCACTGAGGTGAAAAAACGCAATAAAGCTATATGTCAGAGGTATCACCTCAAAGACACACAATCAATGATATCTTACATAAGCTGCATGGAATCAATGTATTTCCAGTACGAAATGAAAGAGATGGCAAAAAAGGCTAAATGAAATGCAGGTAAAATTCAATGTTTCAATAACAACAATTTGAAGACAAATTGCACAATAACAGGAAAACAGAGGCAAGAAAAATGGGAAATTACTTCAATTACCAAGCAAATGTAGGACACCGGTTTCCAAAAAAGTGTCCTGCATTATATAGACTACATGTAATGAGCAATTCCTGCAAGTTAAATGCATATTACTTAAATCTATACAATGAGATTGGATTAGAACCTGACTAAAACAAAGCTGTGGATGCTCTACATAATGATTGGCAGGTAGATCGAAGGACATAATTATAGACACATAGGCAGACAGACATAAATTAATTGATAGGTAGACAATGCAAATGAAAAAATAAATTCAACCATTATTTTTTTAAGTAAATAATTGTTGTTGAGCTGGGATGTCAAGGACAAAAAATTGAAAAAAAAACCCATCTAATTTGTATTCCATGATTGGAAGCAGATGTTTCTGAGCACCTGATGTTATCAAGTCTGTTGTCTGTGGCAAATATTGAAATCTTGACTCCAACATGTTCCACCTACACTGATACACTTGTACCGATACCCTGGATACGGATATAACATTAACATGATTAAAGCACAACGGACAGATACCCGCCCAAAATACACATTCGCCAACATTATGAAACTTTATGGACCTTCCAAAATGATCAAATATCTGCTCGCATTATTGACATCTGAAAGACGTTTGCAAACCTTCCAAAACGTTGGTATAAATGTCTCCTTGAATTGTAATTATATGTTACACATATTCAAAGCAAAAGAGTTCACACAAGTGTCTGTTAGATGTGCAGATTTTGTGTCACATTTGCAATCCTACCAGAGTAAATGTCAAATGTCTATCCAAAGCTTCTAAACTGTTCATGCAATGTCTATTTGAAGTGTTGAAAAACGTTGCACTGTGGCAAACTTCACAAAATGTTCACAAAAATGCGTATTTGAAGAGTTGAAACGTGTTACACGGTGCCCAACTTCACAAAATGTTCACACAAATGTCAATTTGAAGAGTTGAAACGTGTTACACGGTGCCCAACTTCACAAAATGTTCACATAAATGTCGATTTGAAGTGTTGAAACATGTAGCATGGTGGCAAACTTCACAAAATGTTCACATAATGTCCATTTGAAGTGTTGATACATGTAGCACAGTAGCAAACCTCGAAAAAAGTTCACACAAATGTTTTCCCAAGTCTATCTCCCCGGAGGAATCTACCACTCCTTGGTAAAGAGTATTTGAGATAAAACATGCTTTGTACTGCAATGATTTTAGGTTAGCTGTAGCTATGCGACATAAGCAATAAAACAGCTGAAATATGATGACACACCAAAAAAAAAAAAACTGCCAGTAGTCATTCACACTGCTAAGCAGTTAAGAGTCAAGTGCATTGGGTTGATCATGCCATTTTGGCATATAACTCATTTTTTCCACGACATATCTATGGATAAGCTACAGTATCCTACTCTTAAAAGTCTATCTCTTCAACTTTCATGTCACCTCTACTCCTCCATCCCTATCCTGGCCACACCCACCACACTTTGCATGGCGATTCCCAATGACATTGCCTTTGAGTGTGGCTACTGAAATGCTTACAAACAATCCTTTATTTCTAACTAATCATCTTTTTCTGCAGCCCTTCTCACGAAATTTGTTCATGCACCTCCACGACGCCATTAATTTGACACTCTCTTTACTTGCACCAACTCCCCCTGCTCTCCTCAGTCAGGCAATGTATTTCGGAGGGAGGCACAGCCACTAAAGCAACAGCCTCACGTGGCCCAAGCTGCAAGATGTTCAGCCTGTGAACTGAATATAACACCTTTCTGATCCAACAGAGCGGTACTGATTTCAAAGATTACTGTATTTACCGTGGCCTGATATTAAATATGCAGCATAGAATATAAATTCTCTCAAAGCTTACCTGTCAAAACTGTAAGCTGTCCCAATACACAAGTTTACCAAACACAACACCTCTTGGTGAAACACAAGACCAAGGGCCTCATCAAAAGACTCAGTCACCTTGGCTAAAATTGTTATTTCGCCTATGCATAGAACTCTCCCGTCCAGCAGCACACAAGTTGTCCCAATACACACACGTTTAACAAACACCTGTATCGCCGATAATTATTATTAGTGCATCAAAAGTCTCATTCAGCCTACATATAAATACATATTTCCCGCAAAATAATGTTTCTCAAATCTAAGAACAATTATTTCTTCTGTTCTCCTTCTCCCTTAACTTAAATCTGATTATGTGATAGATAAATAGATAAACAGATAGATAGATAGATACATAGATACATAGATACATAGATACATAGATAATAGATACATAGATACATAGATAGACAGATACACAGATAGATACATGCATGCACGACATTGCACGTGCCTACACAAAAAAAGGCTCTCTGAAACATTCTCCATTCTTTGACAGCTCTCATTGTCTAACACAAATTTTTGTTTAATGGCAAAACAAGAACCCACGGATGGCCAATGATATGAGTAGGTATTTTGATTTTTTTAATCTTACCAGCTCATGCAATGTTCCTCTTTACTTTAATACCAATAGTATGTAACAGACATAGGCCTAATGCCAGAGAAAAAAGGTTTTTTGGTACGCACATTATTAACTACATTTATGGAGTACTAATGAATACGCTATCATACAACTCAGATAACATACATTTTGCAACTTTACCTTCATCAAATATTTACCTACTTTAAGTGCAATGTATGACAAACCTATTATATAATATGCTGAGGCACACTAACTCATAAGTCAATTTACGAAATTGTTTATTGTCCAAGGCAAAGAGACCATCCAGACCCTCATTGACTTTAAGGAACCCATCTCTCCAACGGGCGTTCTAGTGTTGTATAAATGCCATTGCGTACAACTGCCGAGCACAGCTTGGCTGGGAATTGTGCTAATAGATGTTACTGCTAAATTGCTTTGCCACATATGTGAGCAAGAAAGCAGATATATTCTTACAATAGTAATGGTGCCGGTGTTATACTATAGCAGGGCTGATGAAGCTGTGAGGTCGTGACAAGCACAGGAGTTTGTAAGGCTTCGCGTCACCTCCCAAGAGTTTGCGGAGAGCCACCTTAACGATTAGTGACAGGCCGACTGTGCGGAGATGCAGGAACACAGAGAAACACACTTCTTGATTCCTTTGCATTGTGAACCTTCTGCAACACACCATTTCAACACAGAGGCTGTAAACAGCAATTACAACTCACAAAACAGCAAAACACTGTACCAAAGTTCCTGAACTTTGAAGTCATTTCGACAGGCGGCGTTGTTAAATTCCTTTTCGATTAGGTGGAAAATTCTCTCCTTCACATTCCCAAAAAGTATAGCGCACCCGATACAGGTTTACAAACTCCAGTGTTATGTCCCCTCACATTCAATAACTGAACAACTACAGAAATAGCGCAGTTGATTTAGAGGGTGTTTTGTTACAGGGGCTAAATACAGTCGAGTGGAGGATCTTACCACAAATGGGCATTTGGCGCCAGATCGCATGTTAACAAACAGCTGGGCCTCAAATACTCATACGTCATGTTCAGTTGACCATTAGGAGTAGAAACAAATTGTAAAAAAGCCAATCTTTAAACGAAATGACATGTTTAAGGACACTCGAGACTGGTATAAACAACAGCTCTAGTTCAACGTTCAATCATTAAAGAACAAAACGGCAAAAAGGTTATTTGCTTTGCTGCCGGTAAGATCAAAAACTCACAATCTAACTCTGCATGCAGTTAAAATTGAGTTAGGCTGGTTACATGATGCAGAACTTTTAAAAGGAACGGCGAAACAACCGATTAACTGTAAGCTTCCTGCTCAGTCTCAAGCATGTAGTAGTCAATAATATTTGCAGTAGGCCTAGGAAGCAGACATTTATTAAAATGGAGTTGGGTAATTACCAATTTACCAGCACATTTGCAACTAAATTGCTCAATATTCAACAATCAGTCACTTATTCACAAAGCAGGTCAGATTCAGGGGACATCCAGACAGTTTGGCTATTTAAGACAAATGGGGTTGGTTTTGTTTGTGTTTTAAGCCTCTGCAGCACCTTAGTGGGCTATATCGATCGCCTTATGATGATGAGAAGAGAAGACTGTGAGTCTGGGACATACCCTATTAATTCAGGGATGCCCAGGGTCTTTCAGTTGCCCCAGCATAGAATACTGGATACAACCCGCCTCCATTTAATGTCCCATGGGCTCGGACTGAAGTGAGTCCCGGGGTGAGATTTGAACCCACACGCTCAAAGCCAGTTGACAAGCTCACTTACCAATTAGGCCACGGGAGAGCTCCAAATGGGGGTGGTATAAGACTTCGTATCACTTCCATTACAGTTTGCTCGATGCCTCATGTTCAATCATTGAAAGACTCGCATTGCGAGAGCTAGATTGTAAGGGCGTTTTGAAAGTCAGGCTAATTGGAGAGAAGCAGAAGATCTAACTTGAGATGTTACTTCTAAGCTTATGTGTGCGTTCAAAAACTTAAATTAGTTGTTTTTTTTTACATTTAACATTTAACATATCCAATCTTCATCACAACAATGAAATGCAAGAACTCTAGTTTCTGAACAGAATAAGTTTTATTATTGTACCTAACTCCCTGTCGAAATTACACTTGCCTTGAGTTTCACTTATCAAAGACTGACCCACAAGCACAACTATTGAGAACGGGTACAATTTATGTGGCAGCCATTTATAATAAATATAATATAATATGGTATGATTTTATATGGGTCATTCCAGATAAGTCTGCTCACTGGCGCTCACTATACTGAACGTCAAATCTGCAATCATTCCAATCATTATAGTGTTAACCTCTGGACATGGCCGGAGCGGGGTTTGAACCCGCATCCACTGCGCACAAGGCAAACGTGCACTGCTAACCACTATGCTACGGAGCCACATTTCTCTCGAATTACCGAACATATCTGCTTTTAGGTAGCAATACATTTTCATCTCACAGGTTAAGAATCCATACTTTCACAAGCAATTTGATTGGAGATGTTTAGCATGGACCCAATGTTAAAACATCACCTGTTTCATTTGCTCTAACGCAGTACTATACACAGATCACTACGCTCCTCACATGACTTGAAATACATGACAGTTGACATTTATTTTGTTACACAGACAGGAAAAGAAGTCCAGATTTATCTTATAACTATCAAGCTTGAATAACCATTTCCAATACTTTAGAGGGGCACCAAGAAAAAATTGAAAGATGCATAAATACACAATAATTTTTGACAAAAGAAGATTCAAGATTGTGCAACTTACAGATTATCTGGTCCAAAGTAAATGCCTAGAAGTATTCCTAAAATGGCAAAACCATACTTATCCAAATAAGATAAGAATAATACATGGTATCTTAAAAATCACAACCCTCTTTCATACAATTTTGAGGAACCATTCTAAATTTTAGATGATCTTCAGACAATCCATCTGCAGGGAATGACATTAAGTTATATATAAAAGTAATGAATTAAATAAGGAATGGCCCAGGCTGGATATTATACTAGGGGCTGCTTGCAGATGCATTACAATGAATTCAGATAATGTGCAGTGTTTCTTATAATCAAATGTTTCTCAAAATACACCATAGACTCTTTTTTGCAATCATTTTGTAGAATTCGGAGATTCCTTGTGAAAAAGAGGGAACAAAGATATGGCAAATACAGAAATGGCAAAATGTTGAATCACACAAAGATTTGTTATGTTTGTTTAAAATTGCAAATTCAAGAAACACAGCTGAGCCTCTTGATACAGAAGAAATTGAAATATCTTGACATTTCGAAAAAATATATATATTCTAAAAAGTTTGAATTGAGAAAACAAATTCACATTTCGATATTAAGAATAGAACAGCCTTGAAGTTTGAGACAAAAGTTTGCCATGGAGAAAAATAAAAGTGGGATATATCTGAAAATAAATAATACACATTATGATATTGATGCAAATAGACATCAAGAAATAAAAATATATATGGGCGGCTTTTATTCAAAGAATCATCATATTTTAATGAAGAGCGTGGGATAAAGCAATTGTTATTACACATATATGTCTAATGACACAACAAAATCAAAGAAAATACTGATTTGAATTAAATCTAAGAAAATACGGACAAGAAAACCCGGGTAATTATAATTGAATTGAACAGTGTCCACAATATGTTCTAACCGAGTTAGACAGGGACCATCACCATCAGTAAGTGACATTTAAATATGATTATTATTCCCACACATGCCTAAATCACCAAATTTATGTGACAGCTATCCACAACTCACATTAACATTTGTGATTAAAGAAACCTGGGAAGCCGAAGAATTCATTAGTATGGTCTTCGGTCTGTAATCAAAATTGGCTTCAGTTCCGAGGTTACGAAACAGGAACAATTCAGTTATATTTATCTCAAAGACAGCAATCTAGAGAATGGCCAATAGACATAGTAATACGAAATTAGTTAGGCCTGTACTGGCATTTAATTGGGACAAGGCACCGATTGATGACGTACTCCTAATCAGCTGTCCAAATCAGTACTTTCAGTGCAACTGCAATGGTGATTTCAAAATTATCGATCCAGGACAGTAAGTGTTCTCAGAAATAGTTAAAAGGTGTGTGCTAACGACAATAGAAAACTTTGAATCAACAGATTTTGATTGGTTGGTCTCCTTTTTAAGTGACTTTGCAGCGAATAATATGACTTTCATGGGAATCCATCAATCAAATGTAAATTTTGTATGTACTTTGATGCCAGACTTTAATAAAAGTCCTGTTTCAGCAGTGTGGATCAGATTTGTAAGATCTTCTAGTATGGGTTGCCCGGACTGGGGATGGAATCAGGGATTGAGTGGTTAACAATCCACCACACTATCACTAAGCTACGCCCCAGGATTCTTATTCAAACGGTACATGGTTCCCCGGACCAAATACCATAAGTTGCAGCAGAACACCGTTATAAGGTAAGAGTAAAAGTAAGACTGGCATATGATATACATCGAAAACTTCTTGCTCCACACTTTTGACATTTCACATCAGAAAGCCCATGCTGTGATATTCTGTGTAAATTGTTTTTGATGCCATTAAAAGCTCAGTCCGAATGTGCTCAGTGGGGGAGCAGTCACATTGATACAATGACCAAATTGAACTTCTCTTGTTTGATAAGTGTCTATTACTGAGCTAGAATGGATATAAAATGTGTGCCTTAAATCCATTGATTAGTCCTCATAAAAGGCTAAATTTCCAAGAAACTGAACAGAAACTCATGCGGAACACATTACAGGGTAAGCCTATTAGACACAACTGCAACTGAGAGGCTCTATTTAAAACCATTAAAAAAATTTTCCAATTGCGTGAAGTTTCTAGCTTTTGTTCAGCTTGTGTGTCACAAATTGTAAAAACCTTGTGACATGACTCACAAAACCTGTGCATGAGGTCGCTCTAACAATGTAGGGAACACATAAAGCAAGGTCAGCCAGATACCTCAAACTGTACATACTGATGAATTATTTTAAAAAGTTGATGACTTATTCACTTCGGTTATCATTTATATATAAGGTGAGGTGATAATCATCAATTATGTATGTGCTGTTTGAACTGCAAAGTCAAGCAAATGTACTCATTAACGGAACCAAGTGATAAACACTTGCCAAAACATTGTCTCATGCAATGCACATGCAGATACTGTCAGGAGGAGAGGGCTGAATGCTAAGCAGCTAACGCAAAACAAAAAAGTTGTTTTTTTCAAATTTTAAATCACAGAAGCAATATCTTTTTCTTAAAAGATATAGCAAGATTTCAAATTGAAAACAATACAGGAGCCACTGTGTTGAGCAACACTCCTTGTACAAGAAATGGTGGAGTATTAACTTTAAGTTACTTAGTGCAAAAGGAAGAGGACTAGAGGAACCATATCCCTGAAAGGTGTCTCAGGATGGTGAGGGTGTTCATACCAAGAACCCCTGTAACATGGTGTAAAAAAAAAACAAGAAGCATTTCCTCAACACCTCAACACAAAAATTGTTCATACTGAAGGAAGAGCGATTAATTTTCAACAACTTAACCTTGGTAAATAGTTAAAGACTTCAGGAGACTGAAGAGCCTTGGTTGAATAGAGTTGCACAATAAATTACACGATGAAATACCACAAAAAAATTCCTAGCTGTAATAGATGGGCAGAAGATTGAAGGAGTGCACATAAAGTGTCCTTTACCAGCCAAGCCCAGTTACTAATGCATTGAACATCAGGCAATTAATGGTGGAAGTAACCTCCAGTTAAACATCTTTCATCATCCTATACCAGAAGGAGCTTGTTGGTAATGGTAGAAAGGTAGATAAGGGCATTGCAACAGCAGTTCCACCATGGCCTAATGGTAAAGAATGCTTGTCCACTGGCTTTCAGGGCATAGGTTCAAGTCTCACCCCGGGAACTCACTTTAGTCCAAGCCCATGGGACATTAAATGGAGGCGGGTTGTATCCAGTATTCTATCCCTGAATTAATAGGGTATGTGCTAGACTCCAAGTCTTCTCATCTCATCATCATGCAGCAGTCACCAAAAAATAAAAGTGCAGCTCCCTCCGCGAAGATGGTGGTTGAGCTGCCCCGGCTGATCCGGGGTATACCAGCACAACACAAGTCAAGTCAAGTCAGACCAGCCAGTTCAGGGTGCTAATGAGGGCTGATTGATGATATGAGAGAGGGTGTTCTCAACATGTTACACATCAAGGGATCTTTTACTTGCTCAGCGCACACACTGGCAATTGAGGCGACCAATTTGATGTCTCATTTGAGAAACACCCACCGTTGCTCCTGAAGGTCTACAAATTCACAAATTTCTGTGAACTGGATATTGGGAATTGACCCCAGAATCAAACGCGAAAAGCCGCAACTCTTCCCAGCGCTACAAATCAAATTTGTTCGCGTAAGGCATCATGAAAATGTTGCAATTCCTGATAAACTTATAATCCTCATAATCCAACATACAAATATTATACGGTTGCAAACGAAATATAGTATATTTTGTTTTCCAGTAAATTGTTGAACACATGCGATGAAACCACATTACACACTTACCATCACTTAATGTACCAATCAAACAGCAAATAATACTTTGAACGTTGATGTAACATGAGCGAGTTGTTTGAACTGGGTTTGTTTACAATCTAACACACTGAACACATCCCACTTTATAGTTTTGACAAATGAAAGAAGACATGTAATGTGGTAGAAACTGGTGATAGAAACCGGTGGTACTGTAAATAAACATATCCACATTACTTTTGATAATGGCTCAATAAATTTTGGGCGGCCCTTTGTTCAAAAGCACGGTACTATGCCCAACCGTTTTCCAAGTTCTTGCTTTACATAACAAATCAATTATTGACTAATTATATAAAACGTAAGCTCAGAATAAAGCAGAATGGATGATTCATCTATTAAGAACCACAATCAAAGTGCATCCACTTGTAGACCATTAACGCGAGAAGAATGAGTCCTAAGTACGACAGAAAATCATGTACAAAATTAGATACTAATAATGTCAGTAGCAGAGTGTAGGTGCTGCAAATTGCCATGTAAACACTACCACGTAACCGCAAATAAGTTAAAATAACCCTTGAATAGATCATGTTACAATGTTATGGGAGCGAGCCACCACCATTACTGTAACTATTAAACGCAGAGACCAAATGCGTCCAGAGCTTATTGATTCAAAATGGCATCACACGACATCCTTGGCACAAGAATAAACAGGGCACATTTAGTTAATTAGTTTGCGCAGTATTTTTGCAAAGGGGGTCCCCAGCACATAGATGATTGCCACCTAACACAGAATTTGATTATCAAGAGATTAGGGATCATAGCTAATCCCCAGTACATGTCATTTGAATGATAAACAGGAGATGGCAGACAACTGGGACTCTTCGGGAAGTTCGGGATTAGGTGTGAAGCTTCCCCCAGTGTCATTTGGAGAACAGTACAACGATATTGTGAATGAAAGTATCCCAACGGCCCTCTGAGACCCAGGATGAAATGAAAGAATAACACCACCAGCCAGGTGGTTAAAGAGCTGGTCTCAAGAAACTTTGCCAGCTCCCCTGAATGTATCAAGTTATAACCAGCCCGAAGACTGAGTTACCAGCAGGATTGTGTTTAAAGCGGTAAGTTAGACACAGACAGTGCATCATGTCAGAACCTGAAAAGAGAGCACCCAACTGGGTTAGACCTCATGAACTTCTTAAATTATATCTGTAAGTATTAATTATACTGTACAGTTTTTAACAGGGCGTTAATATGCAAAACTGTCAGTTAGTACTCAGCTTTTCACAGTTTTAAACCGTCATGGTGAGGTCGAATGAGATGTTAAGTTGGTGGCTGCTTCTACTGAGTGTCTCGATTAAAGACCCTAAATTTAGAAACCAGAAGTACAGTAGACTCCCAACAATATCATCTCATCATTATGTCTGTAATTTTCAGGTCAATAACATGGAGATACTCCATCAGCTGAAACCATAACTACACAAGATTTGTTATGCAAAATGTTAACCGATAAACAAGAAGACAACGACCCCTCATTTAGAAGGTTTCACTGACTGATTAATTAGCAACTTTATAATTGGTGTCACTCACAAGATGATGTGTTCCGGGCAGGACAAAATCCAAGAAAACTGTGAATGACACACGACTGAACAAAACAGAATAATAACGTCTTTGACTAACACCTCCAGCAAATCTGGTGATAGAAAATTTGACCAAAATGTCATTGAAAACAAGCAGAGTGGCAAAGAAGAAAATGTGTTAAAAAAAACAAGACAAGCATTCTCAATAGCGAGCGAGCGAGCAAAAAAAATTGCGGACGACTAATCCAAATAATTGTATACAAACAGCTATATTTACTTCAATTGGAAGATTTCAAGTTTTCACATCAGTTCTTGCTCACCCAAACTGACAAAATCTTTCATAGTTATTTCATTGAATATCTTGTCTCCAGAAAATAATGCTACAAAAAGTAAGGGAGTCTACAACATTCTATACATTAACAAATGTATGGGTTCTAATATGTGCCTTTACATAAAAACTGAAACAATGATTGCAAAAGGTCGGCTACTCAAAGACTCTCATCGAAACAATATCCAACTGATATATATATTGTGCAAATACGGTTGAACATACACAATAGTGACTTGTAACAATACAGGCCCTTGTGTAACCTCTGACCCCAAGCGATGAATCAGGTTCATTAGTAAGGTGCAGAAGCTGTTGCCATGGAAATCCATCCCTAGAAAAAGATGAAGTGGTAAACAGGAAGTATGCACATCCAGGACGCTCATCCACCTGTCTGAAACGGTTGATCTGTGAGACGCTTTGACTCATCCAAGATTTATCACCACAACACGAGGTCATCTACAAATGTTAGGCGGGTAAACCATATCTTTTGGATATTTACTACCAACTTCTATGTCTTTAAAACCGACGAAGTTGGTTCACACTATCACTCAGAAGTGTACGTAAGACAACATTATGTCATACAGTTTAGGGCTGTCCAGAAATGGGAATAGCACCTTCTGCTGCTATTAAACTGCCTCCGCCCCCTCGGCCTATTGTCTTCACCTATGTGGTCTTTGGTAGCAAATTCATCACACGATTACAGGAAACTTATAAGAAACATATAAGACAGAGGACCTGTCCAAACTCCTCCTGTTTCAAAAAAACTTTTTGTGGAGCAAAATCATATGACTGCGATATAGGGTAGATAACAATAATTGTGTTAATTTTTCTCCGTATACAGTGTCTGGAGGCATAACTACATCGTGTAGATAACAAGATGTATGCACGCTATTCATGGCAACCAAATTACCGGCTGGATTCCATCATATTCTTCATAAATCAGCCTCTGTGTCAGATCTAATTTTTCAAGTGGCCCTTCCTGGGCCCAAGGTGATATAAACAAAGGACCTTTCTTGTTTAAGCTGAACAGGTCACTTAAAAAGACATTATGCAGGGCGTCCTCTAGTGATTATAAAACGAATTCATTGCCTTTGGTTCCCATAGGGCAACAGGTGTCGCCAGGGTCAGCCTATTAATAATTCAAACACCTTGCATCTCTCAGAATATGAATGTGTTCCTTCTGACCTTTGTATCTTATTGAGGACCTTCTTTGTGCTATACAGAGTGACAAGCACTTGACATGACTAAGATGTTTGGACGAATCTATTGTCTGTCTTGGCCCTGTTGTGGGACAAGCAATACTCAGGAAAAATATAAGGAAAAATATATGGGACAAGTAAGACAGTATCTTCTACAATATACATTATTATGAAGGACTATATTGAACAATGAACATCTGTGTTTAGACGACCATAGTATCTCTGGCAATGCCAGGACTCGCATGTCAAAATATTTGCGGGCTGGCATGGAAGCACTTTATTCAACCCAGACGATGGGGGTTGTGGGTTCAACATTGAGGCAAGGTTGGGATGATATAGGTATTTTGATACCATGATATCGATTGATGGTGATAACGCAATAACATGATATATCAATCTCCGGTGTTTCTTGCTATAAATCGGTTCAAAATCACAAGTTTCTGATTTTGCGTCAGTCTCGACCACAATTAGATATTTGGCCTGAAAAATATTCTGGCACAGTATGAATAACGGTTATCATCCCAAGAATGCTGTGAGACTGTTGTCGTTCGTCTGAAGCTTGAAAAGGACAAAGAATTGAAAAGAAAGAAACCTAATCAATTGAAATAAAATAAACATTGTATTTTACTTCTATGAACTAGGAAGAAAGAACAATGAAAGAAAGATTTAATTCAATGAACATTACAAAACTGTCTTAAGGCTTTGTTTATATCTGTAATCAGCTGACATGTCCTCAGATGACAAAGACAATGTCATCTTAAATATCAGATGAATGATAATGTTACTAGACAGCCAAATATTTATTTCATTGCTTATGGTAGTTGTCTGCATCTGACAAAGCAGGAATATTATATGGAAAAAATGTGCTTGGTCAGTGCAAATAGTGCAAATCAGTAGCAATCACTAAATGAGGTGCTCACCTGAAAATTGCAAAACGTTTTTAACATACACTTAGGTTTTGTTTCATATCTAAACAACTTTCAGTTTACAAATTGAAATAGGCTTTTTTTGTCATGTATTTGCAGTTAAAAAGATAGATAGATAAAAAGACAAAAAAGACGGATGGTTTGGTTGTTAGATGGCAGATAGATAGATTGATGCTTCCCCTCAGGAATTTCACCAATTAACATACTTATTAACATAGCTGATTAGACTATTAAGGAACTGATGGCTGAGCCAACCTATTTAATCCTAGCCTATTAATTTGGGAATGCTGTAAATTTCATTTGGGTCAAGGACAGGTTGGGCATCAAGGGAATGCAGTCCACTGACCATATCAATTGTGTTTCAGTGTCTTCAGAGCCAGGGGTGGGAAGATATATGCATTGCTTGATGTAAATAGGGAGAATAGAACAATGACTGTATGCACTTTAGCATTATCTTGGTGGGTTATAGAGCCTTTATGAAGATTATGTGCTGTATTTATAAATTACATGAGGAGGCTGATTCGGACAGGAGGAGTACTCAGCAATGATACAATGGGTGACTGAAGTTTGAACTGGCCCGGTAGCCATCCTTCTTCCAATGAAGCCCAATCCACCATCTGGTGTATTTTCTGGCCATCCAACACACAATATAGGTCCAAGCACTGGAATTGAACCTGGTATCCAGTGATATCTGGGCAAGTAAAAGATCCCTCCCATGGGGTAAATGTGTAACATGTTGAGGACTCCCGCTCTCTCTCCCATCTCATTGATCAACCTTCGTGAGCACCCACAACTGGGCTTATAGAGGGCGGCACTTACCATATCTGTCTATCTATCTATATCAACTACCACTGAGGCAACACAACTCTCCTCGGCCTTCACAAATCCGGTTGGAATGCCGATCTTTATGAAACTATTGAGTTTTGAAGTTTCATTTCAAACACTAGGTCAACAACTAACTTTGTCAGCTAATTGAAACGAAACTTTATTCAACAATTCATCTGTACTCATCAATATACAACTACTTAAAGATTTAAACTTCACATCATTGATAATTTTTGTCAATTGCTGAGTGTTGACACGAGTTGGAATGATGAATAGTAATACCATTTTTGTTAAAATTTGGAGGAAAATAGATACCTAATATAAATAAGCTGGGTGCTTTTAAAGATAGTGATAAGCTTTTAACAGATAAAAGTAAGTAACATGAACTATTTAGAAATGACTGATTTAGAAATGTTGAGTAGGCAATATATCTTTTTCATTTTTCATCACTCCTATAAGAGTAACATGTTAATGGCTTTTAGTTGAATATTTCTAACATGTCATTGCTGCAGAGGCTGTTATAAATCATTGTCAAGTTCTAACAACATGATCTGTTATATCCGTTAGAAAACAAGCCATGCAGGTGAATTTGTAATATTTGTATACATTTTAACAATTGGAAGAAGCTGCCTAACAGACAGACAGACATTATTTATTTCATTATTTTTTATAGAGATTATTGAACAACAATACACACAGACATATCATACATATTATAATAATAATATTGTTAAAGTTTAAAAGAATTGCAGATGAATAAACAGTTTCTGAAATGATCTGGACAGTGTGCGTCCATATGTACTATGTAGGCCTAATCCAAGGTGAAAGCACTGCAATTGATAGATAGGCAGATAGATATGGTAAATGTGGTCCTCTACGCCCAGTTCGGGGCGCTCCCAAGGGTTGATTGATGAGATTGAGAGACAGACCTGGAGTCCTCAGCATGTTACACATTTACCCCATACATGTGAGGGACCTATTACTGACCCAGCACAGACACTGATACCAGGGGCTGCCAAATGCCTCATCCTAACAACATCCAACTGCCAACTTGTTCATGAAGGTCCACCGAAAATTTTGGATAACCCATCTGGGTTCCCATCCATGCAAGCAAAGATCTTCAGGGAAACAGGCCTGGACTCCAACCACTTGACCACTCGGCTTACAATTAAATGAACATTCTACACAAAGCAATGAGACTATAAACGTTATACATTCAACTGAGAAAACACCACATGAAATTTTTAAGGCACATGGCACACTAGACTTACAACACGGACAGACGCATTGCATGTTGAAGAACCAAAGAAAGGATTGGGCGGTAAAAATATCTTATTACCAGAAAAAGGCGAAGCTGCTAGGAAATTTTCAATCTCTTAATTTCAACATCTCATGTACTGAATTATGACTCTTCGGGTTGCTAACTCACTAATACCAAACCCAAAATATCGCAATCACCCGACACTAAGCTGCACACCAGAATCTTTCCAATGAGTTAAAAAAACATAGGCTGCGCAGCAGCAAAACTTCAGCGAAAGACATCTTTAAAAGTCATAAAAGCGATGTTGACAAAATTGGTATAATGCAATCGTGGCCAAATCTTGGCCTGAAATTATCTATATGCCCGGTGCCCTACTATCTGCCAGCCTGCCTGCCAGGGTATGTAAAACCATGGAAAGGCTGAACTAGACAAATTTACACATATTATGGTGCAGTTTCATGCATGTACAAGGAATAGGTTAGGAGCTGTGGGTCGAAAACCAAGAATTATATTAATTAATATTTTTCAAATTTTTTCTAAATATTTAAAAAGTGTTAAAACTACCTATCAATGAGACCAGTGAAAGATCTTCATAGGCAATATGTGGATGAATTTTTATCCAGGTACATGCAAGAGAGGCTAAGTTTTGGGTCAGAAACAAAAAATGATAATTTGCAATATATTTTGTCAATATTTCAAAAAGTATAGAATGACCATGAATCACACCATCAAAAGGCACAACAGCGTCATATAGGTGATGTGTGTATGAAATGTCATCCATGTACATGCAATACTGGGAAAGATTTGGGCCAGAAATGAAAAAAAAAAGTTTTTATTACTTTTTCTCAATATTTCAAAAACTATAGAATACCCGTCAATCAGACCACCAAAAGGCACAATTGGACCATATAGGCTATATGTGTACCAAATTTCATCCATGTACATGCAAAAGTGACCGAGTCTTGATACGGAAGCGAAAAAAAAAAAGTTTCATCTTTTCGTTCAATATTTCAAAAAGTATGGATTATCCATCAATCAGACCATCAAAAGGCACAACTAGACCATATGGGCTATATGTGTACCAAACTTCATCTATGTACATGCAATAGGGCCCAAGTACTGGCCTGGAAACTATCTATCCGCCTGCCGCCCGACCGCCCGGACGCCCGGCGGACGGACAACATTTTACCAAAGTGATAACAATACCTTCTTCGAACTTCGTTCGCTGAAGGTAAAAAAAGGTTGCTGTTCATACCGGTATTCTCTCTTTTTCCTCAAGGTTGTAATGAGAAGACCAGGCAAAAGAAGAGTACAATAGTTTCCTGTTACAAAGCTAATACCTCCAAATAACCATTAATAATAATGAGTTTTCGTGTAAACTGACCATCTCACTGCAAAATCTCATTGCCGTGCAAGAAAATAGTAATGTCCAAAATACTTTCCCTAATTGTGTCCTTTATCAATATGATCTACATTCTACAGGTAATATTTGCATATTTTATGAACTGCTCAATGGGAAATGAAATATCCCAACATAGCTTTCACTGTACTACTATTACCACAGCTCACTCGTGCAGATATTTCACTCCCTTGATGACATGTCACAAACTTACATCTGAATTTCTTTGAACTTTTGGGTACTTCAACCTACTTTTGAAGATACTTGTTGCTTTTGCACTGAGTGGAGGACAACGCCTACTCTACATTTTGGAATTGGGTTGCATTTGACAACTCAACATCGGGGCTAAAGTGACTTCTTCGTAAACAACTACATGATCTTAGGTCTTGTTTTCAGCCAAAACAACTAAAACTTACACAAGGATTCGATGAAACAGGTCATCCAGACTAAAACAGTCTGAAAGCTAAAATGCCTCTTTAGTTTGCCCCCCCCCCCCCGCCTCAAATCTAACATTTTGACATCCATGAAATAATTCTATTAAATCTCTTCGGGTTCCTTTACCAAATGCTGCGATTTTAATAAGGCAATTCTGTACCCGATTCACATATCATATATATATCACACATGAAATTATCATTGCTCGAAATACCAATTATTACTTTTATGCAATACATATTTTCCGTGCAACCATAAAAACCGTATATAAAACTGCATATAATCAATAGATATTAAATACAGAAAGCTCATGGATTAATGAGTTACACACAAAAGCCACATATGATATTGTATTTCTGATACTGCTGTATGCTCTGTTCCTGTGTTCCTTTAATATTGCTTTAAAAATAGATGACCTTGCTGAACATTGATATATCTGCCATTTTAATTAAGTGTAACAGAGCTAATTATGTATTGTACACGATTTGGCCCAGTAAGTAATTACACGTATTGACATTATGTGAGCTTCTTCTGTGGCTGCTGTCACAGGCATGAAATTAATTTTGTCTTTTATTGGTAAGGTTATACATCAAACGAAATAAATTAACTGAAGGACCGCTATAAAATGTAAATTAATACTGTGCAACAGTCAATTTAACACTGCTGCTGCAGCATAAATTAATAAAGTATACACTGTACAGCAAAAATACATGTACATACATAGGCGCATTACAAAGGGGAAGGGGGCAGACGCCTGAAGTTCTTTGGCTGTGGAGACAACAGTGGACAACCAAGCTGCTTGGCCCTTTTCCAATACTTGTTGATTAAAGGTCTTGGGCAAATGCCTTACACTTGGTGATATCACAGGTGATGTACAATATACAGTAGCAGTTGACATACTGACTAAGACTTAGGCCAGACATAATTGATATTTAGCTTTTCTTGGAGCGACTGAACCAACAGATTTTCTTCCCCCCCCCCCCAAATGAGTTTACCCAAAAATTAAATGTTCTTTCTATCCTTTTATTATATCTATCCACTGCATCCAGCCATCCACACATGTATATTTCTTTCTTTAAACATATTTATTCATCAATATGATTAAATAACAGATATACACAAGACCTAAATACTTAGTACAAAAATACAATATACAATTTAATAAAGCCACACCAAGACAAAGAGGGTTACCTTACCTACAGCAAATACCTTCAGAACACATAAGAAATATCAGAAATGTACAATAGGGAGAGGGATAAGCTGTGCCATATGCAGATGTAACTTGAGAATAAAAATAATCTTAGTTGCACAACAGGAAACTTGAGAAGAGAAATATGGAAAGAGGAGCTTGACCGTTGACAGCATTCCTCAAGACTTGTTTTTGTTTCGCGTATTAAAAAAAGATTTACCCACCGGTAATACAATAGCGAAGTATTTATAGTGTTGTTATAAATGCACATACTTCATATGACAGTGGTTATAAAAAGGAAAAAATGGTAGAATAAAAAACAAGAATTGATGGATTGCCAAACAGAGGTGACAGTCATATGTAACAATTTTAAGTGAAATAGTTTGTCTTGACTATCATGACAACTGAAACTTGCCTGGTAGTGATGCCACAGTGAACTATAATGATGTTATGGCATATGGTTGTGCCATGAATGAAAAAAAAAACAACTTTCACCATGGCTGGGAATTAGCAAAAACAGTCACCTTGACACTTAAGTCTTCGAAAAACACTCAAACATACAAACATGGAAGAATAACTGGACAACAAAGAGAATTGGATTTATCGCAGTGAAATACTGGCTTGTGATTGGCTAAAAGAGGTGTCAAATGGTATAAAACCAACTAACTTCAATAAATGGAGGGTCAAATAATACATCCGAGTTTTCAGAAGATCAATCAAACATTACACATCAAGTTGCAGTTACAGTATTCATACCAGCCAGACACACAATGGAAAAACACATTTTGACACATGATAGTTTATCTGTCAGGAACAAGGCATCGAAGAAAAGAGCTGGATTCAACACCTTCTTCAGTCCGGGTTGGGATATTCCAAGTCAGGCTTATTTAGATGTGGACTCTTTGCCTCATGAATAGCAGAAATTGAAAATGAACACCATGTACTAATGTTTACCATGTCAAAAATATGGCAAAGACATGTATTTTTGAATATAAATGAGAGATCAAAACTATATTTGTTATATTTGAAAGGACAGAGTCAACATCTGTCTCTCTGAGAACAGATTAAGGAATATCTGAATTTAGGCCTACCAGCACAGGCCACCTTCTTTTAACATCTCTACAGATCAAGACCATTAAGTACATTACCAGTCTATAGTTCCTGTGTGGGCCTTGTTAGGCCATTCAGCACTTCCAAAGCCAGCATGGGTTTGTTAATGGTTATGTGTCAAAAAGCTACAATATGCATTAGCAATACAATGTATCAACCTGGTGAGCCAACAGAGAACTGTCACAGCATGCCATTGGTGACAGAAGATAAACAGGACTATTGGTACAATGTACAGATGCATTGTTAGCAATTGTGTGTGAAGAGCCATTGGGATAATATCCATCCTGCTTCAGATCATTAGCAGTGGCATAAACATTTCAACAGTACATGCATGTTTGGTTACTGATAGGGTTTACAAGTTCACATCAACAGTACATGGCATTTTAAGCTCCTCATCACTTTTCAACAACACTATCATCTTTGTCAATATCTTTTTAAAGCTAATTTAAACACAATTACAATCTTAAAAGACATAAAAGTATTCAAAGGCATCAGGACACTTCCTACTATTTCAGAGCTCGTTGAATAATCGTCCACAACATTAACAATTAAATTCATTGCAGTGAGTGGATACTTCTTCAACAGCACCGACAATTTCGAAATGTATAGTGTTTGGTTATTATTCAATGTTTCACATAAATGCCAAACAGGTTAATGATGTCAAAGATAACTACCATGTATACTGTTATGCCATTTTCATCTTCACCATCCATTATTCGCCCCCATCAACAACACAACAACAACAGGTCTTCAACAACATCACAAAAAACTGTTACAATCAACAAAGTTCTCTCACAGCACAGAAATCAGCCCACCAAAATGACAGTGTCAATCTGTCAGAGCTGATGATCCTCACCCGCCCAGCACACAGCCAGCCCCAGCCAAACAGCAGCAATACTGCTGAAAGCAATCCACCAAGGAATTCGCTTGCCAATCAACCCAACTCTCAGCTATTTGCCATAAAACCAAGAATTCTCTCATTTCCGCCATAGCCAGTTAATCCTGAGCATTCATTAAGGGGAAAATTAATACCTGCAGGTGAGAGAAGGAACGTACGTCATACAGAAGGAAGAACTAGAAGTCCCCCACCAGAAGATATGAAAAGCACTGGTAATGACTTATTACTGGTATTACACTGTAAAACAATTGGAAAGGTTCTTATTTATTAATGATAATATCACGGGCAATGATATGCACTCAAAGGGGTTAAGTAAGTTTAATCTTTTTTAGAATATATATAAAAATCAAGATCATATAAGAGGAAGTCCAGAGCACCCACACTATTTTAAACTATGTGTGTTCATTTAAACTATTCAGAGGTGGCAAGAATAAGCCCTACTTTTCATAAATTAACCTGCAGTTGAAGACACTTTTCATTGGTTGAAATTAAAAAGGGTGAGTGCCAAATGTTTATATGCTCTTTCTCTTCGTAATATGTTCAATTTGCAAGTGGTAATTGAGATTTCCTGACAACTGCACATTAAATCGAAATATTCAGCTTGTCAGAATGAAGGCCGCAGTCATAAAGGGTCCCTTTGGCATACTGGGGTGGGACAATCGCTCCCCTCTCCATCAACATTTTGGTGAACGCTACAAATTCAGGCAAAGCTGGCTAAAATTTGGACAGAAGATCAAATAAATATTATTGAAAATCAGTGGTTCCGAAGAAACCTCGTTAATGATTATGCAAAAATATGGATTATGAACTGTCGCTCACCGGGCCTCGCCATCCGAAAACATCCATGTGTGGTTCACATATGTATATTCTTCAAATAAATTCCACTTCAACAATTCTGCCTCACATTATATTACAGTGGTTTCAGAAGTACATGCAAACCTTCGCAGTGCGATCGACTTGTCCAAATAAGACCGCAATTCTTTAATGCAATAGATGTGGTCCCCGGAGCATATAACTTATTTCGAAATGTCCTCAATCTCTCCCTGCTCTTTTGAAGAGTTTGGTCAGGCACCAGTATTCAGGTTCATGTGACACAGATTTTGGGATAAGATAAAATAGAAAAATAATGCTTAGCTTTTTAAGAAAAAAATAAATTGCAGGTGAAAACAGCCAGCCATGAAAAATCATAATGTAAATAGTGTAAACTTGCCAACTAATATCATATGTGTAACACTATACCGTCTATACGATCAAGAGTTTATAATACTTTGTCATTATTAATGGTAAATTTCATGGTTCTAATGTATATGGACAAAAATGTATATGGACAAAAGCTAGAGAACAACCATTAAGAAAAAAAACCAAAAACAAAAATTGTGATGAAAAACAAACAGAAAAACTAGAATGAGCACTCGGAGATCGCATACCTCAGCCTGCCTTCAAAGTATTTAATGGATATGGCAATCAATCAATCAGTCAATCAACATAGAACATTAATCAGTTTTTGTAATTTAGAATATATATATATTTGTTTAAAGGGTGACCATATCAGTGAAAGTGTTTTTAAATGGGCCCATTGGAGCTATTTAAAATGGATACGTCAATCAATAAATCAATCAATCTATCTATCTATCTATCTATTTATCTGTTCATACATATCAATTGCATAGAGACTATAAGTACTATCAGTTGAACGTCTATATTAGGTGAAGGGCTAGAGTAAAAATGACATGTATTCCATTACAGTGCATGCAGCACTGTAGAGGCCTAATTTTGACTTTCTTTTACTGCAGTGCCAAAAAAGCTCCAATATTCACCAAAATTTAATCAGGTATTGTGCAGTATAAATGAACACATCGTGCCAAAGGAATTCCAAATCCATTAAGTATTGTTGACAAGAGTCGATTAACAAACACACAAACCCACAAGCAGAAATCCCAGAAAGTGCCCACCCTCACAATACTCCGCCTGCCCTGCAGGCTGAGTAACAACCTGTTTAACTGGCAGTGACATGAAGTTGCAATTTGCTGCAGTAATGTTCCAGAGGAGCCTACATGCACATGTACATGTTTCAAGCTCCCCAACAATGCTCATGGCAAAAGCTGCAAGAACTCAATGGAAGTGTCTGGAGCCAGCTTAAAGGACACTTAATTACATTTTACTACTTGTGCAAGCATTGTGCAAGCAATGCACTGAAGATGCAAATGGAAACAGCACAATATATCTGTCACATTCTGTTGGAGCCACTCCGTGCACGTCAGGGTAACAACAATGTAGCGCAGTTGGCGATGGAAATCATGAAATGGCATCGGACAGGCGGAGTTGGCGTTTTGAATTCTAATCTGTCATCTGACTGTGAAAGTTTCATGTCCGAAAGGTCAGATTCTACGTAACGAGGTTTGGTGGGTGTTTTGCAAGACTAATTCTAAAGAAAGATTATTTAGCATTTTTATTATATCCAAAGACTCCTTAGAAAGACAATACAAACTGACATAGGAGGGAGCTCTGCAAGGGTACATTTAATTGCAAGATCCAAGCAAGAATTTTAAATGCTGGGGTAAGGTCACTCATAATATCAACAACACATGAGACTCACAATCATAATAATACAGATTGCTAACCAACACCACTGCCTTATCATTATTGAAACATTACCCGAAAGCACTTCCAATATATTGCCAGAGCATTGCAGAACATTGCCAAAGTATGTAGCTGTACGGCTGCAGCATTACGGAGTACAGAGCAGATGTCGCGATGACAGCCAGATGCTGAGATGTCATCTGAGAAGAAAGGAGAAAAAAAACCGTCTTTGGAAGCAGCGGCAATCTGGCCCGGGCACACATTGAAAAAGTGACAAGTTAAACGGTGTTTGGGAATGCGCAATAATGAAGGCATCAGGGCCTCCAGCTAATATTCATGCATTGTGTGCAGACACGCTGGCCCGGCAATGTGTGCGCAGTTGACGGATGTCGAGACAGGCAATAAAGTTGTCAATTCACAAAAAGCACCGCTTGCCGCACATTCATTCTTCATTCTGCTACTGCCTAGAATTCAGCATCCATTCTCCACCATTCAGCTACCATTCTGCTTCCATTTAGCTGCATTCAGCTCCACCCAGCAACTGTAAGTCCCAGCGCTGCTCCTTGCTACATTCCAACCTTACGCCCTGCACCTTAGCCCTCTCTTGTCAACTGTCAGAATTAAACGTCCCAATGAGGATGGCGCGATGTACTTCCTCAAGGAACAAGGGAACACTACGCCCACTGAACAAAGATTCCTCAATACTGCTGGGTACTTGACAAGTACATTAGAGGTTGGTCAGCAGTATATTCAGCTATTTGAAGTCGCAAGTCACTTTCATCTAGAAAATCGGTTTTGTACAATGCCGAAACAAACAGCCAAAACATCCAAATGTAGCTTTTTGTAAATAGAAGTGAAACAGACTTGGTTCAAGGAAACATGGCAAACGCACAAAAAATATTATTGTATCCAAATCAATGGTTAATAACCCGACATGTTTTTTTAACCCTATCGATCACAAGTTCGTGGTTTGGAAAGAGATCAGACACAAGGATTTACTCATGATTAGAGAAATGCTGCATTGACATGCAAAAACTGACATTGTTCGCTGAAACCCGAGCCAGCAATCCATAAATGACTTCATGCAAATATTTTAACCGCATTGTAATTACAGTCTTGATATCGTAAAAAATCCCTGATGGCAGTATTATATGAACAGGTATGAGGGATTTGCATGTTCTTGTCTACTGTAAGGGACACATGTATTTTGCATTATGCAAATCCAAGGATAGGTCGAGCGATGATGTCTGGAGGACGTGTTCTTTTATGACTGGTTACACCCCGTCCTTACGTATAATGAGGATTGGTGTCCTGTGTCATAGAGAGCCCACAAATAATGAGTAAAAATACTTCCAGAGCACTGAGCCTAAGGAGCGCGTATCACAAAATTATGTCATTTACAATCGGAGTACGTAGCGTATGATCATATTATTGTGCTTTGCGGAATCATGCCCGATGTCTATGAAGCCCGTCATCTCAAATGCATCATAGATGAATCCATCACAAAGCGATCCAACAGCTGTACAATCAGTAGTTCATGTTTGACAAGCACCAGAGGCCAAACCAGCATGATCAGCACATTTTATATTATTACACAAAGCAGCCTCAACAGAAGTAATGATCACGCTCACAACAATTGTGACCAGTGATTCCACCAGAATTATCATTCATATATAAAAGTAATTAAACTATTGCATAAGCAAGCAAGAATCAAAGCTAAGGTATTACTACAAAGGCACAAGGACTACACCAGTGGCTCCAAAAGTCAGTTTATAAAGTGTATGGGTATTGGGAAACATGTAGGCTACATGTATGTTGCACTTCAAATGGTATGGGCCTTTTCTAGCTTATTCTTGCATCGATATGGCTTGATAGGATCATAGTAATGAGGCGAGCTGCGCTTTGACTATATAACAGTTTAATATGACTTAGTAAAGGAATCAAATTAGAGTCCCAGAGGTTGGTAGCCTAGTACAGGGGTCTCTGCGTTATAAGACTGCCCTTTCTGCGGTCCAGAAGTGGTCCCTCTTGGGGATGCGGTCTCTCGTCGGGGCGCAAAATGCACTAAAAATATTTAACTACTTAGGGCGGGAGGAAGGCGGTCACATAAGGCAAGTCAGTCTTACAACGGGGGTCTTATAACACGGGTACCACTGTACACAAGGTTAGAAGGGGCACCAGGCCTTTGCAATATCACCAGCACATGTATTTAAGATCTGTTCACCCGCCTGGCAGCAGTGAAACTAGATGAGAGGCAATTGAAAATGTGCAAGACTAGCAGGAGGTCAGCAGTGATTCCATATATATATATGAGATGGTGAGGGGGCAGATTTTGCAGGTCCTCGGACTGGTGGGCTGTCAGAGTCCTCAGCTTTGGCTATGTGACAATGACATCATAGGATTTCCGTGTACATAAAGAAGTTTGAAGGACTTGGCACATATAAATATATCGGGCCCACGAAAACAATTAATTGAATAATTTGAATTATGTAGGCACATAAATCAATTATGGACTTAAGTCTTTTGATTGACTTAGCGGGATGCTCCCCACTGAAACAACCAACAGTGTTCTTAGGACAGCTTTGCAATAACAAATGTCTATATAATTCAAAAAGGTAACCAGCAATAGGCCTTTACAGAGCATTTGACATCTGGCAGAGTCTGTAAAAAATACAACAAAATAGCAATTCCAGTATTTTTACAACTACTCAATGGCATTGGGTACAGGTCTATATAAACTTTTATTGACATCCTTATATCATAACAGATACATGTGTCATCGATAAAACTACAATGATCATCAATAAAAATACAATGAAAGACAAACTACAATGCTAAGTCTATTCTAAATGCTAGTTATAATGTATGCCTCCATTTCCCAAAATTTAGCAGGCAATGGTATAGATTTCAACTAATAAACCAGTTTTAGTTGCAACTGTTAGGCCTATTAAAGATCATTATGTGGCTAGCAAAAAAAAAACCAAGGCATCAGATTGTATATAACAACACTTCTCTAACCAAGGAGAGTGCAGGTGCTGGTGATTGCCATGAGATATTAATTGACTTTATTAATGTCAGTCAATGTGTCACAACCAAACTATAATTATTTTCATGAATATTCAAAAACGGTTTATGAGTACTAGCTGCACAAGTGGCATTTATGTTGCATTTGAGTTGTTCCATTGCTCTGATAAATAAATTTTCTTGAAATTAGTTGCAAAATGCACATTTGGAGCTGAGGCAGTCTTTGAAACCTGGTGGAGGTATGCTCTTTATGAGAGTCCTTGCAGGAAAGGTTATCCAGTAGAGGGCCAATGCACGAGGGTTGCAGCTGGGGCAGGAACATTTAATTCTGTGGAAAGCATGGCTCAGTGCAGCTTGTCTGGATGATATTTTACAGAATAAAGTGAATTTACGGCAGTTATGGATGGCAGTGGACATGCATAAGCATTAGGACATACACAGGAGAGGATAATAATCCATTTAAAGTGCTGACAGGTCAGTTTTTGAGCGATTTCATGGACGAAATTATGGCGCGAATCTATACATCCGGGGACTTCAGATTCAGATGAAAACATGACAGGCGAGAGAGCACTGTAAAATTCGAGGGATTAATCTTGGAAATAAAGTGTTTTATGAGTGCAAATACTGCTGGAGAAGATAGTTTACAATGTAATCAAACTGTCAATCAATGTGAAACGGTAGGTGACGTGATTTTCGACTAAGTTATGATGTAGAATCCGGGCCAATGTGAGCTGAGTTTGATCAACACATCCACAAACTCCCAGAATGCAACGGGCTACGGCGATTTTTGACAGACGAACATGCTCGTAATTTACCAGTATAATAAAGTTATTTGCTACGGCTGTGAGCAGTGAAATGCCTTGGCAATCAGCAGGCCGTATGAGTATTGTTTACTTGAGGCAATGGGCAGTTTAGCAAGGCACAAAGACGACGATAGCTGGCGTTACTTGATCACACACAATGACCACTTGGCAGACGACAAGCATGTACGTACAAACAATGTTCCAGGGAACAGGATTCTGGCATTCTCCAGCATTCCAATAGACGAGCAGTTCCTGCTAGTCTAATTAGTACTACAATGTATGTACATGGCACCTTATAAAAAAAGACCTTATCACATTTGTTGAGACTGGCCCTGCCCTAGACCAATCAGATGCAAGTTAGTTGGTGAGTATGGTAATCAGAAATCAGAAGAGGCTTGTCTTTGAGAGTCTGTGACTGCCCAATTGTCTCCCCTAAGCAAATAGGTTCTTTTATTCAGAGATAACTCCTCCCGTGGGAATGTCTCAAAAGTGACTGATTACTGGCCATCCAATCAAAATGTTTTGATTTCAAATTTTCCCATGGATTATGAAAATATGTTATTCTTTACAGTCTGGCCTGAGCCTATTTCCCTGAGTGGTACATGGTACAACATTAGCGTGATCATGGATAATGCTGTCTTCCGAAGCAGGTTATATTGATAATTAAGCAAGAAAAGGAACAGACCTAGGACATGAGAACCTTAATTATTAGTATAACTACAGGAAAGAATCCGATGCCACAGAGCGGAAATAACTTCCGATAAACAGCATGGGTCCATTAATTCATTAGGGTGACTAATAGTCACTATAGAACAGCATGACAACGATCAGTACTTATTACCTGTATGTAGTAGAAAATCAGTAGAAACAACCAAATAGTACATCAACTCCATAGATTTCTATCGATGACATCTGTGAGCAGATATATTCAGGTGAATCCTAATAGGCCCACTTTATTATGATATATGTGTTCAGTGGAAACACCGCTTCAGGAACGCTGATGAACGAACACTGATTATAGATCTATCAACATCTCATATACTGTCATTGGCATCAGTGAGCATATATAACAGAGAATCTGAATCTGTATCTAGGCCTGCATTATGTTCTGTAGAAATATCGCTTAATGAACAACGCTTAACAAACACCGATTACAGATCTATCAATGTCTTATACGCTGATATACGTTGGACAAATGTTTGTTTCTTGCGTTGCCAAATAATTAAGGAAGAATCAATCTCGCTTAGAGTTTCAGGTCGAAATAATCAAATCAAGCTGAGCATGTTATGTATGATGTTCACAGGGTTCTCGGACAGACCCAAGTAGTAAAGCTAGATTAAAGAAGTGTCAAGAACAAAGCTTATCTCACTTCAAGGTTTGGGCTTGCCAGAATAAACAGGGCAGGTGATGGCAGCCAATTAAGGAAGGCAGCAACCCTAACACGTTCAACATTGTTAAGACAATAGAACTAATGAGCAGCTCGCTTGTTTTTCTCATCAATTAGGCCGAGGTGAAAAAAACAAGAGTGTAAAGGGGTTATGCAAGGCGACACACTGACACAGTGTAATATATGAGGATCAAGGAAAACAAGACATCGCTCATACAGTATTGAGTGCCAGAAGAACATAACAGGATTCGTGGCATTTGGTTTATATGTCGATAAGATTGGGTGAAAGGACCTCACCTCCTGTATTTTTGCACTAACAAGGCCTAATATGACAGGTATTCAGTAAACGGATATGAGGACAATTGAAACTGCAGTCCAATGCAAGTCCAAATTACCACACCACACCTTGAACCCAGGACCCACAATTTGGAACCTACAAGACCCTGAAGTAGACTATAAAAGCGCTACAAATGAAAATTTCTGTTGTCACTTCGTCTGAGAATAATATTGGGCAGGTAGGCACCTTTGGAAAGTGCGGCCTTCTCATGCAAGTTCTTGTAACTCACGTGAGCTGATTGACATCATCAATGACAACACAACATACATTAGGAAGATCCACAACATGCTACAGTTGCTACACAGTACACATGCACTAAAAAAACAAAGGTATTATTGACTGATTATTGTCCAACATAGACACTGTTTAAAGGGACCGCCAATTCAACATTTCGTGTAAAATTTACTTCTCAAAGAATACCATAAATTGGGCTTTATCTGGGAATCAAACCCAAGAGTTCCAAACAGGGAAGGTATATATAGATAGCTTCACTGGAGACCAACAGCAAGCTTCAATGCACTTATCCTCCTTTTACAGGGCATGATCTCACTTGAAAGAAATACTACCCAACTTAAAGGCGATGCAACATGGCATTACAAATCCAAATTTAGCTCTAACGTTATCAAATCAAAGACATTGAAGTGGTATTAGAAACTTATTCAGGTCAAAATCCATATTGACAATTGAATCTAACAGGAGCCACAAATATGGGCCCATAAGGCATAAAATTGCACTGTTTATTCCGTTAGATCTAATTTTGGAATCATTAATACAGATTAACACAAAAAATCCTTTTTGAACTTTCTAATTATTGGTGTGGGAGGGTAAGTTGATTATAATGACACCGGGGGCAATGCTGACAAGGTTAACGCTCACCTGTCGCTGCAAGTCAAGCAGACAATTACCGAAGGAGGCGCATTGATTTGGGCAAAGGCGACTTCCATCAACATGTTTCTTCCTATAATCTTTGTTCCGTAATAAAAATATCCAATCACTCCGTAACAGTATTTGTTACTCCCCCTCTTGCCCACCATCAATGAAACCCTAAGAGCAACAGGGACTATAACTTATACTGCCTTCCCATCTAACCTTCTATTTGACAACCATCTATCCAACAACCATAATCCACCAGCCATCTACCTCACTGCCATCTATCTCACAACCATCTATCTAATAACAACCATCTATCTAATAACAACCATCTATCTAACAACCATCTATCCAACTGATTGCAACAACTATCTACCTTACAACCATCTATCTGACAACCATCCATCTAACAACCAACCATCTATCAAATAATCATCTATCCAACAACCATTTATTCAACGACAACCATCTAACATCAATAAGATGACCATACTCAGTGAACACAAAGTAAGAAGACTTAATTCCACGGAAAAAGATGTGTAGGTGGCGCAAACAGCAGTAATTCTAACGTAAACACAATGACGTGAGGTCCCATGTCAGAGGTAGGGGGCATGCAGGTATGTCAATACTAATAAATGAGATGAAGGCCATACAGGAAATTCACCCATGAGTGGGACCTTTTTATACTTTTACAATCATTGACATAGAGAATCAGCCAGACATGTAACAGAATAGATGGTTATATGAAATTCAAAGAGAAGATGAGGAACACATTGTCGAGACGTCTATCTCGCATGTCTCATCAATCAGCCACTGTGAGCGATGAGTGGCAAAAACTTGCCTGACTAGGCGACACTTTCCATATCTGCCTACCTGCCTGGCTGGCTAGGCAAAGCAGCAAGGTTCACACAATTCAATGTAAAGTTCATACAATTCAACACAGCAGGGTTTAACAGCAAAATATACCAATAGATTTTTACATCAAACACGTCATTATACAAAGTTGGAGCAAGGAAAATTGGATTCTTGGACAATCAACATAACTGATCACGGAAACCTCACATTTTAGTGACCTACAATGGGCTTATCTCATCCTTTTAGACATTACAGCCGGAAAGGATGTACGATTACTTGATTAATGCACCGTATGACAAATTACCGTTTGGTAGAAACAGCGCATGGGTTCTAGGATAACCATCCATGCTTCTTATGATGATAAACAGGAAGTCTGGTTGGAACTCTTGACCCTGGCAAGACCATCCGTGGTCAAAATAATTCGCCGCCACAAATTCTCATTTCGTTGAGCAGTGTGTACTAGCCGTGTAGGGTCTGGGATGAGTGGGCTCACTTATATTTTGTATTGTGATCGGCGATTGTCCATTAGATGACAGGGGAGCAGGCTAGAGTAAACACAAGCAACATGTACAATCTGTTTCACATCAACATGGTAGTGTCTCGGTGTTGACACTAGTGTCATTGTCATGGAAACCAAGTAATGAATAAGAAGTCGAGGATTCAGGGCATACTGGGTCACGTTGGTTAATGCGAGTCAAACGCAATAGACGACAACTACCCCGGAAGTTGGTTTCCCCTCCGAAGCAAACCCAAATCACCTGTTGTCAGAGCAGAGCACTACAGCGACTGTTAACATCACGGTCACTGCCATCGAAATGAAATAACAAACAAATCAGAAAAGTTGCAGCGAGCCATTGGGAGGAGATCCTCAGACTCTTCATTTTATGTATCCAGCTGTCATTTGACCTGCGGGTGACTGTGACAGTCAGGGTTTTGCTATTGTGTAATGTGGAGCATGCCACAAAGTGTTGTGACAAATAATAATATGAATCTAAATATTTCCCGACAAATCTTTTTTCAAGTCAAGCACTCTGAGAAGTAGGAACCCAAAACACAAATAAAAGAATGGGGAGTATGAGTGATGCTATAGGGTCAATTGAGAGTGCAGGTGATTTCACTGATTTTGTATTGCCTACACATAGTATGGGCCATTATAGTCTCCAGATAAATCTACTCAGCTGTGCTCACCATATTGAGGAGCACTCATATTGTGATAATGATGACCTCTCAACTTGGCAGGAGCTGGTTTGAACCGCTCTACTACAGGCACGACAGATGTCTTAACCACTATCCTACAGAGCCCACTGTGGTGAGTACAGAATGTAGTTCACTTTACAGGCACTCATTAAATTCATGTGAGTTTAGCATGGTGAGTATAATGATATGGTGTACTTCCGTATAGGACCAATTATGCATAATAACATAATTAGGTGTTAACCAGAGAAAAACATATGATTAACAGATCGACCTTGTACTTCCTATTCCATTAGTACCATTACCAATGACAGAGGTTATAAAATTGATGACTTGAGCGCATATAATAGGAGCAGCCAAGCATATACATAAAGGATCCAGTATCACACTCAGGCACTACACGACACGTACATTACGACATGAACTCGAGGAACACCACTCTTAAGACATATCTTTCACAATATGAAGATTATCATTAAGCGGCAAACCCTGGACCCAAAATACACCGCGACAGCATGAAATCTGAAGCTCATTGCAGAAGCCAAGATACCTCATCCATCTGTGACACTAAGGCAAGACAAATTAAATTTTTAGCTTCTCGGATCTTCTGGAGGCAAATTTTCTAAGGTCGGTCAGCAGGACGACTAAAATTAGGCGTGATTTCAATTTTTTATAATGTCAATTTGATAAAAGCCAATTTTTTTTTCGTTGGCAGAAAATCTGTTAGGTCGGTCGATCAAAGAAGCCAAAAATAAATCATGTCCGGCCTAAGCCAGTTCGAGCAATGTACATGCATCATGATTTATCATCCAAGGAAAGATAGTGTGCATTTGGCCTGGAATGACATCTGAAGAAGAACATATGCTTCATGGGGGCGTGCCTTGCATGTGAACTTGCTCCGACTTGCCAAAGTCACCAAAGGTCGTGTGATGACGGGAAAACTTTTTGAAGACGAAGCAATTTGCGTCCGAAAAAAGCCATCTTTGTGGGATATTAAAAGCATTGTAAGCAGACAAGCAAATCAGCAACTTTTCTTTCATAACTGACAACTTGCAGGTAAATCACGTGAAGATATCTGAAGAGTTTCATGTAATTCATTCCACAAACTGCTTAAGGTTACTTCCTGAACTTCGTAATATTGCTGATTGTGCTAAAACTCCTGTTCCTATAACGTTAGTGTATTCAATACCAGCTCGGAGCCACTGTTGGATTCTCTTCCAGCTTAGATTCCATGATAAAATATATTTTCATTTGTGGAATAAACAAATACTAGCTGCTTGAAAATACCAATTGAGAGACACAAGCACAATATCCAGCAGAGGCGGTATACCAAGAACTAAAATTGTTGTACAATGCTTAGCTAAAATAGGCTATAGTATAACATAACCAAAACAGTAAAACTACATTTACAATATCCAGCTGCATCAGTCACTCGAAATTAATGTAGTGAAAGTACATGTATAAAATCCAGCTCCATAGGACATACATAACCAGAGTAATAACACTACATGTACAATATCCAGCTGAAAACGTCACAAATAACCAGAGTAGTAAAACAAAATGTACAAATCCAGCTGAACAGGACACAAATAACCATATTAGTAAAACTACATGTACAATATCCAGCTGAATAGGACACAAATAACCAGAGTAGTAAAACTACATGTACAATATCCAGCTGAACAGGACACAAATAACCATATTAGTAAAACTACATGTACAATATCCAGCTGAATAGGACACAAATAACCAGAGTAGTAAAACTACATGTACAATATCCAGCTGAACAGGACACAAATAACCATAGTAGTAAAACTACATGTACAATATCCAGCTGAATAGGACACAAATAACCAGAGTAGTAAAACTACATGTACAATATCCAGCTGAAAAGGACACAAATAACCAGAGTAGTAAAACTACATGTACAATATCCAGCTTATTAGGACTGAGGACACACATAACGATAGTAGTATTAGTAAAACTACATTTACAATATCTAGCTGAAAAGGGCACATTCCTTGAGCCCTGTTATAATATTTAAAAAAAACATGCAATATCCAATAGAAGGTACATAGATTGTAAACTATATCATAGCATACACAAAACCAAATGAAAAGGGATATCGACCTCCTAAAGTGGTCAAAACAAAGAAAAACTCATGACCAGCACTCAGAAGGCTAGTGAAAGCTTCACTATAACCTGATGTAAATGCGACTTCGTAGAATTGAATAATTCAGTTGAACTGGGCCACTATCATTTTCACAGCTGACTAACTCCTTGAGCTTTCTGTCACTTTACTTCACCATCAACAAGATCCTGAGTGACCACTTCAAATGGTTTCTGCCTCAAAGGCACAGCAAGCAAGATGTCAGGCCAGTGTCACTAAGTGGCAAGGCAGTACAACTGATACCATGCAATATGGCTACTTGCTCTACTTGCTAAATTTAAGTGCGACAGTAAAGGAGGACACAGAACAACAACATACACTGTACTTAGAGGAACTGGATGGAGAGGATAGTCGTTTGGGACACTGGACAAATTCATTTGTACAGGCGATGTTCAGTACTTATAGACAACACAAATGATGCGACAAGATGGTATGACTTGACGCGATCACTGAATAGCAAATACTACAGCTGTAAAAGTCAAATTGTTCAAATTGATCAAATGTGCGGCAGAAAGTGTTGTCAACATTACCCGAGCAGTGTGGGGCCTGTGTTACAGTTGTAGGCTGCATGTTGGGCTACTAAGTTCTAACCACTGGGACCCAGGTTCGATTCCTGCTCCGGGAAACCAATCGTAGACGGTTGTTTCATCCTGTGCCAAGAGTGCACGTCGCCTCATTACCGTGGTCCGTATCTGTCCAACGTCACTGTATCAAGCCCAATAAGTTAAAAAGTACAGGAGTTACAAGCCATGTCAATTATCAAAGTGAACATAGCTCAAGAGAGCCAGTTACTTGAATTCTGATGCTCATCAGCTGATAGAGCTCTTTGCAAATTCTTCAAAAGGCCCACATTGGAGATCTTCGTTTTCAAATTGCCTTTGGTACTCAATGTTGTTTACAGATCATGTCTGGTTGATATCCTTTAGTTACACTGAACGAGAATCTGACACAAATAGAGGATCGGTTAATTCTTCGAAGTATACCTGAATGAGCGATATGATAAATCGAAAATAGATCTTGAAACTGTGAGGGCGGGAATTTTGCAAAAGCCATATTCATTCACAATCTTTTTTGTCACGATGCAACATCACAATCATGTAATGATACAAGATATGGTGACAAAACTACACATAAAACACTACAGGGCCCACAGGGCAGGTGATGGGCTGTCAGGTACACACCACCAGGCCCAGGGGTGGCTCAAAGGTTGTCCTTTGGTCATAGGGTATTCGCCAGGGTGACCCATTTACACCATGGATATCGTGTTAAGTAACTCCCACGATAAATCCCTATTTGGACGTTAATCATTCCATGAAAATTCTATTAGGATTTATTTATATGCATTTAAAAAATAGTTGTACTATCTGGAAGCTTTTGAAAGAGTACATTCTGGAAAATATTTTACACGTCTCTGTCAATACAAGAATCCGGGGATTCAAAAACCGACCTAGTGTAATGTAATTGCATTGAAGACAGGATTGCCCTAACCTGTGAGCAACTGACGAGTATGTTGATTGAATGAAGAAATAAATGATAGACCTTAGAGTGGGTGGCTGAGTTGCCATGTTTCATCTTGAATCGAGGTGATGGAAACAGCAGGACTGACTAGTTTAGTGCCATTACAGATAACTAGAAGAATCGCCGGTGAGCAGAGTTATCTGGAATGGGCGCTATATAAAATCATACTATATTATTATTATATCTAACTCATACCAAAGCACACAATGACAGCAAAGACGCCCAAACAATGCTGGTACACTAACCATGGTGTAACAAAGTCCTGTAATGATACATGATTTAGTTTCTTCGAAAGACTTGCAGAATTCCTTAAATTAATGTTAGATAATATATGTAGAAATTAAATTGTCAACCAAAACTTTATTGACTGAATTCATGCATTGTAACTACCCATCTGCCTTAGTCTGCCTGCCCATATGCTTGGAAAACCTGTTGAAAGGATAGTTCTAAATAGGGGGAAGCTCAGCTTGAAATCTGCAGTTTATTTATTTAGACTGTATTAAAACGCAAACTTTTGTAGATTTTTAGTTATTTATTATTTTTTTAAATTTCGAATGAAATCATGTCTGTAGGCGTTACCAGGTGTAACTTCCTGGAGCAAATTAAGTCATATTGATTATTGATGATATTAATATTAATAGGCCTCTCAAATAAAAGCATTGCAACAGTAATTTTTATTTGGATGGCAGACCCTGTCTGGCTGTCAGACTGGTCTCTTAGTAATTAAACAAATTTGCTTCATAAATTTTGATTGAAAATTAAAATTTCAGTTGATAATCTTTTGTGCAGTCAGTTTTAGGTGTCAATTATGCGGCACAGTCCATTTCTAGTATTTCCTTCTACTTTCCGTGTGAACATCTAGAACTCAATATACAGCCCTTGACTTGAATCAGTCCAATTGCAACTTTTACTGGTGAGTTCATACTGGTTACTCTGAAAGAATAAAAACAAGAAAGAATATTAGAATGGCTTATCAAGCAGGATCAAATGAATAAAATATATATTTGTATAAATGTATACATTTTGTATTTTCAGACATGATTCACATGAACCTAAATTAGTGAAGTTTTGTACTGAACATCAGACATCGGGAGCTTTGGTCAATCATAGGGAATTAACAGGAGGTTTGAGTACATAGTTGGAAAAATAAGTTTTAAAAGCAAAACAATCCAATTCATGTCGCTTACAAACCCCAATGCTGGTTTGAAATGGACATTTTGGTTCAGTTCACAGAATTTATAAGAAATACAGGAGGTCTAGGAGGCCTGTCATTAATCCAATATGTTTGATTCACCAACCTGTCAGTCGTCCATTTTTCGGGCATTGCAGAACCAGGGCCATTTGCTTTCATCACACTCACAATCCACACTTGCAAAAATCTCTGTTGCCAACTCACAACTCAGCTGTTGACAGTGTTGTTCACTTGTTCAAGTTGTTGGCATGCATTGCAATGACTCAATTTCACAGCACTAACGAAATGCCACAGTCTCTTAAAATGTCACATTTTACTTTGTCATTTATATATGAAACTGAAGTCAAGTAGACAGTTCCTGCATCCCCAGAAACGTCCATAATCAAGCAATGAACTTGCAGCCAAACAAACAGCATGCAGCATGTCCAGACGGCAGCGGCCATTTTGTGACAGTTTCTCACAAGAGGTCGCAACTTGCACGTGCTGCCACCTGGCATCTGACTCGTTCCTGTCCACATATCAGCGAAAATCATGGAAAACGATTAAATAACGATCAATCCAGCTGTCACAGCTACGGCGGAGCTTTCCTTTTGTCTGATATGTATTGGTTTTTTCTCATGCACGCATTCCTTCTGTGAATGGCGGAAATTCAGAGGAAACAATGATGTGAAAATGAGCGATAATACAACTAAATTCGTTAATTATCGTCATCTGAGGCCCATACACGATCATCGAACTGGAAGAAACCCACCTCGTACGAGGTCGGTTTAATAAAAGACAGAATATCAAATCTAAATGACTACTTATTGAGCATGTTGAGAGTAATCAGCAATAGGATCTATGGCACACAATCTGGAATGCCTCAGTCAACTTTTGTATGCAATAAACAATTCATGTACAGAAAATTAATACGGAAAAATATGGGAAATAAAACCAAACCTTCTCGTAAGGACGCCCACAACACATGACTCAACAAATCATGAGGAAAGTGTGCAGCATTTCTTTTCATGAAAATGTAATTCTCCAGGTAAAAGAAGAAGAAAAACACAAGAGTTCCAAATGTCACTGTCCTCTAAAGACTTGGAATTCACTTCTCAAAAAATGCACTTAATGAGATTGACAGCATATCAAAAGAAACTTCGCAAAGCTAATTTTTCTTTGACCTTATTTCGGTTTAGATTCCTCGTGTTTTCAAGACAAAATGGGAAATATCGATCACAGACGTTGTTCATGACATTGAATTTTGATAATACTACTTCGTCGTAACTTCTTGCGGCAAACTTGACAGATAAAGTTTAAGCCAAATCTAATGGCCAATTAGCGGAACATAGTTTTTACAATGCCACACAAGCTGCAGTTGTGACAAATCATGTCGCCTTTGTATTTAGTTCTTGCAAAACGGAAAAAGCTTGGGTAATCCCCCGTCGTGTAGCTCAGGAACCGCACCAGACAACCCCTCCAGATATACATGACAAACTGTCTATTTACACGAAACCTTAAAGACATGCCACAAATCGTACGGCTTTCTTTGCCGACATTTGTCGCAAACCAAGCAAGTCATTTAATTTGCTCACGTTACTTGCCCGACAGAGCAACATGAAAAATCAAGTCGCGAGTTCTGTCAGCTTTTCATATATGTACAAATAGAAAAAGGTGGACAGCATCATCACCACAGGCATCTACATAGCCAGGTGTATGATCTCAGATAACATGAATGCATGATGACTCAGCAGCATGCCTGGGCATTCAGTAAAACCATCTTTCATAAAGACCTGTGTAATTTGTATACTCAAAGGCTCAAGGATTATGGGTCTTGGGTATGCCAGCAGTTTACCCATTTTCTCCCACTGCAGTAAAAGGTTTAGTTCAAATTCACCAATTACAATTTTAATACAAGCAAAATTGTACATGTTTGTATGTATAAATCATAATATGGAGAACTGTGTCAGATGACAAAATATTGCTGTTTAACCACAATATAATGTTGCATGATTAAATAATGTTTCACCATGGACATTCAATTCAATTGTAGAACTGCACTCAAACAAGTCTGAAGACATTTTAATTTCTGTTTTCCAAAGATAGGCCACTTGTTAAATAATTGAAATAGGTTCTGCAATGAATGACGGATTACAAAATCAACATGCTGTATTCTGTCAGCGATGAATGGAAGAAATAGGCCTATTTTAATTTGGGCACATATGCTGCCAGGCTGTAGAGTATAATGTGGAGGATGGAAGGCAGTGTTGGATGGAGGCGAGAGAGAGGAAATTAAGCTTTACAACAGAATGGCCTGACAAGTCCTCGTCAAGCCGGGGCGCCCTGTCTCCTGTTGCATGAGGAGCAGGTCCAAGGCCAGGGGTGACCTTTCGTCCTACTGACTGCACAATGGTATCAATATCATCTCATTAAAAGCAGTCACTGCCAGACAAACAACTGCTTCCCAAGCATCTTACACTTTGGTGACTTTACACGCAGTTTTGTCTTTATTCGAGAGTTATCTCCTCACACTCCTCGTAAATCTGACACCGTCTTCTCCAAGTTCTCGTCGCCCAACAGTCAAACCGTATTCACCAGCACTTCAATGTGGATAGTGGGTTTGTAAGGTGCACAATGACAGACTGAAAACAACATTGTGTGCTTCACACACACACAGTCCCTAGCCAAACAATTTGACCGACTGTGTCAGAAGCTCAAGACTAAGATAGTAATTATCAACAGTGACAAAACAACATTATATCAAGTTATTTCAATTTCATTACCAGATAATATTACTAGTTAATGGCTGTAGCTGCTTGTGTCCAGTTGCAGTTTTTGTACTAGCTTGGCATGTTGACTCATCCAAAGGATCATAATTTCAAGATCTCAATTGAACAAGGTTTAGTTATATTCATAATCACCAAACAAAATGACCCACAATCCTCCATGTAACATTGCATCATATAACTTACAAATGATACTTGGTACCACACAAAAACACATCTATCAATCTCACTTCTACGATGTCCTCTGACCTGGTATCTGGACAGAATTCATTGTCACCTCGTGCCACTAGATCCGTGGTTGGCATTGTTGACACAAGATGCAAATGACCTTTGTGGTTGACAGGGCATAAATTTCTACAGGCAACAATAAATCATTCCATTAGAAATGGTAATTCTTACAGGTTATGCGTATGTGGTATTGTGGTATCGTAGTGTCGGGTTACAGGCAGCTATATCTTAGAGCTATATATTTCAACAAGACTGATAATCATTATAATATGCAAAACATTATTATAGATATGGATACCATTACCACAAAAGTTAGCAACACAAATGGTAATATCATGAATAATTGATTTTGTCTCGATGTGTACAGATATTAGTCGGCTTAGTTTACACATACCAGCCATAAATGTAGATGTACCGGGATGACAATATGTATAGGGGTAACTACATGGAACTCCTCAATGCTCAGGATGAGGTATTTATTTGTAAAGGTACTAAAGAGAAGGACTGCAAATCTCACATTACATGCACTTTGTCGCTATAGCTTCCCAGATGATATTAAAAAATATATAACAGTCAATCCTCATGTAGAATTGTTTCAGCCTTCTGTATTGCTTCAAACCTAGACAGAAAAAGAAATGTACTGTCAAAACCATCTGTGGTGACATGTAAGCTAGCCCTGGAACAATGTCTAGATTGAGGTATGCCAAGAAGACAGGACAACTGTATAGTATGCAAGAGTAAACATGTACATGTATACTTGCAACAGAATACGAGGAATGCACTTCATATTTTGATCAACATCAGGAGAGAATAAATGTAAGTGAATCATATATTTTACTTTAATTCATATCTTGATCCTCACTGATTGCAATAACCTTCCTCCGTTCGCAATGATTCTAGATCGCTTTACTCAATAATATTCAGACATTCGGAGTAATTGCAAATCACTGTTATCAGATATCGTGAGAATAATGAGAAATCATAATGTGCTTGGTAAGCTGTACACATTATGTCCACTTTTTTTATAAATTCATTTTTGGTTTTTCTATAGTAACCATTTAATGACAAAAAGCCAGAATCACCGCGTCAAAATCCGAATTCATGCAATTGATAAATATATACAACAGAGAGGATGTCAGTGAAGCTAAATATTGCAGAACGATGTGTTTAAAGTGTTACAATGCAAATCTCATCACGAAAAGACCATCCCTGCCAAGAGACAATCCATGCCAAATAATAATGTCCCACATTAGAACTTCCATACCATTGGGTTTATTGGCAAGATGGACTCCTTCTGTTTACTAAGCAATTATTCTCATGGTTTCAATGAATTTGTTTAATGGTTTGTATGAAGAAGAGTTTTGAATTGAGGCAAGTGTGAAATCATCATAGTTTAATCGATTTGCAATTTCCATGTTTTGTGGGTAAAATGATAATTTCTTGGTCTGGCACAAAAACTGAGTTGTCATAGCATCTGATTGTTGTGGATACCAGCCAAATTCTTGAAGCCAAGACTAGATTGCGTATGCCAAGCAAAATTGCTATTTGGGTTTGGTCCTAATTCGCATATAATTGAGATTAACATGTACCATTTATGGGAAGAAAAAGCAAAATGAAGCATATGATGATTTTCCAACTTGGTGCACAGAACTTAACGGTTCGTAAAGCAATCATAACCAATCAGACCTGGGCAAAATGCTACCTATAGTAAACATGCACTCCTGGAATGGCATACAAAACTGATGTAATAAAGTACAACCAGTAGAAGCACACACTTCGAAATTTAATACAATATATATCTTTAACCATATCCTCATCATCCACACTCATGCAAAAATGCAGGACATATTAACCTCAATAGCAGAAAGCACTCAGTGGCTTCAAAAATAGTGTCCCAATATATCATGATAATTTCAATTCAAAAGATAAGTTCATGAACAGTGATGAACAATGGCATAAGGGCAACATTGAACTTGAACTATTGAAACAAGACACACCTAGCTAGACACAACAACAGCTTTCCCTGGCTATCTTGGTGTTCCCAAGCGGCTGCCCACAATGTCCTGGTGCTTGTCGATGGGATGATTTTGGTTGTTGGTCTACCTGGCGTCTCTGGTGATTACATCTTTTTGGACCATGAACCACCAGAGGCAAACAAACACGGGTGAAAAAAGATGCCGCGACAAGATTGGCAGACCGCATCGCATCCCACGAACATGATGCAATGATACAACAAGTTATGCAACAAGTTGCTGTGGTTGATGTTGATGGTCTACTCCTACTCCTGTTGATTGTGCTGTTGTAGATGTTGCTTTAATTGTCAATGTTGTTGATGTCCTTGGCCTTGGTGATGCCGATGATGACATTGACTCAACTCAAGATCTGGGACTTTGCTGTTCATGATATCGATGTTATTGATACTGTGAAAAATATTACTAATGCCACTATGTTCACTTGCAGTACTGTTATGTTATCAATGAGGTATCAGATTACTAAAACAGTATATCTGTTAATAATGCAATGACGAGTAATACAATGACGAGGAAAAGGGTAACTCAGGTAATTTTGTTTAACATGGATAGCCAACCAAAATCACCACCTGTACAGCATTGTATCAACAAGTGGGTTAACTCTAACCTGTGTTAGTGATTTTCTGTGTTAGTTAACCGGTTTTACTAAATTGTGTTAGCTTGTGTTGTATCAACAAAAAAGTGGTTAAGATTATCTTTTTATTGTTGTGAGGGAAATTTAACCCAATTTTGACGGGGATTCCCGGGGGTTTCCCGAAAATGACAGCGCCATTTGACACAGGAAAAAAAAGGCCTTGTAAAAATCATTTCCATTGCAGTAAAAATGGAATAACTCACTTAGTTTTGAAGATACAAATCTAAAATTTTTACAGCATCTTGCTGGATACCTGCTGCGTCTTCGCTGAGCTTGGCATGAAATTCGAATCAGCCGTTTTTATTACACGACCCTCTGACTGGAGATAAAACAGTTTTTTTAATGTCCATCTTCAGAGAGCCGCCGAAAAAAATCTGTCTGAGATATCTTCACGCGCTTCACGACGAAGCTGGCGAATAATGTTGATAACATTGTGTAAATATTTCACATTGATTGCATCAAAATTAGATTTTTAAACAATTATTTTGTGCCGCCGAAATTTCTCGGACGAGCCATTTTTTCTGCCTTCATGAACTGACAAGCATGTGACTTCACCTAGTTGTCAACAAATGTTCTATAAATAGATGTAAATTTACATGTTTTCAGCGTGTTTTGTTTGCTTGCTGGTCAATATTATGGATTTACAGTCCCATTTTCTCTCAAGAAAGAGGCTTAACACAACTTTTAACACATGAAAAAGGTGGGTTAACTTTTCCGGTTATCATCCATGGAAATTAACCCAGGAAATTATTGATACATCGCGGTGAGTCACTAACATGGGTTATCTTTGCTTTAACCCAGCAAAGATAACCCATGTTAAGCGCTGATACAATGGGGTACTGGAGTGGATGGAACGACTTGTTCCAAGAAGAGCAGAGACTGCTGGCAACAGTTCCCAATTAAATCTTCATTCATTTCTGGAACAAGGCCGCGACCGGAGTTGAACCCAGGCCGCTGTGGAAGAAGTCCTGCCTCTAAACCACTGCTCCACCGAGAGGACATAGGATGAGTGTGCGTCGAAGCCATCGCCATAGTCCCCATCTATCCTGCAAGCCTCATCGGAGCAAAAATAAAGGATACAAAGCCCTACTACCCAACCATCTCTCAGATTTAAATTGTACATGACGCTGAGGCTGTACATTTTGGATGTACTTTTGCAACTGTTGATGTTGCCAGTGATGCCGGTGACAGATGGGGGAGGCAAGCACCGTCATTAAAGGCTGTTTGATGCCACATCCATGGCATTGTAGTGGCTTGAAAAGCAAAGATTAGGTGGGCCAGTAATCAGGTGATGAATGGCCTTACTTAATGATCAGAGGAGATGGGCGGGCTGGAGGGTTTGTAGTTGGAACATCGTCAGCAATAGAAACCTGAGATGAGTTGAGCTAAACAGAGCTAAACTGAGCTTGTAAGAAGTGCCAAGTACAACTTGATGAGCAAGTTCTATGAGCAAGCTCTATGACAAAAGCATGGCCACACTGCATCACTCATTGCCTTCATTGCTTAGTAATTACCTCACCGCTAGTTCTACCAGGCCCCATGGCCCACCAAGCCACAAATTGATCAATTAATGACAGCTGATGAGTGCACCCATTTTTGCATAAACTTTCTGTTTATCTGTATTGACCTTAATCAAATCTCATTTTTTTACTACATCCCAAATAAAAAGCATCTTATTGCTGTCATCACTCAAACAGTTAAAAGTTATCCTTGTCATACTCCGATTAAATACAACAGAACTTTGAAGAGGAAGAATAAGGCACATATATATATGTAAACAATAGGTATGTTTTGTTAGTTTCAATAAGTTTAGTATTATTCCATATTCCAGATTCATTCCTTGTCCCTTGGAGACTTTCAAAACAATTGAATTGCATTTACAGAATCTCATAGCATCATATTATGTTCAACTAAAATGCAGCAAACAGCAGCATAAATGAGCAAGCAATTTAGTGCAAATGTTTGGTGAAAGAAATTTCACCATTTTGAATTCTCCTTGTACTCCCCAATTGCAAGTCTGAGAGTAGCTGGCAGTTTCAAGTCAAAGTCTGATATAACCCATTTTAGTTTCTCATTATGTTTACTAGAATGGGTTGTCTATCCTATAAACAGGAAACAGAAGAACATAATGGAAGGTGAGCCCTACTCAAGAAATAATTATTAACATTCACTAATCCTGGTTTGAAAGATTTTCCAAGAATTGGATGTCTTAAAGACTTTTTTTAAAGAAAATAATTTCTTATGCATTATTTAAGCACACTGTTGCTATTTCTGGATTTCATCAGGGGCCTAGTCGTCCACATTTAGAAAACATGTTCTTAAAATGCCTGCTTTGGTTCAATTTTTTTCTTGGTAACATGTCCAGGTGAAGCATGGTGCACCTTTCCAAGCAAATGTGTGGGAGCCTTTTATTTTGAGAAACAGAAAAAAAACCCCATTATTCCGAGAAGGACGCAAAATGGTGGTCGGGAAGGAGGACATGGATACGTTTGTTGCGAGTCTGCCTGTCTGTGGGTCGATCTTATCTGCCTAATATCTACCTATCAATACCTTTTTTTATGAATCAAAGAAATTAATGCAATGTTCATTATATGCCTCAATGACCTGCTGAAATAGTGCACTTGCAGATGAAACATATATCTTCCATTCCCGCAATGACGCAATGGTGAAAACTCATATTGCACGCTGACCATGCTGCCCATGCAATGTGTGTTTTTATGACGTATAGTAATCATGTGACTGATTCTGACCAACCAGCATTGATCTTTTATAGTGGTCATGTAACCATATTATTTATAGCACATATTGGCCCTATTTAACATTGGTCAATTGTCACACACCAACCCCATAAATTCTTCAGAATATCATTGCCATAAAAAACAGTTTGTTTCCCCATCCTATCATCTTTCAATACAGTGAGATTTGAAAGAAAATAACAGACAAATTCTACTCACCAAATTGCAATGAAAAGAGGGGCTGGATAAAATATGGACTCACCTGAAAAATACAAAATGATAAAATTAATGTCAATGAAAGTCACAACAGATCACATGTTTTTGGGAGAGCATTTTTAAATTACAACGATTTCTTATGCATATCAGGAAATCATCCTATCATGTTTCAAAAGTGTTATTGTGTCTCTAGTAGTAGGTTTGGGTTTTGATTCACCTCTTGGAATGGATAGGCAGAACAACAAAGAAACTACAATTTTCAAGACTAAGGAGACATCAACTGCAACTGATTGTGAACTATTGTAAGAAATGTTGGTTTTGGCTTGTATATTTCATCTATTTCTGCAATATCTAGTTAACTATTTAACACATTTTACTTTATAAATCGCTTTTAACACTAATTTAATGAGTCAATTACAGGTTCATTTCTTCAGTTGGATCTTCATTTTTTTTTTCATTGTTTTCTTAATTTCAGTGAATATGACATGATAAAAAATCTGACATCATTTTCAGTATAATGGAATTGTTTTAAACTAGAAAATATGTTGCAATAACCATTTGACCATTTTCATACATATTTTTGGAAGAACTGCACATTTAGTGTATATCGTTCAAAGGCGCAAATGTCAAAGTCGTGATGCAGGTCACAGTGCTTAGCCTATAAGCAATTTAAACCGACTTCCAATACGTTTGAAAGAAGATAGGGTGACAAGGTGACAAGATGCAGCTTCAGAAGCCTAATTGACCATACAAGCAGGTGGAAGCAACTTTAGGGCATCTTTCGGGTGCACTGACATTTACACTTCAAGAAGTGATATACAATGAATATGGACACACAGAACACCATAGAATAAAGCGGTCTGTGCATATGCATATGACCGCTTTTGCATCAGCGGCACTCAAAATAGCATACACAGGTCAATAACCCCTAGAAATGACCAGACCAGAGTTTAAACTCCACCATCAGCTGCTGGCATCAGGATATTTATGTGTAAGTCAAGAAGTAAAGATTTCTCGCCACAGAGCCGAAATTTATACAAATTCTGAGAGTTATTTAGTGAAGACTTCATTGTATTTCTTGAATTAAATGAAGCCAACTCTGCAAAAGCTGCAACTATTTATAATTTTCTTAGGACAATAACTCCATAATGGGAAAGTGCAAATCAAATTCAATAAATTCAAAAGATTTCCCATAGACTACAATAGCTGTATGTTATTCTTTACATACATTTTTTCCTGTGTCTATTTCTGAGAACAGAGTGATCCAATTACCGCCTTGACGTATGTATAGTTGTGATCCAGATCTAGTTTCCAAGAATAACACAATGTCTTGTTAACACAAGGCACAAAAATCCTAGCGCACCCAAAAACCAGCAAAAAAACAAACCACTGGCAAAATAATAATCACTGGCAAAAAGTGAGGTAATGAGGATGACGAAATACCAATTTGTAAACAACTCGTGTTTACATCACAGCCATACAAAAGAAGTTCTTGACCCATTAAGGATTATTTTAATGCATAAACAAACATTGGTGGGAACAAAAGAGAGAAAATGTTCATTGAATTAGTTGTTTCCTCATGAGGGTGACATTTGCTTTTGTCGATAACGCAGGATAAAACGAACTGCTCGTTGCTTTTAATCAACTTTGCAAATGTCATTTGTTCTTGTGGGAAAGGAACAGGACCAAAACAGGCAGAGAAGCTTGGTTCAACAGGTGTAGGAGAGAGGCAGAGAAGTACAGACAGACATAGATAGACATAGGGAGATACAGATAGAGAAGTTTGTAAGTTTATCTGAGTTGGGTCGAGAGAAACGAAAAGCCAAAAATACCCTGATCAACCTAGAAACCACAGCTCGGCCTTTTCATTTAAAAATGTTTCCTCTTTTTATAGCTAAAAGAGAAAAAGTAGATCCCACACATTGCAATCAGCACCACGTGTCACCTGGACGAGTAACCCAGAAAAAAATCCAACCCAAGCAAGAGTTTTAAGAACACGCTTTCCAAATTTAAACGACTAGGCCCCTGATAAAATCCAGAAATAACAACGGCATGCATAAATATCTCAAACAAAAAACCTTAATCTCGAGTTTTGCAAAGTTCTTGGTTCGGTGCCATTCAGAAGTATGTCCAGGCCAATGGAAAATGAAAAACAAAAGAACCAGAGCAGTCGGTGTGGAGTTCATGGAAGTTTTGAATGGTCAACAAGTGACTATGTAACAGCTCTAACTATGATAAGAAGACCAACTATTGTGCTTAAGACCACACATATATGTAACGATGGAAAGTAAAATCATTTTTTCGAAAAATTTTCGTGTTACTGTGTGCACTGTTGTAGTCAAAGAGAGAGTAAGAGCCAGGGTGAATGAACCAGAAGACAAAACAACAGAGACGCTTTCTTCTTAAATTTTCATCCCCACCTACAATTCCAGGAAAATCTTCACAATGAGGCTAAGATGGTGTATTGAAAAGAAGAGAGATGTTTCAGAAATATGGCAGTCACAAAATGATTGTTTAAACAAGAATCCGGGGATTCAAAGGTGGCCAGACCCACACGCAGCTTGAGTTACCTTTCCACAAGCTGAGTATCTGCATTTGAACTATGTAGAAATATCATAAGGTGGAACAAACTTTGTATGGGTCTATCATTGCGACTGATCATACAAAGCAAAAATGTGCTCAATCTTCACCTAATTGTGAGGTTTTAAAGTTTGTACACAGTAGTACGTATTCTCATAGACAATGCGGCATTGAATAATGTTACATAATAAGTGGAGACACAATTTGAAATGAGTTGATATCTAATTCTTTTTTTATTCTCTCGATCTTGAAGCAGAGGATCTGAACATAGAAATACATAGAACGGACATGAGACTGTATGATGCCACCTCAAGATGAGGTCACCAAATCCGCCATATTGGAACTGCCCTGAGACATGATGTCACAATAGAATAATTATGATGTGACGTCATGCCATTGTTATAAGTGACATCACAGTTATTGGTGACGTCACAGTCCATTGTGCCAGTATTCAGGGCAGTTCCAAGATGGTGGATTTGGTTGCTTCATCTGCCAGAGCCTCATGTCCCTTCTATGTATTTCTATGGATCTGAACACTTGAAACCAAACTGAATGAATATATCTTCTGTTTTCTATCAAGAAAAATCCATGACGACTTGATAGCTGTATTGGGTTTTAATTTTCTACTCTACTTTTCTATCTATTTGTCTATGTTGTTGAAGAAAGTCAAGAGTTGTTAACAATAATTGGATTATAGTATATTCTGTGATATTGGCGTAAAAAATGATAAAAACTAAAAATCATTGAATATTATATAGATAGTGGATGGTGAGGAGACCAATATTGAGTTTTATTGGCCGAAGCAGTAATATTGGTCGAGGCCGTAGGCCGAGACCAATATTACCTGCTAAGGCCAATAAAACTCAATATTGGTCGACTCAACATCCACTATTTGTTATATTCTGCATCAAAATTTTCAGACTATTCATGTTTTTATTAAAAGAAAAGGTTTCCAAAACAGGAGAAATATGAAATTTTAATCTCAAGCAAATAAGCTACTGAAACCAGTATACCAATAGAAAACTGTTATCAATATTCTTAATAATATTCACAAGGCATTTAACATACAATTCATGGTAAGAATAATTATAGACTTAAGCCTATTTATGCAGCAGTGCCACCCACATATTGCTGGTTTTGTATTAATTCTCTAAAAAAACATACTCATATAAAAATATTTATATTTATGTTTTTTTTTTATGTACCTAGATCTTTCAAAATACCCTTCTTCTTCTGTGGGTAAATCAGGATATCCCAATTTTTCGTTTTTACAGCAAAGCCCGGATATGTACTGAACAACAAGAGATCATTGCTAATTTTTCTCAGGCCGATTCCTTATTCACAAGTTTTATATGAAATTTAGTTAATTTTTCCCGTTATACACAATGGTCATATTTATAAAATGATAGACCAACATTCCACGGAGTTAAATTTGGTCCTCCCCCAGGCCTAACACCTCTGATAGGCAATTAAGTGCATGGTTGCAGCTAAGTGCACAGAGCGACGCCAATATCACTCTCCACAAGCCAATAACACTTAACAGACGCCAATATCGTTATTTATTGGCGTGGCACGTGACTGATCTCCCTTAACATGATTGGCCCAACAATTTTGGTGCAGAATATATATATATATATAACAAAAGTTAAGCAATATGAGATGTTTAGTAAAAGAGACAGTCAGGTCTTACAGGAATTCGCGCTGAAGTTGACTTGTGTAGGTAGATAATAGCTGATACTGACAAAATTGAATTTTGCTAATCGTTCACAATGTAATCAGTTTAATTTGCAAACGAAGCTTGAAATCTGAGGGCACTTGGTTAGGAAAAGGTCATGTGAAGGTTTAGCTCTTAGAAATGAGTTATAGATGAATTATAAAGAAAAATGTTTTTATATTCGTGATGTATGGTGCACAGATGACGTGTGGTACATACAAATTGAGATCTGATCTGCCATGAAAGATTATCAACAGTTTAATTGATAGAAAAAGCTAACCATGAAACATGTCGGAAACAAACATAAAAAATGAAATACTGGAACATAACTGTAAAACATTTAATTCTGGTTGTTGTCCATAGGCCAATAACATTTCCGAAATTCATGAAGTGATTGAATTGTCCACATTTGACAAGCCCAGACCGCAAATGTTTGACAGCAGTTCAGGATACAAAACCCCAAGGTCTTTTAGTGACCACAGTCCGCAGTTTAACTTCACTTGGTCAAACTTATTTGTTTTAATCTAGGCCTATCTATCTGCCGATATCTATCTATCTATCTATCTATCTATTTATCTATCTATCTATTTATCTATCTGTCTATCTATCTGTCTATCTATCTGTCTATCTGTCTACCTATCTATCTATCTATCTACATGTATTAGAACATGTCGAGAAAAGATAGGCATAATTTTAATTAAAAGTTGAATTTTTTTTATGCCTTCAAATTGGTCAGATATTCTCAGAATCTCAGAATGCGATATGAGATTGTCAAATGCGGTCTCATGGAAAGCCTGCCAGTCAAAAATGCTCCCTTGATCATGTTGGTTGGCAGGGGATTATAAGAGGGGACTAGTCAGTTTGTTTTGGCTTGCACAAAATTACCAACTGAAGAAAATATGTTTTATTCACAGCTTCCTAGTATACTGAAATTTGATTAGAAATTAGTCACAAATGACTAGCTTTCTACCACACGTCACGTACAAGCAAAACAGCTTGATTGTCAAGCCCACAAATCAACTTCAACGCGATCTCCTGTAATTGCGCATCCCTGATGCAACCAACTTCCATTCTTTCAAAGCAGTTGAGATAAAATAGCAAAATCTGGTACTTTGGAACACAAGCAAATTGGTCAAAGTTCATAACTAATGTCAATCATTGATTTTTCACTAGTTTGGTAAACTTAAAATCACAAACTGACTTCTGAATAAAACTAATTATGGGTCATTGAAAATATGGCAATTGAATCAAAAGTTTATAAATTATGTAGATTATTGTGTCCAGTTATGAATTGTGCATACAATGTTTTGAATATTGACATTACACCAAATGAAATAAAGCCACATGCCTCACGCTCCTAGATTTCAATTAAATTTGAGGAAAAAAAAATACATTGATTATTAAAAAAAAAAAGCTTTAATAATTCAAACATCAAGAGTAGGCAAAAATATTTTAGTTTATTAATTGAATTCAATAGTAACAGATCACATGTAATATCAATGTAAACTACCTCAGAATAAAGTTAGGCCTAGCCTACATCTATCTATCTATTGCCAAGAACTGTAAAGTGCAATCAGATTTGGATACCTAGCTGCCTTTGACACTTCACCCATCTTTAACAGCAATTTGGGGGACCTGGGAACTAAGCAGAATTACGTCATGGTGCTCCCAACACAGGAGGGAAGCCCAATAAGAAAACCAGAACCGCAAGCGGTTTCAATGCTCGTCTGTTAATGTGAAATCTATGAATGTGTGCCAGATTATAACCAACAGGCCAATACCAAAGCAGATATAGGCACTACACCAGTCCTGGCATCAAGATTCAGGTGCCAGCAAATCTTAGAAGCTCAGCAAGGTCAAATACCATGTACCATGAGGTCAAACCATTGAAACCAAGGCTGCAGTGTTGACAATGCTGTGACACTCTGGCAAATCAAAACAAACGAAAATGCTCTAAATCTTCTCCTAAACAACAGTTACCTGGGGACCATAAGGGCGCATCTACAAACTGTTAGGATACCCGGGAACCATAAGGGCGTATCTGCTTAACATTTATTGTACAGATACGCCCTAATGGTCCCCAGGTATCCTGTTTGTAGATACGCCCTTATGGTCCCCAGGTTATTATTATTTAATTTATTTACTCCTTCAAGAACATGTAAACATCAACAACCTTGAAAAGATGATGGACAAAAGACAGCTGGACAACCAGAAAACCCAAGAAAAACTTTAATCAAACTATGTGACATACAATCTCCTTCAAGGAAGTGTGGATGTCTGGGGTCACACATTTGACCTCACAAGGTTTACATGTATTCTCAAAGAATTCCGAGTGCTCGATTCAGGCATCTATGGATACTGTTCCTGGTCACTGAATCCTCATAGTGGTGCTGGTTACAACAACCCCCCCCCCCCCCAACTTCTACATAGCTCACTGGGGTTGGCACGAGTCCCGGGGCATGAGTGTACTCTTTGAAGTTTGGCAGGGCCAGGGCTTCACATGTTTGGTCACAGGCTGTATATATAAGCTACAGGGCCCAGTGATTGACAGGTGTGTGGGCCTTCTGAATTTGGGTGAGGGGCCCATTAGGAAGCGGGGCCCAACGCAGCTGCCTTGCTTGCATTGCCCTAAGACCAGCCCTGTCAAGAAATGAAGAAAGATGGCTGCCAAAATGGCCGCCATCTTGGATTTCTCGACATGTTCCTAATCCATACCCACAGGCCAATACCTGTACCAAATTTCATAATTCTAAGGGGAAAACTAAGGTCACAGTGGGCAGTTCAAGAATGGCGGCCATTTTGTTGGGGCCATTTTGGCAGCCATCTTAGATTTCTCTACATGTCGCCGATCGATACCCACTCTACCATACCTGTACCAAATTTCATAACTCTAAGCAGAAAACTAAGGTCACAGTGGGCAGTTCAAGAATGGCGGCCATTTTGTGGCGGCCATTTTGGCCACCATCTTGGATTTCTCGACATTTCCCCAATCCATACCCACTGTACCATACCAGTACCAAATTTCATAACTCTAAGTGGAAAACTAAGGTGACAGTGGGCAGTTCAAGAATGGCGGCCATTTTGTGGCGGCCATTTTGGCAGCCATCTTGGATTTCTCGACATGTCCCCGATCCATACCCACAGCACCATACCTGTACCAAATTTCATAACTCTAAGTGGAAAACTAAGGTCACAGTGGGCAGTTCAAGAATGGCGGCCATTTTGTGGCGGCCATTTTGGCAGCCATCTTGGATTTCTCGACATGTCAACGATCCATACCGACAGCACCATACCTGTACAAAATTTCATAACTCTAAGTGGAAAACTAAGGTCACAAATGGACACTTACACAAATTAACCGGGACAATGACGCCGACGACGACGACGCCGACGACGACGCCGACGACGACGCCGACGACGACGCCGACGACGACGATCGAGTGACGACAATAGCTCTTCGTTTTCAAAGACGAGCTAAAAAGCATTTGTTTCAGGAGGCCACCCTAAATTAAATGTAGAAGCATGAATTAACACAAAACTAATTTGTATCTGGTAGTAGATTATAAATGGATTGAATTGAATGTATTTGCAATTTTTTACCACTGTAATTTGCCGAGAGAGAAAATATAAAAAAGAGCATCTGCCACTAGGCAATCGTGCTGTCAGACAGTGTCTTTTTCGTCAAGCGGTTAATATCGGTTCCGAAAACACCTTCCAAACAGCTGCCATTCGCATCCACTCAGCGCTGGGCAATCTTGTTACCCTCATGCCCCACCTTAATCAGTTCCCTTCGCCCTGATGATTACTATCATCACCAACAATCATTAACACTTGTTATTATGTACTCTGAAAATATCTCTGTCAAATTCTCACAAAATATCTGTGACTAAAGACTTACTGTGAAATTACCTGTCCCAAAGAATTATCTGTGCCAAAGACTTTAAAAATACTGTTGAATTATCTGTGCCAAAGACTTTTAAAATACTGTTGAATTATCTGTGCCAAAGACTTAGGGGCCGACCAGACAATAGTTGGGGGGGGGCTATGGACTTTACCCCTGGGACGAACTTTTTTTTTTCGCGTCGACGAACAATTTTTCGCATGCGCACTCGCGACAAACTTTTTTATCAGAATTTTAACATTACGGTTCCCTAGCAGCTCCCTAGCTACAGGTGGAAACAAACTTTTTTTTAATTTTCAAGTGCTAAACAAACTTTTTTTTTCAGTGTCAAGTGGGAAACAATCTTTTTTTTCACCAAATATCCATAGCCCCCCCCCCCAAAGATCATCTGGTCCTTTATTGTCAAATTATCTGTCCCAAAGACTTATTTATTATATGCCAAAGACTTATTATATACTCGGAATATGTCTTAACAAAGACTTAACATCAAGATCCCAGTCCCAAGAACTGATTTTAATTGATAATATGTAAATGGCACAGCCATGAAATTCGCGCAGCTCTTAAAAAGTTTTTTTAGCACTTATGGTTTTACCATAACTTTCAAACTTTCATTAAATTTATTTCATACTCAATGTATGAAAGGCAGTTATGTTACTATACTGTTTCAAAGAAATTGAAAGACGGATATATAGAAAAATAGAGAGAAATTTAGACTAGAAACTATAAGAAAAACAGGAATCCATGGATTCAAAACCGGCCTTTGGCAATTGTATATTCGGGATTGAAATCATGAAGAGGGTGATTTATATATTATTACATGGATTGTTTTGTATTGAGCAGTAATAGCCAGACTGATAGTGTTTGCTGCATGCCATTAAACCTTGAGGGGAACCCCTTAGCAAATGCTATACAAAATTTCAGAACTGCAAGTGAAATACTAAAGTCACAGTGGGCAATTTAAAACATGGTGGCCTTTTTGACAGCCATCTTGGATTCTTCCAAAATTTTCTGAGGGAATCCCTAAGTGAATCCCTATACCAAATATCATAGATCTAAGTGAAATAATAAAGTCACAGTGGGCAATTTAAAATATGGTGGCCATTTTGGCAGCCATCTTGGATTTTTCAAAAAAATTTTGAAGGGAACCCCCAAGTGAATCCCTATACCAAATTTCATGAATCTAAGTGAAATACTAAGGTCACAATGGGCAATTCAAAATATGGCGTCCATTTTGGCAGCCATCTTGGATTTTTCCAAAAATTTTTGAGTGGACCCGTAAGTGAATCCCTGTATCAAATTTCATAAATCTAAATGAAATACTAAAGTCACAGTGGGTATTTTAAAATATGGCGGCCATTTTGGCAGCCATCTTGGATTTTTCAAAAAATGTTTGAGTTGATCCCCTAAGTGAATCCCTGTACCAAATTTCATAAATCTAAGTGAAATACTAAGGTCACAATGGGCAATTTAAAATATGGCGGCCATTTTGGCAGCCATCTTGGATTTTTCCGGAAATTTCTGAGGGGGACCCCTAAGTGAAGCCCTATACCAAATTTCATAAATCTAGATGAAATACTAAGGTCACAATGGGCAATTTAAAATATGGCGGCCATTTTGGCAGCCATCTTGGATTTTTAAAAAGAATTTTGAGGGGAACCCCTGAGTGAATCCCTGTACCCAATTTCATAAATCTAAGTGAAATACTAAGGTCACAATGGGCAGTTTAAAATATGGCGGCCATTTTGGCAGCCATCTTGGATTTTTCCGGAAATTTCTGAGGGGGACCCCTAAGTGAATCCCTATACCAAATTTCATAAATCTAGATGAAATACTAAGGACACAGTGGGCAATTCAATATATGGTGGCCATTTTGGCAGCCATCTTGGATTTTTCAAAACATTTTTGAGGGGAGCCCCTAAGTGAATCCCTGTACCAAATTTCATAAATCTAAGTGAAAAAGTAAAGTCACAGTGGGCAATTCAAAATATGGCGTCCCTTTTGGCAGCCATCTTGGATTTTTCCAAAAATTTCTGAGGGAGACCCCAAAGTGAATCCCTATACCAAATTTCATAAATCCAAGTGAAATACTAAAGTCGCAATGGGCAATTCAAAATGTGTTGACAAGAAAAGTGGACAAGTGGACAAGTTGACACATGGACAAGTGGACAAGTGGACAAGTGGACAAGATTCCCATTTCACCTTAAGCCATCCTCTATTAACCGGCCAATGGCCGGTTAATAAAATAGATCAAAAATAGAATAGATAGATAGATAGATAGATAGATAGATAGATAGATAGATAGATAGACAGATAGATAGATAGATAGATAGATTGATAGATAGGATAGCAAATAAATAGGATTAAGAATGAATAGAATTGATAGATAATCTGAATAGTAAAAAGGAAGACTACACTGAAAGCTGCCAAATTAAAGTCTATGCTAGATTGTTGATATTACATAATAGTGATAACAAAAACAATAACATGATCTGCATGTAGATTAATTGCTCGCTGTTACATAATCATCAATTGACAAAGATTATGTAACCTTAATTTTGTTATGTTTTGTTATTGTCTGTTTTGAAATGAAATGAATCACATGTTTTTGATGTTGAGACCATCACTGCACAGATTTTTGAAACCTTTCTTGTGCTAAGTTTCGCTTCGCGAAACGGCCTTCGGCCGTTTCGCTACGCGAATATTATCATTACAGAAGGGCCAGTCAAGGACAGTGGCCCATCCCTCCCTCTACGTGAGCTGAGGGAAAGCCAATACTACTACTACTAGATCGTGCATGTCGTGTGTGATGCCAGACAGTGAAAAGCATTGTGTCCAATGAGAAAAATAAAGTTGTTCTACCTTGAAAACCATGCAGGATTACCTTCGATGCAACGGGAACAATGTTGCTGCTGACTAAACTGATTGATTGAATGCCAGAAAACGTTGTTTAAATCGATCATTGTTGCGAAAATTGACCTTGTGACACCCAAATTTCTGTCATTTAGAAGAGGTGGCCTCTGTGGCCACCTAAAAATGAAGCAGGGATTTTAAAAAGTTGGCAAGTCGATGACCCGACAGTGGCAACACAAGCGAACGCACTCTTTTATTGAAATCAAATGCGTCTAAATCGTAATTTGTTCTGCCGCGTACTGCCTCCCACAACTGTCTGCCTCAAATGAATAAAAAAGGAGAGAAGAGGGACATTAAAGGAAAAGTATCACATAAAAGGGCAAAGCTGCACCTGCAACAAGCTACAGGGTAATGCATCAATTAGCCTAATGGCAAAGCCTCCCACAAGATCATTGTGAGGAGACAAATGCTGAATATGCTCATGCAAAAAAAAAAATAAAGAAAAAAAATATACAAGGAAGAAATTTGGACATCAAGGAGAGTTGTACATCACAGATGCAGGAAATGAAACAAATTTCTGGAAGTTACTGAAAAAAAATTATAGCAATCGAACTGAGAACTCGTTCAGCGAAGACGCATTTAAAGCAGCAGCAGGCCTGAAACGACACATCTAGTCAGGAAATTTGAAACTAAAGTAAACGGTGAATCATTGAAGCCTTGTCAATCACATGCACCAAAATGATACAGTTACATTGCAAAGGTCATACAGCGCGGAAACTTATGGGATAGTTATAAAAAAATATCCATATTTAGAGAGAAAATGCGACTGTTCATCAGAAGCACACCGAAAACTTTTTTCACAAAATACTCAAAGTTGCCATGTAATAAAATGACTCAGATCAGAAAACTTGAAATGTGCTTGCACAATGTGAAAATGTGTGGAACTTCAAATCACAGATTATCAATTTCAAAAATTCACACAATTATAGTTGGATAACTTTCCATGAAATGTTTTGTCCACATGTTTATTCAATCAATGTTGATCACAATACAGATGTTCTGGAATTACAAATTATTCGCATAAAATGTTATGCTCACAAAAGAAAAGAACAAAAAATTTTTCATGTCAATGTTATCAATGTAAATTGATTTGTCCCTGTTTATCTTCTTCGATTCCATCCATGCAAAACGTCAAGCCAATATCTTGAACTGTGAAGAGATCAGAAGATCACATTCGTCAAGCGAAGACTTCTCACCCCCAGAATGAAGACCAGCTGCGATAATAATCAAATCAATTGGCTTAAATGGGTTTCAATTTGCCTTTTAAATTGTCACTGCCGAATTGTGATGCCGTTCACCAACGTTGCGATTAATAAAGGATGCAAACTTGCGAAGGGTCTGCATGCACTCTGTTGCATTTCGCTTATCGTTTCACACAGAGCTTCCTCCCATCACAAAACGAACAGCTCACGAGCTCATCCCTGCGTTTGAATAATAAATTCCAGAATTAAACGGAGACATACGATCCGGCCCATCGGAAAATCTCCCCCAATGTCAAATGTGTTGCTTCTTCAGACGAATTGGCTAAATCCGGAGCAAGGATGAACATTGCAACTTGAGAGATGTTCCTGTTTAATATTCCCTATTCATTTAATAGCTTAGGCTTTTAAAGAGCAGACGTTGTCTTTAATGACAAGAGATCACAGGCAAACTTTTAAAATCAACACAATTAATGCTAACTTGCAAACCAGACATGTACCTTGTTGGGCTTGTGTTTTGGTTGCTCTTCTGCAAGCCTGACAGGTATCGATTGCTGCTGAGCCATGTATATGTAAATATCTAACATTTACTTTATCTAGCTTATATCATAAAGCTCTGAAGCCAGATATTTTCTCATTTGCCGTCTTCCAGTTATAAATTCTAATCCAAACGGCCTTAGACGTTCCATTTAGTAACCGATTTGTTCAATAAATAATCACCGACATAAAATGCAGAAATATTGATTTAACTAATAATTACATGCTTGCAAGAGGACGTCTTACCTTGCCAAAAGCCATGTGCACTGGATAATGCAACATGAATTTCAATTGCGGGAAATTCTTAACACCGAATACTGCTCAAAGTTGAGGTTATCTCTAAGAACATACTTAAATAAACGGCTTTTATGCATTTTATTACCCTGAAAAACAAATAAACTCCTCTTCCAAACAAAAACTTTTGCAAGCGCATGAATGTATATTTTGATTTCTCTTACAAAATACTCGCAATTGTCATAATGTTGAACTCATAAGTTAGTTGACAATTTTTTTTTTTAGCTCCAGCTGTATATTTCATACCATCATGCCAACAAATCGGACCAGCAAGAATGCCATAAGGCAAATTACACTGGGCCAGAAAGGTGATAGTCAATTAGAGGTAGACTTAAATAACAGGTAGCATATAAAAGAAAGAAAAAAGATATTTGGACTAATGGCTTTCACCAAAAGACAGGAAGGTCCAGAGGAAGTGGAAGCCATCATTGCTCCACAAGATGCCAAGTGAGAAAGTGGCTCAGCAACAGACAATGTCCCCCTAAAAAAGATATTTCATTGGGTGGTCTTCAGATGCACTAACTGTGACATTGAGTGTGATGCTAAGTCACTCAGACACCCCATTCCCACTGCTTACTTTTGAAACTCCACTTGTATACTCAGAATCATATTTTTCCAGACAACCATATGTTTCAGCAGTAAGAAAGTACCCTTTACCATGATATGAGCACAGCTCCTGGTTGCCTTTGGCATAGCTCACATAGCACACGGACAGCCAAATGTGTCCATGTGTACAGTTTATGTCTTAAGTGAATGTCTGAAAAGGAAGTACATGAAAAAAAAGCAGCTAAAAGTAAAGTCATGCTCAGTTTAGTATTTAATCAAATACTCTAAATATCATCCAACGGTGCTAGATTTTTTTCAGCCTTGCCCTTTACAACCTCCAAAGAGATTTGGCAAGTGCTGCCAAATAAGAATTTCGCTCTGTATTCCATGTTAGGTCAGTAGGTTTATTAGATCAATTAAAATTTTACACTGTCTGGGGAAAATGGTTCGCCAGGATTGAACTAAAGACAAGGGTTTGGAAAGATCAATGAACAATCATAGAACAAACTCAATTTATGACAACACTTTACCAACAAAAAGAATGCATTGTACTGAGAAACTTTACAAGTTGGAATATTACTTTTAAAGTTGTGAGATCTATATATGAGCAGCAGAAGAAGAATAAGGATGAGTACCAAAAAGGCCGCTTATGTAAGTTCAAACAGATAAGTTAATTTAAGTTCATACTCATGCCGCAACACGTGTGTCACCAAGAGGGAAGACACTTCTCAGAACGCATGCCTAAAAGATCCTTATAGGAAGTGCAAATTGAATTAAAACTGGTTTTTGAACTGGAATATTTGAAAGAAAAAGTGTTTGATCAGGAAGCAAATGGCATTGCTTGCCTCATATCAAAGCCTCAAAATTCAGCTGAAAATGCAGCAGAAAAAGAAGAGACCTCTTCCTTGTGATGAAGTAATCAAATAAGTCAGCTGTCTAAAGAACTAAAAGACGCTCAGCTAAAATTATCAGAGTGAAAATTATGGCGCGAAAAAAAAAACATGGCAGCAACCGGGCAAACAAAATTATGAATTAAATCACATTAAGATGAATCCCATGAATATAAGAAATGAATAGGAGAACATTACATTTCATGCTATGTTATGAACTAAGGATATATTTGAAAATAATTTCATTTATGTGAGCCTTCACTTCAGTCTGTGCAAATATTTAAACTTCGTAAATTATTGAACTTCAAATAAGATAATTTATCTGTTTGAACTTTGGTCTAATAATTGCCTTCTTAGCAATAAAATATTACATCCACAATTACATAATAACTGTGCCATTTGATATATTTAATTTGATTTATTCAGGTTATCTAAAAGGATAGGCCTATGTCAAAGAACAAATCACCAAGATATATTCACTAAAATTTACGTTATGATTAAACATATTTTTCATACATACACTTTATGTATCTACAATACGTGGTTGGTAAAGTATAAACGTGAATATGCGTTCCCGCAGTAAAGCGTCCTGTATGTTACCTGAAATTGGACCGAGGAAGTTTTTGGTAACTGACACACCACTGATGTTTGACAATTCTATAATTGAGTCATATCCCAGTCTGGTGAAAATGAGAACTGCATGCTGCTGCCAACTGGCACTAAAGTTGATTTTCTATGCTACAGCATTGCTGTCCCAAGAAATTGTTCCAATTTCATTGCACATTCACAAAATTTATATTCAACATTGATGTATACCAGAGTCAGACTCAGCAATCACATTCTCTAAGGAAGTAGACAAGGCCATCAGCACACTCAGAAACAGCCCCGGTGTCTTCCAGATAAAATTGTGTGTGTTCCTCTGGTCGAAAGTATGTGGACGCTCGCAGGAGCTCGCAGGAGCTCGCAGGAGCTCGCAGAATAGCACACTAGTCACTAGGTGGCAACACAAGACAGCATATGTTCTGATCTGTGGCAATGCAAGAGCAGTCCACTTGTAGACAGGTCATATCCTATATTAACTTTAATTGTTGGAACATGTCAGTGAATAAGTCAAATCACCTACTGTAACTCTAATCCTTAACTCACCAGTGATGTCGCAGAACTCCAAGTGACAAAATTGACCAAATCTCATCATGTAAAAGATATACGTGACACCCTCAAACATCCGAATAGAACTAGTCAGAATCATCATATTTCCACAACTGAAACTAATTATTTCTGTCATCCAAAACACACATACCTAATCACATCTTATTGAATCAGGATATTACAATTACCGGCACTAACTAATTTGCGGAATACAATCAGTAGCCAGATGACTGATTAATTAAAAACAGGAAGATTTCTACCTGTCCGTAATTGTTCAGTACAATAAAGTCAGTGTGGAGTTCATTTCAGAGAAAAGGAAAAAGAAGTGAATGCAGAGTCACAGTGCAAACAAAAAGCAGTGGAAAACCAGTGAAGTTGAATGCAGTAAGAGATAATGAGCTTCTGTGACATCAATATCTTCTGTTGTGATTGACCACACAATAAACAGCTAAGTATAATTGACAAAAAGAATAAAGAACAGAAAAATATCTGGCTCATATTGAACATAATATATTTTGATGATATAAATGAGATTAAGGGATGCATTCCTTGCCAATAGTATCAAGGTTACAATAAACCAAACAGCAGAATGAGGATTGCAACATCACAATGGTGACTGGACAGGCTTACAGCCTTTCACTTTGATAAAGAAAAAATTAGGACCAGTTCACTGTGAAAAATGCACTTCGTGACTCATGATAGCTGATGAAGTGTCATCTTCTCCACTTTCAATATGGGAAACATTGAGGCAGTTTGATTAGTCATGATCAAGAGAAGGCCATTTGACATGTCATAACTGATTTGGGATTGAAAATCAGATGCATAATCCTTTTGTTTGGCTGCCACCAACAAGAGGGATAAGTCTCCTTAAATCAAATTAACATTGAAAGTATTGGGTATGATCATGACAAATCATCTGTATGATGACACACAAAGTGCCATTTTCACAGTGCAACAGTACACTCTTTTTCGGTATCAAAGTGAAAGGCTGTAATAGAAGACTTGGACAGGCGGTGACTACAGTAAGGAGATCTATGCACTAGTGAAAGAGGATTAAAGTCACATGTAACATTGGTTTCCCAGGCTGGGAGTCAAAGGGTTGCCCAGACTGGATGTCGAACCCAAGACCAGAAGACAGAAGCGTAGCATGTTACCACTAAGCAGCTGTCCTGAGGACCAGACCCTACCAGATGAACACCGAAAGCCGCAGCCTAACATTGCCAAGCAACCACTTGTCCACTGCATGTCCATCACAGGCTCAAGCAGGATATGAAAGTGCCCTACTTGTCCCTGTGATGAACAATCCCCTTTTCACTTTCAGTATGTAAAAAGTAAACTCAAAATGAATCTGATCACTTTCAGAAAAGAAGGGGTATTCTAACTTTTACACAATGCAGACGCACAATCGGTCTAAAGTTTTACCTACAAATCGCAGCCAATCTAAACTGCGAAGGACAAACCATTCCAAGAGAAAGAGCTGGGGTGCATACACCAGGGCACTTCCGGTCTGCTAAGAGCACCCAGATGTACCTGTCCCAGCATCCATTGTTGCCATGGAAACGCAACTTCTGAGGGAAATGTATCAATTATTGTTTTGTTTACCTGCTTTCCAGCACATATCCACTGTAACACAGTGTTACAGTACCCTCAATGCATAAACATAATGGACTCAGTTTAGAATGTGACTCTAGTCTCTGATCTTGCACACTTAAAAGCCAAGTTTAAGACTTCAGCATCTATCTGACCATCTCTGCACTCGCATCTTTGTTTCAGAAGTGTTTTATACAAATTGATAACACTTTGCGATTCTGAAGCTCAAAATATCTGCTGATAATCAAACGAGTGCATTGTCTTCACCGAGACTGTTTCTAAAAACTAATAGACAGATTTAGAAATATTTATCTATTCGCACTGACAAAAGTCAGATTAAAACCACATCCAGACAACAGACTTGGGATTGATGAGTAACAATTACGAAGGATATGGCAATTTATCTACTTTCCAGTACTGCGAAGTGTATACTGTTCTTCTTTAAAATAAATTCACTGCTTAGTGCAGCCTTTTCACAACTTGGCTTTTAGAGGGCTCAATACCTGCATCCACAGATTACTGAGGTCTCCAAAGACTTCCTAGCACCATTTGCAACATTGCAATGAAATAGTGAAGCCAAACATAAACAGGAAGGATCAGGGTAACTTTTGACTTTCTGTCACTAATAACCAGATTATCAGCTACAGTATTGGATACCAGCTATAAATGCACTACAACTTTATAAAATCCTAACACAGCCTCTCAGCGACTCCTTTACAAATTGAATTTGAAAGTGAGAACCAACAAACTACAGCTGATCAACATCATTTTCAGAATGTCGCGAAACTCGAACAGAGGAAGCCGCGCAAGTAAAAAAGGTAAAATCCGGACATCATCAATTATCAAAACTCCGGAAGCATTTGGTTTTTGCACACCATTACAAATAACCTTGGATTTTAACTTCAATGAAGGTAACCAGGTTAAGCCTTGGGTTAAGCCTTGTGAGCAATCCTCACATTGCTGATCATCCAAGGTTTTAACTCAAATTCCTTTGCAGGTATGTAAAAAATGTCTCATCTCAAATATGTAAAATCAGCTAAAAATACCAAAGAAAAATGTAGAAAATGCTCCAGAAAGCAGAATAAGGATATTTATAAGTAAATGTCAAATTACTTAGGAAATTGAATCCGACGGTTTGCAAGGAAAATACCTTAAGAGACCTTACGTCCGGCAATAATATTTATCAGGAAAAACAGCATATATTTCATTCGTTCTCTCCAGGGCCATTAATAATAGCGTCTTGAAATGCAAGCCAGAAATGGCACCCTGGCATGGCCATCAGTTATGAAGTTTACAACAACAAGGCAATGTCATGGAGGAGGATTCACAAGCAAGCACTTGTGATTCCATGATCCATCTTCAAGCATAAAAGTTACAACAAGCCATCAGAGCACATCCAGAAACACCAGCAACAATAGATGAAGTGCACAGTAAGTTCATCACAATGTCACCTTATCTAGGTAGCGGTTTTTGCTTTCTTACCGCTCCAGGGGCGGATGCAGAAAATGTCGGACGGGGGGGGGGGGGGTTTACAAATGAAAATGTACTAAAAATATCCGTAGTTTAATTTTTTTTACATTAAAATATAAAGGCCTATAGAGCCATTCTCCCCATTCACACCTGGGTGGAGTGATGCAAGGAGGATAATGCTCATTTCCTCCACATGCCCTAGTCAGATGTGAATCCACAACCTTTCATCTGTGAAGGCTGCTGGTCTAGTCCTGCGCCATACCCACCGGACCACAGAAATAATCTTGCAATGTCAGTCTCAAAACTGTTAATATCATCTATTTTTTGTCTGACAAGACATTCCTGACTATGAGTGTAATTTAGTCATCCTGTCTGTCTGTCTTTTGCACTTCATACAGCTCTCAAGTTGTTTGTCTGTCTGCCTTTGTAGGCAGTTTTGGAGCCATCCAGCTGTCTGGCTTTCTAGAGGTTTGTCTTATTGTATGTCAAGCTCTCCATCTGTCCCCTTCTCATCAGTTGTCATGTATGTTCCTTGGTAGTTATGGTTTTAATAACTGCTCTGCAGACAATGATAATAGTTATAAAAATTTGCAATAAAAATCTATGTTGTATATCTGGTTATAACTGATAAGTCTTGTGTGATTGTAATCCCTACTATATGGACAATAAGATGATCAAATGTGCAATAAAGATTCAAAATACAAAACTATTAAGCTGCAAACTAAACACTGAAAAAAAGGTTTGTGTAAAACAGACAAAATGAATGTTAGCTGGTGTCCGTCCAAAATGTGTATAGCAGGCAAGATTTTTGTGTGAAATAGACAAGGAAATTGTCTATCCTGATCAATTTCTTGTGTGTTTTAATCAAAGGAATGTCAAAAATAAGCAAACCCTTGTCTGAATTTACACAAAATTTTGGACGGACACCAGCTGACGTTCATTTTGTCTGTTTCACACAAACTTTTTTTCAGTGAAGGATAAAAGCGCTGTTAAAATACAATTGAGTTCCCAGAAATACTTTTAGGGCAAAGGGTAAGATTAAGTTTATTCAATTATAATATGGTATAACAGGTTCATATTTTCTAAAGTACGAAGAAACAAGTGGATCCGTTCTTTAAAATTTCGTTCTGAATATGAGAGACATCATAAGATCAAGGTTATATGGCAGATGCCAGTTGTAGATGGAATAGTCGGGGGTAAGGAACTGTAACAGCTTGCAAATTCTAACAATAGTAAAACTGATCAAAGATTCTTCCGGTCACGTGAACATAGCATGAAGGGAAAATCAAATCATCGGCATTCCTAGAATTGCACATTCAGAAAATACATGCGTACCACGTGCAAAACTCAATAAACATCAATTGTACAGGCTCTTCCTGAACATAAAAAAGAGATAAATATAGAATAATAACACATATATATATATAATTTCCTCAAGAAAGGAATGGCATTAAGCATAGAATCATGAACATGTAGTGACTTAGTAACATTTGAAGTCCAAACTTTAACTTTTATTCAATCTTCATAGCAAAACCTGCTTTTCCATGTCCACATTACCAGATTCTAAGATGCTGATGTAACAATTTTGTGCCCTGCATATAAGACTGAAAAAAAAACTTCATAAAACAAGGCAAAAAACTAGATAGTGGGAATTTTTTATTTTTAAGACATGCATTTCAACCATATCAGATTCTTCCCATATGACTACTGAGACGATGTCTAACGTATCAACAAAAAGTTACTACGATTGAAAAAAAAAGTTTATGTAAAAATGAGAACTAATCTGACAAGCACTCTTGGTTGTAAAACGTTGACTGCCTAATAGTGCCTATGTTACAAAACATGGAAGCAGAAATTCTTTTTAAAATGTAGGCCAAATAAAAAATTACAATCTGAATATTTTTGGCAGCGACTTAGGCCTTGTCGATAGAGACCATGACTCGCAGCTCAGGAATTTTCGAAGGGTCCTTGGGTCTAAAAGAGACAAAAATAGCCTTGTTCTGTAACATAGTTCAGTAGGAAATCATCAAATACTTTTTTTGATATTAAGAGAGTCACATTTATCAAATCAACTTTCAGATGAGGGCAGTAATTTGATTGAATGAATATTATAAGGCCAACCAGTGGTGAAATGCTAACGTGGTGCACCAATGAACTGTGAATCTATTGCATTGGTGGAATATATGTTGATGGACTAGATGCATTTGTTATAGCGCACACACACAGTTACTTACACATGTGGCCACAGTGCATTGACATGACGTCATAATGCATTTCCTGAGCTGCATCCTGGCCACATCCTGCCTCCTGCATGGGCGCGTCCTGCGAGCATCCTCTTCAGTGTCATGCAGCGACACGAGTCACGCCAAAGACCCTGCCACCGACGTTGTTGCCATGCTCCGGCCCGCTCTGCCCTGCTCGGTGCTCGGCTCATCCCTCCTATGCAATCGTCTAATTGAGTTGCCCCAGCTCCTAAAAACCACCATGCCTCCATCGCTGGCCCAATAACCGAATTAAGCACAGCCCAGTGCTCCTCTGGCAGAGAGCTTTCATAATTGGACAGAACGGCCAACATAAGCTGCAGGACAATGTGGTCAAGCACAGGACACCACACGCCCTCCCAAATCTGATTGTAGAAGTGCACCATATGCCGGCTAATGGGCGATAATCGAAGCCGTTGTCTTCCTACACTTGTTCAGTCTCTTGACAGACAACAAGATCATTCTTGGACAACGCAGCACGTACTTAAACTTATGCCAGCCATCACTTTTCACTCCCACCACAGTCCAGTGTATACCCCCCCTCTCCTTCCTCTTTAGTCTATTTTCCTTCACTCCTTCTATACAATGTCGTAGGATGTCCCCAATGCAGTTTCTCTTTGATGTCAAGGTCATTCTTAAATTGCCTCCAGCACAAGACCTGATGCTCACCAGACCCTCTTAACATCCTGATTAAGCTTGTAACTTCAGCGTAAAGCCAGTCGCAAACAAGTCTTCCGAAGCCCTAAATCCAATAATTGAGGGTGTCCATTTAATAAAGACTGCATAAAATAGTGGTACAACACAGCTTTTGAAGTTTCGATACCAATTTACATAAAATATTGACAAGATCATAGAATATTTTTTATTTTAGAGATATGACAGATTTACTTCACAAAAGATGCACTCTCAGCAATATTCCTAACTGTATACTATTTGTGGAGGCCTATATTCTGGACAGTCTTAATCTCACTTGTCAGATATATCTGGACATAACATGAAGACTTACATGAAACATCATTTCAATAATAAGAAATAGCCATGGGGCATTACTTTGAGTAGGCGAGTAATTCCCAGAGAGTAATGAATAGTCATTTGTCTGTCTTCGCATAGCTCCATTGTTCATCGAAGGAAAAAATTTCCTGACTTCTAGGATAACCTCTGGGTATTTTCTGACCTTTTGCTATCCAAGATATTTCGGACTCATAAAACAACATTACGCAGAGACCAGTGATAGTCATATGTCAAGAGATAACAGGAAAGTCAATACAAAAACAAAGCGAAGAATACAACCAGATGTATGGTAAGATGCTGCAGATGCATAATTTGACAGAGCATACAGTTTTTGTCAGAGCACAATCGCACAGATGGAAATTTGTGACTTTTGATCAACCGCGCTTCGCTGAAACATAGTAGGTAACTTGATTCTGAGTTAGGAGCAGAGGTTTAAGAGGTAAGGAGGACCTACATGTTTCCTGATGAGGCAATCTCCTGCAGACAATCTCTTCGGGACAATCCCCTCTCAGCTGACCCGCAACTCAATTGCGCAAATCCACGACAGGAGAGAGCAGAGCAGAGGCGAGCAGGAGTGGAGGATACTCAGAATAGGGAGCGGGTGCAGAAAACATTCATGTCATTCCACCATTTGGCAATCAGTAGGACAGAGCAAATGAAAGTTGTCTGCAACTTGCACCAGCATCTGCCGTCAGTGAAACCGGCTACGATGATGAATATTAAATGGCTATCGATATTTTAATGGCACGTTCCATAATGACGCGACATCAAAACCTGACATCTATTCAGATACATCATCCAACCCTTCCACACTCTCCAACAACGTTCAAGCTCAGCGCAGTTCTGCACAGCTCTTCCGTCGCATTTTCAGTTTATTCTACAACCGTACAAACACCCCAACCTCGCTCGGTGGCACTGCAAGGTGCAAGCTACCTCATCCATCTTGCAAATATCATTAAGTCTTCATGAAAATCCCAAGTCACTGCGATTACTGAATTGCTGATCGACTGAAAACATTTTGGAGCTCCTACAAGTTGGGCTTCCTCATTTGATTCAACCAATCGGTCTTTTGAACTGTTTTCCCAAAGGCAAAGGCTAAACATCAACCCTGCAAAAAAGGAAGAAAAACCAAAGGTGAAAAAAGAGGCAAATAAAGACAAAAGAACACATAAGCACCACGAATGCACATCTTGCAATAATGGCAATCATATTTTCTCTAATATTGAAACCAATCATTCACACAAAGTGACAAACAATGCTTACTACAGATTATGTGACATATCACCTGAGAGATTGCCAAAATCAGAGAAGAAAGAGACTGAACAAGGAGGACATGAGAAAAAGGATACTTCTCCCAATTAATTGGTGCAAATCTTGTGATGTCAAAGAGATTTTTTAGTGCTATTAGCGTTATTGACAGCTAATACAAAAGAAGTAATTGCAGTCAATGAACTGTAGTTGCTGAACAGATATTATATGGTACAAAAGACTACAAAAAGATCAAGAATATAAATAGTTGTACCAAGGAGGAGTGGTTCAATGCCAGAAAGTGTAACACGATTTTAGAACCTTACCCGAAGATGATGGACGACCATGCTCTAGATAATGTGATAAATCAAAACTAGAGGCTATAAAATCGTTTAACATGGCCATCAATAACATATTATACACACTGCAAACTTAGGCTGTAATTTTTTAGGCTTCCAGAGAATCTACAGACATTTTCTCGGAAAGGGCAGGCAAAACTTATTGACTAATTCAAAAAACCACAGCAACTGAAAATTTACAGATCTCACAGAAAATATTAAGTAATAAAAGCTGTTCATTTTACTGAACGGTTCTGACAGTGCAATATAAAACAAGTAGTTAATGGTCAGATGGGTTAAAGATGAACATGTTATAGGACAATGGCCACTTGGCCAGATGCTAGTGGCTATATAGTACATAGGACCAAAGCCTGAGTGATTGATAGCCTGGGGATGCCTATACCCTTTAATACCCTTTGTGAGGGGTTCATTATGAGGGTTATAGAATTAGGAACACCCAGTGGGTTGATTAGCCCTTTCCTCCCCTCAGACTCTCAGTATGAATTCCCGAGACTCACTAGCAACAGTGCTCCACAAGAAAGATAGACAGATACGGGAAGTGCAGCCCTCTAGAGTCTAAACCCAGTTCTGGATGCTCACAAGGGTTGATTGAAGAGATGGGAGAGAGATCAGGAGACGCCTACTAGCCGATGAGGAGACCTCAACATGTTACACATATACCCCTTATTACCCCATGTGAGGGATCTTTTACTTGCCCAGTACAGACACCGATACAAGGGGCCACCAATTTAACAACTCATCCGAACGATATCCAGCAGCGACTGTGCTGATGAAGGTCCACTGAAAATTTCGGGTTCCCATCCAGGTTTCGAACCCACGCAGGCTAAGACCATCAGCGGAGCCTTCACCACTCAGGCATGGATAGGGATGTGACATCACAAGGAATATTCCAGCGCATTTCTATAAGCACTTGCAATGTTTCTACTGTAAGATCTTGTGAGACAACTGTGGGCTTTGGTCGACTGAAAACATTTCGGCCTAGGCATCATTCACAAGCATCATCCCGGCTGGACGTAGGTCGAATGAAACAATTTGTTTGTTTTTGTTTTACGCATCTGCAACACCTTAGTGGGCTATATTGAGGCAGGTGATCGCCGTACGATGATGAGATGAGAAGACTGTGAGTCTGGAACATACCCTATTAATTCAGGGATGCCCAGGGTCTTTCAGTTGCCCCAGCATAAAATACTGGATACAACCTGCCTCCATTTAATAACCCATGGGCTCAGACTAAAGTGAGTTCCCGGGGTGAGATTTGAACCCACGCCCTCAAAGCCGGTGGACAAGCAGTCTTGACCATTAGGCCACGGGGGAACTCAAATGAAACAATAGATTGGTGGCTCCTTGTGTGTGGAGGCAATGAGGGGGCAAAGCAAAGACCCCACACAAAAATGTTGGTACTTTCAAAAACGAAACAGTAGTCTCATATATCCTATGTTAATTTTTCAATAGTGATCTTACAGATAATAATCATAATATATATAATAATAATATATTTTTACCTAGACCAAGGCATGAGCCTCCGAGACTGAAGCCATCAATGTGACCTCGAGGGGCCGCGCAGACAAGGCTGGTCTCGAGGCCTCCAACACTGACCAAAAAACACCCGAGTCGAGCCGACATCAAGGATTTGGCATCTGAGACCAAGCCAAGGCAGAGGCTATCAAAATATGGTCGAGACCTCCAACACTGGTCTTTCAACAGGTTGAGTTATCAAAAGCGATTTTCAACAGGTTGAGTTATCAAAAGTGGTCTTTCAACAAGTTGAGTTATCAAAAGCGGTCTTTCAACAGGTTTAGTTATCAAAAGGGATCTTTCAATAGGTTGAGTTATCAAAAGGGGTCTTTCAACAGGTTGAGTTATCAAAAGGAGTCTTTCAACAGGTTGAGTTATCAAAAGCGGTCTTTCAACAGGTTGAGTTATCAAAAGCGGTCTTTCAACAGGTTGAGTTATCAAAGGGGTCTTTCAACAGAGGTGCTCATCCCAGGGAGCGGTGTATCTCTCCTCTGTGGGCTTGTCTAAAGTTGAAGGGTTCCATCCTGTTGTGTTATGTTGCTGTCACATCCTATTACAATGGCTTGCATTTAATGGCCATAGATTCTACTATAGACTCCATGAGCTTTTTCAAAAGGATTCTATTAGATAATTCAACCTCTATCATGTTTATCACAGGATAAGCAGACTCTAAACAGACTTCATATAATCATCAGCTCATTTGGTACTCACTGCAGGCATGTGCTTCCAAAGCAAAATGTACCACCCAAGGATGCTTCTACCATATAGTCAGCAATAATGAATTCTTTCCACATGCAAATTTGCACAGATATCAAGAATCAAATTTCGGATCCAACAATAGTATCTAACCTTAGGAAGTTAAAATCAATGCATACTCTGATTCTCCCATCCTTTTTTGACACAAATCAGAAATTTGATACGTCACAAACTAACCTCACCGAACTTGTCTCTTTGAATTCCAACAGCTTTTCATTCATCAGCTCGGTTAAAAATATTCAATGACATCAAAATACATTGTCACAAATTACCTTTTTAGTGCAGACTCCAAAGACTGGATCAGACATAACCGATGTCATTCCTAATCAATATGAGAGTCGAATGGTCCAGAAAGATCAGGTTGGATGAGACATAGACATATCTTACCTGCATAGATGCAGACTCCATGAGTCCCTCCATAGGCCGATGACACGAAGTGTCAGAGGGACTCCTTGAATTGGATTGTTTTTATTCACCAAAAATGTTAACTGATTGGTAACTGACTGGTTAGGTAACTTTTCATAAACATTAATTTTTGTTTATATCTTTTGTGACTAATTATCAAAGCTAGTTATGTCACTTTGTTCTGTTCCTCCCATTGTTGCTGCATAGATGTATCTTACCTGCATATATTTCTGAAGCAAAAGAACCAGAAAAAAATATAATTCCTTTTTCTCTGTTCAAAAGGGTAACCTTGCATGTGTAATTATCCTAAAATACATCTTGAATACTTAATGAATATTTAATGATAAATCGGTTGATATTTGATAAGTTTGAAATGACATTTTCTCTTACACAAAAAATATGTAAGCAGTAAAGAAAAAAAGAAGAGTTAAAACTAGAAAAGCACATGGAATGTGCACCTCCTGGCTGAGATAGTTGACCATGGAATTTATTAATAGGGTTGATTAAAACCCTTACTGGACTGAAAGGACATTTATGGCATCCCTAGCTAGCTGCCTGAGGGACCATTTATGTCCCTAAACAACAGCTTGTGACGTCACAATCGTCCTGGGAGATTGTTTAGTTTGAACAGCCCAGTCCAGTAGGCCTAAGGGTTAACTTAAAGAGTCAATCAACTGTAACTGTTGTTGCAGCTGTTGCAGCCGAACTAAGTAAAATTGTGATTGTGTACAACGGACAGCTTGATAGATGGATAGATACGCTTCTGAGGGATCCTTTACTTGCACAGTACAAAGACCAATACAAGGGGCAGATAATTGAACGCCTCATCCAACTGACATTCAGCTTGGCATTTTGCTCATGAATGTTTACTCGAAAAGTCAGGTTCCTCAGCCGGAACCTTAATCACTAGGCCACCCTGCAGCTCATGATTGAAGGGCCAGCATTTAGTGATGCAGACCGGACCGCCTTGGTCCAGGCCTGTCCGCGGTCCAGCCCTGGACTGCCAAAAATAGCGGACCACCTACAAAAAACCGGTCCAGTGCTGGACTGGACCGGTCCGGACCGTCGCTTTACCGGTCCGGTCCAGCACTGGACAGGTTTTTTGTAGGTGGTCCGGTATTTTGGCAGTTTGATTTTTCCTGTCATGAAGAGTAAAGCACGAATTTTGTCATATCTAAAAATGAAATCTATATCATATAACTTGCTTTAACCCTCATTTTATTATAATTTTTGAAATGCCGGTGGACCACTTCTGGACCGGTCCAGTAACAAAATCGGACCACCTCACCCTGGACCAGACCAGGACCGGACCATTTTTGTAAATACCGGACCACCCTCTAAAAGGTGGTCCGGTCTGCATCATTTCCAGCATTGCAATTTGAAATATCTTCTTTTTATGCTTTTTAAATTTTAAAGCATAGGATTGTATTCATGATTTTGTAAAAAACTTGAAGCCATCACACATGATGAGGCTGAATTAGCACAAAATTTTAATGATATATAGGCCCTATAAAAGGAAAAATAATCCATGTATGACTGACAGGAATCACAGGACAAGATTCTTCCCAAGACAAGCTTCACTTCCTACTTTTTAATTATGTGAAAATTATCAGCTACCTGGAGCAGTCAATGGTCCCTACCTCAAATCAAAATTCCCTACACCAAATCCTAAGTTTCCAGGTGTGGAAAAATTTCAAAATGGATTCAGTTAACACCCTACTACAGTGAACTGCTTACTGAGCACTTTCTGGTAATCTACAAAATCCATTCTATAGGCCAATAATTGTGCTGGTGCTGTATGTATAGGCACATATAGTAGAGATGAAAGGTTTTGTAAATCAAAGTTTCATTGTGGCTGATTAATTATGTTTATGGTGAACCTTGAACAAACAGTCTGTTTGTTTCAAGGGTACAGCCACTGAGTGAAATTTTGACAGGTGCACTGCATGACCACCCTCACCCAGCAGAAGCCACTCACAGCAACTGGCCCACTGCTGCAACTGTTACTGCCAGAGCCAGCAGCTCCTGTTGGCCAGAGTGGCTGCAGATGTTTAATTGTGACAACTACTCTTGCAAAAACCTGGATTATAGGATAACACAGGGTACAACAGTCTGTTACCAGGCTACAACAATATCTAAAGTGATCAACAATCAAGCTACACTACAAATGTAGGTTAATTTTGCTTCCAACATGCTGCAATACATGTGCTCCTCACAAAGGCCAGAGGCCCACTGAGGGCTGGCCTGGATGGTTGCCATGGTTACTTATATTAGGTCAGGCTACCCAGGGTTAGACCGACACAATGGCTGTTGGCCTCTCCCCCAGCCTGACCTTGAAAATGAATATGTTTTGCAAGAATTCTTTCTCCTCCTCTGCATAGCCTGGTAAGTGACATTACATAATTGTCTAATATCCACTGTAAACATTTTAGAGGTTGTTCATGTGCATAAGTATATGCAATTCATATTTGTCATATCCATGCAAACACCCAGATGCATCGGTCTGAAGCACTCGGCAATCTCCGTGGTGACTGACCAACCGAAGACAGCCGAAGTCGCTGACAATCTGACACTACTAAAATCACTTTTCTAGAGTTTTTGAGAAAGGCAGATGCAGATTTAGAATGCCTGAACATACATCTGCAGTAGATGTATCCATAACACCACACTTGAGTTGTCAGGAGGCTATAAATACAGAGAAAAGTAAAAAATGCTGAGTTTACTTCATTGTTTATATTGGCCCAATGTTGACCACACCAGACACCACGGACACGGCGGATCTGCCCGGTTATGAAACAGACCTCCTGCCTGCAGGCAGCCAGGAGGAATAAGACTTCTAACATAGGCTTCTTAATAAAACAGGGGGGAGGGTTGGTCTGGCGGTAGCATGCTGGACTGCCAATCACTGGGTCCAGGGTTCGAATCCAGCTCTTGCCGGGTCACCAGGGCCTATGTTGGACAGCTGTTTCAATCATCCTTTGCCTCATTGCCGTGTCCTCCTATTGTCCTAATTAGCCTTCCAAGTGCATAAATACAGGACGTAAAGCCCCAATCATCCATCCATCCATCTTAATAAAACAGAGCAAACTATTGGCAGAGAAATACATAATATGGATAGGGCAACTAATGAAATTCCATCTTATTACATACTTTGAACAAAACGGACTCCAGGCGTATGTGGTCAAAAGATTCGCACAATGTCTGTGCAATGTGTGCATGCATGTTTAGCTTTGTTCACTCAGCAAAAGCGTTATTCAGGATGTTGTTCATTGCTGCAGACTCCCAAATTGATTTCAGATGTAATGAATACGACTGGAATTCAAGAAGTGAAAGATCAGCCTAATTTCTGATGAGACAAACAAGATATCATATCTAATAAAGATCATGCAATTTTAGGAGTGTGGGACACATTTTCCAATAAAACAAGGGAGTCATTCATAAATCAATCAAGAAAAATTGCATGTCTGGCAAAATGTTTCTTTAGCATGTCGTTGTGCGTAGAAACTTACAAGAAAATCCAAATTGTACAAAACAAATGTAGGCTATATGTATGTGACCACACGCCTAAATAAGAATTCTGTCAATCTTTATGCACAACAATGTCACCCAGGTGGTTTTGGCTTACTTACATTATACTTTTTATTCTAGCCTTATCCAGATTCACATTTCTGCAACAGATCAGTATTTTGTATGGAACAATCATGGGTGTGGTGCCACCTTTTCATTTCCTTCTGCTCCTTTTTATAATGTTTTATTTTCAATTTCCATTTTGTAACTTTTCAGAATGTCACAAAAACCCATCCATGGAAACCGTTACGTATGGGATTTACTTCAACTTCACAATTCATTTTGTAAAACTTCATGGGCAACATACCCGGTGGGTGTTACTTGGATATTATGCTGAATAGGCACTGATATCAGAGTCCATGGCAAGCAAGTAAAAGATCCTGCGCATTGGGTTAATGTTATGAAACATGATACAGACAGATAGATGGCAAGTGCAGCCCTCTTAGCCCAGTTCTGAGAGTTCATGAGGGTTGATTGATGAGATGGAAGAGAGCGGGAGTCCTCAACATGCCACACATTTATCCCATGTGAAGGATCCCTGTCTTCCCAGTACAGACACTATCACTCCAGTTTTTAAACGTCTCATCTGAATGATATCCAGAGGGTTCACTGAAAATTTCCCGGCCAGGGTTCCAATCCGGGAGTTCTGCGACAGCCAAAGAAGATGGGTCCAAGCGGTTGCAGCCAAGGCTCAGCCAAAGAGGTAAGAGATCTAATACTTGGGCACTGTGAAAGGCAACAAATATACTTTCCACCTAAATCTCTAGAATACAATTGAATAAAAGAGATTAAATCAGAATGTGATAGAAGAAAACTAAGCAGAACATCTCTTAAAATTACCAAAGGGAGCCTTTGTCAGCAATACAGTGCAGTGTACACTAAATACAGGTAAAGAAATAGAGGAAGCAGAAACTCACAATCCCCACCACAGGAGGTTGCAATTTCACACCTGTCCCCAGAGAGAATCAACCCTAACCAAACAGGAGGAACCCACAGGCAAAAGATAATAGCTATTCAAAATAAACGCTGACTAAGTCCTTTCTTTCTTGTGGTTTCCCTCTTGTTATAGGAAACCACCATCTTAACGACTTGCAGCTTCTTTTCTTTTACTTGAAACATAATAACCAAGCAAATGGAAAAAAAAGTTGCAATTATGTGGTTGAAGCTCATACTCATCACTTCTGTTAGTCGCAGCCATTTTTCGGAAAAGTAACTGAGACAGAGAATATGTTGGCCCAACAGTACAGTTCTAAATGGCAATTCTCCCAATATGGACCTCCTGATTGGAGCCACCAAGAGACTTTCAAATCGATGGTGAAAGCTCAAAACCTCTTAACTCAAATTTTGGCAAAAGTGTGTTTTACCACCAGGTGGCATTAACTGTGTGCCCCCTATAGGATTAGAGAAGATCGCAGGCTAGACAGTGCCTTATGCCCTCTTGTGGACACATTTCAAAAACCTCTTAACTCACATCGGCTGAAATTTTGAAAGCTGAAACCTCTTAACTCAAAACTAACTTTTTCTGGGAAGTTTGCTCCAGACAGGGCAAAACAGAAAGTAATTACAGTGTAATAGTATAGTTATGATAATTTGATACATTAAATGTTTTAAGAAGATGTTATATTGAAGTAGAAGGTTCCCCTTAGGATGGGAGGCTGCCAATACTTGTCAAATAATATTCAGTTGATCATTGCTCCTGAGCTGTCCAAAGTGTCCAAAAAGTGCACAATTTTTCCGTACTCTTAGAGTTGTGGAGATTTTTTTTAGGGGGGGGGGGGGTAGCTTCTGTTTGTGGGTATGTATATGGCCTTTATGTGAAGGATTTTGCAAATGGTAATAAATGCGTGAAATTTGGCATAGTTGCATGTTGATCTGTGAATATAGAGTACATATTGATGGGGAAGCACTTCCAAATGACGCCTCAAGGATAATTACGGCAATTTTCAAACTGACCAGCACTTCAGCATGTCAGATTCAGTTCAGAGGATTGAAATCATGGCAACAACCTAAGGAAATCATTAGAACTTTGTAGTAACAGGGTGAATAATTCAAACATGTAGCTTCAAAATCAATATTTTTTTGAATTATTGCTATATTGATCTATTGCATACAATTATTGAACAGTTACTTGCCCTTTGTCATCCATTTTTCACAAATTGATGCTGCAATTAGAAAGTCTTATTTTCTCCATATCTATATTAAAATGCTACTTGGCCTAACAAGTATGGTGTGTATCCCTATATTTTGAGGGTCAAAGAAGACAATTAGACCAATGAAAATTTGCTCAAGTGATAATAATTGTGTGTAGCTTGCACCTTTGTAGTCGAAGACTTTGTGAAATTTTCTTCCAATCATACTTCTGATTATTGAAAATGATATCTTTTGCACACAAAAAAAAAGAGACATGTAATATTTTTTTGCAAATGACAAATTTAGATAAAGTTTGAATTGTTTGTCCTGTTTTTGAACTGATGGAAAGATTTTAAAGTTCGGTTGAGGCTATGATTTCATTCAATTAAACATTGTCTGACAGCTTAGTGTCAGCCATATTGAAAAATGGCTGCCGTTTCGGTCTTGGGATTATCTTGAAGCGACTATTCAGATTAACTTTACTGTTCACCCCAATACCATGGTCCTTGACCATCCTGATTGGTCCTACAGCCCACAGGTGCAATGGAACAGGGCCAAATCCACTTGTGCATAAACCTCTCAACTCAAATTGTTGAAAGCTGAAATCCTCTTATGTCGTCAAAATACAAGACAGCTGACCTTTGTTGCCATGGAGACCTATTTCACATTATGAAGCAGAGTTAAGGATTTTGTTTGCCAAAATAGAAAATGGGTGGTCCCAAAAGTCCACCTATGATTTCCAGACTTTGATTTTTGTTTTTGACTCAATATTTTATCTTTAATTTGCCAAAATTGTGTCTTTCTGACTTAAGAGGTTTTGAGCTTTCGCCATCGAAATGCATTCCTTCTCGCGCGTCATGCAGTCTGACTGTACATGTATAAGTTACAGCTGTGGAAATAAGAATGATCAACAAAATGTATCTTTTTCTTTTCTGTTATTTCCCACCTCTTCCACTCAGGATGTGACGGTTGCTCCTAAAGGTTGAGAGAGCTTGTTGGGCTACCACTGGCTCTTGATTCAAGAGAGTGCGTTTGTGTTTTAAGCCTCATCAGCACCATTTTGGACTCTTAGGAGGCACCAAGTATGGGTTCGAACCCCAAACTGGACCTCAAGCCAAGCCCATTTGTATCCAGTGTTCTATTGTTGGGCAACTGAAAGACCCTGGACATCCCTGAATTAATAGGGTATGTGCAAGACTCCTAGTCTTCACCGCTCATCATCAAACGGCGGTCACGAATAATAAATGTGCAGCTCCCTCTACAAAAATGGTAGGAAGTTCCCGGCCGATCTGGGGTATGCCAGTACATCTCAAGTCAACTCTGTCTGACACGGGTTGCACAGGCTGGGAATCTGACCTGGGTCCAAGAGGTTAGCAACCCAGTGCACTACCTTTCTGTAATGCCCCAGGCCCAACTGGCAGTAACAGTTATATGTTCACAGAAGCATACTGTAATACGATTCCATAGAATAAGCCATGAATCAAATCAAATCAAATCAAATCATTTTATTTATAGTCGTTGAGAAACGGTTAAAAACAAACATTAGCCACAGAGGCTATTTACACGACTATCTAGAAAACTCAACAGTGGGAAATAAGGCATAAAAACACAATAATACAATTTTTGACATGTAGAATCTAAGGTAAAATTATATAGTCTCACTGGGTCTCAAATTTACATTTATTACATTTACAGTGTGGCTCTTGCCAATTTCCAAGTACTTGGAGAAAGTTTTAAAGTCAAAGTCCTTCACTTCATTTGGAAGGTTATTCCAAAGTACTGACCCATAGTCACATACGCTATTTTTTCCGTAAGTTTTTGTCTTACAATGAGTAACAACTAGATTTCGTTTACTCCTTAAGTTATATCTTGGAGCACTAATTTTAAACAAGTCCCATAAAAGGGGCGGTGAAATCTTATTTACACTTTTAAAAACCTCTTTTAAAATGAGTCTTTTTCTGAGCGTTTCCAATGTTGGTAATTTAGCCCTATCAAGCAAACACTTATAGTCGCTCTGAAAGTCCATAAAAACGAATTTCAAACCCCTAAATTGGATTTTTTCAAGTTTTTGGGAATTTTGAATTCCACAAAAGTGCCACACAGGCGCACAATATCTGAACTGAGATAAAATGAAATGGTCAAAGATTTTTCTTCTACAGTCATAGTCGAGAAATTTTGACAATCTTTGCAAAACATTTAGCTGAGCTCCAGCTTTTCGACATATCTCTTTGACGTGGCCTGTAAAATTCAACATTTCATCAAAATGTATACCCAGCAGTTTTACACTATCTTCACTGGTTATTGAGCTTTCTCCTATCGTAACTTTAGCTCGAGACGATTCTTTACAGTCCTTTAAAAATAGTATCTGAAATTTCGATGGATTTGCTTCCATCATGTTGGTTTGGAACCATCTAATCGCCTGGCAGATCTCGTCCTCCAGGATCTTCACGACTTCTTCACGTGTGCCGGCACTGGCACTGATGGAGTTATCGTCCGCGTAGTTGTATAGACGGCCCTTTCTGAAGATCATAACAATATCGTTTATGAATAAATTAAAAAGGGCAGGGCCCATAATTGACCCCTGGGGCACGCCCTTGCGTAAAAATGTCCAATCACTTTTGGTGCCATTTACTCGAACACATTGCTTCCGATCACTTAGGTACGAGCAGATCAAGGCACATGCTTCATAACTTGCACCATAGGCTTTCATTTTGGCTACGATTAACTGATGTGGGAGACAATCGAAAGCCTTACTGAGGTCCATCATTGCGCTTCCCACTCGTTTTGATTTATCAAGTAAGGCTTTCCAGTCTTCAATGAGTTTAAGCAGAACCGTTTGGCAGCTGTAGCCCGGTCTGTAGGCTGCTACGGTCGGGGGGAGAACAACATCTAAGAAAGGAGTAAATTGGATGAGCATAAGTTTTTCAAGGATTTTTGAGCACACCGGTAATATGCTAATTGGTCGATAATTTTTGATGTTCAAGTTGTCATCCTTCTTAAACGCTGGCACAACCTCAGCCAGTTTAGCGTCGTTCGGGAAAGAGCAGGTATCGACACTAAGGTTGAAAATTTGGGTGATATGGTGGCTCAGGATACTCGGGACGATTTTGACTAACTTGGCAGGGATTCGGTCTTGTCCGGTTGCTTTTGTGGAGTCTAAAGACTTGATAACTTTAGTCACTTCCGAAGGGGTGGTATGTCGAAAACTAAAGACCGAGCTTTGCATTGTTTCAATGTTTTTTATGCTTGGATGCTCCTTAAAATGATCAACACATTTTCTAACAAATGAGTGACTATCGTCACTGTCTGGCACTAAGTCGATGTTAGCTCCAATATTCGCCGCGATGTTAACATAGTAGTCATTCATAATTTGACCTACTTGAGATGGATTTGTGATGAGCTTATTGTCAACTTTAAGCATTATTGATTCTGTGCTATTGGAGCCCTTGTTAGTGAGAAACGGTTTAATTGTTGGCCAGAAATTGACATTTTTAGCACTGTCCTTGCACTTGTCATTAAAATAATTTTTAATAGAGTCACGTCTCACTTTCGTAGTCACATTTCTCTGTTTGCGATAGGCCTCCCAGTTTTTTGGCGTCGGGAATCTGGCATATCGATTCTGCATGTGCACTTGCATAAATGGTCACTATATTAGCAATACAAATTGAGGGCAAATAGCATACAGTGTACTACATACAGAGTAGACATGGCACAACTTAGTCCGGCTATTTGGTCAGTGTTGGACAAATGATCAGAATGAACCATTGATTTTTTTATTCCACAGGAATGACCAGGTACGATAGACATGGTTGATAATGTAATTAAAATTATGTGAGTCAATGGCTCAATGTTGTATCTATTACCTGTATGATGTTCCATAGTGTAAATACAGTGATTCTTGTTTTATGTGGCACCATGTTGTAAGACCAATTTCTGAGGAAAACCTGACTCTGTCCATAACATAAGGGGATGATCATTTAATATCTTGGGGGGGGGGGGACTTTAAGCATCTTTTTTTTTTAATAAACACTTTCATTGATTCCCAGTTTTGGCGAGATAAATAAATAATTTTTTGAGCAGTCTTGAAATAAATCGTTTTTGCCAGGAGTATTTCTTAATAAGGCGTTCTTTATTTACGAATAATTATTCAGGGACTTCACACATTTGAAATAAATTAATACCGCTGCTGATGCTGTGACATTAACCCCTGGAAATTAAATGGTCACCTCCTCTTCATCACCCAACAAGACTTCAGAAACCAGGATGGATGGATATTTGGGGCTTTACATCCTGCACTTATGCACTTGGTAGGCCAATAAGAACAGGAGAAGGACGCAGCAAGGAGGCAAAGGATGACTGAAACAGCTGTCCATCAGTGTCTGACATAGGTCTAGGTGACCCGGCAAGAGCTGGATTCGAACCCGGGACTCAGCGATTGGCAGGTCAGCACGCTATCACTAAGCTAACCCTCCATCTCTTTCAGAAACCTGACCAAGAACAACTGAACAAGACCACACAACTACAAAAATGTGTAATGATCTCAAGCCATGAACACTTGCTCAGAGGCCAAGGAAAGGTAATATTCAAATTGGCATTCCGGCCTTTATGGAGCATCTATGGAGCCTTCTGAGCCTTTGTTGTGCCTTCCACGTGTCTGCATCGGTGACCTTTGGTGTCATGATGACAGAAGATGAATTGTGGATAAATATTATGGAGCATTTGGAGACGCCGAAAACAGGGATGAGCTAGGACAAAGAATAGAGCACTCGGGGAAGAAAACACTAAAACAAGAAGAAGGATCACTCACAGAGTGACTCTGTAAAATATACTGTAATTTCTCATACTTCTGTGTTTGTAATTGCATTGATGTATTGTTGGAAACAAGAAAATACAGTCAAAGTTTATATTCTGATTTCAAGCTTTCAAATCAGGAAGAAGAAGCTCTAATTCATAAAAGTTGCAGAGAATCCAAGGTCTCAGGTCAAAGTATGATCCCTGCAGCACTCTTTAGTAACTTCTCTGATACAATGATTCCTTCTAAACCACAAATTGTTCTTGCACCACTGCCTGAGGATGGTGATGACATGTATACCAAAGATAGCACACCTAAGAAAATACTGGATAAAAACAGAAGAATATGATAAAGTGCCTACTTAGAGAAGTCCACAATGACTCCACATGTCAACTGCTAAATTCTACATGTTACTTTTGGCTAGACTATCAATATACTCATATTATGCCATTACATCAATGTTGTTGAAACCGCAGACAGTGGCTACAACAGCCATGATCAAGCGGAGCTGCAACATTTGGCATATCTAAATTCAAATACTTCGAAAAAATAGCATCAAAAAGAGAAATAATGACTCTTTTAACCCGACCCTTTTATCTCTGTCATGGATGAGGTTTGTAACTTTTACAAGAAAACCTTTTGCAGTTTCACATCTCTACTATGATGTTATATAACAAGACGATGCTACAATGTTAATTGAGCTATGGCACCCAGGTGGCAGCCAACCCCAAAAGAACAATGGCTCATGACAGGAACAAGCTAGACAGCGCCCCCAGCGGATAAATGTCACAGCTCCACTTGATATCTCGGGTGCTGCAGCAGGTAGCAATTTTCGCAGGTCTATTGTTGCAAGCACATTGATGTAACGGCATGAGTACATCAACAGTCTAGCCAAAAAGTAAAGTGTGGAATTTAGCAAGTGACATGTAGACTTGTAAAAGTGGGAACATTATTTGGGATATCATCATTTCTGTAATTGTATCATCCACCAATTCTGATTGTTGAGACATTCAGCCAAAGCTACAGATCAGACACAGCTAAAGCTCAGACAATACTACAGATCAGCCAAAGCTACAGATCAGACAAAGCCACAGGTCAGACAAAGCTACAGATCACACAAAGCTACAGATCACACAAAGCTACAGATCACACAAAGCTACAGACTAGACAAAGCTACAGATTGGACAAAGTTACAGATCAGACAATATTACAGATCAGATGATACTACAGATCGGCCAAAGCTACGGATCAGACAATACAACGGATCAGCCAATGCTACAGATCAGATGAAGCTACAGATCAGACGAAGCTACAAATCAGACAAAGCTACAGATCAGACTGCAAGGCAAGCTGCTGGCAAATTGCCTGACATGAGCAGCTGATTTGATACAGTTTCATCTACCCAGTGCTTATCTGTACACCTGGAACTGATGTGCAATTGTCAACTGTTCTGGAAAGCTTGGAAAGTTATTTGCCCTATTGACTTAATTACAAACCTGCAATAATTGTGCCAATATTCTCACTTAACGTTGGACCTGGTAAATTTTGATCAAAATTTGTTTAGTACTTCAAAGAAAATTGTTATTTTTACTTTTGTTGGACTACAAACTGATTAAAATCAACATTAAAAATAGTGGTAACAATACAAAGTTATATAATATATATATATATATATACAATGCATACAAATTGATATAGGTCACTGACGATGTCAGAATTTGAGCAAGCAAATGTCAAAATGACTTATTAATCATAGGTGGATGTGACAGCAGAGGCATCTGGGCATTCAAACTGGCCATTTTTGACCAATGAAACAGACCAGACATGTTCAGTACAGATGGCCAATGTCAAAATAACATCATTTTGGACATTTATCCTCCGTATCAAATCATTGATCACCAGACGCAATGTGGTTCTAGGATGACCTTTGTATGAACTGTGAATGTTTGATATTAGCTCCAGATAGATCTACAGAATAACTAAAGGCAGCTCTCCAAAGCACGTTCTAGCTACAACCAGCTTTACCATTTTTTCACGATCCACAAATTTCAGACCAATCAGTGTTTTTCGAGACCGTCTAACTATTTTTCATTAAAAATCACCAAATTCTGAATCTGTGTTGCTCTCACCCATGATCTTGAAGCACACGTTCTCAACTTCTCATCCAGTTCTATTTCCCAACTTTTATCCCTTTTTTTGTTGTTGAAAGATTGACCAACCATTTCTTATGTCAATAATGTCCTGGTTGACACAACTGATGTTCTTGAGCAGTCCTTTTCAATCACTTAATTTCCATGGCTGTAAATATTAACATTCGTGACACAAATTCGGATAGCCTTCCTGACAACTGCAATGCTGAATCAAAGTTAGAGCATCACAGCTTTGGGCTTGGAAGAAAAGCTGAGCGGCTAAGTAACGTTGTGGTAAGATTTAAGGATATACTACATATACTGATAAGGTCCTTAATGCAGAAACCCTGTCATTTTTTAAGTCCCTCAAATAACATGCTGCACTGAACACAGACATTTCTGGGCTCTCCGGATGTTTTCACATATCTTTAAATCAATAAAAGCAACATTGATAGTAACATTATACCAATATCAGGAAATTAACTCTACATTTAACCATAGGCAACAACCATATTTGCCATATCTAATACACCAAACAACTTAAGCCCCATAAGGACTTGCACCTAAAAACTGACAATATACGCAAAACACAGTAATGCGCAGGAAGTGGATTCCTCCATCTCAGTCATCCCGAAGGTCTCAAGATTTAACCCAAGAGTAACCCATAAGAAACCCAGAAGAAAAAACAACCACATCCTCCTATTACCGAATCAGGAAACAGTTGTCTCAACCGGAAGATGTATTCATCAATATCCATATTAACTTCTGCAGCAGCCTTAATGAGCTTCCAACTTCCTATAATAAAGGATGCCACATGCAATGGGTTATGCATATAAAGGGTTGGATAATACATTATTTCACTAATTGGTGGATTTACAATAACATTTGACTAATGGGTTCATATTTTAGCATAATGGTCAAGGTCATTTTCGAAGTTTTACTTTAAGGCCAGTTTGAAAGCAGAGTTAGTCAAAGTTGTTTTGCAAGCAAACTTAAGCATGTCTGACTACCATGTCAATAATTTATGCAGGACAGTGGTGCAACAAAGCTCTTATTCACAATTCCACAACTTGTCATCACTGTTAAAAACTTTGGCAACTGCCAGTTGATGATATAGAGTTCAACAGCCATTAAAGCAAAACAATTTCAATTGACCTTCAGACAGACCCTGTTAGGATGAGTTAATTAAAATCATTAGCCTGTCATTCGTGTGTCTATGTTGAAAGAGTAAAATAACCCTAACACTCATTTATGTTTTCATACCATATTCGGTAAAACCCTTTCAATCATTGTCAACATAACTGGTAAGCACAAACAATTTGCCTTATTGAAGGGGCTGGACACGCCAAACTTACCATGTCCCTGGCTGTTAATCTAAAGTCTTGATTTGCAATGTATACAAAACTATATAATGACAAATTTCCAGGTAAATTGCTGACGTTATTTTCAGAGAAAATACTTAATAACTTAGGAATCAATCAAAACTGATATATTAGGATGCCTTTTCAATAGGCGCAGTTAAATTACACTGTAAATGTCTGGTTTTTCTATGATTACCTGATTATTCCCTACAAACATTGACTACATTTGACTACATTTCCCCTGCCAAGATTTGGCCTTGAAAACCTTTTAGATGCTCCACATCACAAGATTAAGGATAATGTTTATCCAACCTGCTAATGACTTTCTCTTTGTCATCTAAAGGTTCATATATTTTTCAGCTGAGCTACATTTTGTCAAGGTATACATCCTAAAATAATAAATAAACAAACACATTGTAAAACCGCTTTGACAATGAACAGCATTGTGTTTACAAAGGTGGTTTCTGAATCGACAAAAGCTTTTATCTGAAAGCTGTGTGTTCCCCTTTTTATTCGAAGATTCCAGTACTATTAAACTAACTCGATCAGGGAAGTCTAACAACAGTTCTAAAAGCGTTGTTGAGTTGTTGACAGAGAAAGTATCTAAAGTATCTACATTGGCCATTATTGAAAAGGAGTTAACGCAAAAAAGCTAAGCGCTTGTTGGTAGAATTTTTATCGGAAGGAGTGAAATAAAAGGATTCTGGCAGACACTAAAGTTATTTTACTCAGAAAATCAAGAATACGTCGAAGTTGAAACCAATAGTAATGATGAACAGACAGTTGGGAAACAACAGATTGTACTGTGAAAATTAACTCCATTAATTGGTCTTATTCATTTATGACATGTGGAATTAATTAGCAAGTGCAACTGTTGGAGGTCTGGGCATTTATTGGTAAAGATAGACGGTATGGTTGGTTAGAGCTGTCTTTCACGAATGAGGTTGGAGCGTAAGTCATACAACAGCCTGCTTTTAAACACATCATAAAATCAGCAACAGTTGAAATCATATGAAACCCTGTATGTTATTTTCCTGGGACAAAAAATACACATAATATTTTGTAGTTTAAAATTTAAGGCATCATAAATAATCTTGTTTAGACATACAAGGAATCAAGGATATGCTCTTAAAACGAGTATCCACAAAATTTTGACCCACTTTCCTTACAGGTAGCTCTCTTTTAGTAGTCCTATTTCATAAATAATTCACACTTATGATTCTGGGCTACAAGAGCCACCGTCCTGCACTTCTTGCACTATAAACCCCCACTGCTGACAGGCAGTTACAAGGAGTAAACCCTGTAGGCATCATGGGTCAAATTATGTTATGATTAGAATGATGCTTATCCAAAGCCAAACAGCATTGAAAGATTATTGAATTGACACAATCACTATCTTCAGGCAGCAAAATGAGGACATGAAGGGAGATAAAGGAAACCGACTGAGAATGCAAGCCGAGAACAACACGAAGACATGACGACTCATCCACAAGACATCTTTAATTTCCGACTGCCTTGACGACGGGCAAAATGCAACACAAAACGCAACATAATCTGATATTGTGGCGATGACATCCTTTACGTTGCCCCAAGCTCCCACGGCGGCCATCGTAAGATATATCAGGCTCAGCGCATCACTCGTTCCCTTGGGGCGCTGATATTTCTATGAAGGGCCAATGAATTTGGTAGCAATTTCATCTATTCAGCCTTAATCACTTCTTTTAAATTCTTATATCAAGGTCATCCTCAGATAACCATATAAAAATCTCTTACGAAAACAAAATATGAAAATTCTTGGAAGCTGGACTACTATCACGTTCGAAATATAATAATTCTGTAGGAATCAACAGTTCTTTGTCGGATGACTGTTACTCATTTTTGTAATTGTGTGGTCAATAAGGTATTCCATTATGCGAGATCATGAAACAAAAGACACTTGCATTTCAGGAGGTGCAGATGATAAAAGAATGATGCCTTCCATCTTTTCATTTTATATTTTATTCTGGAAAATGTACATTTTGATAACACTTCTATCTATGCAGAACTGTAAATGTCACAGCCGTTCAGCCATGGCATTGAAAGTAACACTGGGACACCACTTTCGCAGCTTGTGCTTAACACACATGCATCAGGAATATTTCACCACTCCATAAATCAGCAATTATAATTTCTAACATTTGCAAGCACCAATGTTTTAAACTAATCAATTTCCAGATTTTAAAGCAAACACGCACCCACATAAGCTGAAAGTGTAAAACCTTATCGAATTAACGCAACACCAATTACCAGGTGGGTGCAAAGGACATAATAAAAGAGAGACTTTCTAGTGTGTACGTTCAAGGCCATATTTTAAAAAGAGTTGTTATCAACGCTCCGTAAGCTTTTTATATTGATAGGCAACTGATTTACACCAGTGTAAATTAGCAACATGTAATTATAATGCTATCAATTTGCAATACAACCCAAAACCAGATGGACAATCAAGAAGAAACCTCGTTACATATAAGGAATGAGAAGGGATTACCTCAATACCTAATGAGTGGTGTCATGCCCAGAGTGACATCACAAGTCATCACTTGTATTCCTTTGAATGTAGCCCTTTACCACCAACAACTCCATGACTTGGTCAATGGTCATCAACATAGCAACAGGTTGTCTGGTGACTACTTCGACATGTGGTAAACTCTTTTAAGTAAACGGCAGTCAATTAACTTAAAGCTTTCACAAATTGATTCATGATCCTGTTAATGGTTACAAAATAAAAGTTCCACTGCTGAGCGAATCTTAATGGATACATTGGTCAACAAGCATCCATCACATGTTAAACATACCAAATATAAAATATGTAGAGCACAATGCATAATTATGTATATATATTATGCACTTTGTTAAGTTAGGATACATGATGTTTATTTATTCCATAAACCTCACATGAGTACTTCAGGTGATGTGTGTGTGTACCACTGTGTACATTGGCCCAGTGAAAATTCTCAGGTTAGCAGATATGGGTCCCCGGGGAAAGCTACTTGGGCCTTTGCTGCACCGCTAACAGCTTGGACCCAGGGGACTGAGGTGTTCTACCTTATCGGTGTGAGGATATGAAAAGACAGCTTGTAGCACAAGCCACTACTAATGGTGCGAGTGGCATCCACAGACACCGATGGGCAGCGGCAGTGTTAGTCCGAACGCCGACCGTTACTACAGAACCACTGTGTCCTGTCAGTCAAATTGTTCTGCCTTAAACTTGCGATATAGGCAAGGTGTGGCAAAATAATTGGTTCACAGCAAGGACTATCAGCTAGTCCATTGTTTCAATACACATGACGTCAGATGGATGGAAATGGACAGCTCAAGTTACCAACTGATGTCATGTGTCATCAATCAATGGAAATGGACAATACATTTTGTTCTAAACTGATATATTGTGACATCAATCAATGAGAACAGAAAATTCAAGTTTGCTTCTGACATGTTGTGACATCAATGAAAACTGACAGTTTAAGTTACCAACCGATGTCATGTGTTAACAATCAATGAAAACTGACACACCAAGTTCCCGACTAATGACATGTGCTATCAATCAAAGAAAAACTGACACACCAAGTTGCCAGCTGATGTTATGCATTATCATTCAATGAAGAAATAAATCAAAAATGACAGTTCAAGTTCCCAACTAATGACATTGACATGTGTTGTCAATCAATGAAATTCATCAGGACTCTTTTAACGAGGTACATTCGTTGGGAGATCAAGAAAGCTACTGGCTGATATGATATTGCTGAAAGTCACATATCTCAATGAGCTGCTAACTTGAGGTGGGTGTGGTACATAGTTATTAAACTTTCGCTTCTACTGTAATTTAATTAGGCAGCTAGTGACAGTTGGTGTGAGACCTTCTGGAGCGGGAAAAAATACAAAAGCTATTGCGGCACTTGATGACAGTCGTTAAGTAGGATTAAGCTTATTGACCTGCAATCAAGAATGGCAGACAATAGGACATAATATGCCTGTCATAACTGTTGCAGACAACAGTTGCTAATTGTTTAAAAGACCAAAAAACAATGCAGGTAATTTTTGATATATCTTAATATGCAGTAAAACAGAACAGAGGCCTTTTTGTAATGCTGCAAATTATCTGAAATGTGTCCACCACAGCCAGAAATCAGGGCATGAAACAAAGATACCAGAAGGCATGTTTTGATGATGACAAATTTTTGCTCCCCCATATCAGTCATTTACGTACCCACAAAAGGTAGTACAAAATAATAATTGTATTTGACAAGGAGAGAAGTGTCACAACTTGAAACCAAGTTGACTTCGATTGTGTGAGGGAAAGTTTATACCGCAATTTAAATTATCAAAATGTAATATCATTTATCGATCTTGAAATCTGAAAAATGAGAGAATAGACAAATAAAGAACTCTGGTACTCAGGTAGACATAAATATAAAGAGCATGGAGTGTTGTATTAATATGATGTGTAGTCCCAATAAACAGAGCGAAAAAACATAAATTCTAAAAAGATATTTCCTATACTTCAGCCTTTAACGACAGTACTTACAAAGGAACCTGCGGTAAAGCCATAAAGCTATAAAAGCAGACAGTACATCAGACTAATCTATGGCATCAGTATCTGCTGCAGCATCAGCTTCAGTTGTTGAAAGCATCCTCATCTTTCACTGGGAGTTGATGGAGTTGAGCAAAGCTGAACAGTTGCTCACTCTTGCCAGTTTCCAGGCAGTGAAAAACACATCCTGTGAACAACACAGGGGGAGGATCACAGACTTTGCATCAAGGCTTATTATATCAGAGCTTAATAAAGAGAAAACAGCTTTTCGACTACACACCATAGCCCACAGGTAGCGCAGTCACAGGTAGAATGCATACTCTCATGTAAGTGGAAGATAAGACTAAAAAAAAAAAATTACCTAAAAAAGACTGCAATCAAAAGTGACACTTCCTCGTTACCATGTTACACCTCTTCAAAACCCGTAGTGCCAAATTAATTCCCTCCATAAAACTGTAGTCGAGCTCCTCAAAAATTACATTAAGAGATAACACAAGCCGTAATAAGATTACAACGATAAGAGCCACCTACGTACAACGAATGGCTGCAGGGACACAATTGGTACAAGAAAAATTACAGACACCCACAACTCAGAAATTTTGAAGATGCTGTTACCGTACTGATTCCTTGATGACAAGTGCTGTGACCGTACTGATTCCTTGATGACAAAGCTAAAAACATTGCCAAGTTTCCAAATTGAATGTGGCTTACAAATAAGCACTAAACGGAAACAAGATAGATGAATTAAGCTAATGTTGGCTGCTGTTGCAACATTTAACGAAGGCAGGTAAAGAATGTCTCTCAATTGTCAATATGACTACTCATCAAAACTTTTGTCAAACATGGTCAATGGCTGGGGAAGCAAGCTTTGTCCAAGAATCAATTATCAACCACCGACCCACCCTCCTGAAAAGGATACAACAGAAACTAAAAAGAGAGAACCCAAAGGCATTAGGAATACTGATTTTGCAAAACTTTGCTCTTCTCACAGATTTAATGTGCCAAGAATGATAGGGCCACTGTCAGTGGAACCATGTATGAGGTCTAAGTAAGTTAGACACCTCCTTTTTGTGTTCTAACATGCATTCTTTAAATATAAAATCCCGACCTGTTTGATAAAAATGCATGTTAGAACCCTCAAAATAGGTGTCTAACTAATACCTAAGACTTGTAGGTAAACTTGCAAGTCTAAAAACGTATGAGGTTTAAGGGCTACAGACACTAGAATGGCTACCCACCCTGATACCAGACAATTCCTCCTGTGATGAAACAAGTGCAGATAGTTACCACATGTTGAAGTCTTCAGTTTCCCAGGCTGTTATTTGGTTGTTGATCACTGCGAAGAGACCAGACAAATCACGGACAACTTCAGACACAAAATCAGAGAAAAGCCTAGTATAAAGACGTCTATGATCTCATTTTCTTTGCTCTGATTTGCAAAGTACGAAAGGCACAGAAAAGGGACATCGAGTAATTACACAAACCTAAACTAGTCCGGACAGCTCTGTGGGACGCTCAAAGCAAGTTCACAGCAAAAACGCCAAAGGCAAAAGGGAGAAATTGAATTAAGAGTTGCAAAACACTGGTTTACATTCAGACATAATATTTGAAAAAATCTAAATGTCTAAAAGAAAAATATCTCAAATTTTGCTTTTATTGGGAATTTTAAAAATCTGATTACAGCCAGCAGGGAAGCTACAAAACTTATGTTGCAGAACTTTCATACAATTAATCAGCTTATGTTTGTCTCAGAAGTACATTCACAAAAATTTCTACAACCTACATTCATACATTAATAGCTTCAGAATATCATAGAATCAAACTTTATATGCTGCGGTATACTGACTATGTTACCTTTTACAATTAAATTTTGAAGTACTTCTGCATTAACATAAAATAAATGTACCACATGCATCAGACAAAAAAATAATTTTCTGCCTTATAAAATTTTTCAAATCACGAATCCCATATTGAAAAAAAAAACCCATTTCAAAACACAAACAAAACAGCATTCTGTTTATTTATATTTCATGAGATACGTCACTGTCGTACAAAATCATCGCTGACGCTCCCTAGTATCAAGTTCTCTCTTTATTCAGAAGAATTTATATGACACGCATGCGTACCAAAAAAGCATATAAGAATCAGCTGTTCAAGCCAGACCATAAATAAATGCTGTAAAGAATGTAATTCTTATACCCAGAGGATACACATGGTTACAGATTACATTTATTGTGGCAATATCATAAGTAAAAGATGAAAAAATTCCCAATGCAAAACCACAATTTGTTTACAGAGCACAATAGAACGAAGGGATTGGATTGCACAGAAAATCATTCAGCAACAATTCGTAAAAATATCAAATTAAACAGATGCTCTCAACTTACAAAGTGATGGCATCCATACCGGGAACTGCAGTTATGTTTCATTTGGTCGTTAATAACTTCAATATCAGCTGGTCACATGACCAAGGGGGTTTCAGTGGGATTTGAAACAATTAGCGTTGTTTATCATATCAAACATGCTTTGATGTCTCTCATCACAAAATTTATAACAACAGCAATAAGTTGCAAATGAATAAAGGAACGGCTCAATTAGTGTATCCAACATATAGTGACCTCCCCACACTAACTGTAAATAAGCCAATCCTTCGGCTTACTCAGTTGAGGGGTGCCACTCTCTGTTGGATCCACTATTCGGGCCGCCAGTATGTCGGTAAGGTGATACCATTTCTGGCCAGGGACCAAGGACCTTTATACACCAACGGTGTCTAAAATCATATATGGATTTAGGTGGTGACATAAATGAATTACAATAATACATAATGCAAAGCAGGCAATTAGACATTGAACAAATGGAATTACCACATGAAACAACAAGAGAAGGCTATCTCCGTTGAGTGGATTCAGTGAAAAGTTATTAAACCGACACGATCACGAATTGGCAGATACACCATCGACCTATTTAGCATGTGTAATATCGGTTGATCTTATAATTGATACTGGTATGCACAATTGCTTACAAAAGATACCATTCGACAAACCTGTAAAAAATAAGAAGTGCAAAAACTCACCTTAACAAAATATTTTCATATGCTTATGAGTTCTGAAACTTCCAAGCCTTTAATAGCAAAAAATAACAATTTTTTGTCTTTTTCTCTTTAATACACAAAGTAGCAGCTCTTCACGCACACCAGATTTTAAAACAGTAATTTGATGTTATTTAAAATCAATCAAATTATGTATTTAACTTTTTCAATTCCTATTGAAATACACAACAAAAAAGGAGTCAATTAAAAAAACTTTAATATTGTGTATTTAAGCAAATCACCTTGAATAAGTCCAAGGTCAAATCTGACAGCTGATGTGAAAGTCTAGGATTTTGTATAATACTGTCCACCTCAGGATTTGGTAAAAAATCCCAGTTCCAAAAATCAATGTGGGTTAGATCAAGACGGTCTTTAATTATACTTCGGGTGTGACAAACACTTGACTTTTGAAAGCAAACAATAGGTGTATAGAATTAACAAACACTTGTGAGAGGTACTTATGAAATCTTGGAAGACAAAATGCCTTCATAAAATGAGCAGCTAGGAACTGACAACTTATGAAATTTTTTATGCCGTCAGGATATCACAGATACAGCAAAAATGCTTCAGAATACTGGAGCAGGGTTTACAAAGGAACTTATCATAACAGTTTTTCATCATTTTGGCAAACAGGGAGAGCAAGCAATCCATCAGAGTCATCAAAACAAAGAGCAAACAAATAGGAGATGGGAGAGGAGAGATCTATTTGCTGAAGCTAGCAATCAATTGCAGAAATATGTATCAACAACACAGATAACATCAAGAAATTATCTGCCATTTTATGATATATAAATCAAAAATAGGATTACATCCACAAACTTTTTGAGACACCAGTTAGTAAATCAGTGGCCACCAGCAGCTTCACTGAACCATAGTTACATCAATTATCGTCCTTGATAATACATAACTAAAAATTCAGAAAAGTAAATCAAACTTATATGCCAGCTTATTCGCTTTTGTAGGAGTAAAATAAAAGTTGAGTGAAATAAAAGTTAAACAAAATCTCACTTCAGTCACAAACAGATAGCAGGAATTGGAGGCTTCCGTCGGACAAAAACCAATACTTCTGAATTAAGGTGCCAGTTCGATAAGCAGTTGTGCTTTTCTGGCTTCCTGAACTTCGTTTGAAATAAATTTATCAATCAAATAAATCAATAATTATTGTTCTTATATGACTGAATGACAGACAAAATAACAGAAAGATAGAATAACAATAGCAATGAAATTGATGATGAACCCCCTTTTTGCAAGCCACAAGTATCATGACCTTCAAAAATAAATGTCACTTTGAAGTCATTCTCTTTCCATATGATTGCATGGATCCCATGCATAGCAAAAACGTACACACAAAATTGCATATCTAATTTTGCTAACCACAAGAATTCAAAGCAGATCAAATGTAAACTAACATCTGAAGACTAATGTCTGGAGAAAAACATGTAAAAAAATAAATAGAAGAGATTTTTTTCATTGCATGTATATTTCTAATATCAAATTTCAGTTCTCAAATGCCAAATATATTGCTAAATCTATAATCATCATGAGATAATACTCAAAAGATAAAATGCAGCACAGGTACAAAAAGCATTTATGTGTACTAATCAAATCAAGAAACAATATTCTGAAACAAAACCCAGATCTTGATAGCTGGCAATCCAGCATGCTACAATTGGCCTATGACTCAGATCAGGACATTTACAGAGCAATGATTTTGTTTTCAAGGTGGTACATAAAGAACAGGGCAAGCTCATGATGGGGCATCTGACAGAAATACAAAAATTAACAGTAATAGAAAAACACCATTATCCCCATAATCAAAGGGTGGTCCATAACTATGCATGAGTATACATGAAATTCAGCTGCTAATGTTGTTGATGATAAGCTATATGTAAGCTATTGTATACACAACAACAGAGGTGAATGATGAGGAGTTAGGGGGATAACTTCAAAACAACGGAAAGTCATCAGAAGAAAAACAAACGAAGAAAACAAGATTGGTCGAATATTGAGCACGGAGAATACAGGTGGAAAAATAGGAAGAAAGATGGAAAAACAAAAAGAAAATGTATAAAGACAGATGGAAAAGAGATATAATAAAAAAGATAAGAAAAAGGAGCGTAAAAAGAGCATAATAAATGGTAAAAACAGAAGAATGAGACATAAAATATATAAAAACAGCAGGAAAACCAGTAGAGAAGGATAAAAAATGTCCATCTTATGAATGCCCCGGACAAAGAAAGCATGAAGAGGGCGAGGGCCAGTACATCACCAGTCTAAGGTCAACACGACCCACAACAACGGCCAAGAAGTTTTGCAGAAACTCAAAAAAATACATGTATACTGTATAGAGCTAATGGCACCAGAAGACCCTGTTCAGCACCAGTGTGAGAGGAGGGCATTTTGTCAGGTGCTGTCACACCAATGCATGATGACACTCCAACGTTCTCCAATTGACTGTGGAGTGCAGAATGTACAGCCATCAAGCCGGCTATCAGTTGTCACATTTTTATTTCGCTGTTTCTCTCATATTCTTTTTTGTAACTTCTTTTTCATTATATTAGAGTGCAGTAACCTCCGCATTCCAAGAACAAAACCAACGTTGATGACTGGTCTTTTGTTCAGAGTCCATGGTGCTATATGTCAGACTGTCGTTTCTCATGGATGTCAGCCTATGTGCTTAAATTTCGTTATTAATCTACTTTATCCCTTTTTTATTTTAAGTTTTTGTTTCTTTTAGTTTTATGTTCAGTGATTTGTGCACCATAACCAATCAGTGAATGAATGGTCTTTCAAACAAACATGTTCCCCAAAATGGTTGTGAAAACCATAAAAATTCTAATGTATAAACCATTTTGAACAAGAAGGAAAGCACTCTTGTATCATCATTGGTTGATATGGGACATTGATTTTTGCATCTTTTTTTTAAAGATACCATTTGCCAAAAATAAAAGGCCATTGTCAGTGAAATAAGTTTGAGGTCAAAGTTAGTCAGCCATCTCCTTTTTTCGTTCAAACATACATTTTTGAAAGTAAAACCCCTGCCTCTGGTTGATACGCATGAGGTTTTAGGGCTATTGGAAGGCTCCTCACCCTGATACCAGACAATTCCTCCTGTAATGTAATGAGTGCAGATAGTTTACCACATGTTGAAGTCTTCAGTTCCCCAGCCATCATTGGGCTTTTGATTGCTGCGAGGAGACCAGACAAATCAGGGACAACTTAAGATACAAAATCAGAGAAAAGCCTTGTTTAAAGACGTCTATGATATCACTTTCTTCGCTCCAATTTGCAAAAGGAAAAAGAAAGGGGACAGGAAGAAATTACACAAACCGAAACTAGTCCTGACAGCTCTGGGGGATGCTCAAAGCTAGTCCGCAGCAAAAACCCCAATGGCCAAATGGAGAAATTGAATTAAGAGTTACAAAACAGTAGTCTACATTCAGACATCTTTCAGAAAACTTCTAAATGTCTAACAAAAATATTCTCTCATGTTCTCATTTACTAAACTGGAAATTAAAAAATCATATTACAGTCCACAAAAAGGTAGGCTGCAAAAACACAAACCGCAGAACTTTCATACATTTAATCAGCTTTTGTTTTATGTCTTTACAAAAGTACATTCATAACATCCATTGACAAATATTTCTACAACTTACATTCAAAAATGAATAGCTTCAGAATATCATAGAATCAAAGGTATATGTCACTGTAGGAGGAACTCAGGTTACTCTTCTAAATTAAATTTTGAAGTACTCCTGTACTAACATAGAAAAAATAAATGTATTGCTTTCATCGGACAAAATTTTCAGTCTCATTATGTTTTTAATATCACGAATCCCATATTGAAAAACCATTACAAAACACAAACAAAACTGCATTCTGTTTGACATATTTTATGAGATATGTCATATTAAAGTATCGCTGGCATTCCCCATATCAAGTTCCCTCTTTATTTAGAAGAATTCATATGACACGAATGCCAAAAACAAAAGTATTATACAAATCAGCTGTTCAAGGCAAGCCATAAATAAATGCTGTAAAGAATTTAATTCTCATACTAGAGGATACACATGGTTACAGATTACATTTATTGTAGCAATATCATACATATAAGGTTCTAAAGCTCCCAGTGAAAAACCACAATGTGTTCACAGACTGTAATAGAACGAAGGGATTGGATTGCACAGAAAAGCATTCAGCAAAAATGTTTAACAATATCAAATTGAAAAAGATGTTCTCAACTTACGAAATGATGGCAACCATTGGCAACCAGTGTTACGTTTCATTTGGTCATTAATAACTTCAATATCAGCTGGTCACACAACCAAGCTGGCTTTCAGTGGGATTTGAAACAATTAGCTTTGTTTATTATATCAAATATGTTTTGATGTCTCTCATCCACAATATTGATCATAAAATTTACAACAACAGCAATAAGTTGCAAATGAATAAAGGAACGTACATTTTGCATCTGAGGGCCAAGACTTATATATTCCAAGTTGGGGACAATACCTTGGTACACTATGTACGTAAATGGTATTATCGGCAAGGAATTCAACATAGGAAGCCAACATGGGAATTGGGAAGCCAGCATGTCAGTAAGGTGACACCATTTCTGACCAGGGGCCAAGGACCTTTATACACCAACGGTGTCTAAAATTTTATATGGAAGTGGAAGGTGACATACAAGAATTACAATAATACATAATGCAAAGTAGTCAATTAGACATTGAACAAATAGGAATTACCCTGTGAAACCAGAGGGGAAGGCTATTTACATAGAGTGGTAGCAGTGAAAAGTTACCAAACTGATACAATCAGAAATTATCAGAGAGACACCGTTGACACAAAATAAATGCGATGAGATATATGTTCATCATTACATCTGTCTCAGGCAGCTGGTCTGATACTGACAAAATTCAAATCAGTATCACAGAAGCAATATTCATTGATCTTTTTATTTATACCAGTTTTTACATTTGTTTACGATAAATACTATCTGACATACGGAGAAAAATTGAGAGAGGTGCAAAAACTTACACAGCAAACACCAGTGAGAAGCAAGACATATTAAAACAATGAGCCACTACAAAACAACAAAGACTTTACTGCTTGTGATTGGATATATCAAATACCCTCATAGTAGGGTGGCCCTTAAAAGCATAGTAAAAAATAAAAGTTTAAAATATTGATGGGCCACCCTCTAAAATGATGTCTATTATGGAAAAAATGATGCATGCAAATTTTCAGGCAAATCGGTTGATATTTAGAGGTGGCCCATCGCCCCTGAAGTTTTTATGTTTCTACCGTAATTCTCTAATATTGTCAACTCGCGGTTCTATATTATTTTGCCAATTCAAAAGATACAACAATAAAAATGGCATAGTTGAACTGGTCTTAATTAGAGCTTCATTTTGAGTACCAACTTGGATGGTCTGTGATGATTTTATGTTTGGAATGTTCAACTGCAAATTTGCTGAAAACCACATGTTGGCTTGATTTTCCTTTAACATCAGATGATTTGTTCTTTTGGCAGATGATAATTAAGGGAGTGTTATTGGATGCAAGAGAGCAAATGTAGAGATGTTTAGCCTTAGATTAAAATACTCTATTTATATAATGATTAGGTCTTTATATCCTACATTTATGTAGCAGGTTGGCCAGTTATTAGGACAGGATAAGTATAAACAGCGTGATTGAAACTGCTGTAAAAATTAAATATAGGTTCAATTCACTGACAATTTTAGATCAAACCCAGTGTTTGGAAGCCCAGAGCACTCCTAACTGAGCTAACAACACTCCCCCAATGAATTCTTAGTGAATTATATAAAAGTCACACTTTGAAATTTTTCCTGCAACGACGCTATATAATTTGCCTTTTCGTATAATATGTGAATAATTCCATGTCAGAAAATCTTTGGTAGACCTGAACAAAACCTGCATGCCACTCACTGGTCTAGCAGTATTTATGGTAGGCTACAACTTGACAATGAACTTTCCAGTCAGGAGTAATGAACAACCAGATCCAAATCAGTACCAAATTTGTGAAAAAAATATCACAAGATATGCCGTTAAATCTGACACAGAATCAACCCTCCTGGTCCCATGGGAAAAGAACCACCAATTACTGTCCTGTTGGAAAATCCTAAAATTTTGATAAAGTGTATGGGAAAATTAGATTTTGCTGTGATTTTTTTGTCAAAACCAACACATTGACAATTTACACATTGACTCCCTAGGTACATTTTTCAAAATCATCACGTCCTTCTTGAAATTATTCCTACCCTAGACTTCGAAAGGTTTTATTCATTTTTTTTCCTTAAACAGTGACCAGAACAAGCAGCTGCCTTCATTTATAATCCATTTTACAAGGTCTGGTTGGGCAGTTTTACAGTATTTGCACTCTAAGTGTCTCATGGGGGGTCAAAATAAAGTTTGAAATTAGAGAATTTCCATCATTCTATCATAAAATTAACATATTACTGTTTCTATAATCAAAGAGGACTGAAGTGATTTGGTTGTTTACCACCAAAATACCGCTACTTAAAGTAGGCAAGGGTTGATTCTTGAAAAAACTGTTTATCAGGAAAAATATCCGTCCAGAAACAATTTTCACCCATTCTTATTCTTAGAAATCAAGCCACATTGTTGCATAGGAACATCAAAACCCATACAAAACTTAAATTTTGATTAAATATGCCACAATTTTTTTTAACCATTTTTATTACGAAATTACAGAAATCTCGTTTGCCATTACCCTGTAAGTTTCTGTTGAGTAGGGTACTAGTCTCAAAAGACACATGATTTCCATGGTTAATAATCCCTAGGTATCCTATTAACCCCATGTCAAGTTTTGTTACTGTACGATTGAAACTCATTGTGTTCGGCTGTGTCAAACATAGTGTTTTTGAGCAAAAAATCGCCGAAAATGACCAAAGATCAGACGCCATTGGAAAAATCATCTTTGATGGCTCCATTAACAAGATATTTGGTTATTATCCTTTAAAGTCATTCAGTTAATAGCGAAAAATTACAATTATATTGATATATGACACAAATAAATCAACTTTTTTCTAAATTTTGATTTTCTCAAAATAGTGTAATAGATAACGAAAGATAATATATTTGACATTTTCAATACTTATAGAAACCCTTTTTAGGCATCCAGGTTTACTTAGTTTGTATAACCATGGCCGTTTCTTCAATGAATCCAGTGTTAAAACGTACGAATCAGAGCAAAATTTCTGATGGGTTGGAGAGGACATTTTTTGACATAATGAATTTTAATTTCTAAGAAAATGTATGAACATGGCCTGGATATCTTTTTAACTTGTATTTGTCACATACTCGTAAAGGCACATGATTGAGCAAAAGATACACAAATAGCTTGTTTTTCCTACAAAACATTTTGTGTTTTTTCTATGGGTTGGAGAGGACATGCTTTTTTTGACATCACATTCAAGCCTCACATTCGGAAAACCAGTTATGGTTAGTGAAAAAAAATTTTCTGTTTTAACTTGAGATCTATCTCAAGCTTCAAAATTAACACAAACGGTAGACAAATTCTTTGATACTTACTCATAACAGCATATAAAGCAACTAATGGTCCATCGAAAACAAAATTTTTGACATCTGCCATTTTTTACATTTTAGGACCCAAGTCATGTTGTATATAACTTATTAACATGAAACCTGTTGTATTTTATACCCATGCCGTAGGTCCAGAAAGGTAACATTAGCATGAATCACAACTGATTGAATATATTTTTTCTGTTCATCCATGAAATTGGCAAAAAAGTCTGTGAGACATAAAAATGTGTCAAAATGTGTCTTAAATTCCTTACAGCTTCAAAACAAAGCATTGCAGAAGGGTAAAATATGGTGCATTTATATGTTAGTGTAGGACAAGATTGCCACTGCCCGAAATTTCGATATACCTATCATACTTTTCTCGTAATAATTGCATAAACATGAAAAATCGGCAGAGTGCAAATACTGTAAAACTGCCCGGTTAAGGGTTATTGCCTCCAGATTGAATTCGGAGCTATTTTATATCAAAACAAACAATTTTGAAAAGAACACACGACTTATGGCTCTTGGGGCTCATGAAGAATTGTCATAGACCATCCAAGATGGTATTCAAAATGAAGCGCTCATTTAGCCCTGTTCAAAAAATGTAATTATATTGTTGTATGATTTGAAATGGCTTAGTTATACAGTACCGCGAGTCGGCGAACGTACAGAATCATGACTGAAATGCAAGAATTTCAAGGCTCGTGGGCCACCTCTAAATGTTAACCGATTTGAATGAGATTTTTCACAGCCTGTTTTTACCATAATAGGCATCATTTGAGGGGGTGGCCCATATAAATTTCAAACTTTTTTTTTTAAGGGCCAGCCTACCTCATACACTGAACAGCTAGTAACTGACAAATCATGAAATATATGTCATCCGGATATCACAGACACAGCAAAAATGCTTACGAATACCGGAGAATGCTTTATGAAGGGGCTTATCATAACAGTTTTTCATCATTTTGGCAAACAGGGAGAGCAAGCAATCCATCAGAGCCGTCAAAAAAAAACAGCAAACAAACAGAAGATAGGGAAGGAGAGATCCATTTGCAGAAGCTAGCATTCAATTGCAGAAAAATGTATCTACAACACAGATAACATTAAGAAATTATCTACCATTATATGAATATGGAAAACAAGCAAAATGAGAATTTTAACTGCAAACAATTCTGATATCTGATTCAGTAAGCTATAATTGAGATACAAGTTAGTAAATCAGTGGCCACCAGCAACTTCTCTGAGTCGTGTTTACATCAGTTATCGTCTTCAGTGGGTCTCAAGCCGCTAATATCTTTACAATTTTCAATTATTGTATCCACAAAACCCATTATATTGTCATTATTGACCGGTATTATGCAGTTTCACATGCACAACTGCATTAAAAATGCATGCCAGAATTCTCGAAATCAGTGTCTAATACTATATAGTTGTAGATAAACTTGCAAGTCTAAAACAAATAAGGTTTTAGGGCTATAGGAAGGCTCCTCACTCTGATACCAGACAATTCCTCTAATGTAATGAGTGGAGCTACCATTGGTTGAAGTCTTCAGTTTCCCAGCCTTTATTGGGCTGTTGATTGCTGTGAGGAGACCAGACAAATCAGGGACAACTTAAGGCACAAAATCAGAGAAAAACCGTGTTTAAAGATGTCTATGATCTCACTTTAGTCGTCACGATTTGCGATAGGAAAAAGAAAAGGGAAGGAAGAAATTACACAAACTGAAACTGGTCCTGACAGCTCTGTGGGACGCTCAAAGCTAGTTTGCAGCAAAAACCCCAATGGCAAAACGGAGAAATTGAATTAAGAGATGCAAAACACTAGTCTACCTTCAGACATCATTTCGGGAAACATCTCAATGTTTAACAAAAATATTCTCTAATGTTCTCATTTGCTAAACTGGAAATTAGAAAATCACATTACAGTCAGCAAAAAAGGAAGCTGCAAAAACATAAGCTGCCGAACTTTCATACATTTAATCAGTTTATGTTTTTTGTCTTTAATGAAGTATATTCAATGGACAAATATTTCTACAACTTACATTCATACATCAATAGCTTCAGAATATCATATGATCAAAGGAATATGTCACTGTAGCAGGAACTTGGTTGCACTTTTCCAAATTAAATTTGAAGTACTGCAGTACCACTGCTGTACCAACATCTAAAAAATAAATGAATTGCATGCTTCAGACAAAAAAAAAATCTACCTTATTAAGTTTTTAGAATCACGACTCCCATATTGAAAAACTATTTCAAAACATGAACAAAACAGCATTATAGTTATGATTTTTATGATATATATCATACAAAAATATTGCTGGCCTTTTCCATATCAAGTTCCGTATTTATTCATAAGAATTCGTATGACACGCACGCCCAAAAAAAGTACATAAACATCTGCTGTTCAAGCCAGACCAATAATAAATTACGTAAAGAATTTAATTCTCATACCAGAGGATACACATGGTTACAAATTACATTTATTGTGGCAATATTATACATAAAAGATTTTAAAAGCTCAAAAGGCTAAACCACAATGTGTTTACAGACTGCAATAGAACGAAGGGATTGGATTGCACAATAAATTATTCAGAAAAAATTTCCAACAATATCAAATTGAAAAAGATGTTCTCAACTTACGAAATGATGGCATCCATCGGGAACCACCGTTACGTTTCATTTGGTCATTAATAACTTCAATATCAGCTGGTCACACAACCAAGTGGGCTTTCAGCGGCAATTGAAACAAATTAGCATTGTTTATTATATCAAATATGCTTTGATGTCTCTCATCCATAATACAAATCATATAGATAACAAAATTTACAAAGTCGGCCTAAGTTGCAAATGATTATAGGAATGGAAATTTTCGTTGAAGGGCCAAGATACATATATTCCAATCAAGGACTAACACATAGGTACAATGTACACCTATAAATATTATCAGCATGATACCATTTCTGACCAGGGGCCAAGGACCGTTATGCACCAACGTACAACGGTGTCTAAAATGATATAGGGGAGACCGGGGTAAGTTGTGCCATTTTTTTTGTCAGGCTGATTTTCCAAAAAACCAAAGCTTAATCATGCAATCTGAAAATCAGACATCAAAATATAATACGTTGGCCAGAATCAACCAAAGTTTGAGGGCAGTCCTACCATTGAGGAGGTCATGACAGGCATTTGAAAAAAGTAGGTCAAGTGGCACAACTTGCCCCGGTGCCGGGGTAAGTTGTGCCGCCTGACGGGGTAAGTTGTGCCGCCTGACGGGGTAAGTTGTGCCGCCTAATTTATTCCAAAAAAATCTTGTATTTCACCCGTTTCTTCAGATACAGATCATTTGTATCATGTTTTTAACGTATGACTGACATGTTACATGAAACTAATCAGACATTTATGAGCCATTTTATACACAAATTAAAAATGCTGAAAAGACCAGAATTATTTATTGTTTAGAGGGTGTTAATACTCTTTTAACATGTGTTCCTTTCAGTGTAAGTTATTTCACAACATTTTAGGCCTTGCGTAAAATTTGGACAAAAAAAGATGAATAAAATATTAATTCCTATGTCATACCATTGGCACAACTCACCCCAATCAAAACGGCACAACTTACCCCAAATTGATTTTCTGGATTAAACTGGTTGTCAAAAATAAACAAACAATGCAAAATGAAATCTAACAACAGAAATGTATAGATATACCTCTTAACTCCATCCTACCAAAGGGAAATCATCTAATTACAAATACCAAATGACTGAGAAACCCGAATGTCAGTCCTCGGCACTTCAAGTTTTCAGCAACAAAATTGAATTTATTAGTGTAGCTTTTCAGACCATTATATTTGGTCGTTTTTTTCTTGGTGCCTGATGATGTTTACCAAGTGGGTATATATGGGTGGCATTGCCTTCTTTGCCCAGTTCTTCATTTAACCCCAACAGTGGTCGGCACAACTTACCCCGCGGCACAACTTACCCCGGTCTCCCCTATGGATGTAGGAGGTGACATACATGAAATTACAATGATGCATAATGCAAAGCAAGCAATTAGACATCAAATAAACAGGACTCACAATGTGAAACAAGAGTAGAAGGCTATCTCTGTCGAGAGGACTCAGTGAAAGTTATTAAAAAGACACAATCTGAAATTGGCAAAGAGACACCATTTACCTCAGACAAAAGAAATACATATGCCATTGGGATATCACAGACACAGCAAAATTGCTTATAAATGCTGGAGAATGCTTTGTGAAAGGGCTTATCATAACAGTTTTTCATCATTTTAGCAAATATTTAGGGAGAGCAAGAAATCCTTCAGAGCCATCAAAACAAACAGTAGACAAACAGGAGATAGGAGAGAACAGATCTGTTTGCAGAAGCTAGTGCTCAATCAGTTGCAGAAATATACATGTAATATGTTAATGGCACAGCCATGAGATTCGTGCCACACTTAAAAAGTTTTTGTAGGACTTACAGTGTTACCATAACTTTCATTTAATTTATTTCATATTCAATGAATGATAGGCAGTTACGTTACTGTTTCATAAAAATTGACAGATAAATAGAAAAATAGGGATAAATTTAGACTAGAACCTACTAAAAAGATAAATTATCTACCATTATATAAAAAAACAAATTAAAAACAGTATCACATCAATGAACTATTTGATACATTAGTAAATACATGTAAAACAATGGCCAAAAGCAGCTTCAGTGAACCATGATTAATCAATTATCGTCTTTGGCATATATACAACAATGAATTTTGCACGGGTAGAAAATCAGAAAAGTAAATCAAACCCATATGCCACTGTCCTTACTCGATTCACCAGCTCATTAGTTTTGAAGCAAAAAATCTCACTTCAGTCAAACAGATAGCAGCGATCGCCATCTCCCTTCAGACAAAAACCAATACTTCTGAAGTCTTCTTATATGATCAAACGACAGATAAAATAGAAGAGAGATAGAATAACAATAATATAGAAATTGATATCATTAAATGAGCCTCTTTTTGTAATCCACATGCATCATGACCTTTAAAAATAAATGTCACTTTTGAAGTCATTCTCTTTCTATATATTTATTATATATGATTGCAAGGATCACATGCACAGCAAAAATGTTCACTCAAAATTGCACAGCTGATCTTGCTAACCACAATAAGTCAACGCAGATCAAATGTAAAGCAACAAGATTAATGTCTGGAGAAACCACATGTAAGAAATGTTTTTGATTGCATGTATATTTCTAATATTTAGTTCCAGCTCTCAAATGCCAAATATATTGCTTAATCTACAATCAATCATCAACAGATAATAAACAAAAAAGAGAATGCAGAGTAGATACAACTAGAGGCCAGTGGAGATTGAATGGACCGTCCTAGGCTGTCCCACAGGGACTTAATGACCGCCTGGTAATGCAAGAGTGCAAGAGACAAAAAAGTTGTTTAGAGATTTTGACTGGGCAAAACTTGACTAAGTTCACTTAGTAATGGAATAATAAAGTTCTGGCATCACAAATGGGGCTCAGTTGTTGGCAGGGGGAGGGGGGGACGGGGGGAGGGTTTGCAACAGCAGTCTGCTAGTTGGCTATCTAGAGAACAGTTACATGAGGTAAGTCATGATATCATGTAGGTAGCCCCCTATCTATGGGTGTACATGGCCATCATTCCTCTAGATCTTAATAAAGTGTGAGGAAAAAAAAAAGTTATTATAGTATTCTTAATGAGTAACATTTTATTTCATCCATTGATTGTTACTGTCAAATAGATCACATGACATGGTCAGCACAATGTAGGCCCACCTGAAGGCAGGGAATGGGGGGAACTGCTAAGTGCAATCAGCTTTGACACCTTCCTTTGACAGTTCACCCCAAAGGGCTCTGTTGTTTTTCAATGGCAATTAGGGGAATTGGGGTGAAACAAAGCTTCATACATTCCAGAATTGCCATTAGCCATATTAGACAGCTTGTATGATTAAGCATACTAGGCTACAGATGATTACTGTATTGATACCCATTGCATGACGATCGTTGCGGACGACACGCAAATGCGCACGGCAATATTATGTGAACGCAATGTCGTGCATGCTGACAGGTCGATCGCAAATGACCGCGCGTATACTAGTATACGGCGGTCAATGAGCATTAATGTATTAACAAAATCAAGAAACAGTATTCTGCAGCTAGCTATTTTAGTGGCACATGCTGAGCAATTAATGCAACCCAGGCACAGAGCATACAACAGATCTAGAGATGCCATTAAGAACAGTAATAGAAAAGCTCCATTATTGAAAGGTGGTCATTTAATATGCAGGAGTATACATGAAATTCAGCTGCTAATGTTGTTGATGATAAGCTATATGTAAGCTATTGTATACACAGCAACAGAGGTGAATGATGAGAAGGGGATAAGAACTTCAAAACAATGGAAAGTCATTAGAAGAAAAACGAATATGGAGAATGGAGAATACAGGTGGAAAAATAGGAAGAAAGATGGATAAATATAAGGAAAATGTATTAAGACAGATGGTAAAGAGATATAATAAAAAAGCTAAGAAATGAAAAAAAGGTGCATGAAAAGAGAATAGCAAAGGGTAAAAACAGCAGAATAAGAAACAAAATATTTTTAAAAGGGAGGAAAACAAGTAGAGAAGGATAAAAAATGTCCAATTTGTCCATCTTATGAATGCCATGGACAAAGAAAGCATGAAGAGGGCAAGGGACTGTACATCACCAGTATAAGGTCAACAAGGCCCACAACAAGGGTCAAGAAGGAGTTGTGCAGAAACTCAGCAAAAACATATATAGCTAATGGCACCAGAAGATCCTGTTCAGCAGCAGTGTTAGAGGAGGGCATTTTGTCAGGTGCTGTCACACCAATGCATGATGACACTCCAACGTTCTCCAATTGACTGTGGAGTACAGAATGTACAGCCATCAAGCCGGCTATCAGTTGTCACATTTTTATTTCTCTATTTCTCTTTTTTCACTCCTATTCTCTTTCGATTTTTCTTTTTCATTATGTTACAGTGCAGCAACATCCGCATTCCAAGAACAAAACAGACATTGATGACTGGTCTTTTGTTGAGAATCCCTGGCGGCCTTTATCAGACTGTTGGCTCGAACTGCCATGTCAGCCTATGTGCCTTAGTTTGGTTACTAATCTGCTTTACCCCTTTTTATTTCAGGTTTTCATTTAAACGATTTTACGAAACAAATATCTCTACAACCAACATTCATTCATCTTAAATATTACGACATTGTGTGTCAAAAGGTCACCACAACCAGTCAGTGAATCAGTGGTATTTCACAACAACATGTTCTCTTGAAAGGTTGTGAATACTGTACAATTCCAAAAGGAACACTGATTTGCAAGACCTTTGTTGAAGATGTTATTTGCCAAGAAACGAAGTGGGTGCAAAGTTTAAGTCAGTGGGACAATCGACACTTCCATTTTGGGTTCTAAAAAGAATTTTGAAAGTGAAATCCCAACCTCTGTTTGATAAAAATGTATGTTAGAACCCTCAAAATCAGTCTCGAATGAATACCTAAAACTTGTAGCTAAACTTGCAAATCTAAAAACATACAAGGTCTAGGGGCTATAGTGACTTTTTTTTAGAGAGGCCCCTCACCCTGATACCAGACAATCCCTCCTGTAATGAAATGAGTTCAGATAGTTACCACATGTTGAAGTTTTCAGTTCCCATGGTGTTACTTGCTGGTTGATCACTGCTAAGGCCTAAGAGACCAGACAAATCAGAGACGAATCAAGGACAACTTAAGACACAAAATCGGAGATAAGCCTCATTTAAAGACTTCTATGCCATCTATGATCTCACTTTCTTCGCTCCGATTTGCCAAATAAAAAAAGGGAAAGAAAAGGGGACAGCGAGTAATTTCACGAACCAAAACTAGTCCTGACAGCTCTGTGGGACGCTCAAAGCAAGTTTGCAGCAAAAATGCCAATGGCAAAACGGAGAAATTGAATTAAGAGTTGCAAAACACTGGTCCACATTCAGACATCATTTTTGAAAACATTTAAATGTCGAATACAAAAATATTCTAAAATGTTCTCATTTGTGTTAACTGGAAATTAAAATATCACATTACGACAAGCTACAAAAAGTTATGTCGCAGAACTTTCATACATTTAATCAGCTTATGTTTTATGTCTTTAAAAGAAGTACATTCAAAGCATGGACAAATATTTCTATAACTTACATTCATATATTAACAGCTTCAGAATATCATAGAATCAAAGGTATATGTCACTGTAGCAGGAGCTCGGGTTACTTTTCTAAATTAAATTTTGAAGTACTCCTGTACTAACATCTAAAAAATACATGTATTGCATGCATCGGACAAAAAAAACAATTTTTTGCCTTATTAAGTTTTTAATATCATGAATCCAATATTGAAAAACCATTACAAAACATGAACAAAACAGCATTCTGTTTATGATATTTTATGAGATATGTCACATAAAAGTATTGCTAGCATTGCCCATATCAAGTTACCTCTTTATTCAGAAGAATTCAGATGACACGCACACATACCAAAAAAAGTATATCAAATCAGCTGTTCAAGCCAGACCATAAATAAATGTTGTAAAGAATTTAATTCTCATACCAGAGAATACACATGGTTACAGATTACATTTATTGTGGCAATATTACAGGTAAAAGATTAAAAAGCTCAAAATGCAAAACCACAATATGTTTACAGACTGCAATAGAACGAAGGGATTGGATTGCACAGAAAATCATTCAGCTAAAATTTGCAAAAAATATCAAATAAAAAAAGATGTCCTCCACTTACGAAATGATGGTATCCATAATATGGCATCGCAGTTATGTTTCATTTGGTCGTTAATAACTGGGTCATTCCACACCAAATCAAACATATTTCTGATAATCTCCAGCATGACTGTCTTAGATTCCATTCAAACTTTCTACGTTTCTAGAACATTATCAGGAAAGAACAAATCCAAAATTGCAGGACGATAGCTCAAATATTTTAGGAGTTATGATCAAATGAATTATGAAAATATGGAATAAATGCCAAAAATTGTCAATTTTTAAATTGGCTATCAAACTTTCAAGATTGCCCTAAACCTTTTGATATTTTTTTTGCAATGCATGATATAGCCAAAAGTTATAAACAGAAGCAGAGAAATGTCTTTCCATTGAAGTGCTTGTCCCACAGAAATTTTGAAAGTTGACTGATTTATCACACTAAAATCCAAATTTCATGATTTTTTTTGGTAACCTTAAATACGTCCCAAAACTTTAATACTTTTTATGGTATTACTTTGCTACGTAAGTAGCCAATAAGTATTACTGTTCCAAATCAAGCAGTTATTGAAATACAGTCTGCTTAAATCATGAATTTCACAAAACAGCACATTTTCAAGCAAAAAAACGGCAATGTGGCGTAGGTGATACAGAAAAGACAACTACATGGCATAAAAGAACTTGGATTGACCTTTAAAATGATATATAGAAATACGTGTGTATTTGAGTCCTTCATTCTGAAGATGAGCACCAAAGTTTAGGTTTTTTCAACTTTTATAATTTTTTAGTTATTTGCAAATTGAGAAAAAATAGTGTAAATTGATTGCAGTAGTCATGCAATAAGACAAATATCACTTCCTGCCATGTACTAAATTTAATAGTAAGAATTTGCTGTGTGAAATAACACTATCTGAACTTTTTAACTAGTTATCCACTGGGATGAAGCCAAAATTTTTCGCAACTTTTTCTCAGTACTTCATTCATCACACAATGATAAAAATTGAATAATAATATATATATATCTTTATTCGTACATAAAAAATTGTACAAAGCAGTAAAGAATTTAAAATGTAAAATAATTTAAAACAAGCAGATAACAACAAAAATATTTAAAAAAAAAAAAAAAAAAAAATTAAAATTAAATAAAACGTAAATCATAACAGCTGGACTAGCCTAAACACAAATCTTCAATGATAATTTTACATTGACTTGTGTTTAGCAACCATTTATCAATACTGTCTCTATAAATGGCCAATTCCCGTATTTGTAAGCCTTTTCTAACATTTTCTTCATTACATTTCAACAACCAATTATCATTGATCACTTTACTTGTCTGTTCTATACTGTTTTTAAACAATGATTGTTTTGATATATTAAACTTATTTAAAACATATCGAAGGTTTCTACCCATTCGAGTTTGACTCTTAACCGATTGCAAAAATATGAAATTAACAGCCTTATTTTTACTGAAGAGACATGAATGGAAAAATCTAATAAATCTCTTATACATTTGTATGTTTACAGGAATTTGATCTGATACGAAAGGCAATAATTCACAATGTGTCCTTCTAGGCAAATGCCAGATTTTTCTAACTGCTTTCCTATGTTGGATACACATCTTCTCCATGCTATTCTCATCATACAAAGCACACAAATTAGCACCATACAGGCTAGTACAATATTTTGAAAATAAATCATTCTTAATAAGTGATGACAAATGTTTAAATTCACCAGTAAAACTATTTACTTTTTGATTAAAATCAGATTGGACACCATTTAACAAACTATCAGTTCTATCATCTGAAAGCAAGTGACCCAAGTAATTCATTTGTTTAACACATTCAACCTTTTCACTATTTACAAAAATGTCAGGTATTGTTTTACACAGATTTTTACTGAAAACCATTACTTTACTCTTTTTTCCATTAAATATTATGCTAAATCTATTGGCGTAGTCCTCACACAATTTAATCATCCTATTAAGGCCCTGTATTGAAGGCGACAATAACATCAGATCATCGGCATATGAAATACTACCAGTGTATACACTACCAACTTTACAACCAACTCCTGAATTTTTCAACAGGTCAAGTAAACCATCCACATATACACTATAAAGGGTGGGTGACAACACTCCCCCTTGCTTAACACCATTACCTACAGAAAAGTAATCAGATGTAGTGTTGTTAAAATTAACTCTAATTTTTTTGCTGACAGTACATATTTACCAATAGTCTATTATACAATGGATTAACACCTCTGTCAATTAAACATGAAAATAACCTAGTATACTCAACCCTATCAAAAGCCTTACTCGCATCCAATGCAAGGGCATACACAGAACTACCATTATTAATAAAATAATCAATAGTCTCAGTTACCATAGAGGTAGCAGTAGAGGCAGATAAACCCGATTTAAAGCCGAACTGAAGCTCGGAGGTAGCAAGCGACACTCTCTCCCTGTGCAATATCATGTGGTCTAGTACCTTACATAAGATGCTCTGCAAGCATATACCTCGGAAGTTATCAGATGAGCTGATATTAGCCCTTTTACCTTTAGGTATAGGCAACATAGTACCAACATTCATAACATCAGGACAACAACCATGTATAACCATACTATTAAACAATAACAGCAAGTATTTCTGTAGGAAAAGACCTCCATGTACAATATGGTCTGAGTACACACCAATGTTACCGTCAGACTTTCCTAGTGAAATTCTCTTAACAGCTTCTTTTACATCAATCAAACTGAACAATGTTTCCTCCACTTTATCCTTGGCTGAATACAAAGCGACACAACTATCAATATTGTCTACCACCTTCTTCATATCACTGCTATCATAACCAACAACATTATACAATTTTTTAAATTTTTCTGCAAACAAACCAGCTATCTGTTGGTCACCAGTTAAGTTATCAACCATACATGGGACCTTCCGGGCACCGTTTCTTATCTTTCTTACTTCCTTCCAATAATTTCTATTATCATTTTCTAGAATACATTTTGCCATTTTTTCTGATCTCAACTTATTACAATTCTTTTGAACCATCCTAACAGCACGGTGATATTGAGTTCTAGTAACCTTGCGCATATCAAATACGCGACCTGATTGAGGCTTTCCACAATCCTTCCACCTGCAATGCCAATAAAGCGCATTCTTTTTCTTATCAGCACAATGCTCACTCCAACCTGGCACTGTTACTCGATTCTGTCTACCATTTAAACCAGCTTTCCCCACCTGGGGCAGAACCTCGCTTGCTCTAAGGCAGGCATTTACAATTCTATCATGAAATACATTTAAATCATTACTGTGTTCAGTACACCAGACTTTTCTACATTTAACAACATGAAATGGTATAGGAATATTTTCTAGTTCTCTTTTTAGTGATTCCTTATATAATTCTATGTGTCTAATATCAGCCTTGTACCAGGCTGGCTTACCTCTTATAGTAGGCGTTCTAGTCTCAAAGTACTCACAAAAAATGTCAAATCTGGAGACAACAGGCAAATGATCTGAATAGGTGCCCAATTTGAAACACTATCAACTTACATGTAATGTAGGATACTGAGGGCTGCAGTGGCGAAGCTATCAAACATATTACATGAAACTGTTTTTAATTTGCTAAAATTGTATTTTTTGCCGGCAGCTCATGGTCAGTCAACACTTTCTATATATATGTTCTAAGGCACCCAACATTGATGTCTGGACCTTTTGACATCAGAAAACACCCACACAATGCCATGAGATGTCTATAAAATTACCAAGTTACAATTCACCATCTTAAAAACATACTACATAGATGCCAGGTTTTGGTTTTCCTATCAAGATGTTTTGGTGTGCAACTGTGCATGATAGCACTTCGAGCGAACTATTTTTAAGCCACCTGAAAAATTCTGGGATGAAGTGTAATCCATTCGAAATATGATTAAAAAATGGGTAAATAAATGTGACATACTTTCCCTGTAGTAAAGTATTATGTGGTATTTCTTGCTGCTAAATATATAATTGCAGTAGCGAATGGATAAAGTCTCATTTACATCAGATGAATACGATTGTCACACGCCTTTCATCAATATATGATCTCTGCTAAACGATGAATTTATCTTTCATAATTTAGGCCCAATGAAACCTTATGAGAACATTGATTTGTTGACAATTTACTTCATTTATTTCTAAAAATTGTGATCCAGAACAAGTAGAACTCATTGAGAATGATTAATATAACAAGTACAATATGTAATATGTGATAAAATACTCAGCTGTATATTCTAAAAATTTTGGTCGTATTGAAAACTACTCAACTTGAGTGTGGATATTCAGTATGAAGAACTCAAATACACACATATTTCCATACATCATTTTAAAGCTCTTCCCAGGTTCTTTTATGCTGGGTATTTGTTTTTTCCATATCACCTACGCCACATGGCCATTTTGTGGCTTGAAAATGGGTTATTGTGTGAAATCCTAAATTTCAGAGTACAATATATTAATAACCGGTGGTTTTTGGACAATGATACTTCTTTTACTCATGCACTATATGGCAAAGAACTACCATGTGAAATATGACGATTTTAGCATGTGTTTAAGGTAGGCAAAAAAATTCATGAATATTGGATTTAAGTGTGATAAATCAGTCAACTTTTAAAATTTCTGTTTGACTGGCATTCTTGTGGAAAACCACTTTACTGCTTCTATTTATTAGTTTAGGGTGTCATTGGCATTGTATGAAAAAATCAAACAGTTTGGGTCCAAATTTGAAGTGTAATGACAATTTTTCAAATGGACGTTTTTTAGCATTTTTTCCAATTTTTCAAACTTATTTTTATCATAACTCTAAAAATGATTGAGCTATCGCCCTGTTATTTTGGATTTGCTCTTTCCTAATTATGTTTTTGAAACGCAGAAAGTTTTAAAGAAATCGGAGGTGGTCATGCTGGAACCATTGGTTGATTTTGCGTGGAATGACCCAACTTCAATATCAGCTGGTCACACAACAAGTGGGCTTTCAGTGGGATTTTAAACAATCAGCCTTGTTTATCATGTCAAATATACTTTGATGTCTCTCATCTATAATAATGTAGATCACGCAATTTACAACATCAGCAATAAGTGGCAAATGAATGAAGGAATGCAAATTTTGCATCGATGGGCCAAGGTTTATATATTCCAAACTGGGGCCACCACATTGGTACACTACACACTTACATTGTATTATCACCATGGAATTCAACATGGGAGGCCAACACAGGAAGCCAACGTGGGAATTAGGAAACCAATATTAAAGTAAGGTAATACCATTTCTGACCAGAGGCCAAGGACCTTTATACACCATAAGTGTCTAAAATTATATATGGATGTAGGAGGTGACATACATGAATTACAATAATACATAATGCAAAGTAGACAATTAGACATTGAATAAACAGGAATTACCATGTGAAAGCAGAAGAGAAGGCCCTCTCAGTAGAGTGGCAGCAGTGAAAAGTTATTGAACTCATACGATCAGAAATTGGCAAGGTGACACCATTGAACACTAAGAAAACATGAATGGGATGAGCAGGCTAGAACATTTCACTGATGGTGTTGCCTATCAGGTCTGCGCTTGCATGTATTTCTGGTCTATTCCCGAAAGTCTAACAGCCCTAGATGCCTATTTGCTATCTAATTCAACTTGAATTTTGTCAGTCTGCTGCCTCGCTCCTACCATCTGCGTTATTACACAGCAGACTAGCTTTTCAGTCAGTGGGATGAGACGTATGTTCATTGCATCTGATTGAGGCAGCTGGTCTGAAGTTGACACAATAACCAAATGTGTTTAGCATGTGTAGTATTGTTTGATTTGATTATTTAATCTGGTAAGTACATTTACAATACACTATCTGACAAAATTGAGAAAAGATGAGAAGCGCAAAAATGCATAGGCCTACGTAGCGAACACCTGTGAGAAGTACGAGACTGCATGAAACAATAAAAGAAAGAGCCACAAAAAAAGACTTTATCTCTTGTAACTGACAATTTATGAAATATATGTCATCCAGATATCACAGACACAGCAAAAATGCACATGAATACTGGAGAAAGCTTTATGAAGGCGCTTATCATAACAGTTTTTCATCATTTCGGCAAACAAGGAGCGCAAGCAATCCATCACATCCATCAAAACAAAGAGCAAACAAATAGGAGATAGGAGAGGAGATCTATTTGCAGAAGCTAGCAATCAATTGCAGAAAAATGCATCAACAACAGAGGCAACATTAAGAAATTATCCGCCCTTATATGAAATATAATAAACTATTTGAGATACTAGGAATTGGCATCTTCCATCGAAAGGACAAAAACCAATACTTTTGAAGTCTTCTTTTGGTCAAATGAAAAATAAAAGAGAGAAAGAAATTCATAGAATAACAATAACATTGAAATTAAATGAGCCTCTTCTTGTGGTCCACAAGCATCATGACCTTTATAAAAATAAATGTTACTTTTGAAGTTATTCTCTTTCCATATGATTGCATGGATCACATGCATAGCAAAAATTTACACACAAAATTGCATAGCTGATTTTACTAACCGCAACAATTAAGAAGAAGATCAAATGTTAAGTAACATCAGAAGATTAATGTCTGGAGAAACCACATGTAAAAAATGAATATATAAAGGATACTTTATTCATTGAATGTATATCTTATTTGTTGCATGTATAATTCGAATATTTAATTCCAGCTCTCAAATGCCAAATAGATTGCTCAATCTACATTATATCTGTTGATTATACCATCAACAGATAATAAACAAAAAAGAGAATGCAGCATAAGTACAATGAGCTTTTATGCATTAATAAAATCAAGAAACAATATTCTGCAGCCAGCGATTTTAGTGGCACATACAAAGCAATTAATGCAACCCAAGCAAAGAACACACAACAAAGACGACGAGACGAACAGTAATAGAAAAACCCCATTATTGAAAGGTGGTCCATTAATATGCATGGGTATACATGACATTTCGCTGCCAATGTTGCTGGTGACATGTCATACGTAAAAGTTTTGTATACACAACAACAGAGGTGAATGATGAGAAGTTAAGGGGATAGGAAGCTGCAAAATAGAAGAAAACAATGGAAAGTAATCGGAGGAAAATAAAGGAAAATTCACAAAAGAAGGTCTGCGTCATATATGGAGCAATATGTAAAGAGGTGAAAAAATAGGAAGAAAGATGAATAAATAAATATATTAGGACAGATGGAAAAGAGATAAATAAAAAGACTAAGAAAAGAAAAAAGGAGCATGAAAATAGCGTAATAAATGGTAAAAAAACAGAGGAATGAGACATAAAATATATATAAAAACAGGAGGAAAACAAGTAGAGAGGCACAAAAAATGTCCATCTTATGAATGTCATGGACAAAGAAAGCATGAAGAGGGCGCGGGACAGTACATCACCAGTATAAGGTCAACAAGGCCCACAACAAGGGCCAAGAAGGAGTTATGTAGAAATGCAGCAACCCTGTTCAGCACCACTGCTAGACGAGAGCATTTTGTCAGGTGCTGTCACCCCAATGCATGATGACACTCCAACCTTCTCCAATTGAGTGTGGAGTGCAGAATATACAGCCATCAAGCCAGCAATCAGTTGTCACACTTCTATTTCACTATTTTGCTCTTTCGCTTCTACTCCTTTTGTCTTTTCTCTTTCATAATGCTGTAGCAAAGAGACCCTTGCGAATGAAGTTGTGATACAAGATCACAAGAACATCGATGACTGCCATTGACCTGTCTTTTGTTGCGAATTCTTAGTGGTATTTATCAGACTGTTGCTTCTGAAGGGTAAGTGCTTTAATTCAGCTATCTATCTCATTAACCATAATTTCTTTCACATCCTCTCTTTAGTAATTGTACGATGCAGTGATTACCATATTATGAGATAGCCAGAGGAAGTCTATGAATGAATTGTCTTGCATAAGAGCACATTCTGTAAGGAGGTTGTTAAAACCGTACAATTCTGATGTAAAAACAGATTTGAACAGAAGGAAAGTAGTCTAACAGGTTTGAACAGAAGGAAAGTAGTCTAACAGGTTTGAACAGAAGGAAAGTAGTCTAACAGGTTTGAACAGAAGGAAAGTAGTCTAATGGGTATTCTTGCAACAATGCCGCTGAAACTCAGAAGTTAGAAGGCCAACTGTATATAAATGCACTACTTTTTTAGATACAGTCTCTTTCTCCCTCCTCCCTATTTTCTGATGGTTCCTTTCTTTCCTGTCACTCTCTTAGTTTTACTTTTTGCTTCTTTCCCTTATTCCAACCCCTCACCACTACATCTAGTGGAAGCATGCTGTGAAGTGCAGTTCATTGCTTTAGCAATCCTAACTGCCAGCACAAATGCCCCCGCAGTGACTCCAGACCAAAGGCAACTCATAATATGTCCATATGCATATTGGAGGGCAACGAGAGCACATATGAAATGTCAAAATATGCCAGAGGAAGTCAAGGATCTGATTGCACACTCATGAACAGCCTTGTAGCTCTGTTGTTCTAATACAATTATCTGCCAAAGCACATTTGACCAGAACACCACTCGCATTGATGTACAGAAGCATCATGCACCCATATGACCCTCCCAATCCCCTCTTGACTCGTCAAACCTTGATGCCAACCCCCATATTTCTAGTTGCTATCCATCCTTCTAGGTACAACTACAAAGCACAAGTGTGAGCCTGGTACTGTATGGTGTTTTGAAGTCAAATTTCAGTAGTGTGGATGAGGACAAAAAATTTACTGTCCCGTGTGTTCCGCAATCTGCATGTGTCACAGGGAATAACAGAAACTACCTCTTCGAAAAACTGTGACACTTCTTATCAATATTATTTAGTTATTCAGTATTCTGAAAAGCTAAGCCAACCACAGATCATTCATTCTCTATCCACAAATAATGTGGCAAGAAACAGGCACAGGGAGACATTGGTAAAGAGCTTTGGACAGAGTGGGGGGGGGGGGTGGTGGGTTGCCAAACTGGACAAGGAGAGGTTGACAGAAACACATTAAAAATAAAAGAGTTAACTGCAGATATAACCATACTAATTTGCTGATAATTATCAACTTGCACAGGCAACATCGTTACTGGATATCGTCGTGTGACATTGTTGTTACTATAGTCTGTACACGTTACAGTATCAGACAAAATCTTTAAATTGTTGATTTGCAGAATGACATATCAATTATATTAAATGTACTCCTCACAGTCAAATTATCAATGCCAAGTTTATTGATTTGCAAGAGAAATAGAGCGAGATTGAAGAGACAAAGTTACAAACTAAAGGTCACTATGGACCCTAAGGATACACTCTCCTCCCCCACATTTGTACTAGCAGTCTCCAACACAATTTACATCTAAATCAAACAATTCAGACCAGTGGGTCAACCAAAGACCCTCTAACATCTACCTAACAACTACAGGCAATTGTCATTGTGGGTATTTAGTATTCCCAAACTGTGGTCGGTTACAGAGTGTTTGGCTCAACAAGCATTAGTGTCAAGTGCTTTTGGGTCAATTTGATCCCACAAAGAGCTAAGGATCGGGGTAAAAGGGTCCTTTACGGGCTAAAAGCAAGAACTATGTTGTTGTTGTAGTTCGATATCAGCGAGTAGGTTATATGGCTCTGAGGCATAATAGTAAGCGACAATTTAGTTTTTGGGATGGATTGATGATTGGGGCTTTACATCTTGTATTTATGCACTTGGTAGGCTAATTTGGACAGGGGGAGAACACGGCAATGAGGCAAAGGATGATTGAAACAGCCGTCCAACATAGGCCCAGGTGACCCGGCAAGAGCTGGATTCGAAACCTGGACCCAGCGATTGGCAGCCCAGCAGGGCCAGCACGCTACCACTAGACCAACCCTCCCCCAAGTGTGGCTAGGTATGTGGGACCAATAAAATGAGGATTCAGGGAAAACCAATATGTGGAAGACAGGATGGAAGGGGATGCATTGCAGTATTTTCTTATAAGGGGGTCACCATTTCTTCTCTAGGCGGGGGGGCTTGGAATTTTTTTTTAAATAAATAATTTCTTGCTCAGTTTTAGTGCAAAAATTAAACTCTTTGTTGCCAGTCTTACAATAAATAATTTCTGGTTGGGGTTTTTCTTAAGAAGGCGATGCTTGATTTAGCAATGAATATTCAGGTACTTTGTGCGCTTGAAATAATAATTACGTCCGCCATTACTGTGAAATAAATAATTTCCCGCAAAGAAAAACTCCAAGCCCCCTCCTGATTATTAAATGGTCGCCCCCTAAGCTGTTCCTATTCTGTATGAGAATGAGCATTCAAAATTCACCCGTGGATTACCCAAAAACAGAGAACACCACTAAAATGATCAGTCAGCATCACCTAATTTTCATTGTAGATATAACTGAAATGGGTTTAAAACCAAGCTATGCCCATCTAAGTTATGCACAAAATAAGTGTCGAACTAGAGGTAGTGTGGAGATTGAATGGATCGCCTATGCTGTCCCACAGGGACTAAATGATCGCCTGTGTTACATAATACGCAAGCCAAAACCTTCTTTTGTGAATTTGATTGGGCAATACTTCACCAAGTTCACTAATACTAAGGAAATAATCCATCTCTTGCATGACAAATGGGCTCTTTTTTTTACGAGGGGGGCGGGGGTTGCTGGGTATTTATGCAACAGAAGTTTGTCAGTATTAACTAGAATGGTTAGCATGAGATGCACAAACAGAGCTCTGCTACCAGTAAATGAAACCATGCTAAGTGGGGCAGCCGAGGAGGTTGGGCATCCCAGGGGGGAGGCACCCTAGCAGCAGCAACGGGGGTCCGCGGGGGTAAGTCCCCATGTCCGAGGGGGTAAGTCCCCATGTCCGAGGGGGTAAGTCCCCATGTCCGCGGGGGTAAGTCCCCATGTCCGCGGGGGTAAGTCCCCATGTCCGCGGGGGTAAGTCCCCATGTCCGCGGGGGTAAGTCCCCATGTCCGACGGGGTAAGTCCCCATGTCCGCGGGGGTAAGTCCCCATGTCCGCGGGGGTAAGTCCCCATGTCCGCGGGGGTAAGTCCCCATGTCCGCGGGGGTAAGCCCCCATGTCCGAGGGGGTAAGCCCCATGTCCGCGGGGGTAAGCCCCCATGTCCGCGGGGGAAAGCCCCCATGTCCGCGGGGGTAAGTCCCCATGTCCGCGGGGGTAAGTCCCCATGTCTGCGGGGGTAAGCCCCCATGTCCGCAGGGGTAAGTCCCCATGTCCGCGGGGGTAAGTCCCCATGCCGCGGGGGTAAGTCCCCATGCCGCGGGGGTAAGTCCCCATGTCCGCTGGGGTAAGTCCCCATGTCCGCTGGGGTAAGTCCCCATGTCCGAGGGGGTAAGTCCCCATGTCCGCGGGGGTAAGTCCCCATGTCCGCGGGGGTAAGCCCCCATGTCCGCGGGGGTAAGCCCCCATTTCCGCGGGGGTAAGCCCCCATGTCCGAGGGGTAAGCCCCCATGTCCGAGGGGGTAAGCCCCCATGTCCGCGGGGGTAAGTCCCCATGTCCGCGGGGGCAAGTCCCCATGTCCGATGGGGTAAGTCCCCATGTCCGCGGGGGTAAGTCCCCATGTCCGCGGGGGTAAGTCCGCATGTCTAGCACCTTAGTAGATATTAAATGGTTGCCCCCTTATTCTTAGGAGATATTAAAAGGTCGCCCCCTTATCTATCTATCTATCTATCTATCTACCTATCTATCTATCTATCTATCTACATTGATTGCCATCATTGATTGCCATCATTGATTGCCATCATTGACTGCCATCATTGACTGCCATCATTGACTGCCATCATTGACTGCCATCATTGACTGCCATCATTGACTGCCATCATTGACTGCCATCATTGACTGCCATCATTGACTGCCATCATTGACTGCCATCATTGACTGCCATCATTGACTGCCATCATTGACTGCCTATTTGTGCACGACAAATCTTGTGCACGACAAATATTTGTGCACGTCAAAAAATTGTACACGCCAAAATGAGGTCCGCTTGATGACCGGACGATTCCTATGATCGCCCTTATAGTATAAGGCGATCAACAATGGTGGGCCTATCTGCAGACCAAAGGTGTGTTGCCAAGTCAAGGCAAAGTGCACCCACTGTGATTCAGTTCCATGATTAATGGCATTTCAACACCTCATTTTATACATAGTAAAGACAGTCAGACTTCAAAATATTAAAGACAGTCAAACTTCAAAATATTAGTCTTGTGTTTCTTCCTGGAAACCAATTTTGTCACGAAAGACGTTTCGGTTAAAAATTACTTAAAAACAGTGTCAAAGCAATTTAAAAGCTGGGTGTGAACAGTGAAAGACAATTTGAGTTTTTATGAAATAATATTTTGTTGAACGTAAATGCAATTTTATATATTGTGGTTTTCGCATACCACAACACAATAGCATTGGATGAAAAATTCAAGGAATATTCCTTATCAAGTGAAAAACTATATTTTCCTCAACGTCAGATACAGCAGTTCCTGCAAGACAACTTCGACAAGTCTTCTAGTGGATGGGAGGATGGAGGATTGCGGCTTCACATCCTGTATTTAGGATCTTGGTAGGCCAATTAGGACAGGAGGAGGACAGAGCGATGAGACAAAGGATGATTGACAGAGCTCTCCAACATAAGTCCAGGCAACTCGACTAGAGTGTGAATGGTATCCAGGAACCAGAGATTGGGAGCCTATTGTGTTACTGACTGAGCTAACCTAAACCCATTTTACAAGAAAACTAGCACAACAGACTTGTTGTTCATATCTGCAGAAGAGATTTCTTGTAGCACTTGGAAGTTCTAATATTTTTGTGATACAAAATATATCCAAGGTGTCACTTTTGATACATACATGCAATTGTGTTGAAGAGGAGAGACGTGTCAAGTATATAAGTCATGGAAAGTAACCAAATCTTAGACATGTCCGTCACCAGTTTATGAAACAAGAGCATTTCAACAGAACCGACTGTCAGCAGCATTAAAATTTTATCTTTTATGCCAGGCAATACATATGAGATTAAAATGCTAGCATATCAAAAAAACCAATTACAATGAAACTTAAAGGGAATTATACAAAACAGATCCAATGTCAGAATAGTATCTGTCTGCTATTCTTTATCATTTCATCAATTAATGCTGATCTTTGCATTTAAAATGTGACAGCATCTTCTAATTTTGGGCAGCACTTTTGGAAATTGAAAAAGATGGAAAAGGCATCATGTCATCTGCCTTGTCCTTGACTTTAATTAACAATTGATGTTCATCAGAAATTGTCAATCAGCTTTTCCTAAAAGGAAGCCATGAATATTCAAAGAAGCAAAGTCTGTTTTGTTATATTGTTCTGCTAACCCAACGTATCTTCATGCAGCTGTAAATGCATTGGTCGAGCCATCATTCAAAGTACCTATCTAAGGGTAAATCAATATATATGATTTATATATTCATCTACCTATTTGATTTCTGAAAATCCTAAATATAAAGTTACAACTCAGGCACCCAACATCAAATCAATGCACTTCACAAGGATTAAAGTCAACTCACCAAACTCATCACACATCAATGAAGAAATAGGTACAGAACCAGACTAACCTGAAAAAGACAGAGAGAAACATTAAAATAAATTAAAGAAGAAACAATGAATGTTGTCTTTTTAAAACAGTGATTTAAATATAGGCATACTGCATTTTCGTTCACGATTGATGAGACAAAAACAAACAAGGGTCTATACAAAATGAGACATTCATAAGGGTGGGAACTTGCACTTGCCCTGTGTAGAGACATGCATGAGAAATCAACAATTCTCATCCGAAATAACACCAGGTGACCAATGTCGTTGTCATAGTGGCTGGATGTAGCCAAGAAGTACAAGAGGCATATTCGGGCTACATCCGACCGCATCTTACTGGATGTCACTTGTTAAATTTCAGTCCCTTGATAAAGCGTTCCACAACCAGGAAACGAATCCAGGACCTTGAGCAAAAAAACTTGAAGAAGTGATCGATTGGGCTAACAAGTTCTTGGATAGACCCAGTCTTTTACTCCAAAACGAACCATAATAGTTCGGCTTACACCTATTCAAATATCAAATCTACAACCTGAGATACAAATACACTGAGAAGTGAGGGCTCAGTCAATCCCCCTTTTAAAGTATATACAATGCCCTACATGCTATATCTCACAACAGACAAATTGTGTGAGTGAGAAAGCATGTAGAAGTAGCATTAAGAAGATCACCCTAAAACCTGTAGATGTATAGAAGTCACTTGGAGTAGGGGCAAGCAAAGTGGGTCACCACATGTGTGTTTACCAAGGCCCAGTGTACACACATCCAGGGCTATGCTACTCCAAGGTGCCATGGTGGGCTGGGCATGATCTCCAGATTGCCACGAGACTGTCATGAGGTGCCAAGAGGTTGACATCAGGCGCAAGAAAGAATTTGGTATCTCTATTCTGAGAATATACGATCCAACATAAGCAAGGATTTGAATTTGATAATAATTTAAGGTGGAATTGAAATTTTCCACTTTTTTATGGCACTGAACTATCTATCCGAGGCAAAAACCAACCCAAAACAAGCTCATCCAGCGTTCATCTATTCTATTTGCAGTTATGCCTCACCACTATACTTTACTATTGCATTGGAAAAGCCTGGATCTATATTTTGCATGTTAATGCCCTGCTAAGGATTTTTAGAAAACAATCAGTATACTGTTTATTCTGCAAATAATACTTCTTAAAAGGCGTAGTAAAGAAGTGTATGGGGTCTAAATCAGTTAGACACCTGATTTTCTTGTTGTAACTTTCATTTTTGTCAGTTAGATCCCTCCCTCCAGTCACATCCCTCAATTTGTGCTTGGATTTAGAACCTTCAGAATCAGTGACTAACTAACACCTATCTGCTACACAATAGACTCTTTCAAAAAGGCGTAAAGGTCATTCAAGAAAGTTGTTGTGTTCTCCAGAATCTGCCGAAAGTTTCTAAAATACACATATATAATATGAAGATAGCCAAAAGGTGTGTGGTGGTTCGTATTCGATGCCTTACATTTAGTCCAAATGAGTATATGGCACATATTTTCCATACCTCACTGTATTGCCACATTCGCTAATGGAAGTCTGTATTCATAGTGATACTGTCGTTGGTCACCAAGGGTAATTTTGATATTGCCATTGTACCTGCCATCAGTGCCATAAGGTGGAAGACAAGATATGATACAGCCATTGTGTTTGAGTAATATTCCCAGACGAGATTAGAAATACAGACAACTAGATAGATTACTAGACAGCCTTGAGGGGGAACAGCACTTTCATTTACTCACTTTACTAAATTTGAGCTACAGTCTAATACTATGGATGGATAATTCTTAAGATTTTTTCATTGACTATTTTTCTTCTATGTTATAGTTATTTGTTGTTATGAGATTAACTTTTAGAACTAAGTAGCCGAGTAAGATGTCAAAATGTAGGCCAAAAAAGGTAGATACCTTTTCTACCCAGAAATGGCAAAATATTGAATAACTTCAGATGAAGTTGTAGAATTTCGTCATGCTGCTACAAGAATAAGGCGTACCCTAAGTCTCCAAACTTTTTTTAAGTTACACCCAAGACATTTTGAATGCACAAGTTACAAAGAAGTTGTTGAGTCATGATGCAGACATATGGGATACCTATTAGTTCTACCGTGGCCTGATGGTTCAGCATGCTTGTTCACTGGCTCTGAGGGCGAGGATTCAGATCTCATCCCGGGAACTCACTTAAGTCTGAGCCAATGGAACACTAAAAGGAGGCGGCTGCATCCAGTATTCTATGCTTGGGCAACCGGAAAAACTTGGATATCACTGAATCAATAGATGTGTCAGACTCCCAGTCTTCTCATCTCATCATGCAGCAGTCACTAAAACTGAAATTGCAGCTCCATCTGCAAAGATGGAGGTTGAGCTGCCCGGCTGATCCGGGTTATATACCAGCACAACAAAAGTCATATTGTAACATTGACAGTACGAGGATGATTTTGCTTTATATCCTGTATTTTTGAAGAGATCACGCTTTTTAAAATCCATTCACGAACCAGGATAACGAAGCAAAGTAGGGTATTTGCAAAATATCCATACGTGAAATAACCCATAACAGATGTACAGATGTGGCATGACAAGACACTTCTATTATTCCTTAATTGGTCCATAGCTTTTAACTATAAGCCAACATATTACTCTATACAAGCCATGATCAGCACCATTACAATCCATTACAAAAAATGCACAAATCAGTTGTACATTTGCCAGATAAATAACAAAATAAATAGCCTCATGTGCATTCACGTTCTGCAAACTTTGTACGCAATAAAGCATGCTCGCCTCCGCAGCAATGGTCTTTTGTAAATACCAAATATTGTTTGTTTTGAGAATGAAGACTTTCAGAAATAAGGCAAAGTAAATAGAAGAAAATACCAAAAAAAAAAGATCACAAATACAGGATGAAAGGTTTTCGCCGTTTTTAACGAGTGGAAATTTCTGTTATTGGAAATATTTGAGATGTCACACCATCAGATTAGAAATCAGAATTGCTTCACTTGGTACAAAAACATAGAACACAAAATTTCATCTTTCAGTGTTGAAGGGAAAATGCTCACACTTGCTTACTCTGTATATAAATGTGTATGAACTCGAGTTTAATGCAAGTCTACTGCTCTTCTTTATCTACTTCGAAGCCAGGGTCAGGATGACATATCACATATATACAGATGTATTTAAACTCAATGACTAGAATTCTCCAACGTTTAATTCTTATCACATATATACAGATGGTTTGAAACTAGACCCCGAAATCAGACAGAGTAAGAAGTCTGACATGCTTATCAAGGACTCCAACTGACTAGTCAGCTAAGTTGCTAAACTCTGACTTGACTTGACTTCAACAAACTTCTGCGGACTTATGTATTTTACAGGGCCCTTTTGTGAAATAATTTATGTTCAGTACATTATAATTTTCGATTTTTTTCGAAATGTTCGCACTAGGACAAATATTACACAAAAAAGTGTCAGATATTTTGGGAGTTTGTATGTTGCATAAACTTTTTGAAAGTCCTACACGAGTTTGAAGTGCATGTTGTGCTCGTAAAGCTGTTTAAACCGATACCAAAACCATTTTTGTGAGACTAAAATTGGCTAAGTTATGCACCAGTGACTTGACTCAAGTTGACTCAACTATGACTTGACTTGACTGAAGATTGACTTGCTGCTTGGAAAGCAAACTCTGACAGACTAGTCACTAAAATGCAGTCGACTTCGAGGTCTATTTGAAACTCAACGACTAGAATTATCCAAGTTTAATTCTTATTCTTTCCCATTCTATTATATTGTGCACTAAAAAAGCTACAAGAATGAATCTTACAAGTTCTAATATCTTAAATTGCCTAAGCACAGAACGATTAATATAGTAATTACTTCAAGCAAATGATGCAGCTTTTTGAGAAAATAGTCCTTCCATATCTGAATACATTTCAAGTTACTAATGAAATTGCAATCCCATGTACAGCCACAGGATAACCTGAGTTGACACCAATCTGCAGATAAAGAGAGACAGTTTTAGAAATTTCCCCAATTTCTTAATGGTAATATCTTGTAGTCTCCTACATGTGGGTTTTTCATACTCAAGAGTACACTTCACTTCTAATGATGTATTGCATCAGCAATATATTCAGTCACTCAGAGACAATAGGAAATGACTTCCCCTCATTTTCTTTCCATAAGTGTAAATGCTGCGTTGTTGATTAATAAACACTTGCTTCAGTGCAACACATTAACAAAGTACATTCCGCAATATTCCTGATATCGCGAGCAATATCCCACTCACTAATCGAAGTTTCTTGGCAAAAGGTAACGAATCATAGAAAATTGGATATCAGAAGCCGCAAAAGGATTTTGCGAAACCAACAGATGAGTACAATAACTAAGAATGATTCACAATTTGTGTTAAATGTAACTGAGCGGCAGTGAGCGTGATTCCATTTTGGGAACAATCTATTTGAAAATGCTGATGAGCCACCTGCAAGCTGGATTTTGTTCAAATGGCGATGAACAAGAAGTCTCATTACTATTACTGATTAGCAAATTATGGCTGATGTGTTGGAAATATTTTTCTGTAATGACAGCTTTGTCCAATGAGGGCAAGGAGGTTAGGGTAAATATACCCAAGAATCCACGAGTGCAAAAGATAGACCTTTTACATATAAGAACTTTATAGGATATTTTATCAAAACTTAAATTTTGTGATTACAAGGTGTAATTCTTTCATTCCATAATCGGTCGAACTAAGACACAGCTTGAAGCATCACTGACTGCCAAGGATAACTTTCTTGTCTGCCAAGGATAACTTCCTTTCCTTACCGCTAAAGCATAGAAAAGTGAATACAAATAATCAGAAAAATAGTTACTCGCATTGACAAGGCTCTTTTTTTTCAGAGCAAGAATGTGAGTCAAAACCATAATACTCCTGGACTGAGGACTGAAGATTGAGCATCATAGTTTTTATAACCTCCAGCTGTAATGGATTTGAACTCGGAAGAGTTCAGAGTGCCTCCTATCGACCTGATCAGTGCGATGAGGGCAATCTCTTTAACCACTTAGTCACAATGGAAGTCTTTCTTTTCTAATATCCAGGGCATCGACACACTGTGATCTGGGGGATAATGACTCGCGTTGACACAGTTCTTTTCGTTTCTTTGCTGAGGATTCCTCCTACACTGACCTGGTGTCTTTAGATGTCTTTCGGAAGGACATGACCAAATTACGTCACAACTTCAAAAAGCCATGTCAGCTGGTCAAGCGGGGAGTCTGGTCTCTGGCTTCTTTTCAGCTACTAAGCAACCGGGGCAAATGTCATGGGAGAATTAGGCACTGACCGAGTCTAAGCATAAGCCGCTTCACAAGGGAAGACTATGACAGACTCCGACACAGGGAAGTGCAGGAAAAATCACACTGAAAACATTTGCTGGTACTTGCATGTCTAGTCACTATCCAAACAATGAGAGTATTGAATGGAATTTAGTATAGAAGAATACCGACCTGTACATATCAGAGTGTGCTTTTGCTATAGTTTTGTAAGTAACGGAAACAAATTATAGCACATAGAAATACTGCAAAACAAATAATTTCCCATTGAGGAAAACTCCAAGCAACCCCCCGGTTATGTAATGGTGGTATCCTACTTGCTATTCCAGAGAATTTTCCAGATCAACTGAAATTAGTGCCATAGTCCAGTCAACATAAATTTTACAGTGGCCATTTTAGAGTGCAGAAAAACAAGTTGAGACTAAAAAGCTAGTCTAAAGTATCAAACGTGGACATAACAACCTTGTGGCCATTAGCTGATATGACACATCCACAGCATAATGCTATTAAGTAATAGTAGACTTAAAAATGTTCAAAGCACAAACTCTGTATACCAAAGGAACAGAAGTCACTATAGCTAAATCAATTAGAAAAATATATCTGCCATCAAATTGCAGTGAAATGCTCAATATAGACTGCATTATAGTAGAAATAGTAGAAGAGGATACAAAGGTCTAGACAAATCAGATACCAACAGATTTACAAAAAAATACAGGATCAAGAATACACAAGGTTCATAGCAATGAGGCATGTCACACCAGACTTGATAGGACTGGATTGGAACTGGGGATGAAGTCGGAGATTTAACCTGGGACCAGCTTTCGGCATGCAGCCAATAAGTGAACCACCCATCCCATTGAAATAGCATTGGGCTTGTGTTTCACTTACTTATCAAAGACTTTGACCCATACCTAACTCCAAGTATAGCAAAGAAACTTGGCAGCCATTGTTATCCCACATGCCTCAAAAATTGGCCTTTGTGACCCAATAGGTTTTCCTCACATTGCACGAGAATTCATGCTTCTACAAGCAGTTTGGTGGAGGATGTTTTTCATTGCAGCAATGGCAAAATATAACCAGTTTCACTAACTCACAGTGTATAGGCGACACTGTATATGTTGTATCAAACTATCATCCCAAGAAGGATGAAGTCCGTGCATTATCTAACCTGGCAATGACAACATTGATGTCCTCAGCGGCAGCTGAGCATAGTCACTCATCCTTTCTTGGCTGTAAAATTTAACATAGGACATTTTAAAAGATTTCATACTTAAATTACAAAAATTTATTCAGTTTGAAGAATCTTAATACAATGATGACATGTATTTTAAACTGAGCGTAATATTCATCAATTTCACATGAGTCTCGACGAAACGATGAAAAATATTATTTACAAGGTATAACCAAATGTTTCAGTAATACTCTGCTCACACCATCAAAAGCTGCGACTATAAATGAAATGCGCTGATTAATGCCACACTACTGTAATAACAATTGCTACATTGGGCGGAGGATAAGTCATTTTTAAAATTATAGGTGTATTAATGAAATGATAATACGGAGAAAGTAAACAAATCAATTAGAGATGCAGAACTATAGAGAAAAGGTAATGTAAAAATCAAATGAGCCCACATAATAACAGTGACGTTCTATTAAGACACACGTTATCAAAACAGCTGTCAAATTAGATTCTCTGAAATTGGTTATGGTTTTCATGTCACCAGTGTTTACCTAGCACTCCAGCAGTCAATGATTCTGCAAAGAAAATGACTAGTTCCGTTCGTTAATGAACCTTTTGATGAAACCATTAGGTCAGGAAATGTAGCTAGAGTCAGGAAATGTAGCTAGAGTCTATCTTTCAGCAGCACCGCATTGTAATTGATAATAAATTATGTCTCTGCCTCTCTGGGACAACACTTTTTCTAGACAATATAAAACTGTTTCTAATTTACTAATAAGTGATAATTGGTAATAATAAATATAATACTTATCATTTGGAATCAGTACGATTTCTGGAAGGGCTTGTTCAATTCAGGTGAAAAACATGACATCATAAGCCTTCACATTTTGAAACTGCGGTGCTAGTCAAAACACATTAAAAAAGGTGAACTGCAGATCTGTCCATCCTAATTTGCTAATAATTATCAACTTGCACAAGCAACTTCATTACTGGATGTCATTGTGTGACATTACTATAGTATGACAGTCTATAGTCGGCACATGCTACAGTGTCAGACAAAATCTTTATATTGTTGATTTACACAATGATATCAATCATATTAAATGTATCCTCATAGTCCAATTATCAATGCCAAGTTCATTGATTGGCAAAAGAACTAGAGCAGATTGAAGAGACAAAGTTACAAACTAAAGGTCACAATGGACCCTGAAGATACACTCTCCTCTCCCACATTTACACTAGCAGTCTCCAACACAATTTACATCTAAGTCAAGCAATTCAGATCAATGGGTCAACCAAAGACGCTCTAACATTCACCTAGCAGCTACAGGCAATTGTCATTGTGGGTATTTAGTATTCCCAACCTGTAGCCGGTTACAGAGTGTTTGGCTCAACAGGCATTAATGTAAGGTGCTGTCGGGTCAATTTGATCCCACAAAGAGCTAAGGATCAGAGTAAAAGGGTCCTCTATGGGCTAAAAGCAAGAACTATGTTGTTGTTGTAGTTCGATATCAATGAGTGGGTTATATGGCTGTGTGGCATCGTGGTAAGCGAAAATTTAGTTTTTGGGAGAGCGGGCCTAGTGCGGGTAGGGATGTGGGACAAATTGTAAAATGAGGATTCAGGAAAAAACCAATATGTGGAAAATGGAAACCAGGATGGAAAGAGGGATGCAATGAAGTATTCTCTTATAAGGGGGCCACCATTCCTTCTCAAGGTGGGGGGGGCTTGGAGTTTTTTTTAAATATATAATTTCTTGCTAAGTTTTAGTGAAATAAATAAATTCTTTCAGGGCAGTCTTGAAATAAATAATCTCTGGTGGGGGTTTTTCTTAAGAAGGCGATGCTTGATTCAGCAATGAATATTCAAGTACTTCGCGTGCCATTACCGTGAAATAAATTATTTCCCCGCTGAGAAAAAAACTCCAAGCCCCCTCCTGATTATTAAATGGTCGCCCCTAAGCTGTTCCTATTCTGTATTATTATTATTATTATTATTAGACCATTTCTAAGGCGCTACCATTTGCAGAAACATATGCATTCAGGTGCGCCGTACAACACTACTAAGATGAAATCGAAAAAAATAGAAATGTCTTTAATTGTTTCTTAAATTGGAGAAAATTGTCAATACTGCGGATGTCAGCCGACATCTGATTACATAGTCGAGAGCCATACACGCTGATTGACCTGTCGGCAAAGGTTGCCCGTCTGGTGAAAGGTACCTCCAGAATGATACCACTGCTAGATGCAGATCGAGTCGCTCTAGCGAAAGTCTTGACTTGAAAAAGATTTCTCAGATATTCTGGTGCCAACTTGTGTATGCATTTGTATACAATGCATAGGACCTTGAAATCTATTCTTTGTCTTATTGGCAGCCAGTGTAACTTCAACAGAGCCTGTTTAGAACTGTCATATTTAGACAGACCCAACACAACTTTAGCAGCCCAGTTCTGGACTCTTTGAAGTCTGTTGATGGCAGTGGCTGGCAAGCCACATAAGATGCTATTTGAATAGTCCAAGTGGCTTAAAACAAGAGAAGATGCAAGAAGCTTGGCAGTGTCAGTGTCGATGAATCTCCTTATTTGGCTAATATTTCTGATGTTAATAATTGCAATCTTGCATTTTGACTTGATATGGTCATTCAAAGTCAATGAATTGTCCAAGTAAACACCTAGATATTTCACAGAATCCCCAGTGGAGACCGTTTCACCACCAACACATAATTTGTTAGTATGAACTTTCTGAAATGTATGAGAATGAGTGTTCAAAATTCACCAGAGGAATACCCAGAAACAGAGAATATCACTACAATGATCAGTCAGCATTACCTAATTTTCATTGTAGATATATCTATCTGAAATAGGTTTAAAACCATGTTGTGCACATCTAGGTTACGCACAAAATAAGTGTCGAACAATGGTGGGCCTACCTGCAGACCAAAGGTGTGTTGGTAAGTCAATCCACCCACTGTGATTCAGTTCCATGATTACCAGCATTTCAACACCTCATTTTATACATAGTAAAGACAGTCAGACTTCAAAACATTAGTCTTGTGTTTCTTCCTGGAAACCAATTTTGACACGAAAGATGTTTCGGTTAAAAATTACTTAAAAACAGTATAAAACCAATTGCAAAGCTGGGTGTGAACAGCGAAAGACAATTTGACATTTTGTAAAATGAAATATTGTTCAACATAAAAGCAATTTTACATATTGTGGTTTTCGCACACCAATAGCATTGGATGAAAAATTCAAGGAATATTCATTTTCAAGTGACAAACTATATTTTCCTCAACTTCAGATCAGCAGTTCCTGTAAAACAACTTAGACAAGTCTTCTAATGGATGGGCAGATGGATGATTGTGGCTTTACATCTTGTATTTAGGATCTTGGTAGGCCAATTAGGACAGGAGGAGGACAGAGCGATGAGGAAAGAATGATTATCAGAGCTGTCCAACGCAAGTCCTGTGGACCCAGCAAGATGGATGGATGGATGGATGATTGGGGCCTTACGTCCTGTATTTATGCACTTGGTAGGCTAACTAGGACAGGAGGAGGACATGGCAATGAGGCGAAGGATGATTTGACCCAACAAGAACAGGAATCTAATCCAGGAACCAGCGATTGCCAGCGAAGTGTGCTACTGACTGAGCTAACCCAAACCCATTTTACAGAAAAGCTAGCACAACAACAGACTGCAGAAGGGATTTCTTGTTGCAAGGACAACTGTACTTCCAGTTCTTAAATACTCGCAAAACAAAATATATCCAAGATGTCACTTTCGCTACATACGTGCAATTGTATTGAAATGGAGGCAAGTGTCAAATGTATGAGTCAGTCATGGAAAATGAATGAATCCAAAACAGATCCTTTACTGGTTTATGAAACAAGAGCATTTCAGCAGAACTGACTGTCAGCAGCATTAAAATGTTCTCTATTATGTCAGGCAACGCATATGAGATTAAAATGCTAGCATATCAAAAAACCAATTACAATGTAACTAAAGGGAATGATACAAAACAGATCCAATGTCAGAATAGTACCTGTCTGCTATTCTTTATCATTTCAATTAATGCTGATCTTTGCATTTAAAATGTGACAACATCATCTAATTTTGTGCAGCACTTTTGGAAATGGAAAAAGATGGAAAAGGCATCATGTCATCTGCCTTGCCCTTGACTTTAATTAACAATTGATGTTCATCAGAAATTGTCAATCAGCTTTTCCTAAAAGGAAGCCAGGAATATTCAAAGAAGAAAGGTATGTTTCGTTAGATTGTTCTGCTAACCCGAAGTATCAACATGTATCTGTAAATGCATTGATCAAGCCATCATTCAAAGTACCAATCTAAGAGTAAAAATTATCATATAACTAGAATACCCGCTGGAAATAGATTTGTGACATATGAAGAGTTTGGTGTATGTATTTAATATGTAAATGGCATGGCCATGACATGCGCACAGGACTTAACAATGATTGTTATTTCATATTCAAGGCAGTAGTAATTTAACGTTGTAAAAGGATAATGAACTATTGCATAAAAATGATAAGCACAGAGAATGTTACTGAAGGAAATTGGATTTGTAAGGGACTTGTGAATTTGTCATGCTTTGTGAAATATGAAACTGAATCATTGATAAGAAGCTGGACCCACGTGACGTTATTCCCTGCTGTGGACTGTTGATACCATTACTGGGCGTACATATTTGTGAGTCCTCTCTTGGGCTCAATTCGCTGCGCGAATATAAGACAGTGGCTTCAGTTGGATGTTGTAGGGGGGGGGATTTTCAATATCAATGGGACAGAGTAATGAGCTGTTTTCGTCTGTCTATCTATCTATCTGTCTAGGTATCTATCTATAGGCCTATACATATCCATCAAGGATCTAGCAATCTATGTATCTATCTAGATATCTATGTATCTGTTTATCCATTGGCCCTTGCATTGTATATTTCCAAAGATCCCATTATTGCACAGATTTTTGAGTCCTCTCTTGGTTTCAATTCACTGTGCGAATGTGTGATGGTGACTTCAGTTGTATGTTGTAACTTACAACATACAACTGAAGTCACCATCACACTTGTAAGATGGGGGGGGGGTTTAAATGTTAATTAGCTGTCTACATGTCTGTCTATCTATGCGCACGATAATGAATTCATTTTTTCGACATTGCGGGGAAAAGCATTTGGCTATGATAAGCCAATTATGCATTGTATTTAAACATATATTTTGATTTTGGTAAATGTTTTAATTGAATTATTTATTTTTATGAATTCATTCATTTTTCTCTGTAAAGGTACATACCTCAAGCATTTTTTATGACATTATCTTCGTAATGAAGTATGTGTAATAAGGCAAAGAGGTCTATCTGTCAATTTATCCATCTATCTATCAATTTATGGGAAATGTCAATGGAGAATATATCCTGGCTTACACAGTAAACGCATGAAGATAAATTAGTTGAGTGATTGTGAAGCGGACAATATTTAGGGAAAACATCAGAGAGAAATTTGGTTTAAATAATCTGGAGATACTAAACATTATAATGAAGGGTGCTTGTTTAAGATTTGTGTATTGTGCTTAGGCCTACAGCTTATTTGACAGGTGGGCTAAGCATGTTGTGTATTGTGTAATCAGCGACTCCATGTCTGCAACTTTGCTAATGTCATAATTTAATAGCTGTAAGCACCCCCACTGGTAAATTCGAGGAGCACGTGCTTTTGACCCCTTGCATATATAATTATCAGTGTAGGCTGTTCCGGTGCATTAGCATACCCCCTCCGAAATACACAGGCTGAGTGAGTGCAGCAGGGGGAGCATGAGCAGCTGAAGGAAGAGTGCTGCAATGCTGTGGATTTTTTTGCCGTGAAAAGGTGTCAAATGAAGGCTGATTTCAAAGCAATTAAGAGGGTTTTGAAGGATAACAGACCTTATTTCAAGGGAAAATGTCGTTTTCTCTACATATGTGAAGTTTTGTTAGGATTGAGAAAGGAATGGCAGAGAAATAAGATAAACAACAAAGTTACAAAGATAGTGTATTATTTTATAGATTTATCTATTTATCTACTTGACTTTTGAAAATCCAAATAAAAACTAACAAATCAGGCACCCAGCAACAAATCAAGGCACCTCTCAAGGATTAAAGTCTACTCACCAAAGTCATCACAATAGAGAAATAGGTAAAGAAACCAGACTAACCTGAAAAAGACAGAAAGAAACATTAAAATAAATTAAGGTAGAAACAGTGCATGTTGTATTCTTAAAACAGTGATTTAAATACAGGCATATGGCATTTTTGTTCATGATTGATTGATGAGACAAAAACGGACAAGGGTCTATACAAAATAAGACATTCATATGGGTGTGAACTTGCACTTGCCCTGCACAGAGAAATCAACAATTCTCATCCGATCTAACACCGGGTGACCAATGTCGTTGTCGTAGTGGCTGGATGTAGCCAAGAAGTACAAGAGGATATTCGGGCTACATCCAACCGCGTCTTACTGGATATCATTTGTTAAATTTCAGTCCCACGATAAAGTGTTCCACAACCAGGAATCGAATCCAGGACCTAGAGTAAAAAACTTGAAGAAGTGATCCATTGGGCTAGTAAGTTCTTGGGTAGGCTCACACTTCTTTTATTTAGCAAACTCTAACAATTCGGTTTACACCAGGTCCCATCCAAATATCAAATCCACATCTGGAGATACAAGTACACTGAGAAGTGAGGGCTCAGTCAACCCCCCTTAAATGTATACAATGCCCTACATGCTATATCTAACAACAGACAAAGTGTGTGAGTGAGAAAGCATGTGAAAGTAGCATTAAGAGATCACCCTAAAACCTGTAGATGTATAGAAGGCACTTGGAGTAGGGGCATGCAAAGTGGGTCACCACATGTGTGTTTACCAAGGCCCAGTGTACACACATCCAGGGCTATGCTACTCCTAGGTGCCATGGTGAGCTTGCCATGATCTCCAGATTGCCATGAGACTGTCATGAGGTGCCATGAGGATGACACTAGGTGCAAGAAAGAATTTGGTATCTCTATTCTGAGAAGGTTTACCTTTACCATATGATCCAATAAGCAAGGATTTGAATCTGATATTAATTTAAGGTAGAGTCGAAATTTTCCATATTTGAATGGCAACAGATTATAGTCTGAACTATCTATCCGAGGCAAACCCAACCCACACCAAGATCATTCAGCATTCATCTGTTCTATCTACAGTTATGCCTCACCACTATACTACTTTACCATTACATGTGAAAAGCCTGGATCTTCCTGTACTGATAATTTGAATGTTGATGCCCTGCTCAGGATTTTTAGAAAACAATCAGTATACTGTTTATTCTGCAAATAATACTTCTTAAAAGGAGTAGTAAAGAAGTGTATGAGGTCTAAGTCAGTTAGACACCTCATTTTTGGGTTCTAACATGCATTTTTGTCAGTTAGATCCCTCCAGTCACATCCCTCCATTCAGAGTCTGACTGACATATATGCTTGGATTTATAGAACCCTGAAAATCAGTGTCTAACTGATACCTATCTGCTATATAATGGACTCAAAACGGCGTAATGGTCATTCAAGAAAGTTGTCGTGTTCTCGAGAATCTGCTGAAAGTTTCTAAAATACACATATCATATGAAGATAGCCAAAAGGTGTGTGGTGGTTCGTATTCGATGCCTTACATTTAGTCCAAATGAGTATACGACACATATTTTCCATACCTCACTGTATTGCCACATTCGCTAATGGAAGTCTGCATTCATAGTGATACTGACGTTGGTCACCAAGGGTAATTTTGATATTGCCATTGTACCTGCCATCAGTGCCATAGGTGTAAGACAAGATATGATACAGCCATTGTGTTTGAGTAATATTCCCAGACGAGATTAGGAATACAGACAACTAGATAGACCAGTAGATAGCCTTGAGGTGGAACAACACTTTCATTTACTCATTTTACAAATTTGAGCTACAGCCTTACTTTGGATAGATAATTCATGAGATTTTTTCATTGACTATTTTTCTTCTATGTTATATTGTTATTTTTTGTTATGAGATCAAGCTTTTCGAACCTAGTAGCTGAGTCAGATATCAGAATGTAGGCCAAAAAAGGCAGATACCCTTTCCTACCTCGAAATTGCAAAATATTGAATAACTTCAGACGAAGAAGTGGAATTTCGTCATACCGCCATAAGAAAAAGGCGTACCCTAAGTCACAAAAACTTTTTAAAGTAACACCTAAGACATGTTGATGATGTTACGAAGAAGTTGTTGAGTCATGATGCAGACATATGGGATACCTATTAGTTCCGCTGTAGCCTAATGGTTTGGCATGCTTGTTCACTGTCTCTGAGGGCGTGGATTCAGATCTCACCCCGGGAACACACTTTAGTCCGAGCCCATGGAACATTAAAAAGGAGGCGGCTGTATCCTATCCAGTATTCTATGCTGGGGCAACTGGAAAACCCTGGATATCCCTGAATCAATAGGGCATGTGTCAGACTCCCAGTCTTCTCATCTCATCATCATATGGCAGTCATCAAAAGTAAAATTGCAGCTACAAAGATGGAGGTTGAGCTGCCCTGGCTGATCCGGGTTATACCAGCACAACAGAAAGTCATATTCTTACATGGACAGTGGGACTCTGTGGGAGGATGATTTGCTTTACATCCTGTATTTTTGAAGAGATCAGACTTTTTAAAATCCATTCACGGACCAGGATAATGAAGCAAAGTAGGGTATTTGCATCGTATCCATAGTTGAAATAACCCATAACCTATACAGATATGGTATGACAAGACACTTCTTTTATTCCTTAATTGGTCCATAGCTTTTAACTGTAAGCCAACACATGACTCTTTTCATACATGAATTCACAAGCATTGATCAGCCCAATTACAATCCATTACAACAAATGCACAAATCAGTTGTACATTTGCCAGATAAATAACAAAATAAATAGCCTCATGTGCATTCACGTTCGGCAAACTTTGTACGCAATAAAGCATGCTCGCCTCCGCAGCAATGGTCTTTTGTAAATACCAAATATTGTTTGTTTTGAGAATGAAGACTTTCAGAAATAAGGCAAAGTAAATAGAAGAAAATACCAAAAAAAAAAGATGACAAATACAGGATGAAAGGTTTTCGCCATTTTAACGGGTGGAAATTTCTCTTATTGGAAATATTTGAGATGTCACACCAACAGATTAGAAATCTGAATTGCTTCACTTGGTACAAAAGCATAGAACCCAAAATTTCATCTTTCAGTGTTGAAGGGTAAATGCTCTCACTTGCTTACTCTGTATATAAATGTGTATGAACTCGAGTTTGATGCAAGTCTACTGCTCTTCTTTATCTACTTCGAAGCCAGGTTCAGGACGATATATCACATATATACAGATGTTTTGAAACTCAACGACTAGAATTATCCAACGTTTAATTCTTATCACATAAATACAGATGGTTTGAAACTCAACGACTAGAACTATCCAACGTTTAATTCTTATCATTTCCCATTCTATTATACTGCGCACTAAAAAAGCTACAAGAATGAATTAAAATCAGATAGTATAACTGACAAACACCAGTGTTCATCATGATATAGCAACTACACCACTCACATTGACAGTTCTAATTATCTTGAATTGCCTAATGCCAAACGATTAATATAGTAATTACTCCAAGCAAATGGTGCAGCTTCTTGAGAAAATAGTCCTTCCATATCTGAATACATATCTAGTTTCTAATGAAATTGCAATCCCATGTACCAACAGCCACAACATAACCTGAGTTGACACCAATTCGCAGATAAAGAGAGACAGTTTTAGAAAATTTCCCAATTTCTTAATGGTAACATCTTGTAGTCTCCAACATGTGGGTTTTTCATACTCAAGAGTACACTTCACTTCTAATGATGTATTGCATCAGCAATATGCAGTCACTCAGAGACAATAGGAAATGACTTCCCCTCATTTTCTTTCCATAAGTGTAAATGCTGCTTTGTTGATTAATAAACACTTGCCTCAGTGCAACACATTAACAAAGTACATTCGACAATATTCCTGATATCGCGAGCAATATCCCACTCACTAATTGAAGTTTCTTGGCAAAAGGTAACGAATCATAAAAAATTGGATATCAGAAGCCGAAAAAGGATTTTGCGAAACCAGCAGATGAGTACAATAACTACATGAGTACAATAACTACAAATGCTTCACAATTTGTTTTCAATGTAACTGAGCATGATTCCATTTCGGGAACAATCTATTGGTAAATTCTAAATGGCACATCCAAGCTGGATTTTGTCGATATGTGTCGATGAAAGTGATGTCTCATAGCCCAAATTATGCCAGATGTATTTGAAATAACTTGACTGATCTTTAACGATGGATGAATGATTGGGCCCTTATTTTTGCACCTGGTAGTCTAATTAGGAAAGGAGGAAGACACAGCAATGAGGCAAAGGATCCCTGAAACAACTGTTTGGTAAGTTTAAGCAAATATACCAAAGATTCATGAGGTGCAAAGCACATTTCAGCAAAAAAAATTTAAACAGCATTTAGATATTTTATTAAAACCCTATTGCACACTCATCTGGATTTGGTACTCTAGAAGGGATGTCACTTAGTGACCATGAAGACCACTGGGGACATTTTACTTGCCAAAGCTCATTGACATACACATATCTTTTAATTGACATCCAACTGGATTCTAAAAATACAAGGAGTTGGCAACTTGACTTGAACTCGAAGCTGATGCCCTCCAATCGCCCAGGTCAGTTCCATGAGGGCATTCCCTACAAAACCACTTGACTGCAATGGGCCTCTTCTTTATCACTAAATCACTGACTAATTGTAATCTAGGGCATCTAGATAAAACTTAAAAGCGATATGAGTGATAGTCACTCACATTGACATGGCTCTTTTTAGTGTCGCAAAGATTCTAAACTGACAGTGTCTTTTGGCAGGATCTAGAGATCCTATTGTTAATAGCCCTGAATCGAGTTCCAGGGATTGATCAAAATACCTTTTTTATTACATCAAGCTGGAATAATGGATTTGAACTCGAACAGTTCGAAGGACCTTCTTCCGACCCGGTCAGTTCGATGAGGGCAATCTCTTTAACCACTTAGCTGCGATGGAAGTCTTTCACTTTCATTTCTAATCTCCAGGGCATCCACACACTGTGATCTGGGGGATAATGACTCGTGTTGACACAGTTCTTTTCGTTTCTTTGTTGAGGATTCCTCCTACACTGACCTGGTGTCTTTAGATGTCTTTCGGAAGGACATGACCAAATTACGTCACAACTTCAAAAAGCCATGTCAGCTGGTCAAGCGGGGAGTCTGGTCTCTGGCTTCTTTTCAGCTACTAAGCAACCGGAGCAAATGTCATGGGAGAATTAGGCACTGACCGAGTCTAAGCATAAGCCGCTGCACAAGGGAAGACTATGACAGACTCCGACACAGGGAAGTGCAGGAAAAATCACACTGAAAACATTTGCTGGGACTTGCATGTCTAGTCACTATCCAAACAATGAGAGTATTGAATGGAATTTAGTATAGAAGAATACCGACCTGTACATATCAGAATGTGCTTTTGCTATAGTCTTGTAAGTAACTGAAACAAATTATAGCATAGAAATACCGCAAAACAAACAATTTCCAATGGACGAAAACTCCAAGCAACCCCCTGGTTATCTAATTGTGGCTCCCTACCTACTATTCCAGAGGATTTTCCAGATCAACTGAAATTCGTGCCATAGTCCAGTCACCATAAATTTCACAGTGGCCATTTTAGAGTGGAGAAAAACAAGTTGAGACTAAAAAGCTAGTCTAAAGTATCAAACGTGGACATAACAACCTTGTGGCCATTAGCTGATATGACACATCCACAGTATAATGCTATTAAGTAATAGTAGACTTAAAAATGTTCAAAGCACAAACTCTATATACCAAAGGAACAGAAGTCACTATAGCTAACTCAATTTGAAAAATATATCTGCCATCAAATTGCAGTGAAAAGCTCCACATAGACTGTATTATAGTAGAAATAGTAGAAGAGGATACAAAGGTCTAGACATATCAGATACCAACAGATTTCCAAAAGAATACGGGATCAAGAATATACAAGGTTCATAGTAATGGGGCATGTGACACTAGACTTGATAGGACTGGATTGGGATTGGGGATAA